>CM064909.1:101976577-102600744 GCA_032727855.1 Quercus ilex subsp. ballota | reverse complement strand
AATCAGTATTGTTTATGTGATTTGATTTTTCCCACAGTAGTTATTCTTTAATGATTTAAATTGTTCTTATTTCATATCAATTGACTAAGATGGGATTCTAGATATGAGTTCAATCATGTTTTTCTCATGATTAGGATTTATCTTAATTAATTGAATGCTTGGTTTATTATTTCTTGATTATAAAATTGGATATCTCTTGTGATTTGTTTGTCAACAAATACAATTGATGATTTGATTTTATACTTAAGAAGCGAAGAAAAACATGCTTTTGATTTTTAAAACAAGGATTTTAATGAGAATATTTTCCATGATAGCAAGATTGATTTCTAGATTATCATGCAGTAGTTGGAAAAAATTAATGATCATAAATATATGCTGATATGACTTATAAGACGAATTCCAAAAACTTAATTCTTTTCTCTAGATTGTTTACATCTTTTTTCTACTTTATATTATATCTTTGCTTAGTTTATTTTAATTTCAAAACAATCAATTTTTTTATTAAACTAGATTATGATTAATTTGGTTAAGATTTAATTAATTTTCCTGTGTTCATACAAGTCCCTATGGGTTCGACCTCGTTCTTATCAAACTATACTTCAGTACGGTTCGTATATTTGCGAATACTTTAAAATTTCACAACAAAAAGGAAGATCCTAATTTACAGGAGAATCAAGCCTCACGAAGCTTCATTATTATTGATTTTCTCAGCTAATTCTAATGATCATAGCTAAAGTATACATATTTTGTCAAACTATACTTCGGTACAGTTCATACACTTGCGAGTACTTTAAAATTTCACAACAAAAAGGAAGATCCTAATTTACAAGAGAATCAAGCCTCACGAAGCTTCATTATTATTAATTTTCTCAGCTAATTCTAATGGTCATGGCTAAAGTATACATATTTTGTTCAGTTCAAGATTAAAAATGATGCTTTAAAAATTCAGCAAAATATAAATAGACATACATGTAGGTATATGCTACGGATTTGAATGAAAATTTTGAGAGAAAAAAAAATGTTATCTTTATTATATTCCAAATTAGTAACTTATTTTATCTTAATACTAAATTTACTATAAGATATTATTAAAAAAAAACTAATTAAACATTTAATATATTTAGTACATTTTTTAATCACTGTGCATTCAAGAAAATAACAAGTGAAGAAGGAGGTGTTTAATATATTTCTACATTCACATAGGAGAAAAAATGCAAAACAACACATTTATTCATTTTCTCATATTATTTTAATTCAAAATTATTTTTTATTTAAAATATAATATATACACATACAGGTTATTATATGTGACAGTAAGATCTAATTATCCAAATTATAGAAAAATCTCAATATAATCTAGAGGGTTTAAGATTTGAACCAAAGATAAAGTATTCAACTCCACACCATGATTGATATCCATATATATCCATTGCCAGCATGTAAAGCATCCCTACATGCCCATATATAATTCAGTTTGAGCAGTGATTACCTCAATAAATTGAGATCCTAACCTAGTTTGACAATCAAAAAATCATTAGAATTGAGCTTCAACCATCCTAGTACTCATTTAAAAGATAGAAATAGCGATGGACAATCTGTCAATTTTTGGATTATCCCATCAAAAAGAAGAACAATCACTCACAAGAAGCAAGTTTTCAACCATATCACCAAGGTTTTTGGACGTGTCCCAGACTAGCCAACAGACATAGGTTAGTCTAGGTTTATTTTTCTTATAAATAGTAGCCTTATACTGTTGTTTTTAACAAACATAATTATTCAATATTACTCTTGTCAAAGTTGTTTTATTTGCCTTAGTACTATAGTTGTACTAAGGTTTCTAACTTGACTGTGTATCGTGAGTTTGTCTAGAGTTCTTCTCTATAAATACTAGCTTTTTTTTTTTTTTATTACACACAATTCAACATATTGTTCTCTTCCTTCAATATACTTATTATAGTTGTAATATTTGAACAAAGTTGTACATACTGCAACCAAATAAAAAAATTAAAAACCATTAAAGAAATGACAGGATGGCGTATAGGACTAGCTTTGTAAGAAAATATCAATTGTTAGAAATATTACTGCACAAGAAATCTAACTCATTGTAGGACAATGTATCCAAGTACTTGTAAAGAAAACAGACTAAGATTCCTATATTAACTTTAGACTAACTTAAGGTTCTAGTACTTGCATTAATTACGAGTAAGATTATGATTAATTTTCTTATACATGGCCTAGCTAGCTGCCTTGAATTTGAACTTTTAGGACCATAAAACCTCTAACAATAATAATAATGTCATAACTGGACATGTAGCTTTCATATTGATCAGTGTGTGGCCAAACTCGTGTTAATCGTTAGAAAGTTTGTGATAAAATAGGCTAGCTCCGGCCATAATTTCGTGTGTATTCTGGGGATGTCAAGTTTTGTAAGCTTCATTCTCAAAAAAAAAAAAAAAAGTTTTCTAAGCTTGCATGGAAGTGATATATTTTCCTTTCTTACGGCAAATTTAAGTCGTATTCTCTAACTTCTAGGCTCCTAAAGCTTTTACACATCATCTTAACGTGTACGTTTGTATGACGATGGTAGGGGCCGACCTTCTATGTTATGTAAGCCTCAGGGTAACAAACAAAACCGTGCATTTGATTTGTGTCAGGCTTACTATTCATAATTCATAATAGAATATCATCTTTGTTTGGCATCATTCTTGAATGGAGCCATAACTTGGAGTTAGGGGCAGTAGTATAAACAAAAAAAATTTCATTAAAAAACTTAAAATAAGCATTCATTTAGTATTAACAAACCCCTCTAACAAAGATAAAAGACACAAAATCATTATTTTTTAATCTATTATAATGCAATCATTTATAAAAAGAGAACTCGGCATTTTTTAAATCTTCAAAATCATATATGATCGAATCTGTGTTAATTGTCATAACAATGTCCCTTTCAACGAATAATATCATAGCATCCATAAAAATCTCATAAACCATTTGTTGCAAATGTTAGTTTTAATAATATTCATAGTTGAAAATGCTCACTTAGGATTTTTTGTGTGTCTTTGATGCGTACATCTACTACTGGGTAAGAGCAAAATTATTTTGTGTACAATTTTTTATAGGGCTGGCAAGTTGTTTGTTTTTGATAAAATTGATTGATTGGGTTTAACTTTTTTTAGCTTTACTATTGATAATTTTTGTTGTTGTTCTAATTTTTTTTATTAGTTTTGTAGGGACTGGGTTTTTGGTTGCCCAAGCTCAATGGACACGGGTCAAAAGCCCAACGAACCCCGCAATGAATTTATAGAGAGTGGGTCGAAGGTCTAGGCGCCGGCCGGCACTCCAGTGGCGTGAACTTCGGTCTCTTTTACTTAAAGAAAAAGACTTAGCACAGTTTACAAATGGGATGGGCTCCTCGGCCATGGGCCGAGGAGGCTCTTGCCCTTTTTGCCCTCCATTTCTTTCTTTTTTAGAGTCCCCCCCTTTTCCAGAAAGGATTCACTTACATTATATACCCCTTGCCCAACCAATCCTAGCCCTACACTTGTTGAGTGATCATGACCTTTGCTCAGGTGCTTGTCCCATCAGCCGCCTTCCCAGTCTCTTTGGGAGTCGCGGCAACCAAGGCGACACTGGTGAAGGTCCTTTCCTCATTAATGCGGCCAGGGCGGTTGTCAGGTGCGTTTAGTGTGGAGATGACCGCTTGCTGCGAACATGTTCCTCAAACTCTCGGACGTCCGATGATGAGGTCATCCTCGGACTTGGATGTCTCCTTGGCTCGGGCCTTCGGCCCAGGAATGAAGTGGGCTGGGCCGTGGGATTATTTGGCCCCACAATAGCCCCTCAAAATTTTGCTGTCCGCGTCCCCGGGCGGAGAGGAGGATTTTGATGTCCTCGGGCACGCATCATGTACCGTTGAGTTTGGCCCTCTGGGGGTACTAGACTCTTTTCGCCTGCCTCAGAAGCGTTACCGACGCCTTGAAGGGCGCGACGTGCCCTTCATTAAATCCTGACGGATTTGTGCTCCCCACGTTCAACGGGAGGAGTATAAGTGAGTGGGGCAGGCCCTCCGACCCTGTTGTCTCCCTGGTCCTTTGTATTTTCTTCTTTTTTCTTTTGGCTTTGTGACCGTAATGTGGTACTCACCATGTAATATTTGTGAACTTAATGGAATGCGAGTTTTATTTATTTTCCTGTTTGTTGTGGTTGTTTGCTTACTTGCACGTTATTCGTTCTTTCTTTACTTGTGTAATTTTATCTTTAATTGCATCTCGGCCAGTCGCGGCATCAATTGTTGCAGCGAGGGCATGTATGCTCGAGTGGGCCCATCTTTCCCTAAGGGCCGGGTAGAAAATTCTTTAGGTTGACACTTAAGTTCTCCCTGATGTAGTTGGCTTCCCCATAAGCTTGAGTCCGAGGACCGTACAATGCTTTAGGTTCTGTCTAACACTTAGAATCCTCTGAAGTTGTTAGTTTCCCCATAGGTCTGAGTCTTGGGATTATGCAGCGCGTTTGGTTCTGTCCAACACCTGGAATCCTCTGAAGGAGTTAGTTTCCCCATAGGCCTGAGTCCTGGGACCATGCAGTGCCTTGGTTCTGTCTAACTCTTAGGATCATCTAAGGTGGTTGGTTTCCCCGTGAGCCTGAGTCCGAGCACCGTGCAGAGCCTTGATTCTGCCTAATACTTAGGTTCATCCGAAGTATTTAGCTTCCCCGTGAGCCTGAGTCCAAGGACCGTGCAATGCCTTGGTTCTGTCTAACGCTTGGCCTCTGGAGCGGTTAGTTTCCCCATAGGCCTGAGTCCGAGGACCATGCAGTGCCTTGGTTCTGTCTAACGCTTGGCCTCTGGAGCGGTTAGTTTCCCCATAGGCCTGAGTCCGAGGACCATGCAGTGCCTTGGTTCTGTCTAACGCTTGGCCTCTGGAGCGGTTAGTTTCCCCATAGGCCTGAGTCCGTACACCATGCAGTGCCTTGGTTTTATCTAATGCTTGGCATCTGGAGCGGTTAGTTTCCCCATAGGCCTGAGTCCGTGGACCATGCAGTGCCTTGGTTCTGTCTAACGCTTGGCATCTGGAGCGGTTAGTTTCCCCATAGGCCTGAGTCCGAGGACCATGCGGTGCCTTGGTTCTGTCTAACGCTTGGCATCTGGAGCGGTTAGTTTCCCCATAGGCCTGAGTCCGAGGACCATGCGGTGCCTTGGTTCTGTCTAACGCTTGGCCTCTGGAGCGGTTAGTTTCCCCATAGCCCAGAATCCGTGGACCATGCAGTGCCTTGGTTCTGTCTAACGCTTGGCCTCTAGAGCGGTTAGTTTCCCCATAGGCCTGAGTCCGAGGACCATGCAGTGCCTTGGTTCTGTCTAACGCTTGGCATCTGGAGCGGTTAGTTTCCCCATAGGCCTGAGTTCGAGGACCATGCAGTGCCTTGGTTCTGTCTAACGCTTGGCCTTTGGAGCGGTTAGTTTCCCCATAGGCCTGAGTCCGAGGACCATGCAGTGCCTTGGTTCTGTCTAACGCTTGGCCTCTGAAGCGGTTAGTTTCCCCATAGGCCTGAGTCCGAGGACCATGCAGTGCCTTGGTTCTGTCTAACGCTTGGCATCTAGAGCGGTTAGTTTCCCCATAGGCCTGAGTCCGAGGACCATGCAGTGCCTTGGTTCTGTCTAACGCTTGGCCTCTGGAGCAGTTAGTTTCCCCATAGGCCTGAGCCCGAGGACCATGCAGTGCCTTGGTTCTGTCTAACGCTTGGCATCTGGAGCGGTTAGTTTCCCCATAGGCCTGAGTCCGAGGACCATGCAGTGCCTTTGTTCTGTCTAACGCTTGGCCTCTGGAGCGGTTAGTTTCCCCATAGGCCTGAGTCCGAGGACCATGCAGTGCCTTGGTTCTGTCTAACGCTTGGCCTCTGGAGCGGTTAGTTTCCCCATAGGCCTGAGTCTGAGGACCATGCAGTGCCTTGGTTCTGTCTAACGCTTGGCATCTGGAGTGGTTAGTTTCCCCATAGGCCTGAGTCCGTGGACCATGCAGTGCCTTGGTTCTGTCTAACGCTTGGCATCTAGAGCGGTTAGTTTCCCCATAGGCCTGAGTCCGTGGACCATGCAGTGCCTTGGTTCTGTCTAACGCTTGGCATCTGGAGCGGTTAGTTTCCCCATAGGCCTGAGTCCGAGGACCATGCGGTGCCTTGGTTCTATCTAACGCTTGGCATCTGGAGCGGTTAGTTTCCCCATAGGCCTGAGTCCGAGGACCATGCGGTGCCTTGGTTCTGTCTAACGCTTGGCCTCTGGAGCGGTTAGTTTCCCCATAGGCCAGAATCCGTGGACCATGCAGTGCCTTGGTTCTGTCTAACGCTTGGCCTCTGGAGCGGTTAGTTTCCCCATAGGCCTGAGTCCGACGAACATGCAATGCCTTGGTTCTGTCTAACGCTTGGCATCTGGAGCGGTTAGTTTCCCCATAGGCCTGAGTCTGAGGACCATGCAGTGCCTTGGTTCTGTCTAACGCTTGGCCTCTGGAGCGGTTAGTTTCCCCATAGGCCTGAGTCTGAGGACCATGCAGTGCCTTGGTTCTGTCTAACGCTTGGCCTCTGAAGCGGTTAGTTTCCCCATAGGCCTGAGTCCGAGGACCATGCAGTGCCTTGGTTCTGTCTAACGCTTGGCCTCTGGAGCGGTTAGTTTCCTCATAGGCCTGAGTCCGAGGACCATGCAGTGCCTTGGTTCTGTCTAACGCTTGGCCTCTGGAGCGGTTAGTTTCCCCATAGGCCTGAGTCCGTGGACCATGCAGTGCCTTGGTTCTGTCTAACGCTTGGCCTCTGGAGCGGTTAGTTTCCCCATAGGCCTGAGTCCGTGGACCATGCAGTGCCTTGGTTCTGTCTAACGCTTGGCATCTGGAGCGGTTAGTTTCCCCATAGGCCTGAGTCCGAGGACCATGCAGTGCCTTGGTTCTGTCTAACGCTTGGCCTCTGGAGCGGTTAGTTTCCCCATAGGCCTGAGTCCGAGGACCATGCGGTGCCTTGGTTCTGTCTAACGCTTGGCCTCTGTAGCGGTTAGTTTCCCCATAGGCCTGAATCCGTGGAACATGCAGTGCCTTGGTTCTGTCTAACGCTTGGCATCTGGAGCGGTTAGTTTCCCCATAGGCCTGAGTCCGAGGACCATGCAGTGCCTTGGTTCTGTCTAACGCTTGGCATCTGGAGCGGTTAGTTTCCCCATAGGCCTGAGTCCGAGGACCAATGCAGTGCCTTGGTTCTGTCTAACGCTTGGCCTCTGGAGCGGTTAGTTTCCCCATAGGCCTGAGTCCGAGGACCATGCAGTGGCTTGGTTCTGTCTAACGCTTGGCCTCTGAAGCGGTTAGTTTCCCCATAGGCCTGAGTCCGAGGACCATGCAATGCCTTGGTTCTGTCTAACGCTTGGCATCTAGAGCGGTTAGTTTCCCCATAGGCCTGAGTCCGAGGACCATGCAATGCCTTGGTTCTGTCTAACGCTTGGCCTCTGGAGCGGTTAGTTTCCCCATAGGCCTGAGCCCGAGGACCATGCAGTGCCTTGGTTCTGTCTAACGCTTGGCATTTAAAGCGGTTAGTTTCCCCATAGGCCTGAGTCCGAGGACCATGCAGTGCCTTGGTTCTGTCTAACGCTTGGCCTCTGGAGCGGTTAGTTTCCCCATAGGCCTGAATCCGTGGACCATGCAGTGCCTTGGTTCTGTCTAACGCTTGGCATCTGGAGCGGTTAGTTTCCCCATAGGCCTGAGTCCGAGGACCATGCAGTGCCTTGGTTCTGTCTAACGCTTGGCATCTGGAGCGGTTAGTTTCCCCATAGGCCTGAGTCCGAGGACCATGCAGTTCCTTGGTTCTGTCTAACGCTTGGCCTCTGGAGCGGTTAGTTTCCCCATAGGCCTGAGTCCGAGGACCATGCAGTGCCTTGGTTCTGTCTAACGCTTGGCCTCTGAAGCGGTTAGTTTCCCCATAGGCCTGAGTCCGAGGACCATGCAGTGCCTTGGTTCTGTCTAACGCTTGGCATCTAGAGCGGTTAGTTTCCCCATAGGCCTGAGTCCGAGGACCATGCAGTGCCTTGGTTCTGTCTAACGCTTGGCCTCTGGAGCGGTTAGTTTCCCCAAAGGCCTGAGTCCGTGGACCATGCAGTGCCTTGGTTCTGTCTAACGCTTGGCCTCTGGAGCGGTTAGTTTCCCCATAGGCCTGAGTCCGTGGACCATGCAGTGCCTTGGTTCTGTCTAACGCTTGGCATCTGGAGCGGTTAGTTTCCCCATAGGCCTGAGTCCGAGGACCATGCAGTGCCTTGGTTCTGTCTAACGCTTGGCCTCTGGAGCGGTTAGTTTTCCCGTAGGCCTGAGTTCGAGGACCATGCGGTGCCTTGGTTCTGTCTAACGCTTGGCCTCTGGAGCGGTTAGTTTCCCCATAGGCCTGAATCCGTGGACCATGCAGTGCCTTGGTTCTGTCTAACGTTTGGCCTCTGGAGCGGTTAGTTTCCCCATAGGCCTGAGTCCGAAGACCATGCAGTGCCTTGGTTCTGTCTAACGCTTGGCATCTGGAGCGGTTAGTTTCCCCATAGGCCTGAGTCCAAGGACCATGCAGTGCCTTGGTTCTGTCTAACGCTTGGCCTCTGGGGCGGTTAGTTTCCCCATAGGCCTGAGTCCGAGGACCATGCAGTGCCTTGGTTCTGTCTAACGCTTGGCCTCTGAAGCGGTTAGTTTCCCCATAGGCCTGAGTCCGAGGACCATGCAGTGCCTTGGTTCTGTCTAACGCTTGGCATCTAGAGCGGTTAGTTTCCCCATAGGCCTGAGTCCGAGGACCATGCAGTGCCTTGGTTCTGTCTAACGCTTGGCGTCTGGAGCGGTTAGTTTCCCCATAGGCCTGAGCCCGAGGACCATGCAGTGCCTTGGTTCTGTCTAACGCTTGGCATCTAGAGCGGTTAGTTTCCCCATAGGCCTGAGTCCGAGGACCATGCAGTGCCTTTGTTCTCTCTAACGCTTGGCCTCTGGAGCGGTTAGTTTCCCCATAGGCTTGAGTCCGAGGACCATGCAGTGCCTTGGTTCTGTCTAACGCTTGGCATCTGGAGCGGTTAGTTTCCCCATAGGCCTGAGTCCGAGGACCATGCAGTGCCTTGGTTCTGTCTAACGCTTGGCATCTGGAGCGGTTAGTTTCCCCATAGCCCTGAGTCCGAGGACCATGCAGTGCCTTGGTTCTGTCTAACGCTTGGCCTCTGGAGCGGTTAGTTTCCCCATAGGCCTGAGTCCGTGGACCATGCAGTGCCTTGGTTCTGTCTAACGCTTGGCCTCTGGAGCGGTTAGTTTCCCCATAGGCCTGAGTCCGTGGACCATGCAGTGCCTTGGTTCTGTCTAACGCTTGGCCTCTGGAGCGGTTAGTTTCCCCATGGACCTGAGTCCGTGGACCATGCAGTGCCTTGGTTCTGTCTAACGCTTGGCATCTGGAGCGGTTAGTTTCCCCATAGGCCTGAGTCCGAGGACCGTGCAGTGCCTTGGTTCTGTCTAACGCTTGGCATCTGGAGCGGTTAGTTTCCCTATAGGCCTGAGTCCGAGGACCATGCAGTGCCTTGATTCTGTCTAACGCTTGGCCTCTGGAGCGGTTAGTTTCCCCATAGGCCTGAGTCCGAGGACCATGCAGTGCCTTGGTTCTGTCTAACGCTTGGCATCTGGAAGTAGGGGTTTGTCCTCGGTTTGCTTTACTGGGGACGATTCCTCCTTCGGGCGGATCATGATCTTACACGTGGCATTGATCTCATCTCCATCTCGAGCCCTCATCTCTGTCATTTGCAAAGCGTCCCTTGGCCGTTCGTGTTCCGCGCCTGACGCTTCGATGCGCGAAACGCGCCTTCATTAATGGCTTCGTAAATCCCCATAAGCTCAACGGTTTGCGGCTCCCTTGGAATCTGGCCGCTTCATTACTATCCAACGCTTCGTTAACCAGTTTTTCGAATTCTGCGTGGATTAACTCCCACCTACCTTCATCCTCTATATAAGGCCCCCTGGGGGAATGGTTTCTCGTCATTCCATGAATTTCTCAACCCAACCAGAAAGAAGATACCCCTTCAACTCCCCATGCCCCTTTAACAACCCCGTCGGGATTGTGACCGGAGTTAGGCGATATGGGGCGGTTTTGGACGGACATGAGAACATCCGTGCCAAGAGCCGTTGTGGCCGTAGCCCCCACTGGGCTTCCGGTGCGGCAGGATCTAGGCGTAACCCCGATGGCGCCATGCACGGTAGCCCGGAGGGATATCGTTGAAGTACCTAACGTCCCTCCTCAGAGCGCACCTCCGACGGAGGAGACATGCGAACTCACATTATGTGCGGCGCTCGAGTGTTGCCGTCACCAACGGCCAACGCTCGTGGAGGTTGGAGAAAATCAAGGGAACATCATGGGGGAGGGCGTCCCGGAGCCCCTGCATCTGCTCCTCGCTTTGTTCAAGCTCTCAGCCCCCTTCCGCCCCCTTATTGTCAAGCTCTCCCATTCTCTTTCTCCCATTCTCTTTATGCCAATAAGGGGACGAGTTGACATCTCCCTCTAGCTAGTTTTAGGTTGGGTCCGCCTGGGCCTCTGATTGTAGGATTAGCTGGTAGGAACAGTTGTAAAACAAGCCTGCCTAAGCCTCTGATTGTAATCTGTGACTTTTTTTTTTGAATAATATCGAGTACTTTTCTTTTTACTGTTGAATCTCTTATCTTCAAGCTTTTATCTTTCTGCAATGCTCTTCTTTTTTATAGTTCTTTTTTTTTTTGCTTCACCGCCGATCCTCCATGGAATGGTTGTTTAGAACAGTCGCCTGTTGCGCCAACCGGTGCACTAATCCTTCCCACAGACGGCGCCAATTGTGGGGACTAGGTTTTTGGTTGCCCAAGCCCAATGGACACGGGTCAAAAGCCCAACGAACCCCGCAATTAATTTATAGAGAGTGGGTCGAAGGTCTAGGCACCGGCCGGCGCTCCAGTGGCGTGAACTTCGGTCTCTTTTACTTAAAGAAAAAGACTTAGCACAGTTTACAAATGGGATGGGCTCCTCGGCCATGGGCCGAGGAGGCTCTTGCCCTTTTTGCCCTCCATTTCTTTCTTTTTTAGAGTCCCCCCCTTTTCCAGAAAGGATTCCCTTACATTATATACCCCTTGCCCAACCAATCCTAGCCCTACACTTGTTGAGTGATCATGACCTTTGCTCAGGTGCTTGTCCCATCAGCCGCCTTCCCAGTCTCTTTGGGAGTCGCGGCAACCAAGGCGACACTGGTGAAGGTCCTTTCCTCATTAATGCGGCCAGGGCGGTTGTCAGGTGCGTTTAGTGTGGAGATGACCGCTTGCTGCGAACATGTTCCTCAAACTCTCGGACGTCCGATGATGAGGTCATCCTCGGACTTGGATGTCTCCTCGGCTTGGGCCTTCGGCCCAGAAATGAAGTGGGCTGGGCCGTGGGATTATTTGGCCCCCACAAGTTTTATTTCAAATTTTAGATCTATAAATTTTTTTATAGCCTTAAAAGGATTAATAATATTATTAAAGGGAGGATGCATTGACCCCAATGCTAATGAACTGCTCCGTCCATATACATGGTCCCCTAAATTTTTCAATATATATATATATGATCTTCTATGTCTTGCAAATACTATCTGGCTTCCTCCATTAATATGACAACATATTAAATTGTCCCCCAATCTAATTCAGATCATTTATAAGTATATAATATTAACAACAGAAATTGGGCCATGCCAATTTATAAATTAAGTATTCTCTAGGAATCTAACAAGTCCCTTAATTTTATACGTAGGATTTGCGATGGAAATTGATTGTTCCTAAGAATTCTTGAAAGTTTGGTTGTTTGTTGGACAAAATGCCATAGGAATCCCTCAAACATCGCAAGGCTCATGAATTATAGGAATTCTAATTTCCATCTCTCTACAGTGAAGATCAATTCTCTTGTTGTGACACTCAAATTCAATCGTTCACTTTTATTATTAATCTTCAAATGTATTTTTGTCAATTAAAAAAATATAGGATGTATTTTTTATCCAAATAAGATATTTAATAATGTTCAAATGTATTTTTTTTCAATTAAAAAAATTTTACATAGTGGTTAAATTATGAATTATTTAATTACTAAATAACACATTAGATTATCTTAAACATCAAAATTTTTACTTTTTATATATGACTATAGTGTATTTGTCTAAAAATATAAACTTAAATTCAAAGTATATCCAAATTCCAAACAAAATGTCAATTCTCATGAATTCAAATTAATTTAAACTCTCAAGATTTGAAAATTTCAAAACCTTAGAGCCTGTTTGGTATATATGTTTAAACAATAATTTTCAGTTTTTTTTTTTAAATACGTGTAGGTGAAAAGTGTGTGAAAATACGTGTTGTTTAAAAATTGAAAACATGTATTTAAACACATATACCGAAATATTTCCTAGTGTGTTAAGTTGGAATTCAAGATGAGAATTGCCAAATTTATGAACAATTAAATAATCAATTTATCAACCCAAAAAAAAAAAAAAAAAACTAGTCAATTGATACATGTAAGTTTTTGTTTGAAATTATCATTGTAGGCCTCAAATTATTAAGTGCCGGTTTGGATACGAATTAATCCAGAATTGCGTTTTTGTTCACGCATTTTCTCCTCTTTTTTTTTTTTTTTGCCCACATTTGTTGACTTTGAGAGACAATATTTAATGTTCATGAACAGTGTATGCACTGTTCACGCACTGTGCATACACTGTTCACACATTAAAAAATATTAAAAATGAGTCTCACGGTACTATTTATATATTTAAAAATTATTTTGTTACAGTGTTTTCAGCAACAATAAGTTGTATCCAAATGGACCCTAAAAGCATTCACAGCAGTGGTGGTATAATTTTAGCTATTTAGCACCACCAAAACTTACTTTATCTATTTTACCTACACACGTACTGCAGCAGTGAATCTATTTTAGCTTTCATCACAATAAAATAATATATCTACTATAATAAAATAATTTATCCACTCCAAACAAAATAATACATACTACTACCCAAAAAAACACCACAAATGGCACAATCCACATCGACTGCCAAAGAACAACCACCCAAAACAACTACATTCCACTGCCAAAGAACAACCACCCACCAACAAAAGACAACTACACAAACCCAGACCACCATCAAACCCACCATCTGAGCTAGATCGAGAGAGAGAAGACCAGCCATCGCCATCGCCATCGCCGTCGTCGATCACGCCATCGCCGACCCACTATTTATCTTATGCTCCAGACCAGTCATTGCCGACCCACTTACCCAGGCCATCCACGAAACCCACCGTCCCACACCATCGCCGATCACGCCATCCACAAAACCCACCGACCCAATCGCCGATCACGCCATCCACGAAATCCACCGACCCACGCCATGCTCCATGGATTTCAAACCGGCGGCTTCGATGGGCTTCAGACCGGCAGCTTGATGAGCAAGCGATCGGCGGCGTGAGATGAGATGAGATGAGGCGATCAGCGGCGTGAGGCAATCGGCGGCGGAAGAGAAGTTTGCTTGAGAGAGTTTTGAGAGAGAGAGATGAGAGAGTGACTGAGAGAGATGAGAGATGAGAGAGACATTTTATTATTTTATTAACCTGTCGAATAAAAAAATTTTTTTTTTTTTTTTTGGTCTCAGCTACAGTGCACATCTATAGATAGATGTGCACTGTAGCTGAACATCTAAAATTTTTACTTTTGCCTCCACTGCTGCAGCATGAGTTTTGTGTTTGTGGAGCTAAATTTTAGCAATATAGCAATATAGCTTCACTGCTGCGAATGCTCTAAGTTGACCCCATTCCCAACTCCCAAACAAGCTTTAAATATTCAAATAAAGGAAATGATAATTTTCATAACATAATGTAAGTATGTAACTATATATACACCTCCACAGGGCAACTCCAAAACACCCAAGTCCAACTATAGAACTTTAAAAGCTACCTCTCTTTCTCTCTCTCTCTCTCTCTCTCTCTCTCTCTCTTAAAGTTCTCTCTGTTTCTTTCTCTCTCTCTATCAAAGTTCTCTCAGTTCTACTTTGCAACGAGAATGGAATCTAAGAATGAACACAGAAAAGGGCCTTGGACAGTGGAGGAGGACAGAATCTTAATGGATCACATAAGGGTGCATGGAAAAGGGAAGTGGAACCGCATAGCTAAAACGACAGGTATATATATATATATATATATATTTGTAGTTTTATTTCCATAATAGGAAAGTGTTGGAAACACTTGAAGATCTAGGTCTATTTGTTACTTCATTTGTTTTCAAAAAAAAAACAAAAATCTGGTGCAGGTTTGAAGAGGTGTGGCAAAAGTTGCAGATTAAGATGGATTAACTATCTAAGTCCTGGTGTAAAGCGAGGTGATTTCTCTGAGGAAGAAGAAGACCTCATTATTCGGCTTCACAACCTCCTTGGAAACAGGTATGTATATACATGCATTTTTCTCTTTACAAGTCGATCAGTTTTATCAACATCTTTGAAAAAAAAATTTGCTTGCTATTATTTGTATATATTCTCCATTATTTTTCATAAAACAATCAAATTAAGTTGAATTGAATAGAATGGTATTGCTATAGTTTTTATCCTATGCCTTCCACAAGATTATGATATATAAAATGTCATCAAGATGTACTTTTTATGGTAGCTTGAGCTTTATCATCAACAATCCTAGTCGTAATGAAAGTACTTTGTCCTTCAATGCTTACTTTTCTACATATAATTTTGTTTTTTCCCTCCCTGATTTTGCTGGTGGCTGTAGCTATATATAGCAATTAGTACCACCTAAACTAATAGAGAGATTTGATTTGGAACTATTTTATGTTCAGGTTTAAAATAATTTCAGAAGTTTGTCTTGACCTTTACCAATTAAAACTGAGAAATTTTATTATCTTTAGGTGGTCTTTGATTGCTGGGCGAGTACCTGGGAGAACTGACAATCAAGTTAAGAACCATTGGAACACTCATTTGTGCAAGAAGCTTGGGATCAAGAAAGGGAAAACCAAAGTTGGTTCTTCTTTACAGTCACTTTCTAAAAAAAAGGGAAACAATCCCACTAGTGTTTCCTCAGAACCTAATTTTAAGCCACCTTCTAATTGTAATAGTGAAACTGAAGCCAAAACTGCAACTAAAGATGACTCTCAAAGCATGTGTAAGTTTGCAAGCACACAAGAAGCCACAACAGAGGATAACTGTGAGAGTTCGTTTTGGCTTTCTAAGGATGATCTAAATTTACTTACTCCTTTCTTATTGGAGCCTCTAAATAGTTATTCTCTTGATTTTGTTTGGGATTGTTTGTAGCTAAACTCTATTCAATGTAGTCTCAATAACTCCTTAATAATTGATATCTGCTCTTTTTTATTTATTGTCATATAATTTGTATATATCTGCTATCTATAAAAGATAATTAATAGAATAAAAAATTACTAGGCTATAAACATATGTGGAAACCTGGATGCATATATGTCTACTTAGATTTTACTTAATTGTTATAGCAATAATATTCTAGCTAGCTAACTAAATAATGGAGACTCTAGGGGCTACCTATATATATATATATATATATATATACACTAGAACATGCAATGAATTAATGAAGGTCCTTTTTGGTCCACCTTGGCTGATTTTGAAAATAAATTTGTAAAATTGTATTTAATTTTGTTGGCCTTTTGTTGAGAGGACCTGTGTTGTTTTGGATCCATCCTTCTCAAATATTCTTGGCCTCAGAAGCCAAAGTAACCCTTAAGAGCATAAAATTTTGTTGAGTGCTACTTAATCTCAACTCAATCGTGATATGTACCTAATCTTGAGGTAATTATTTCATGGAGCAACTTCATAACCACTCCATGAAAATACCTATCTAGAACTTTGTAAGATGTCAGCTAAGCTGTAAGCAATTTTGTTTTTCTAAGGTTACCTTGGACTAAGGAAAAGCAAAGGGACTTTTCATGCTTTGTAATAATTCATTAGTTTTTCATTATTAGAATTATTCTGGAGAAATGACCTAAGTATTGTTTTACAATCTGTTGGCTGCACAACATTGGCAAGTAAACGCCGGAAATTAGTACGCATTTGTAACAACTATTTCTTTTAATTTATTTGTTTATGTACAACTTTTAAAATCTTTTTTTATAAATATTAACTGTATTATTTTTAACAACTAAAATCTCATGTCATGCTCAAGGTGAAATATAGCTAATGGAAAGCTAGAGAACCAAAGGACCATTATTACTGAAAGGAAATAGAACATGTACGGAATTTTGCAGCTTGGCCCTTCAATTTTTGTCCTTGGTTTGATCTAAAATTGACTAGCTAAAATACTGAATCTCCTGAAAAGGGTCTTTACTGAATCTAATTATGAATTTATTTTTAATGTAGGAAAATATAGCTGGACTAGCTATATCATGTTTCCTTTGCCACATTGATTGGCCATAAAGCTGGAAGATTCTTTCTATTTTGTTAAAGACAATGAGAAAGCGAGAAATTTTGAGACACATATGATGAAAATGTTTATTACTACCTAGGTAAAAGTTTGAATTTTGTTTGGGGAGTACTAAAGCTATGTCAATTCAATAGTACCAGTCCCAGTAGAGTACCTTATGCAGTAGAACTTCAGAATCTCAAATTATATATGATTTTCAACAAAGACTCTAAATACTATATGTTCTGTTTCTTTCTCCTAAAAAGACTATTAAATTACCCGGAAATTTTCAGACAATAAAACAAGACTGTAGAATATTTGTTGTCATAACTCATAACATAGAAGAAAAAGAAAATTTGAACTTTGTATCTAACATATATACATCTTCTTTTAGAGCATTAGCATTGGGGAATGTTAATGTCATATCTAAGAGCATCCACATTTGGGCTTCTATATGCCAAATGTTAGGAGCATTTAGCATTTGAGCCCCAAAACCCATCAGCAACCGGGAGTCCATATCTCATATGCAAAAAAAAATTTGAGATTTAGCTACAGTACCATCTCAAATGTAAGATGGTACTGTAGCTGGGTTGTAAAAAAAAAAAAAAAAAAATTAATACTTTTTTATACCCGGCAATTTTCTCTCACCTCCCATTTTTCCTCTTTCTTTTCTCTCTCTGCCTCTCTCTGTTTCTCATCGCCTCTCTCTTTCTTTTCTCTCTCAGCTCTCAAGCTTCTCTCTCAGAGCTCACGCCGAATCACCAAGCCAGATGCTCACGCCGGATCGGATTTTTAGATCGACGTGGTGGCGAGGCTGGTGGCGTGGCTGCGATGGGCGCGGTGGCTGGACGTCAACGCGGTGGAGATCGGCTTGGAGACCGATGTGTAGATCGGCATAGAGACCGGTGTTTGGTGAGTTTGGTGGTGATGACATGGTGGCCGGTTTCTGGGTCTGGTGGCCGGCGTTTGGTTGGTTGGGTTGCTTTCATATTTTGGTGGGTTTTATTTTGGGTTTTTGGTTCCGGTTTCCGGCATTTGGGTCGGATTTGGGTGGCGTTGGGTGGTTGGATTTAGGTCCGGTGGTTGTGATTTTTTCCGATGGGTTGGGGGATTTGTTCCGATGGTGGGTTTCGGTGTTTGCTGGGTTTGTGTGTTTGCTGGGTCCGGTGGTTGTGATTTTCCCTGGGTTTTTTTTTTTTTTTTTTTTGGTGTTGACGGTAGTTTCTGGGTTGCCGGCGGTGGTGGTGGCAGCGGTGGTGGTGTGCAGCGGTGGTGGTGATTGTGGTTCTGACCAGAAGGAAAGAGATAGAAAGAATAAATAATGTATAAATAATGTGTTGTATTGGATAATGGTAATGGTGAGATATATTATTTTATTATGTAAAAATATTATTTTAATGAATAGGATTGAGATATAAAAGTTGGGATGTTGGAGAATTGTAAAATTGTATTGTATAATTGATAAAGTGATTTTTTGAGGTGGTAAAATAAGATAAGATTTAGAATCCGGATGCGGATGCTCTAAGGTGTATTTGGCATTTCAATGGGTAAAATGTGCTGCATCAGAAAATGGTAAAGGGAGGTATTGCAAATTTTTTTGCAATACTGCTACAGTACAATTCCAAAAGTGGAATTGTACTGTAGCAGTATTGTAAAAATAATAATAATATTTTACAAAACATATAACTGACTTTCTCTCTCCTTTCTCTCATTTTCTCTGTTTTCTTTTCTCTCTTCCGTCTCTCTTTCTCATCTGCTCTTTCCTCTCTTCACTGTGGTGGTTGTGATTTTTTGTTTTTTTTTTTGTTTTTGCTGTGACCGGTTCTTAAAGGAAGAGGTGGGTATGGCTAAAGTGGGTTGTGGGTCGTGGCTGGGTCCGGTGTTTGGGTCGTTGGTTGTGGTTGGGTTCAGTGTTTGGGTGTGGCTGAAGTGGTTGAAGTGGGTTGTTCATCGTCAGAAATCGCCAGTGTTTGGGTCAGGCGAGGTCATGGCTAGATCGGCGTGGGTCACGGTGATGGGTTTGGTGGAGATCGACATGGGTCATGGCGTGGGTCACCACATGGTTGGGTTGTGGCTGAAGTGGGTTGTTGGTTGTCGGAGATCGCCAGTGTTTGGGTCCGGCGAGATCATGGCGAGATCGGTGTGGATCACGGTGATGGGTTTGGTGGGTCACGGCGTGGTTGGCTGGTTCTTCTGAGTTTCCGATGGTTTTTTTTTTTTTTTTTTTTAATATAGGTTTTTGTTTCGATGGGATTTTGGTGAGCAGTGGGCAGTGGTGGCTTGGGTTTTTCTGGGTTTTTGTTCCGATGGGTTTTTGTTCCGCTGTGTTTTTCTGGGTTGATCATCGGCGTTTTCTGGGTATTTTTGACGGCTGGGTTTTTCTAGGTTGATCATTGGCTCCAACTAGTTTGATGGATTGTGTGTGTGTGTGTGGCTCTGTTTAAGGTTTGATGGTTTGTGTTTGTGTGTGTGTGTGTGGTGATTGGTTTGGATAGGTTGATCGGTGTATATGGGTCTCTGTGTGTGTGGCTTTGTGTGTTGAAAAGCCCAGGAAAACAAAAGTTACGGTTAGAAAAATAATATTTTAATAAAAATAGAATTTTGGGATGTGGAGGAATTGTAAAATTTGATGGTATAATAAAATTGTAAGTTTTTAGAATTGTAAAATAGAATAGCATTAGCATTTTCCAATGCTAATGCTCTAAAATGCTAATGCTCATTAGCACTAGCCCATTTCTTTTTCTTATTTTCATACATTCATCGTTAATATTTCTACTAGCAATGATTATTTATTTAAAAAGGGTGTGGGTAAAAGACAAGTAAATCAATGTGGGTGGAATCACTTGTCTTAATCCAGAATAGTTCGTACCATAACTACAGCAAAAGGCCTTGGGAGGCCCATGAAGGGCGTGTTAAGAAATCTTGAATCTAGTCCCTCTCTCTCGACCAAAAAACAAAACCTGGGCTTTGACCTTGTCAATTGTAATTCACGCTACAGCAGCAAGCAACCACAATTTGAAAATAAGTAGTTGGATGTTAGCTAGCTTGTGCCCCCACAAATTATTATCCCCATGAATTATGTACAGGTACTTTTCTTCATCTGTCACCTCTATCTTCTCCAGTTGTTTGGGTTACCTTTCAAAAACACTCTCAATTCACATTGGGAAATCTAGGCTAAAACATGCGTTTTGTTTCTAATTGCCAAGTAATTCGATTGACACATTCTGGTATCTTCGTTAGAGATATTTGGGGTTCAAATTTCATATTTCTCGACTATTAATTATAAAAAATAAAATTTAATAAAAATAAATGTAAATTATAAAGCACCATATTATCGAATTGAAAATGTCTAAACAATAAGACAAACTAAGGATGTAAAAGTAAATTATGAAATTTAAATTTTAAATTCAAATTCTCAAAAATTAGGCATGATCGACCTGATAAATTGCTAAATGTCTCAAAGTTTAAATTGTTTAAAAATAGTATTTCAATCATTTAACCATAATTTCAATACTCATAAAATGAAAATGGATATCATTATTTATATCAAAGCAGTTGTAAGGACTAGTTCTGAGCTTACAGCCCACTATATGGAATGGCTCAAGCCCAAGAAGCCCAAAAACAATAAATTTATAAAGAATGGGTTGGAGAACTGGGCTGTAGTTGATCAAACAAATATTGGAATCAATCAGACGATAAGAGAATAAAACACCAAAAGACTATACTAAAGAAAAATGGTCCTCGGCAAACTCCGAGGTGACCTGTTCTATTATATTATCTTTCACTTTGGTTACAAGCTTTGTTCCTGAATACTGTAGAGCTTTCTTTTGATTTTTTCCAATCCCCTTTTCATGAAGGGTCTCATTCCTTATATAGTCCCTTTCACAACATCTCCATCCTACATTTGTTAAGCATCTGAGTCCTCACTTGAGTGTCTGTCCCATCAGACATCTTCTCTGCTCTTATACGTCTTGGGGTAACCAATTTTTCACTGTTCAGGGGTCTTCTCCATATTAATGTAGCCAGAAAAGTAGTTGCAAAACATTTAATGCGGTGATGACAGCTTCGTTAATATCTTAGGATTTCCTTTGGTTCAATATCCATTCAATGACTATTTATACCGATAGAACTTCCTGGGAGGTTCTTCTGCATTAGTAAACCATTTCTTCTGACCTCGGCTCTAGTATGCCAAGGATGTATTACCCTCGGCCAATAACACCTGGAGCCTCAGTAACCACAATTAACTTTTTCCTTGCTAACACAGTCCTCTATTGTGGGAACTATTCCTATCCTCGGCTTAGGCTATGGGCCCGTTATAATAAACTTACATTAATTTTTGGGCCTAACATCCCTACAAGAGTTATATCCCTTCAAAAGGCACAAATGGAGAGTCACCTTGATTGACTTTACACAACTCAAAACAGCCATTTTTTTTTTATTATTAAGAAAAGAGAGTCCTAAAATTTTACTTATAGCAGTCTTGTACTTCCATCAATGCTGACATTCCTTCAATTTAATATGAAACCATAAGGCAGTATGTTCAAATTTTAGATATAACTTAGTATATAAATTAGAGAAAATAAAAATAAAAAAGAACACAAAAGAAAATGGTTTTCAATAATAATAAAAAAACTAAGTGTTCAGATATATAGAAAAAAAATGATAATTATTGCATAAAATGCAAAAACGAAAAATATAATAAAAGCTTGTTATATTTATAGTGTTGGAAATATTACATAAAACAATTTTCTTTCATGATTCTATAAAAAAGAGAAGAAAAAAATATGTGAACAATTTAATGTGTGACTAATTAAGACATATAAATTAAAACTCAAACCATACAACTGCATTATGAAACTCAAAAATGATCAAGGCTAGTGTTTGAAATTACGTTCTTAAGACAGATTTCACCTCTCACACTATTTTCTTAGAGGCGTTTTGAGTTTCATGGATGTTTTCATCCCAGAAAACAATGAATAACAACACACAAAAGAGGCACAAGTAATCTCCACGTACAATGAACAGACCCATATTTCTCTTTGGAGACTCTAATGCATGAATGCAAAAAAGTCATTGAATGAAATGAGGGCCCCCTATTTAATGACATACTTGCACTAATTCAACAAATATATTGGTTGCTCATACATATAAAGTAAATAGTAATACTTATTAGAACGTACACAAAAATAGTAATAATAGTGTTTTAAACCAGGTTTATAATCCATAAAAGATAGAGGAGCGCAGGACAACATACCAAATCTAGGAGTGCTTCTTAGCATTCCTTTTGTGACAATCTAACAAACAAACTCCAAAATGGTAGCCATCTTTTCCTATTAATGCTCTCCTGCAAAAATGCAAGCACTTTATAGTGTCATCATATTCTGGGTCCAATTGACTTTTTTGGCAGCTCCAAGCATATTCAAAAACCTCGTGTAAGACAATTTCCATATTCTATACCGCTACCTTTTCTGCACACAAAGCTCATGTTGTTTGTCAATGCAATTACGCAAATCCAGATTAGCAAAATCAAGTTTCGAGAGATGAGAAAATGGAATTGGAACTGAAGAGAGATGGAATTAATGAGGTAGAGTTATGATCGGTACGTAGCTCACTAGCTTGCACTTCAATTAAAATGAGAATAACCAACATCATCATCCCCAAAAAAATTTCTCTCATAAGTTTTCTATCCATTGATTTTCTCCCACTTAAAAAATATTCTTATTTTGGAGTTTTATTGAAAATGATAATTAAGGTTTCAACTCTTGTACCTAATATACAATTGGGCAATTAGATACCTTCGAAATAAAAACAATTTAATCTATAAATTAATCTGTTCTTAATTTTTTTTTTTTTTTGTTCAAATAAGTGTTGTTTAAGAATTGTGAGTTGTTGGAAGTATGAGCAATTTGAGTTAAGTAGCTTATAGTTTGCGGAGTGTCTTTTGGCTAGGGTCACAAGGTTTCAAAATTATTTTTTATATTACCATTTACCTTTTCACAAAGTCCTTATATTCTCGTAAGAGTTCAATAAAGGCATATTTGGTAGACTATAATAGGCGTTGTAATGTAATAGTTATTCCTATGATTTAGTTATTCTTTAATTTGGTTATGTTTTTATTATAAGGAATAGTCATTCCTTATGAATAGCTATTTTTCAAAATGAGGAATAACTATTCCTTTTTAAAATGTTGTATTAGCTATTCTTTAGTAAGTACAATAATTTCAAAACTTAATATATTTCTAAATAAACAAACTTTCCATATAAATCTAACAATTATAAAAATAAAAAATCATAAAAAATAACACATATCTTTCTTAAATTCAAAAATAACAATTTTAAAGGAGATATAATTGTATGAGTAAGATATTTCCTAAAATAAATGTTAAATTTCATTCTAATGTTATAACTCACAACCAAACTAATGAATAGGTTTAGTTATTACATTACAACACATTTTATTACTAGTAATAAAGATTACAATTCTTATCATAATCCTCATTCAGTATACCAAACATACCCGAAGTTTCAAACGAACAGTAAAAGATGGATTAACCAATAATACAAATAAATTAAATCAAAGAACTCTTTTTTGAAGGTTTTAAAATAACATAATTGTTTACAAGGTGTGATAAACAAGCCATATATGAGTATATGGAGTCAAATCATCCTATTATTCAATTATGAAAAGACAAAATTTTGGTCAAACTTAGACCTTCAATACCTTATTTGGTTCTTAAGATGATTAGTTCTAATTTAATTGACCCACATAACTCAAAACTATTGGTTCAATAATTTTCCATTCGTTCTTACTAATATCACATTTATAAGAAATACATATGTGATAAATGTAATTAGTATGCTAGACTACTAATTAACTCACTCTTGTCTTGTCAAGATTCTCGTAGCTCAACTGCTTGGCACTTTTTGGTGTTTTCAACGGATATATTTAAGGTTGAAATCCATCCTTCCCATTTTAACTATCAAATTTAAAAAATAAAACTCACTCTTGCTTATCCAATCGTAACTAATTATTGACTAACTTTCCTAATCTAATTGAGCCCTTCCCATCTCATCAATTTAAGTTATTTGGGTTGGTAACATTCATATATAATAAATTGGCAGATGTATCATTTAAAAAAAAAAATTTATTTGTTGTCCATGAAATAAAATAGTTAAAACTAACTTTTTCCTAGAACTAAACTTCAGTTCTACTATTCTTTCTCATGCACTAGCAATGCTTATTGGCAAAATCCTATGGGGTGACTGACGTCGAAATGGAGGGAGTCCGGCCATGAGTCCCTCTTGAAGGAAGGACTATCAACCAATCCACTCTTGCTGCCATTTGGACATGTTATTGGAGAAGCAAGTGCTGATAGACACCCAAAAAAGACAGTTAAAAATAGATACCTTTGAAATAAAAACAATTTAATCTATATAAATTGATTTGTTCTTTAAAAAAAATGTCCAAATAAGTGTTCTCTAAGAATTTTGACTTCTTGGAAGTATGAGCAATTTTAAGTTAAGTGGCTTATAGTTTATATAGTGTCTTTTAGCTTTTTCTTTTTTTGAGAAGTAGTGTCTTTTAGCTAGGATCGCAAAGTTTCATAACAATTTTTATGTTAATGTTTACCTTTTTACTAAGGCGTTGTATAGTTGCATGCTCATCAGTGTGCAATGCTTGAAATGAACATTTAAGGATGGATGAATCAATAATAAAAATAAATTAAATCAAAGTAAAGTAAATTAAATAAATTAAAATAGAAATCATTGACAATTCAATTGGTGGGGGTAATGATACCTTTGTGTTAATTACAGTTACAGGGTTGTTTCTTCCTTTATTGCTAGTGGGGATCTTAAATTTGCACTTCGCTACATCAGTGAGTAGAAAAACTATTGAAAAAACGGCAAATTTATTTTGTTCTGTTCATATTGGCTTTAGAGGCATTGATATGTGCGTATTATTCGGCCATCAATTTTGAGTAAAGAAAAAACAAAGGAAAAGTCTTATGTAATCCTTTGGGGCATACAGTCCCTCTCCTTTGATCTTCCTCTTAAGTCTTTAAAACTATTCGAGCCATACCTTCTTCTCCAAGAATCATATTCTTTCTTTGGCTGTGTAGTTATAATAGTGTTCTAACGTGTGAAGGTTTATGTTCAAGGGTTTTTAGTCTTGATACTATATGACCCATTGGCAATAATAACATAGAATCTCTGTCCACATCTTGCATGAATGCCCCTTTGCTAAGTATTTTTTGCAGGAAATTGGGTACACCTCTGAATTGTTAGAGTTCTTTCACATTACCACTCGTTGAATGGATCCATTCCAACTCTTTGTCAACAAGTCCAGCAACTACGGCTTTGCCTTTGAACATTTTATTTCCCATGGGTCTGTGGCAACTTTGGCTGCACTGGAATGCATATGTTTATCGTAGTGATGTTTAAGATTCAAATGCTCATCAACAATGCATTAAAAAAGGATCATAATTTTTTAATGTTGCCTTTAACCAAAAAATCAATGCTGTGAACACAAGGACCCATATAATTTTGTGTAAAATTATATTTAATTCTTTAGCTTCTAAATTTGATTGTATTGGTTTTGAATGGCTACTTGCTATGGATCCTAAAATTTGGGTTTTTTTCAATTGGGAATTAGTGACTTGAAAAAAAAAATTTAACCCTTTAATTTCTTTTCCTTATCACGTTTAGTCATGAAATTTTTGGTGAAGCATTTCTAGTGAAGCTGACTTCTAGATGAACTAATTGATAAGAAAGTGAATGTTCAAATAGTGTGTAAAACACCTATGAACGTTTAGACTCCCAATTCACAAATTATCAACACAAGCTTATAATCAAACAATGTAGGTGCGGAATATGAAATTAAGCTAAAACAGAATTGGTAAAACAATCTAAACCGAAATTAATCACAACCATAGCAGTAATTAAAAGGCAAAGATTAAGGGAAGAGAGATGCAAATATAAAGACAACACAGCGATGTGTTATCGAAGAGGAAACCGAAATCCTCGATGAAAAACCTCTCCGCCACCCTCTAAACAGTCAATAATCCACTAGAGAATAAAGTTAGGATACATAAATAGCAGAAGACTCTCTAAGCCTAATCTACCTAGTGCACCTAAGCCCTCCAAGCTTTTTGCTCCAACAGGGTTACGCCGAATCTTGTCTTCTCTAGCTTACCGAATCCCGCAATCGCCCATTACATCAACCAAAATGAATTGGTCCCTTCTGAACTGCTTCCCAAGCACCAAAATACCTCCTCACAGATATAGGTATGGTGAGATATGGATTTGGCAAATGTACCTCTCAAGGATATGTCAATAGAGAGGGTGAAAGTAGAGAAATTTGGAGAATCAAAGGATGAAAATTGTGGATGAGTCAATCTTGTTTTTCTCTAGGGTTTCTCTCTCAAAATTCTCTTTGGAAACTCTCTACATTTCGTGGGTATAAAGATATTTATAGTAGGGTGTATGAGGAATGCGAGGAGTCAGTTACAACCAAACAGGGCATTCTGGCGACTCGAGCTCGCGACTGGAACGAGTCGCAAGTTTGAGTCAAGAGCTAACTGTCTGGCCAGACTGGAGGTTTTGTCCTATAGTGCAACAGCTGGCGTGACCCTTCAGCTCTCCCTGTATGCTTCAAACGTGTGCTACCTTTGGCGACTCGCCAATCTCGAGGCTCTTCTTGATTGCACACTCTTGAGCTTTTCTTCACACTCTTTCACACACTACCCTTATATGATTCACATCTAAATACAGGGTTTCTAAATGCTGAATTACAATAAAATTTGGCACGAAATAAAGCCAACAAAATAATTGAATAAATTCAACCTTACAGAAAGTGTTCGTGGTTATCCACATTAAAATATTAAGTTCATCCAAAAACGCTCATGATAACCACAATAAGGATATAGTGACCCTCAATGTAAATAGATTGTTGCCGTGGCCTGAGACTGTAATCCAAGTCAAAAATACTCAACACAATATGGAAAAGAAAATTTCTTTCAAATTGTGATGATACTTTTATAGTGAGGCCAATGGACAAAATCAACTCGATTAAGTTAAAACGTATGACTTTTGAATGAAGAAAAAGTGTTGATTCAATTCTTAAGTAAAGCAGCCAGATTGATTTTTTTTTTTTTTTTTTTTTTTTTTTGAAGTAAGGTCCCTTTAATGTAGTTACAAATTTCCAAAAGAGTTGAAACTTGCAACATACTAATTAATAAGTAAATTTTTAACAAAAGCCATCTAAACTTGAAATGGTTCAATTGGCAATTGCATGAATACGTGAAGAGTTGCTACCCGGATGTCACAATACAATATAATCATCAATATTAAAAGTACGTATGAATGAGAATATTGTTCAAAAAGGGTGATATTATGACCACCTATAAAAAGTTTTCATAATTTCATGAATAAGGAATAGAATTAGGCTCATATAAATAATTTCTTGTGACATAATCAACTTTTTTTTAGAATGACATTGGTTGAATGTCTAATATAATATGAAACACAAAAATAAGATACATGTTGGTTCTCCCTATTTTAGGAACTATGAAAGTGCGAAGTAGCAAGCATAACACTTTTTGGACAAAATTTCTTCCCTTTTTTTTCCATGACTTCATTTTCTACAAAAGCACGAAGGACGGAAGGAGTAACCTTAATACTTTTTGGACAAATTTCTTTTTTTTTTTAAGTCCAAATTGGTATTTGTAATTTTTACCCTATTGATACCATAATCTAATTCCAAAAAAAAGGGTTATTTCATTCCAAATTGTAAAAACCCTAAAGTTTTTTTTATTAAAATTATCCCATGAAGCCTTGAGAGCCAAGGTCTGTCCCAAACGCCCAATGGGCAATAATATTATTAAGCTCAAAAATGGATTTTGTTTTCTTTTTTTGGTAAACGAGGAATATATTAAGAGCCCCTAACCGGGGAAAGAAGTCGGAGGACAAAACTTCTCATAATACATACCAATACTATCATAAAACACAACATCGAGATGTTCACAGGCGAACTATCAAAAATTACAAAATCAAGTTGGTTTAAAGGCCCTTTCCTAGCTAGTGCATCGTCGCACTTATTGGCTTCTCGGTAACAGTGAGTCAGCTTAACCTGAGGGATGCGACTAGCGAGCGTCCTTCAATCCACAATAAGGGAAGAAAGGTTAAGATTAGATATATTGCCATTATTAATCCGGTCAACCACAACCTTAGCATCTATTTCAATCTCCACAACAGGAATGTTAAGAGATAGGCACAAAGCTAAGCCATCCCTAAGGGCCCAAAGTTCAGCCTCCACGCGAGTAGCCACTCCAATATTGCGGGTGAATCCCTTAACCCAGCCTCCATGAGCATCTCGGATCAACCCTCCTCCTCCAGCTCTGCCTGGGTTGCCCAAAGACGAGCCATCCGTATTTAATTTAGCCCATCCCGAGCTCGGCCTTGACCAGCACACCCTCTTAACCTCCTTAGTCACCGCTCTACCTTGTTTCCCAGCACAGAACATGTACTCAGTAGCGGCATGGACAATAAAGGTCCTGTTACGGTCAGACCACACTGCGAGAGCCCCTCCTACTTGTAGGGGAGTTACCGGAGAGCTGAGGGATGCTCACGACCCCATGTCTATCTAGGAAGACAGTCAAGACACAGAAAACCTCTAGCTTTCGGAAGGAGTTACCAGCCTTAGGCTAGTCACACCACGACTTGGTTATCGTCGGGCGGGGTACGAGCATGGAGGTTAACCCATAGGCTAACACTCGACATAACACATTACATGGATTTTGTTTTTCATAAACATTGAATGACATTATGACAGTCCATGATACAGAAGTTTTTGTCCTAGTAGCATAAATTATTAACATTAGGCATTTTTAACCAAACTTTGTCGTTTATTGTATATCAATAATATAGGTTCTATCAATCAAAAATATATAGGTTATATCAAAAATATATATAATAATAATAATAATAATATAGGGGTATACTTGGTTCAGATTTAGGCGGGTTGAAGGAAAAAAATTCACAAATCTACCACTGGCAGGCTAGAAAAAGTCCAAACCACTGCCATCCCACCAAATTACAAAATGGCAGATCAGTAGAAAATTTGGGTGGTTTCAACTCGGTGGTTGAGCAAGTTAAGTCAAGTTAGCTTTAGTTATGTATTGTATACTAAACTTCAAATTTTATTTTATCATTTACAAATAAATTTTAAAAAAATACTTCCTCTAAATCCTATAAATTATTGAAGAATTTACAACAAAAATATAAACTACTAAAAAAAATCATAGGAAGTGTCCACTTTCTCATAAATTAAAGTACACACATTTTATGATATGAGTATTTTCTAACTATTTTTCCCAAAAAAAAAAAAAAAAATTTAAGCAGACTCGCATCACCATACATGCTTATAATACAAAATTATAGGTGGTTAGTTGTTATTAGTTCAAATTTAAACATAACACTAAAATTACTTTTTTGCCCTAACAATAACAACCAGTAACAATCTGTCACTTAGGATTTGTTGTAAAAATGTTGTGGACATATCATTTCTCACAAATATATTAGAAAAATATCAAATTGTTAGTCTCTATATATACAAAAGAGTCGGATCAAGTCTTAACGGTTTAAAAACGCTTAATTCGTTATCCAACCTAATCCAATACTTTAATAGCTTTTTTTAAAAAAAAAATTAAAAGAAGATACTTTAATAGTTGAATTTGTCCAATTTCAACCCAGTGGGGTTGGTCGAGTGGTTGGGCACTCAATCTCAAGTAGCTGTCTTGGGTTTGACTAAGAACTCCCTAGTTCAAGTCCGGATAACAGCACTTTGAAAAAACTTCCTAGGTCAGCGATTTACTCCACTATAAGACCACCCGTCGCGAACAGTGATTAATCTCTGATTAAAAGTTTTGAGGAAACAGGTAGGAAGCCAAAAAAAAAAAAAAAATCTGTCCAATTTCCTGAAAATAAACACCACATTCATTTGCGGACGGTTCTAAGCGGAATGAAACGTGAGTTTTAAGAAGACAAGTGCCTCTTTCCAAAAAAAAAAAAAAAATAGACAAGTGCCAAGTGGGACGAAAACAGACATACTTTTTTTTTTTTTTTGATAACAAAAACAGACATACTTTTGAAAAAACTTGAGTCCAAATTCCAATTATTTCATTTAAAACCAACAAACGGTAGCGTAGAGTTGCTGAGAAAATAACAGCGATCTCTTCACACACACACACACATCCACAGAGATGAATAAAGTTTCGAAACGCTTCAGATCCCTGCGTTTCTTTCTATTCTTGGCTTCGTTTTCTCTACAATTCCTTTCAGGTTCGTCTCTCAGATCTCTACTTTTTCATTCGTTATGTAATTTGAGTTTGAAATTTTTTACAATAATTTATGCTAGGTTTGTAGATGAATGCTGTTTTGAATTTCATGTTTGCTTAGCTAATTTACGTTTGGTTACCGAGAAAACTATTGTATGCGTTAAAAGTAAAATTGGGTGTTAAAAAGATTTCTGATTGGCTGCTGAGAGAACTGGGACTTGGACAAAGAAAGCAGATTTGTATGTAACTTTTTTTTTTCATGGCTGAAATTTGGCGTTAGTTCGATTTTTGTGGCTTGAATTTAAATAAAGTTCCAATTTTTGGCCTAGAAATATTTAAAAGAATTCAATTTTGTAGTTCCGTCTATTTTTCATTCTAACAATTAATGCTATAAACACAATAAATTTGTCCACTTGTTGTCGCGTTAGATTGTGATTAGTGCAACATTACTTTCACTGGAACTGCTACTAACATCACTTTTATTGAAAAACAGCCACAACATGCCGCCTGAATAGTTGTGAAAGAAGTCGTGAAATTTGTTGTGTATTTAGACTCCATTGTTTTCCATTAGGTTATTTCTAGGCTGCGTAAGCCCTTTAGTGTGTCACGTCAGCACTCTGTCTTTTGATGGGATGAAATTGATACCTAATAAGTTTTTTAAAGACAAAATTGTAACTTTTTGAGTTTGAGAGTCGAAAAAGGTACTTGAACCACATTTTAGGGTGGAAAATTGTAGTAAGTCTTTTGTGTTGCTTTTATCAAATAATGGAAACCCTCTACCTGTGTCTGTTCTTGGTGTTATATATCTTGTTCATAGTTAGTCCAAGCCCGAAGAAAGGAGGAGGGTTGCAATACATTGACAGCCAGTATAAAAATTTAGTCACTTTATTATGAATTATTCTTAGTAAAGTTTGAGTACTTTTTAAATTTTATTAGTTTTCACTGATTTCAAATGCTTTTTAAATAAAAAGGTTTTTTAAAGAAGAAACAAGGATGGGATGGCCCATGTGGGTTTATACTGCCTTTGTGTCATCCAAAATAGCCAATTTTGGAACTTTTACTATTGAAAGACTTATAAAGGCTTCTTTTTGTTTAAATTCTTCATGAGAGTTAAAGCTCAATGCACTTATTGGTGGTCGTAGAAGCAAGACATGGGCACTGTGTTTTCACTTAATGTTTTAAAGGCTGGAAAGAACCATGGTCTTAGAACAACATTTGCTTGTAAGAATATGAGCTGATTGGTGACCTATGGCTATATTTGCCAACTCTATTTTAAGAATTAGCTTTATTTTTTTATTAGTAATTACATACACACATCATCACTCTCTGCCTTGCTCTTTTAGGGGGGGAGGGTGTGCCATTTGAGCTAGTGCTTATCGAATCTATTTCAAGCATTATCTTTGCCTCCTAAATTATGTACCCTGAGCAAAATCAGTGAATGCATCCCCTTATTTACATCTAGGAAAAAGATAAAGATAATAACAATAATAAATATAATATTGGATTTACATGGTTTTTGCTAGTTTTATAATAAGTGCTGAGCTAACAAAGCTGAAAATCTATATCTTTTGCAATTGCTTAGATTTTTTTTAATTGGATTTTTTCAGGCTTTTCTGATGACTCGTTGAATACCACAAAGGCTGAGGCTCATGCTACTTCCAGTAGTAGCACTGGATCTACAGTCCTCATCGTATTCCTTGTACTCTTGGTCCTTGTGGTAATCTCTTTCTTCCTTTTCAAGGTGTGGCAAAGGAAGAAGAGAGAAGAGCAGTATGCTCGTCTTTTGAAGTTATTTGAAGAGGATGATGAGCTTGAAGTTGAACTTGGTCTTCGGGATTGACCCTTATACCCTGAGGTACATCTTCCATGTATATATTTTTGTTCTGTTTCTGTATGGGCAAGACTTCCTGGTCCATTTTCTTATTCATTCAAGAGAAATGCTTAATATATACATATATTGTAATTGGAGGCCACTGGAGTGGCACACTTCTTATACATTTTTCATGTTAATTTATCAGTAGTGGAATTTTCCTCCTCTCCCCACTGTACATGTTGAAGCTTCATGATTAATGAGACTCATCCTCTCTCTGTATTATATATGTACTTTATTACTCTTTGATCTTTAATTCTGACGAATCTTTTGCATTATGAGCTGAACAATTGATAAAAATTCCTATTTTTTCTACTTGTTTAGATATAAAATTATATCATATCTTATATATTATATTAGGTATATGCTTATATATTTGTTTGTTCTTCCCATGTTCCAACATAGTGGAATCGAATATTACGTCAGAGGAAGATGTAATTGAGTTAAAATTATCATCATTGCTGTGGGCCTCTGTTGGAGTTGGTTGTTTCTTTCATAAGCTTGTGCTGCTGAAATTTGTTGTCCTTATTTTCAGCTATACTATAAGTTGCTAACTTGCTATATACGTTCTTTACGATCTTTGTCCCATAATTTCTGATTTTCAAATATATGTAATTTCTTTTTATAGTCTCTGGTCTTCCATTGATCATCTTAATAATTGTTGAAGTAATCATTTGGTTTTTTTTTTTGGCAGGCTTTGTGACTTTTATCATCTGAAAAAGTTTCCTTTAATAGCCAGGTTTGGGATGTGATGTCCTCATATAAGGTGAGAGAATCTTATGTCGTAATTGTAATATTTGTAATGATATTCAAAGTGAAAATTTTTACTTGGACAAGGCTTCTGTCTCTGTGTTAGATAAGAGGGGGTGATACACTTTTTGTACGAAATTCTTCAAGGTCTTAATCAAAAGGTTCTGAAAATGACCTCAAATTCCAATTTACATATTTGATTGACTGTATTTTTCATGCATCAACATGGTCTAATGCTTGTATGGAAAAGAGCCACTTTTATATGCTTTAAAGTAGTTTTATGCTTTCTGGTGGCTGATGTGAGTAAGATGATATGAAACTTGGGACACAATCTTGTTCCATCATTCTGCACAATATAGTTCCTACTTTCCATGATAGATGGTGTCTGTGTGTCTATGCCTCGAGCTGAAAATAAAGAGAAAACCTAATATATATATATATATATATATTCAGAGCAATATAGTTTGGTCTTATTTGATTAATGATGATATGAAACTTGGGACACAAATCTTGTTCCATCATTCTGCGCTATATAGTTCCTACTTTCCATGATAGATGGTGAGTGTTTGTGTGTCCATGCCTCCAGCTGAAAATAAAGAGAAAACCTAATCTATATTCAGAGCAATATAGTTGGTCTTATTTGATTAATGATCAATGGCTGCATGTGTGGGATTATTTACTTTTATCTCCCCCCACCCACCCTTTTTTGGGGGGCAAAAAAAAAATAGTGCATTTAAAAAGTGAAATTTGTTGCTTTCAAGGCCATATGGAAATTATCCTGTACACTTGGTATAGTACACTTCTCTCTCGCATAAGGGTGGACTCTGCCGGACCACATATGTAGCCCATCATTGTGTGAGAGGAGAGAGTGGTAACTGGTTGAGTTGAATAATTTCAATAGGGCCATATATGGTATTAGTGGATTGGTAAGTTGGAAGTTTTCATTGGCTTTTCAAACTGTATGTTCTTTTTCACAAATAGGCATTGCTCAAAAGCATTCAAAGATCTACAATTTGAAGTATAGATTATCCATGAATTCTAAAACAGAACAAGAGTGAGTATTTCCTAACACAATCATCAAATAATACAATGGTTGCAACAATGATTTTTTTATCTTGTGGATTGGCCATTCGAACTTCGATTATAGTGTTGTTTGCCCAGAAAAAAGAAAAGGAGGGTTAAACCACTGGTTTCTTCTATAAACTTTTTTAGTTCTTCCTCTTAATGTTTTACTATCATCAGTATTGTGCCTTGTTTTTCCCTGGGAAAAGAAAGTATATTTGAGGGTAATGTTTAGCACCATGAGATTATTGTTTTGTCTCATGATGTTGAAAGGTTGACTGTATTATCAAGCATGGACATCATGCAAGGATTTTGCAATTCATGGAACGTGCATTTTGGATGCATATGGAAATTGAGTATTTCTCCCTCCATTAAAGCATGCAATTGTAGTCTGAGTTGAAACCAAATCCAGGTCTCTTGGATTATGACCTGGATACTTCCTACGTTATGTTTTGAGTGCTAGTTGGTGTGTTGCATTGTAATGAAGGCCTTGTATGTTAGCTGCATTTCTTACCAAATATTTGGGGCTGGCTTAGCTTCCAAGGTCTAACATAAAAGCTCTAGATAGTTTCTTTGTAGACCCTAGAACTCTTCCTAATTGTTTAGGAAGCCTCGGAGGTCTTCACCACATTATGTATGTTGATTGTCTCTAAGCCCACCCTTCAGGACTCTCTTGTTGCACTCATGAATTCATTAATTGTCTTTAGAGCGAGGGTAGTGCCTGTAAAGTAATGTTGAGGGAAGGTTCCTAGGTGAGCTTAATCAAACCTAAATAAAATGATGTTACTTCGCAGGTTCCAACTTTAGTTGGTACATACTAGAAGGTATCTAATGCGTTGGATATGTATGAGCCTTCTCCCAATATATGGATCCCAATCCTCACACAACATGTGAGTCTCACACTTAGTGGGATCTACACAATGTGAGAGGAATGATACATATCCAAGACATGAGATAATTATCGTTAATAACACAAGGCCTTGAACGGATATAAGCGTTCTCGCAATGTGTGGATCCCTTATCCTCTCACAAATTGAGTCTCACACACTATGGGATCTACAAACTATAATAGGAGGGATACATAAATCTGATGCATAAGATAATTATCATTAATAATACAAGATCTTGAATGGACATACGCTTTCTCAAAATGTGTGGATCTCATTTCTACTCACAGCATGTGAGTCTCACATGGTGGAATCTACATACTTTAAGAGATGCTATATATCTGATGCATAAAATAATTATCGTTAATAATACAAGATTGTTACATGGCCTCGAATGAACAAAAAGAAAAAAGGTTGTTATTTCAACTAAAACAAATTATTGGCATCAATTTTTATTAAATTAATCGCAGATCTACACAATGCGTGATTTTTTTTTTTAGTGAAAAATGACAATAGTATATGAGACTTATAAGTGTTAGTCCTAAATCCTTTTTAAAATGATGTGATTATATTCTAACAAAGCATAGTTGATACAATATATTAAATTTTATAAACTATGCTTTTCATATTTGTCATTTGAAAGTGTTTTAAATTTGGCAAAAATACAAAGTGCACTTTGTAAGTTTTGACAAAAATTCGTTTCAGTCCTCTAATTTTACTTTCATCCAATTAAGTCCTCTAAATTTTACATTTATTCAATTAAGGTCTCTCTATCAATTTCCACTAAATTTTTTTATTAAAAATATCTAAAAAATATTTTTCAATAATTAATTGGATTTTTTTATTAAAAAAATTTGAAGAGAAAAACAAAATTTTGGACACTTAACTGCAACATTTAATGAAATTTTAAGGAAATACCTTAATTATTTTTCATGGAAACATAATATGGTTTACATTCAATTATTATATAAGGTGATATATTTTTTATAATGAAATGTATGGTTGGAATTTATTTCTAATACTCCTTACAAATGGTTTATCTTCTATATGTCTTGAATAGCCTAAAGAAGAAGTATATATAAGTAAATTCATCATTTATATTAGGAAAAAAAAATACTAAACTATAATAACATAAGAAAAATATAATTTTATCAAGAACTTACCAACATTATGCTAAGAGTATGGCATTATTGTCAAAGAAGCAGTTCCTCTTTTTACACAAACCTATCCTCACAAGTCAAAATACAACATCAAAGTTGGACTGAAGCGACTAAAATGAACTGAAGTGTATCAAAATAGAATGAAGTAGATCAAAATAGATTGAATGAATGGAATCAAGAACCTACCAACATTATGCTGAAAATGTGATATAAGTGTTAGTGAAGTATCTCCTCTTTCCATGCAAACCTCTCTTCACAAAGCATTACTAAAATGGACCAAAATGAACCAACTAGACTGAAATGGAGCAAAGAGATCAATATGAAACATATAGACCGAAATGGACCAAAATAAACCAATTGGACTGAATAGACCACAGTGGCCAAAGAATATATTTGAACTCTTCCTTGTTATATCTGGCTACAGATTGTACAGATGTCAAAAGGAATTTTTCTTGTAAGGCTATCTGGTTACGACCAAGCCAAATGCACCATTTTTATATTTTTCTATATATATATATATATATATATTTTTTTTTTTTTGTATTAAGATCTAAATGTAGAGCAAATATAACTTTCAAATATGTAACAATGAATAGCTATGATAAATGCTTTGCAACAATATTGGTGATGCTAAAAATTTAGCAATTTGACACTACAAAAAGCGAGAGAGAATAAAATAATGGTTTTTAATTTTAGCTTGTAGCTACAGTAAACTGGTAGTGCTACTAGCTTAAAGTAGCTATGTTGATAAAAATTTTAACTATACCACCACTGAAATTGCATGTTTTTTCGTGTTTGTGGAGCTAAAAATAGCAATTTGGTTTTTTAGCACCACCAATACTAATGCTTAAGATCATACTGATAGTGTATAGCTAAAATACATCTACGACAACAGACCACTTTCTTCTACTCTGCTATGGTCAAGATCTTCAAGAGCTAGTTACTCTAATTCTTTTTTATTCAGGAAAATAAATGTTGTGTGCATACCATGGTCTGAGCCAGACATGTCAAAGCAAGAGGATTGGTTCTAAAACTATTCAAGTACTATGTTAATATCTCTTGTCCCCTCAACCAATAGGTTGGATGCACACCAGTACGTCTTGCCTGTACTTCAAAAACAGGTGAAAGAATACAGGTAGCTGTATTATTTGTGAATTCACAGCCTGCTCTTCCTTTCAACCTATAATGCATTTGGTACTGTGATATTTTACAAGTTCTTACAACCAATAATTGTTCAACCATACAATTATTGTGGTACAGCCGTTGATTTTTAACAGTATTTAGGTTGCACATGAAGTTAGTGGAATACGGATGTTTTATAACATGGCCTAGAAAACATAAAGCATCATGATTGATTGATTAAGTTAAAATAGTACTGATATTTCGGAATTTCCAATCCAATCCCACCCTCAATTACTCCATTGGCCCATAATTCAAGTAAGCATAAAGTTTTTCATCACAGCATCAGAATGGCCACTGATGTCTTTTCTGTCAATTGCTGACAACAAGATTGCAAATACTAACAGCCATGTCCTGCGTCAAAGCCACAGCCGATCCTATTGGCATCATGATGTTTCGAGTAAATTGACCCCAAAAGATCAATGTATATATTAGTAACTGCTAATTTATAATAGAGATGGAGATTAAATAAGTGTTTAACAAGAGAAAAATGTACATGTCTTCAATTTCTTCAACAACCAACCCCAACAAATCATAAATTCACATCCTCCATGGTAGAGGCAATCTATCATAATCTTGCAAAGAGACCATACACGTAAGGCACTAAAAATTTATTTCACAATACAGTAGTGGAACACTTTACAAATTCAAGAAGAGCATGCATATATCAGCATAGGCATGTTATATAATAGATGTTTTAATAATGTCAAAGTACATTTGAGTTTTATGACCCAGCAGCTGGCAGAATACAGATAAATTGAATAGGGGTGGTTATTAAGGTATTAAACTAATGAAATAAAGTCTTCAATGTTCAAAATTAATAATACACGAAAGAATAGTAAGTCACAATAGATGTGGAACACTTTACAAATTCAAGAAGAGCATGCATATATCAGCATAGGCATGTTATATAATAGATGTTTTAATAATGTCAAAGTACATTTGAGTTTTATGACCCAGCAGCTGGCAGAATACAGATAAATTGAATAGGGGTGGTTATTAAGGTATTAAACTAATGAAATAAAGTCTTCAATGTTCAAAATTAATAATACATGAAAGAATAGTAAGTCACAATAGATGTGAGCGCATATCTCAAAAATGAATGAAGCGGTTAATCCATCGGTGATGCCAAAACAATCCGAGCCCAAAATTACCTCAGGTGTAGAAGTAACCGGTTGTAAACACAGCATCCCAAGGTTCTTGTAAACATGCCATCAGGTCATCAACAATTGCTTGCTAGCAATTCAGCAGATTAAGCAATGCCACATTGTCAACATTTTAGAGGTTATCTTCCAGTCTTCGCTCTTTTCATCCCTGTACTGTTGAAGGGTGACATGCTTGGGCTCATACTAGGGCTCATACTTGGGCTTTCTTCCCTTAGGGTACCATTCAGCATAGCCAGTTCCCTTAGTTGTTGCTTCTTATAATGATCCAATGATTCATCCTACACAGAGAGATAGGTTATAACATGTGCCATTAAAAATGGGCAAGGGTGAAAACAATACATTTGTTCCGGTTCATACCACAGGCTTCAAAAGGTTTTCTAATATTGTCATTGCATAATCCAAGCGTGCATTTATAACATCCTCTGGAAATTCAGCCTCCACCAACACATGCAGCGGCTCATTAAGGTGCTCATATCCAGGTTTATCTTTCAGTTTCTCTTCCTACAGAAAAAACATAGGTCCTCAAGAGAATGAGAAGAAAGTATAGGACTTGAACCCAGTGGGCATCATAGGAAATGCAAATCGTTACCATAAACCTTGACCATCAGAACATATCCTATTTATTTAACAAAAGTTTTCAAACACACATCAACTTCCTCATTAAGAAAATCAACATCATTGTCATTCAAAAGTGATATGGCAAGCAATAATAAAAATACTTTTAAATACAAGTCCAACTCAAACTGTCATAACTTATATAGCTTAACAAAGCAGTAGATGCAATATAAATTATGCATCTCAAAAAATCAGGGCATTCACAAATTATTGAAATAAATACTCATAAATGAGAAAGCACTTTAATAATAATAACTATACAATGTCCATAAGAGTATTTTAAAATGTGATGATTTATTTGACTAAATTATCATTCCAATGGAAAGCAACATTTTCCATTCTGTATTACTCAGACAGACACAACTAAATTATCATTCCAATGGAAAGCAACATTTTTCATTCCTCTTTTACAGACCACTACACCCATTCTAGTTCTTTTTCCCCCATAAAAGTGGGCCAGATATGACTTATCATTCAACTTGAAGATTGGCACTTAATTATTAGAAAAGAAAGGATGTTTAGAACTGTATATTCAACATTCAATATTCACACCTGCAGGTAATAATATCTCTTCAACCATCCCCCATTCCTCATCTCCCCCCCTCTCAAAAAAATTTCCACTGTCAGTGGGGTTCTTGCTATCCTGTTCTTACCCTGACAAGACGTTAAGGAAGGTGGATGGATGGTGCTAGTCTATATCGATGTTCATAAGTTTATTATTAACCTCAATTGACAGCCCCTGTCAAATAAAGTTCAAGCCCAGACATCATATATAGGTTACTCATCTAGAATTCATTTCATGCTTCAGCACACTCAGTTTTATATGCTTATATTAATGATTAAGTTACACCACAAGCATCATTGGTGTTTAATCGCTTGAAAAATCCAACCCCACCCCCACCCAAAAAAAAGAAAAAAAAGGAACAAAAATAATGAACCCAAAAGATCTAATATTGCAAAACTCAAATCAAAATACTTAGATAGGTGCCCATTTAGTGATTATAGCTGCCACATTTGGGAAAATTTGATAACATTGGAAGCTTTGATATAGATATGCAAAGGGAGTAGGACTAGATAAATGTGGAGACAAGCTATCCACACATCACCTACAATTTAACAAGTCCTTATTTAGAAGATATGAAAAAGAGGAAAATTGGTCTAAAATGACAATCTACATGTTAATGAATCACAACAATAAGCCATTACCAACAATTTAAACAGAGAACAACACTCAAACATAAAGCTACATGAAATCTATAAGGATGCAAAGAGGAAGTTTAGACTAACAAAATTCCAAATTACTGCGTCAACTATTCAACACTTGTACTTAATTTCATTGTCACTAAATGAGTAAACTACTTAAGCAAACTATGTAGTGAGAGGGTAAAAATAAATGTAAGGGGAAAGAAGGAAAACATTTCACGATACCTTTACAGCATCCTTAACAGAGCCACGGCCTCTTATGTACACCCTACATTCTGTCATGGCTTCAACCCTTTTCAGTGAGTTCCCACGTGGTCCCAGAATTCGGCCAACAAAATTATACTGCCAAGCTTTATTTTAGGAACTACTATGTACTGAAAATGAAAAGGTCAAAATTAACTCCACAGGGACACATTAACTTACACTTGGATATTTGTCCACAGGAACATCAAGTCTAATAACTCTCTTTACAATAGGAGTAGTTGGAATTCCTTGCACCCCAGCCCAACCCATTGAAGGAGTTTGTAACGGAGTCATTCTTTGAATATGTCCATTTTCCTGCAGGAGCAAAATTATCAACAAAAGTTCAAATAATTTCAATATCAAATCACAATCTTATATCCCAAACTCTCTTTCTACCATGTTTCAAGAGAGCCCAGCCAGTTGAATCTTCATAATAATAATAATAACAAGAAAGAGTGTCTTGTTCATCTGAGGATCAAAATTTTCAAATCATTAGTATTTTCCCCCATTCTTCTCTCTTCATATATTATATAATGGAAATGATACTCTCAAACCACAGTCAAAGGTTCGGTTGTCAATTATAGTCCATTTTTATTGTGGCATGTAAATGCTAAAGTCTTACAGAAAGAATAATAATACATTCAGTTTTGCGAACAAAACATTCTGGGCAGATCATTTGACTGTAGCAAACAATCTGCTGAAGCTAACTTACCGAATGTCTTGCCATACGTATAAGATTTCTCCTATCCTTACTTCATGATTATGAACTCCGCACCGGTTTCCGGTTATGCCAGTTGAACCGGCGGTTTGTACTGTTTGTCCGGTTTTTCTTTCATTTCCAGTTTTAACTACTGACTGGACCGGATTGAGGTCCGGTTCCCGGTTGAACCGGCCGGTCCAGTCCAGTTTTTAAAACCATGTGTAAAGATTAGTCATTGTTGCGCAAAGCAGAGAGTCTTGAAAGAAAATAAAATGCAACTGTACAAACAAAATGGACTATGATTGACAAGAAAACATGAAGTAGAGTTAGATGGCCAATTGTTTGGCAAAACTCAGGTGCTCAGGACAAGGTTTTGTTAAGTGTTAACAGCATGCTTCTATGCCTACAAAAATCATTGTTAAATTATTATTTTCAAGACAGATGACAATAAACCTAACCCACCACATTTGTAGTGCAGCCCTATGAAGCCCCTAAATTTGATCCACTAACAAATGAAAACTAAATAAATGAATTACAACATAGTTATAAGTTGTAAGCATACAAAGATAATGGGCTATGACTGCCTAGAAAACATGGACCTAAGGCTTAAGGACAAAAACTAATTTGTTAGTGAACTCAAGTACTTAAAGCTAAGGCTTCACTAACTAAAATTAAGTTGAGAAGGAGCTTTAAGCCTCTGACATACAGGCTAGAAAGCACCGACGCGGCTCCAAGGTCGCCGTACCGGAGTCCGACGTGGCGTTCGGCGTCTGACTCGCCAACTCTCCCTTTTTTTTTCTTTTTTTTTTTGATTCGGCCAACTCGGCCAGATTCGCGCCGATTCGGGCCAAAACGGGCCGATTTGGGTGGAAACGGGAACTGATACGGCTGAAACGGCCACCGAAACATGCCGATACGGCCGATTCCAGCTGAAACGGCCACCAAAACAGGCCAATACGGCCGATTCCAGCCGAAATGGCCGAAATGGGCAGCAGCTGCCATTCTTCTGCTTCATGTAGCCTTGTGAGAGGAAACAAATAAAAAAAAAAAAAAGAGAAGGAAGAAGAAGATGAGAAGACACAAAAAATAAAAAATAAAAAAAGAATGGAAGAAGAATAAAGGTATGTAACAAAAGAATATAAATTAAGGAGGTGGAAAAATCAATTATTTAATGTGGGTGGGCTTAGGAATTGGAAAATGAGTAAAGGAACCTTCTTGAAATGTGATTTTTTGTTTACAATTACCAAAAATATTGATTTTATTAAAAACAAATCATAAATAATTATTTTTTAATAATAAATTCTACCATTTATTTGAATTTTTTTATATAAAAATATTAAATTCACTATATAAAACAAAATTTTAATAATTTTTTAATCGCCGAGTGCCGCTGCACCCGCACCCACCTTTTTCAAAAATTGCCGAGTCCCGCACCCGTGCTTCATAGCATACAGGGATTTGATCTCAAATTATTGTATGCTTGTGTGTATTATTGTATGATATCGATAGGCAGCCCTAAATGCTCAGGTGATGCTTAAACCATGAATGGCACATTAGCTAAACATAAAATTTCCCAACAAAGATGAACATCCATCAAAGGTTTAAACTAGATTTACCTCCATTTGCATCGCAGGCCATCCCTCCAAATCCATTGCTCTACCATTAGGGGGTTGACCGAATGACCTAAGTGGGCTCTCATGCTCAAGTCTTTCATGATCCACAAAACTTTGATTGAAGCCTGAAACCCGTCTAATTTCTGCAGTTGGATAAAAGAACAAATCAAGTTAAGTAGCAAAGCAAAATACCCAGAACTATGGTCTACATACAGCCAAAATAATTATAAAGCTAATCAACTTCCAATCCAACCAACATAGCTATCATAGTTTTAAGTACAAGAGGATTTGATATGCAGTACATCTTTTGGTGGGCACAGTACATTGTCAGCATTGCCTAAGCATCATACTTTGTCTTATAATCTGTTTCAAAGACTATCTCACTCAGCACATTGCTAAGATAAATTTTTCTTGGCATTAGAACTTAGAAGGTACAGGAAATCATAACTTGGTATCAGCCAGGTATGCAAACAAACAACAGAAGAATGCAGCACACATTGCAGCAATGGTAGGTTGCGGATTCACTAACCTTGATTTAAAAGCCTGCTGCACATGGGAAGAACTTGCATAAATGGTCCCAACTTTTGCTTCTCTGCCAGCAATTCAGCCATGTATCTGCCATCATCATAGCAGTGGAATCACGTATTACATCCTATCATACCCCATAAAGTAAAAGCCTAACTATTGATCCAACAGTAGATAGCAATCTTCGAAAGAGAGTTATTAGATCTTTAGCCACACACACACACCCAAAAAAAAAAAAAGAGTTTCCTTTCTGTTAAAACTTTAGAAAAGAGAACATGGCCCCAAAAGTTTTTATTTTCAGTTGCTCAATTTCTCGGGAAGCAAACAGGCACTAAATGAAAGGGGGAAAAACAGAACCAGGAAAGCAGCAGTATAGAGAGCAAGTCACCAACTATGGTCATGAAATAACAGGAAGCAGTTTCACTCTAAAATTTTAAAATCTGCTAAATGCATAATCCTTTTCTTTCTGTTTTCCTTTTCCCTCCTTTTTTGGCTAGGTTACTGATTAGATGTTCAACAGGTCAGCCTGAGAAACATGTTTGACATCCAGCCCTCCAGTGCCAAGCAACAAGGCTTTTCCACCAAAGTTATGCACCATTTTTCTTTGGAACGTGTATCTTCAACAACTAGATTATCGTTTATGAATAAATGAATCATTGGAAATTGGCACCACATATCAGTATAGAAGCGATCATAAAGAAAAGATTCAAAATTTATTTTATTCTCAACTAAAAGTTCGTTAAATGAACACTAAATTGAGCGTAGAGGGACAATTTCAAAGAGAAGATTGAAAATTATATTTACAGACAAGCTTCCAAACATGTCTACCACCTCATTGGTGGGAAAATTACATAAATAAAAATCAACAAAATTATGGAATTAGAAAACTAAAAACTACTTCTTTGAAAGCGCTAATTTTTACATTTTTCAATGAAAGCCCATCAAAAAGAGACAACAAAAATAACAAAATCAAGATGAATAATAGAAAAAGCATAAATTTTTGAAGTGTTGAGCACTTGAACCAACCTTTCTCGATCTGTAGGGATAGAAGCAGACCTAATAGGAGAAGCAGGTACTCCAGGAGGAGGGTACTGGAAGTAACTCCCAGGTGGGATTCTCTCTCCCATCACAGAAAGACTATACTGCATAAGTCAATATCAATCAACAAAACCCAGTTAGTCAAACACCCAATACCGCAAATTACACAAACAAAATCGCAGAATCACTCAAAGGAAGAAACCCAATATATACAACAAAACCCAGTAACAAAAAAAAAAAAAAACACCCAATAAACCAACATACAAGCAAAAACCCAATTACATACACACAAAAAAGAACCCAATGAAAGGTAGAGAAAACAGAAAACCAATACATACACAAAACCCAGTAGGGAAAATCAAAAAAAGCACCCAATAAACCAACATAAAAACAAAAACCCAATTCAAGATGCACAAAACCCAGCAAGGAAAACACACAACACAAACAAAATAGATACATCATACACACAACCAATACAGTTAATCAAACACATAAGAAAAACATGAAAAATAGAGAAAGGGCTTAACTGGATGGTGAAGCAGAGATAGATGGAGAGGTGGGTGAGAGAGGGGCAGAGAGATTCAAGTCTTGTTCTTTCTGCCCCTTCTTGGGATAGTGGGAGTGAATAGAAGTGTGGAGACAAAAGCCCTACTAAATGAGGAGTCCTATGGATCCTTTGCTTTGCTGTACATATACTCAACCAATTTCACTCTCCATTGAATCTTTTACCCACCAGATTTTTTTTTTTTTTTCTTTTTTTCTTTTCTCCCAAAAGCTGAATTATACCGTTTGGGTGAGTTGTTATTTTGTTATTCACAAAATGATATTTATATATAATTTAATTATTTTTTTAGTATTGTAAGTTCGTAACAAAAAAAATTTAGTATCGAAACAAAATATATTGATTTTTTTTTTTATGTTAGAGGAATTTGAGTCCAAAATTTTATAAGTTAACTTTTTTTTTTTCGATACATACAATAGGATTTTAACCTATGGGGGTATAATTTATGATAAATTTTTTTTATTATTAAGTTAAGCCGCTAATTGATTTTTTGTGTACGTGAATTTTGAACTTAAATCTTTTATTTTATTTAGTTCTATATATAATAATAGGAAAATGGGATTCAAACTTTAATTCTCTTAATAACGAAAAGTAAAATATGTCAATGAGTTACGAAAATCATGACAATTGAGATCATTTATTTGACAACAAAAAACTTAACAGCTAAATTATTTAGGACCCACAAAAAAATAAAAAAATTTTGACTTTTGGGGTTTTATGATGTTGCCATGAGACATATCCTATATTTTGTTTTTTTGTTTTTAAGAAGAGAGAAATATCCTAGCCTAATAGACAATGGCAAGAGTCAAATAAAGTTCACTTGTATTACTTTAGCAAATAGGAGGCAAGACAAAAACAGGAGTACCAATTTTGTGATTAGGTTATATTGGGTGGGGTGTGTATTGTGATGGTGTTGTGAGAGTTGTGGTGGCATAAAATTATTTATATGTGTGTGTGAGAGAAATGTTTTATTGATTGATGTTAATATTAATGATAAATTATAAATTTTTGACTTCGAATTATGGAATCAGTTGTAATGTTCTCCAAAATATTAATTAATTAACCTCTTAAACTATGGGGTTAGTTTTATATATATATATATATATATAAACTACAGAACACAACTACGGGGTTGGTTGCAATGTTTTTTTTTTTTAGCCCATTGCAATGTTTCTCCTCTTATAAAAGCTTCTCCAATTTCCATTGTGTCTAATACTAAAATTTGTATTCATGTTACATTACTAAATGATCGTGTATTTTTCTTTCCTTCTATTTTTTCATATAAGCACATAACAAACATGTGAAATTAATTAAGGTTATATACTTATATATGAAGGAACTTAAAGAAATTTTAACTATGGGGAAACATTACAACTAATCTGATTAATCAAATCTAAAGTTTTGATAAGCTATTGTAAATTAACGTGTACTTTGTGATGGAGATCTATAATTCATTTTGAAATTTCTCATCACAAAAGACAATAACATGTTTGGATGAGCTTATTTTATTTAATAAGTATGACATGTAAAAAATTAAAAATACAATTATACTTTAAAAAAAATCATATAAGCTTAAATGTCAAAATATATTGGTATTTTATGAAAAAACAAACCAACCTTAAACTTGTTTTTCGATAAAAGAAAAGTTGATAGAAGTTTAAGAGAAGTCACTATCTCCAGTTTATATAGTCAAAAGTCTTGTAGTTCAATGACGACTCTCAAGCCTATATTTATATTTTTACATGGGAAGAATTTGGGTGTTTTACTCTTTTTCAATCCACATATGTGAATGTAAAACAAATATAAATAATGGCTGCGAAATGAATGAGCTGGTTATTAGATGAAATGAACTGGTAATTTGTATCTACAGCTTCAAGTTATCTTATATTTTTATAAAGTAAGAACTCAAACCTACATTTGACTTCTAATATTTATATCTATGCTAAAGCTACAATTTAGTTAACCCCAAACAAGTCTGTAAAGAAAATAGATAAAGATTAGCTATGCGAACCTCGAGAGAGTTTTCGGTTTTGTTCTCTTCGTCTCTTTGTGGATTTGCCTACTTCTCTTGGCATCGATTGAATGCTTATTTGAGAAATTTCGAAGGCTAGCTAGCTAATAATAATATAATAAGTTTTATTACCATGGATTTGTAATTTAATTATCGTATGCTTTTTTTCCCACAAAAGAAAAAAAAAAGGTGCAAAGATATATTGTACATGGAATTTATATACGTGAACAGCGAACTCCATAAGTTTTATACATAGTCTCCATCCATCCTAAACTTCGAAACTCATGCATGAAATTGAATAAGATCGAGTAAATCCATGTGAGTTTCGTATAAATTGAGCTTCAAAAGGGCTCTACTCAGCATAAGTTGAAGCTAATTAATTAGGGGCTGTTTGGATTTCATGTTTTCCATCACCTATCACTTTGTTTTCATCACTAATAATTCAAAATTGGTGGGTCCCACAGAGAGGGGGTCTGTTTGGCTGTGTTTTCAAGTTTTGTTTCCACACTCAATCCTCGTATTTTTGAGTGGCGAGTTAGCAAAACTGAAAACAACTTTTGAGTGTTTTTGAGTTATGAAAAATGAGTTATGATGGCATTTTGGTAAATACACACACATTTCTAGGACCTACAGTCAGAGAGAAGTCATGTCCTTACTTTTATTTTTTTTCTCCTCCTTACTTTTTCTCTCCTTTCTTTTTCACAGTCTCACTCAACAGCTTTTTTCTTCTTCTTTCTTTTTCTTTCTTTCTTTCTTCTTCACAGAAACACATGGGTACCAATTTCTCAAACCCAGAAAATCAAATCCATAAACACATGATACCGATTATACACATGGTGTTTTCACGTTCCCCATCTGGGTTGTCTCAGATCCGAATGATTTCTTTAACTAGGTGTTCTAGTGGGTGGTCACAGATCGAAGAGGGCTTTGGTTTGGTGGTGTTGTTGGGAAACAAAACCCAGATGGAGAGTGACCCAAAGAACGATTTGGGTCAACGATTCATCTCATTCTTTCCAACCCTCTCCTTTTTTGGGTGAACGGTGCTTGAGAGCAATTTGGGTTCGGTGAGTTTGGGTATTGGGGGTTGAAGGAAAAAAAATAAATAAGAAGCTCTGGGTTCGGTGAGTTTGGGTATTGAGGGTTGAAGGAAAAAAAAAAGTAAAAACTGCACCAAGTCAATTTGTGGGTCCCACAAAAAGTAAAATTTTTTGAGTTATCAAAAGTTTGAAACAAGTGCCAAACATGCCACCTTAGGAAGTTTGAGTATTTTCAGTGATAAGTGATGAGTTATTGAGTGATAATTTTTTTTTCATCCAAACAGCCCCTTAGTAATTACCTTGCTCACCACTGAACAAACAAATCAATCAAATCACCCCACCTCAATTTACTCATAACTAGTGTATAACCCATGCATATGCACGATACAATTAAAAGCAATTAAAAATTACACACATGTATGATATATGAGTTTAAATTATATCTAATGTAAGAGTTATATATTTTTTAAGCCATAGAAATTTACATGAATTTTACTTCTTCTTTTTTTTTGATAAACACTTGAGGTTATCTTTCTTTTTCTTTTTTTTTGGAATTTTGATGGTTTATTTATATTAGACTTAAATAAGATACATGGTGCAAAATTAGACAACAATTAGAATTCAATTTAAAATCTAATTGAATTTTCTCTTGAGTTGAGTTGATAATGATCTTCATCACATGACGCTTCCTTGATAAATATGTTTCATCACAGTTGTTAATCTAACTTCACCTATTACGAAGAACTAAAAATTAATGTTATCAAATTATCTTATTTCCTTCTAACGATTTTAAACCTACCAGTCTACCACCTTATACTTCTTCCATTTTTTTTTTTTTCAATCATGTGTAAATTTATAATCTATAATCTATAATAATATATACAATACCAAAGACATTTAACTATTTCATTTTTTTATTTTGAATGATCTCTTAATATTTTGTCACATAAGTCATAACTTGTGAGACCTAATAATATTTTAAAACATAAGCTTTGAAACCTCATAATTTTACACAACAATATATATATATATATATATATATATATATAATTGATTTTAAATTATATTCTATATTTAAAGTCCATTAAAAACTTACTATATAGCTTCATATACAAATACAATCATAATAAATATTTATTAATAATTACCATAATTATTAAATTTAATATTAAAACACAAAATAAAAGAAATAAAAAATAACTTTTTTTGTTAATAAAAAAAAAACGTTTTGTTGAACTTCTACTACCGATTTGTATAACAAACAAATATATATATGGAGGGTTTTTTTTTTTTTTTTTTGGGGTACGATTTTTTTTTTAAATCATTATTAAAATATGACACTTTTGATATATTTACAATCAACAAACTCTTGAAATCACAAGCTCAAATTATACCTTCATTAGCAAATTGTGAGTTAAACTCCTCCCTTCAAAATTACAATATTTATAGTTTTTTAAAAACAAATTTGTATCCAAGGCACTCAACAATACGATAAAGTATCTCCTAATTTGAGTACATCTATAATCCATAAGATATATAAAATGTGTATATTCAAAAGAGCCTAGCTCTTAAAAAAAATATTATTGAGTATCCATGACTATCAATTTTTTTTTTAAGAGAGTTTTAACTTGTGACGTCCGCTCCTGGTGATATCTTTTTAATATCTCATAAATTTATATGTCATTATTTTAATATATATTTTTTAAAACAAATTTCATTTTACATATTAAAACCATCAATTAAAATTTTATCATATCATATTTTCTTCAAATAGTATAATATATAAAATAGTTCCATATATGAATATAATCATAATAAATTCCTGATGTTATAATATATAGTTATAATACAAACACAATCATAATAGTTGCAAGAAAAAAATGTAATAAATGTCTATTAATATCTACTATAATGATTAAATTTCATATTGCATTGATTATTGTAGGGAATGGGTTTTTGGTTGCCCAAGCCCAATGGGCACGGGTCAAAAGCCCAACGAACCCCACAATGAATTTATAGAGAGTGGGTCGAACGTCTAGGCGCCGGCCGGTGCGCGAGTGGCGTGAACTCCGGTCTCTTTTACTTAAAGAAATAGACTTAACACAATTTACAACTGGGATGGGCTCCTCGGCCCATGGCCGAGGAGGCCCTTGCCCCTTTTTTCTCTCTTTTTCGTTTCTTTCTTCAGAGTTTTCTTTCTTTTTATTTTCTTTCCCCCAACCTCCTCCTTTTTCAGGAGGGATTCCCTTACATTATATACCCCTTGCCCAACCAATCCTAGCCCTACACTTGTTGAGTGATCATGACCTTTGCTCAGGTGCTTGTCCCATCAGCCGCCTTCCTAGTCTCTTTGGGAGTCGCGGTAACCAAGGCAACACTGGTGAAGGTCCTTTCCTCATTAATGCGGCCAGGGTGGTTGTCAGGTGCGTTTAGTGTGGAGATGACCGCTTGCTGCGAACATGCTCTTCAAACTCTCGGACGTCCGATGATGAGGTCATCCTCGGACGTGTATGTCTCATCGGCTCGGGCCTTCGGCCCAAGAATGAAATGGGCTGGGCCGTGGGATTATTTGGCCCCACAATAGCCCCTCAAAATTTTGCTGTCCGCGTCCTCGGGCGGAGAGAAGGATTTTGATGTCCTCGGGCACACGTCATGTACCGTTGAGTTTGACCCTCTGGGGGTACTAGAGTCTTTTCGCCTGCCTCAGAAGCGTTACTGATGCCTTGAAGGGCGCGACGTGCTCTTCATTAAATCCAGACGGCTTTGTGCTCCCCACGTTCAACGGGAGGATGCCAATCGAACGGTGGGGATTTGCCTAATGGTTGGGGGTGGAAAAACCCGCTCTGTTCCTTGATTTTAGGATATAAATACCCATTTGAAAGTCCGGTTCCTCTGCTTCTTTGCACTCAAGAGTCTACATCTCCAGCATAAAAGACCTATCCGAGGAGCTTCTACACCTTTCTGTAAGTCACTCTATCCCCCTTTGAACTTTCTCTTTCTCCTTCTTTGCCTCTTTTTCGTTTGCTCCCTCTTAGCTCGTTTAGGCTTTATTTGGGATGGGTATTTTTAAGAAGTACATCTTCACTGAGGAGGCAATGGAGAAATTCATTGCCGACTACAAGATACCGGCCAATGTGGGCTTGAGGTATTGTGCGGAGGGTGAGTGGCGCTTCCGGAGGCAGGAGGGTGAGGTAATGATTCCCATCGTTGCCTTCGTTGAAGGTGGCATGAGGATACCCATGGGTCCGGTGATGAGGGACTATCTGATGCACTTCCGGCTAGCCCCTACCCAGTGTGCCATCAACGTCTTTAGGGTTCTGGGCTGTGTGGATGCCCTAAATGAAAAGATGGGCCTGAGATTGACCCACCATGACGTCAACTGGTGCTATAATCTCCAGTGCCTGAAGGGCGAAACTTACTATCTGAAGACCAGGGATGACAGAGTCCGGCTCATTCAGTGTCTCCCTGAGTCCAGCAAGGGGTTGAACAAAGACTTCCTCATCGTGTCTGGAGAGTGGCATGACGGCCTTCACTGCCCGACGACGGAGGGGACCCCAGGTGGGCAGTGGGGAAATAGAGAGAGAGAGTTCTAGGACCCTGATCAGTTCCATCCTTTCTCTCGTCTCTTTTTCTTGCACTGTTTGGTTTCTAATGTGAACGTGTTTCCTCTTGTAGATCCGCACGCCTTCACGCGCCACTTCAGCCTAATAAACCGGGAAGACTTGCAAAAGGCGCTGAGGGCAGAGGTTTTTGTGAACGACGCCGATAATCAGGTTAGGGCCGCTCACGAAATTTTGAAATACGACCCGGCTCACAAGTCATTTGCGGCGCCGAAGCACGTGATCAGAGCAAAGGATCCTCGGCTTCGGAAGATAACTGTGACCGAGGACGGGTTTCGGTCCCCCAAGGTGTCCTCCACATCAGAAGGCGCAATACCTGCGGGTCCCTCCTCCTCCCTCAGAATCTCGGAACCCGCCGAAGTAGGCCCTGAGAAGGAAGTGGAGGTTGCTGATTTTGGCCCCGCCGAGGACGAATTTAGCATGTTTGATCAAGCTCACCAGTCCGAGAACCCTCCAGGAGATTTGGGTGACCCTCGTCTGTCCGAAGCGGATTTCTCAGCGTCCAAGTCCTCTTCTCGGCAGAAAATAGGCTACAAGAAGAAGCCGCAAGTTAGCTTGGCGGAACTGATCGAAGGCCAGCCGAAAAAATCTAAGTCGGAGCTCCCTCCTCCTCCTCCTCCTCCAAAAACTCGTTCTGCCCAGGGCAAGTCGGCTTCTACCCAATCAGGGCTTCCTCCCTCTCTGCCCAAGACGAGTCTGCCTTCCAGACGTGAGCCCTCTGATCCTAAGCAGAAGAAGGATAAGGGCAAGAGGCCAGCTGAGGAGAGGCCCGAGCCCCCACAAGAGGAGGGTGATGATCGGCGGCCGTCAAAACAGCTGAAGATAGGCTCCCGAGGCCCGGACAAATAAGTCGACGACCAGCCCGAGCCTCAGGCCTGGCTTCCTGCCCTCATGCTCTGCGGGGCGCCGCTGAGGGAAGACTCCTCCCTCAGAGATTTCAACGAGGGCGAGGGTACATACGTGGCCGACGCGGTGGAAAGGTGCCTGTTGCTCCCAGCCGACATGGCAGAGCTGGCGACTATGAGGAGCAGGGAGGTCTTCCTCTGCCTCAAGCGGTACTTGGGGATGGTAAGCCCCTCAATACTTGTGACTTTTCCTAGTTGTAGCTTTTCCTTTCCGCTTTTTGGTCTTAGTTGATAGCGTATTTGTTTTGTTGGACAGGCCGTTCAGGCTACTTATAGGTTGGAGGACGTGGCCCGTGACCAGGGGAAAGCCATGGAGGTGGAGCGCGAGAAACGTCTGGAGGCCACCCAGGTTCTTAAGCACTCTGAGGCTGATCTATCCAAGGCCCGGGAGGAGCTGAGTGCGATGACTAGTGCCCGGGACACTGCCCTGTCCGGTCTCGCCGGTTTTCAGAAGCAGGCCGAGGATTACTCGAAGCGCCTGGCTGAGGCGGAGAAGCAGCTGAAGACTGCAAAGGGATTGCTTGCAGATTTGCCCAAGAAGGTGGCTGTCGCCGAGTCGGACAAGAAGGCAGCCGAGTGGGCGAGGGACGAGGCCGTGAGGGCCAAGTTTGAGGCTGACCAGGGCAGGGAGGAAGCCCTGGCCGCTATGAAGGAAGCCGAGGAGGAGGCTTACGCCGCGGGAATGGAAGAGACAGCAGCAACCTTTAGATCTGAAGTCCCCGGGTTGTGCAGGCGCTACTCTGCCGAGGTTTGGAGGGAGGCTCTCATGCAGGCTGGGATCGAGGCCTCATCCGACTTGTGGAAGGAGGAGAATGTGTACTACCCTCCTGCCATCCGCGAGGCTGCTCCAAGTGGCGCTGAGGCCGAGGAGGCTGCGGAGGAAACCAGCACTGCTACGGGTGAGGACACATCAACTGCTGAGCCCGCCCAAGGAAGTGATCCTTCCAAGGTGGCAGAATCGGGTGGGGGCCCCGTTGGGGAGACGCCCCAGGAGGCTGCGAAGTCTGGCGCTGGAGCTAGAGCTCCTGCTGCTGAGGAGGCAGCTATTCCTGCTTCGCCTTCGCAGGCCGTCCCTTCTGGCCAAAGCTCAGAAAGCCTTGATGCTGCTATGGTCCAGCCCCCAGTTGAGGGAGGAGTATAAGTGAGTGGGGCAGGCCCTCAGACCCTGTTGTCTTCCTGGTCCTTTGTATTTTCTTCTTTTTTCTTTTGGCTTTGTGACTGTAATGTGGTACTCATCATGTAATATTCGTGAACTTAATGGAATGTGAGTTTTATTCCTTTTCCTGTTTGTTGTTGCTTACTTGCACGTTATTCGTTCTTTCTTTACTTGTGTAATTTTATCTTTAATTGCACCTCGGCCAGTCGCGGCATCAATTGTTGCAGCGAAGGCATGTATGCTCGAGTGGGCCCATCTTTCCCTAAGGGCCGGGTAGAAAATTCTTTAGGTTGACACTTAAGTTCCCCTTGATGTGATTGACTTCCCCATAAGCTTGAGTCTGAGGACCGTACAGTGCTTTGGGTTCTGTTTAACACTTGGAATCCCCTGAAGTAGTTAGTTTCCCTATAGGTCTGAGTCCTGGGATTATGCAGCGCTTTTGGTTCTGTCCAACACCTGGAATCCTCTGAAGGAGTTAGTTTCCCCATAGGCCTAAGTCCTGGGACCATGCAGTGCCTTGGTTCTGTCTAACTCTTAGGATCATCTAAGGTGGTTGGTTTCCCCGTGAGCCTGAGTCCGAGGACCGTGCAGAGCCTTGGTTCTGCCTAATACTTAGGTTCATCCGAAGTACTTAGCTTCCCCGTGAGCCTGAGTCCGAGGATCGTGCGGAGCTTTGGTTCTGTCTAGCACCCTGATGTAAGGGATTAGCTCCCCGTAGGCTTGAGTCCGAGGACCATGCAAGACCCAGGTCCAGTTGCTACCTTCAGTGTGATTGGTTAGCTCCCCGTAGGCTTGAGTCCGAGGACCATGCAAGACCTAGGTACAGTTGCTAAGTGGTTAGCTCCCCGTAGGCTTGAGTCCGAGGACCATGCAAGACCTAGGTACAGTTGCTAAGTGGTTAGCTCCCCGTAGGCTTGAGTCCGAGGACCATGCAAGACCTAGGTACAGTTGCTAAGTGGTTAGCTCCCCGTAGGCTTGAGTCCGAGGACCATGCAAGACCTAGGTACAGTTGCTAAGTGGTTAGCTCCCCGTAGGCTTGAGTCCGAGGACCATGCAAGACCTAGGTACAGTTGCTAAGTGGTTAGCTCCCCGTAGGCTTGAGTTCGAGGACCATGCAAGACCTAGGTACAGTTGCTAAGTGGTTAGCTCCCCGTAGGCTTGAGTCCGAGGACCATGCAAGATCTAGGTACAGTTGCTAAGTGGTTAGCTCCCCGTAGGCTTGAGTCCGAGGACCATGCAAGACCTAGGTTCTGTCTGACGCTTGGCCCCTGGAGCGGCTAGTTTCCCCATAGGCCTGAGTCCGAGGACCATGCAGTGCCTTGGTTCTGTCTAACGCTTGGCCTCTGGAAGTAGAGGTTTGTCCTCGGTTTGCTTTACTGGGGACAATTCCTCCTTCGGAAGGCTCATGATCTTGCACGTGGCATTGATCTCATCTCCATCTCGAGCCCTCATCTCTGTCATTTGCGAAGCGTCCCTTGGCCGTTCGTATTCCGCGCCTGACGCTTCGGTGCGCGAGACGCGCCTTCCTTAATGGCCTCGTGAATTGATGGCTTCATTATTATCCAACGCTTCGGTAACCCTCTTTTTGAGCTCTACGTGAATTAATTCTCACCAACCCTACTCCTCTATATAAGGCCTTCTGGGGGGATGGTCTCCTCATACTTCATGAGCTTCCCAACACAAACAGAAAGAACACCACCTTTCAGCTCCCCCTGCCCCTTTAATAACCCCGCCGGAATTGTGACCGGAGTTAGGAGATATGGGGCGGCTTTGGACGGATATGAGAACGTTCGTGCCAAGAGCCGTGGTGGCCGTAGCCCCCACTGGGCTTCCGGTGCGACAGAATCTAGGCGTAACCCCGATGGCGCCATGCACGGTGGCCCAGAGGGATATCGTTGAAGTACCTAACGTCCCTCTTCAGAGTGCACCCCCGACGGAGGAGACATGCGAACTCACATTATGTGCGGCGCCTGAGTGTTGCCGTCACCAACGGCCAACGCTCGTGGAGGTTGGAGAGAATCAAGGGAACATCATGGGGGAGGGCGTCCCGGAGCCCCTGCATCTGCTCCTCGCTTTGTTCAAGCTCTCAGCCCCCTTCCGCCCCTTTATTGTCAAGCTCTCCCATTCTCTTTCTCCCATTCTCTTTATGCCAATAAGGGGACGAGTTGACATCTCCCTCTAGCTAGTTTTAGGTCGGGTCCGCCTGGGCCTCTGATTGTAGGATTAGCTGGTAGGAACAGTTGTAAAACAAGCTTGCCTAAGCCTCTGATTGTAATCTGTGACTTTTTTTTTTGAATAATATCAAGTACTTTTCTTTTTACTGTTGAATCTTTTGTCTTCAAACTTTTATCTTTCTGCAATGTTCTTCTTTTTGATAGTTTTTTTTGCATCACCGCCGATCCTCCATGGAATGGTTGTTTAGAACAGTTGCCTGTTGCGCCAACCGGTGCACTAATCCTTCCCACAGACGGCGCCAATTGTAGGGACTGGGTTTTTGGTTGCCGAAACCCAATGGGCACGGGTCAAAAGCCCAACGAACCCCGCAATGAATTTATATTGAGTGGGTCGAAGGTCTAGGCGCCGGCCAGCGCGCGAGTGGCGTGAACTCCGGTCTCTTTTACTTAAAGAAATAGACTTAACACAATTTACAACTGGGATGGGCTCCTCGGCCCATGCCGAGGAGGCCCTTGCCCATTTTTTCTCTCTTTTTCGTTTCTTTCTTCAGAGTTTTCTTTCTTTTTCTTTTCTTTCCCCCAATCTCCTCCTTTTTCAGGAAGGATTCCCTTACATTATATACCCCTTACCCAACCATTCCTAGCCCTACACTTGTTGAGTGATCATGACCTTTGCTCAGGTGCTTGTCCCATCAGCCGCCTTCCCAGTCTCTTTGGGAGTCGCGGTAACCAAGGCAACACTGGTGAAGGTCCTTTCCTCATTAATGCGGCCAGGGTGGTGGTCAGGTGCGTTTAGTGTGGAGATGACCGCTTGCTGCGAACATGCTCTTCAAACTCTCGGACGTCCGATGATGAGGTCATCCTCGGACGTGTATGTCTCATCGGCTCGGGCGTTCGGCCCAGGAATGAAGTGGGCTGGGCCGTGGGATTATTTGGCCCCACAATTATCAACTAGTATATACAAAACCAAAGATGTATAACTTTTGTTTCCCTATAATATTTTCCCATGTACGATTTGAAAGCATTAAAATTTTACCTATCATTGTTCTAATATATATTTAGTTAAAATTATATTCTATATTTAAACTCTCTATTAAAATCTTGCCACAATTAAAGTAAAAGACTATAAATAACTATCATAATTATAAAATTTCAAATTTCGGCAATGAAAACAAGACTATTAATAACTACTACAATTATCATATTTCATATTTAGACAACAAAAAAAAAAAAAAAAAAATAGAGAGAGTTAAGTTATGTTTGGTAACAGTTTTTGTTTTTTATTTTCAAAAACTTGTTTTTGGAAATATAAAGAAAAAACAATTTTCTTGTATTTTTGAAATCAAAAACATGCTTGGTTAGTTGAAATTAAAAAGATAATTTTTTGAAGAAAAAAAATAGAAAATACTAAAATATGTTATTACTAGGATTTGAACTCTAATGTTAACTTATTAAATGAGATAGATTTATTAAATTAAATGCGTATTTTCATTGACTTTTGAAAATTATAAACTGAAAACAGCTTTTTACATGTTTTCAGTTTATTTTACAAATTGAGTTTTAAGAACAATTTTTATTTTTTGTCCATTTTGAGTTGTCAAATAAGTTTTTTAGTTTCAAAAATAGAAAATTGTTTTTGGAAATAGAAAATAAGGAGAAAAAACAGTTATCAAACTGTTGGAAATATGAATGTACGTAGCGAAAAATTAACGAATCTACTTCATTCACAATTGATAACATGTGCCATGTAAGTTTCAGAATATAAAAACAAGAGAGTGTACCTTGTAGTAGTGTAATTCAAAACTGAAGATGAAAAGCACTTGGGAACACTTTTAATTTTCACTCTAATTCCACTTGATGCCCAAAAAGTGTGGTCTTTCAATTAGTTATATGTGTATGTTCTAGAAAGAATGAAATAGTGTTCAACACTCACATACATACCATTTCATGTTATTACAAAATTCTATATGTTTCTCTTCTAATAACTAATTATCTAATTTGGCTAGCCTTTTGGGTCTTCCCAATTGGGTTTTAGTATGTGGTTTGGAGTGAGACCAAAAGGGAACAAATAAGATACTAGCTCCAATGGGCCTTGGGCTTTTATATCAACTCTAGACAAGTCCAAAGTTACCATTAATTATATTTAATACCACTATATAAATATATTTGCACTTTAAACCTTATTAATTAATTATATCCTAAGACTTTAGTATACATGCAACCTCTTCATAAAATATTCATAGTAATACAAAGTCATTAATGAAGACTGCTACTTTGTAGATTACTAAATCTTAATCATTGAGTACCCGGTTTAATCTTTTAAGGTATTCATCATATATTTATGAAATCCAATTTCATAAATATATACTTTAGTAACTATTTACTAAAGTAGTCAGGCCTAACATTCTGAATAACAAACCCATTAAACTTATTTCAAGAGAATATTTTATATCTCCGTTAAAAGATTATGAATTCCATTTTGAGAATATATGTTCCATTAACACTAAATGTGGCTGCTCAACATATTAAGATTTTGACCGTTACTTTAGATCTCACTCCTGATATATCAAAGTAACCTACACTTCATGATCAAGTCCACTATTCTCTCAAGATTAAAAGTTCATGTGAATAAAAATCATGAGATTTATTATTCATTTGACGATTGTTAAGAGAATAATAAATCTCACAGCGGTCTAGTTCAATATATTTTAACTCTTAAAACATATCAACTAGAAGTCTCCACTTCCATAATCAAGACAAATCATCTTAGTTGATATGTTATAATCTTCGCAGATGAAATGCCTATTTCCATCATCGACTACAAACTAAAATTATTAGTTTACAAAGAACTTGTGATTTATATTTTTTGTGACTTTTCACAAAAATCACATACTATGCATCTCATAGACTATATGATAATGTCTGAATATTCATGTTACTGTTATAATAAAACAAATTTAGTAATTAGTCATATATAATGTCATACATAACATCATACAATAGGATTTTAGGGCACTAATCATAACACAAACATACCCTTATATTTTGTTAAACTTTTCTCTAGATTGCATAGTTTATTGACCACTAAAAGGTAAATGCAAACCTCTCACAAGTCAATTGCTCAATAGAACAAACTTAAAGCATTTGTATCAATTTGTGTATTTTTTTTTGTCTATTTTAACATAAGAATTTATTTTTTATATTTTATATACCCACTTTTCAAAATACCTTAAATCAAATTATTTATTTTATATTACGTTTCATTAAAATATTAAATTTTCTTGATTTTTTTAATTGTTTTTCTTTCTTCACGCTCAACAACCACTATCCACTTTCTTTTTTCATTCTTGAGATACGTAAAGAAAAAATAAACAATTAAATGCAAAATGAATAGTGTCAATGTAAATTTATACGGTTAGCAAACTTGTAAATTTACACAATTATTCACAGACTAATATGGGTCATTTTTAAACAAAATAGTGTAAATTTTATACATTTTTTCTATTATACACAGACTAATGTGAATGCTTTTAAGGGATACTTTCTCCTAGATCATATGATAAATGCTTTTTATCATTATACCAAAACACCAAGTGGTTTTTGATGTAGATGAGAGTTAGCCCCCAAATATATCAAATATTTTATTCGACGACAAAAGACTTTACGAACCAACGGAATCATATATACTAGGGGTGTCCATGGGTTGGTCCGGGTCTAGTTTGTGCCAAACTCGTGACCGACTTGACAAAATTAGGTGGAGGAAGTTCAAGCCCGCCGCCAACCGGCGAGAGTCGGCATTGGAAAGCGGTCGGTTTTGGTCGGGTCAGTCCATAATGGAAAAATCTGTCAAAATTGTTTTTTTTTAGGCTAAAATGGTGAGATTTCTACCAGATCTGGCTAAGATCTCCCCAAATTCGGCATAAATCTCGTTGTATCTAAAGTAACTTGACCAAAAACTTGCCAAAAAAAAGCTTAAATTGCTGGATTTTTGTAAGTTTCCAGTCGGGTTGGTTGAGGCGGGTTTTAGAGGAGAGAACCCACCAATCGACCCGCCGGACTTAGTTTGTGGGATTTGTAACCTACCGCCGACCGCCAGAGCTCACGGGTTGGACGCAAGTGGGTCGGTTTTGATCGGATCTGGTCGGTTGGATCTGGTTTGGGTGGACACCTCTAATACATATATACAATTAGGACACAAAATAATATTCTTTCTGAAGTTTTTGTTTTTTAGTACCCTGGCTAAATCAGTAAAATCCAATGTTCTTTTGTTCAAAGGAGCAACATGACAATACAACACAACTGTCTCCCACGTATTAGTATATTTTTTCCACACGTCTAAACACATAAAAATACACACACAGATAGAGACTCATTCATACACTTTCATTTCTCTTACGCGAACCGTATATATATTTCATAAAAGCCCCTTTCTTCAATTTTTCACTACTCTCTCTCTCTCTCTCTCTCTCTGTTTTTCTCGCTCATGACGATTTGGAGTGAAATTCAAAATTAGGGCACAGAACTCGACCTCCATTTTTTTCCTCTTAGCGGAGAAGATGTAATCCAAGCGAGGATTTTTTTTCCGTTTCCTCAACTAATTCGAACCAAACACTTCGTAAATTTCAAAAAAAAAATTTTTCAAAATTTCTCTAGGGTTTTTGTGTTTCTTGGGGGGTTTGTGAACTGTGAAATGAAGGACTCGCTGGATCGGACCAAAGTGGTGCTCCGTCACTTGCCGCCAGCGATTTCTCAGGCCGCTCTCACCGACCAAATCGACTCCGCCTTCGCCGGTCGCTACCACTGGCTCACTTTCCGACCTGGCAAAGCAAGGTTTGGGGTTTTAATTTTTTGCTTTGGTGGTAATAATTTTTTTTTAGTTCTGTGTTTTTGTCAATGGGTTTGCTTTGGTGTACTTGCAGTTTTGCATTCATGCTCAATTGGTAATATAAATGTGTGTGTATGTAAGAATGTGTGGCATGCAATCTTATGTTTTCACAGTGTTTTTATTAATTAATGGGTTTGGTTTTATACACTTCAAATTTTGGATTTCATACTGAAAATGGTAATATAAATGTGTGTGTGAGAGAGAGAGAGAGAGAGTTTTGGCCCAAAGGAAAGGGGGAGGGGGGATTTGAATGAGTGACCTTTGCTTCATTAGGTGTGGTCCCCGGCTGATTGTACTATAATTTTGGAGTTAAATCTTTGTGTATGTATCTTCGGCTAATGGCTTTGAAACAAGTGGGTTAGGCTTGGTGTTACATGCATGGTAAATATTTTTTTTTTTTTTTTTTTGTTTGGAAAACAGGGGGAGGGGGGCTGGTGGGGTTTGAACTAAAGTGCCCAGTCACCACAAAAGGTGCTGGAGCCACTGGAGTATCCCTCAAACCCCAGTGGATAAATGCATGGTTGGTTATCTGTCTAATTGGTAATTTATGTAAGCATGGTAGGGTTTAGTTGCTTGAATTTTTTGTTGATTGTGCTTGTGTGAATTTTTCTTAAGGTTATGTAGTGTCATTCTTTGTTTGTATCTGGATCTTGCAACTTTTGGCATTGAATGAGCTTCCCATTGCCATTATTCATAGTTAATGGGTTTTGGAACTGAGTAGGCTTAATGTATAGCATGCATGTGTAAATTATAGTTGAGAGGTTTAATTCACTGGCTTGTATAAAATATATTGCAGGTGGGGTTGATCCATAGATTCCTTATTAAGCTTTAGTAGAAATGAGGAAAATTAGCTGTTAATGTGGGTGGCATTGAATGAAAGAGGTGAACTGGCTAAGTGTAAATAAATGGAAGATTATTTTCGTGTGTTATACTTACATGACCTGGTCACTGTTGCATTAATTTAGTGTGTTTGAAGATGTGGCAAGGAAGTTAAGACTTGAAGCAAAATTTTAGAACCTGCTTCGGTGACTTCTGATTTGTTCATTGGAACTTAATATTTGCATTGCTGGTGTATCTTGCATATCATTTAAGATGTGTGTGTGTGTGTTTGTGTGTAATTTGTATGTTTGTTAATACAAAACAATTACTCCTATTTTTGTAAAAATAATTTGTATAATAACTTCCCCTTTCTGTTGGGATCAAAACTGATCAAAATAAAATGTAGCTTCTCATTATGCAAATATAATAGGTTCATACAATCTTCTTTCAAAACCAAATATTAGAGAATCTGAATTTCATAATTAATAAAAAAAAAAAAACCAACTATCACTTGTTTCACCAACTATTGGCCTGTACAACCCTGCATTTTTCTCAATATTGTTGAAATTGGTAAGTGACGCCTGGTATTTTGACTGGTATGGAATGTGGAATTTCCTTATACCAGATTTGGTTTGAAGACCAAAAACACTTTTTTTTTTTGATAAACACTTTCTAATCCATATAAGGTGGCTTGGTGGACTAATGCTAATTTGAGGGTTCATGAAAGATGTTTGCTTTCATATTCTATTGGTGGTTTTATTGAAAATGTGCAGTATGAGACCTTCCTCTCAAATCCCATTACATTCTTTTGAATATTTATGGTTATTTGATAAGGGGAAAAAAATCAACATGATACTTATCAAAATACATTTTCATTCATGTTGGGAAAGGGTAAGGGAAATGAAGCTTATGCCAGCTAGAGATCTATCGGTCCCCATAGGAAAGAAGACATTTGGTTTCTATCTTATCATTTGAGTTTTTCAAAAAGGGGGAGAATTGATGCCACATCTATATCATGGCCAGTATGTTGGTTAGATATGTAGGCTTGTATTCCTAGATTGAAACCTTAAAACACCAGCCAAGAACCTTTTTATTTACTTATTTAAATACAAGTAAATACCTGTCAAGAGCTTGCTAGCTCAGTAGCATTGCTTGATCTTCTTTTTGTTTCAGCCCCTTTTTCACCCCTTTGAACCATAAATGGTATAAACCATCATCACATCCTTATACGATTCAAAGCCCTTATCCTGCTACTGCTAATTTTTCCAAACCCTTGGCCAACACAGATGATTTCTTTAAATTTGTCCTATGGAACCACCAAAGTGGATTCTTATCTATTTGTTCAATGTGTTTTGAATAATAAATTATGATCTAATTATATGTTGTTCTCATAGTAGCACACCTTTGATTAATGTTACTTATAGCAATGCAACTGGTAGTGCAACATGCTACTGCATGTAGACATGGCTTAGGTTACAGTATGTTACTTTTTATTATAAAAAGCACACAGACTGTATCGGTGTTAATGAAGGAACGTGTATCACTCTTTGTATTGCACTTTTCCAATTATAAAATTGCATAGATGCCGGTGCTGTCTGGAAACTCAGATTTTGTTTTATGTTTTTGGCTTTTCTTCTTGTTCTACTTATCATATTATTTTTATTTTAGCCAATATTCCAAATCATTTTTGCAATTTGGTTATATAGTATTAGTATATGGGTGTTTCAAAAGGGTATTTTCCTATATACCACAATGTTGCTTCTCTTTAGGGGACTATTAAATGTGCTTCCTGAATCTTTCACAGGAAAGATATTTATTCTTACAGGGATGCACTTTTCTTCTGAATTATTTGGGCTTAATTTTGTAATTGAATTGAGTATAGAAATACAGGGTGCAATTTTTTTATTTAGGACTTGAGCAAGTCATCTACTAAGGGAATTGTCATATATTTATTGTTTCTTGAAATGGTTTTGCAGCCTGAAGCATCAATCCTATTCTAGAGCTTACATTGACTTCAAGAAACCTGAGGATGTTATTGAGTTCGCTGAGTTCTTTGATGGGCATTTGTTTGTTAATGAGAAGGGTAATCTTTGCGCATATCTTTTGAAGAGATTTGATTATTCAAATCAATCTTGTTGCCAGAAATTTTGTGACTATCTTTTTATTCATACCACGGTTTGAATTCAGATAGGGTAATGAATTCTCTTCAGTTGGTAGCAGCTCAGAAAATTTAGAGCTGCTGGATTTTTTCTTGAAAAAGTTGATTGGGGCTTCTCTTTCCTTTTTGTTTCTCCTTCTTTAAATAAGTGACATTGCAATACATGACATTGACTTGAGGTTTTAACTAAAATGTTTCTTGATTTCTTCAGGCACTCAGTTTAAAACTATTGTTGAGTATGCTCCATCTCAACGCGTTCCAAAGCAGTGGGTTAAAAAAGATGGTCGTGAAGGAAGCATATTGAAAGGTACTACTTGTTTTTATATTTTAACTAAATGGTCAACAATTATAATTATTGCATGTGGGCTTATATATGCTACCGTTAACCTGTGACTTATATATGCGATCATTTTCTTTTTCTTTTTCGTAAATACAAGTATTCTCTTGATGAACATCTAGATCCCGAGTATCTGGAATTTCTTGAATTTCTTGCGAAGCCTGTCGAAAATCTTCCCAGTGCAGAGATACAATTGGAGAGAAGAGATGCAGAACGAGCTGGTAAGTCAGAAAGATTTCATATGGTAGACACACGCTGCATGCTGAAATAATGTTGTGAAAAAGGGAAAAATTATATGCAATTAGAATGGGAAAAATAGTTAATGTTGGGAGTTTTCAAGGAAAAATGTTTTTTCAAGTGATTATCTCCCATAATGCTTTTGCAGGATCTGCAAAGGATGCTCCCGTTGTTACACCATTAATGGACTTTATACGTCAGAAAAGAGCTGCTAAGGGTGGTTCTCGGGTATGTTTCTAATGCATTAGATATAAGTTTGTCAGAATTAAGCAATAAGCTGTAGAAGAAAATTTGTTAACAATTTTTATTTTGCATGCAATTTCATATAACTGATTTGTATTATCTGTTTGTAATATATTCAATTTCTGGCTAATAATACTTGAATTGCTGACATGCTTGGTTGTCTGGTATGCTTGTTTGAAATCTAGTTGAGGACATAGTTGTCAAAACGTGAATCGTATCGTGAATCGATTTTTGATTTTTTTGTATTGTGTATCGTATCGTATCGTGTATCGTAAGATACATAAACACTTAATAAAATTTATAAAAAATTATAAATAGACATATATAAATGGTATATTCATTATAAATTTTAAATATATTCAACTAATGACTAATTTATTCATCACTTATTTAATAATATTTAACAAGCTAACTAAATAAATCAACCTAGCATGTGTTTATAACATACACATTCAAATGGTTTAAATTTAAAAGTGATAATATATTACAAATTATCGAAAAATAATAATTTATTTTCATCATATTGCCTAATAAACCTTATCTAAGTCAATGCTGTCATTATGTTTATCATTTTGCAAACTTATTTCTTCATTAAAATTTTCTTCATCGTCATTAACATTTACTATCTCTCCTTGTTCTTTTTATTTTAATAATAATAATAAAAATTCTTCTTGGCATTTAGTTTCTTGGACTTATAACAATAATGACAAAAAAAAAAAAATCATATTGTCAATTAATATCTTATTCATAGTATAGAAAATAAATTTGCAAATATTAAAGTGAAGTGTAAGTGTGTACTGTGTAGTCTAAATTTTATAGGAAAAAGAGATGGGAAAAAAACTTATTAATATGTTATTTCATTAGGCCAAATTAAGTAAACTAATAATTTTGTGTTAAAAACAAGTCTTAACAACTTGTTAGATTCAAATAAAAGTATAAATTTTAACAAAAAATCTCATTTTAAAACATTTTTCTATGTATCGTATGATACGATTCATACGATACGCACACTGTATCGTACGATTCATGAGTACTTACGATACGCCGATACGATACGGAACTTTTTACACACAATACGTATCGTACGATACGTATCGCATATCGTACGATACGTATCGCATATCGTACGATATTGACAACTATGGTTGAGGATACTCGGTGTTTCTGTCGTGCTGCACGTGACATTTTGTGTGTGCATGCCTATATTGATGCAAGGATCAAGAAGACAATTTTTTTTTTAAAATCTTAATGTAGTTTTGTTTAATTGTTGTTGTTGTTGTTGTTGTTAGTTTGCAGGTTGCCTTGTTGCTTCATCTTTTATCTTGATTGCATGGTAGTTTCCATTGAATGAAATGTTTCTCCTGTTCATTATTGAATAAGTAGCGAATTTCACTTTTGTCCATTTTAAGTTAATTTTTTATTTTCTTTTTTCCCAGTTTTATTCTTGTATACATCCCATGTACAAGGGTAAAACCCTATGTTTTCTCATTAAATTTTTTATTATGTATTAAAAAAAAGAGCCCTTTATAACAGTGTCCTGAATCTTCTTCCATATGTGATGACAGAGATCATTGTCTAATGGGAAACTGAGCAGAAGAGCTTCTGGATCATCATCTGGAAGCCCTAATTCAGCCTCATCGAAACGAGGTTCTGAGAGGAGACGGATTTCCACCAGGATGGTAGTCATCTTTCTTTAAATATTTTAGATGAAATAATTAAGTAGTTTATGCTGTTGCTGTTGTATTTTCTATATCAAAGTCACAGTATTATAATTCTGTACATGACAACTACCCCTCATCTAAACCCAACCCACCCCCCCCCCCCCCCCCCCAAAAAAAAAAAAGAAAAAAAGAAAAAAGAAAAAAAGGAAAGAAATCTCTTGCAATGGAATTTATGATGCCTAAAGCATGCGGCTGATTGTACAATGATCTTAGAACCGTAAATTTGAGTGAGTTCATGTTAAGCAGGCTTGATGCCATTAATAGTACAATTATCTCTCTCAGTCCACTGTGTCCACATTATACATAGTGGAACTGCACTCCATATCACTTAGCTATCATTACTGGTCAGTTTGGATTGAGGGGGAAGGAGGGAGAGTAGAGTAAAGTAGAGTAGATTTGGCCCAAAATTAGTCTATTTTTAACCAACTCTACTCTACTCCCCTCCACTTTCCCTCCTTCCCCCCTCCATCCAAACAGACCCTACATGAATTTAATAATCAGCTCAGACCTACACCATGTTATATGTCTGAATCAGTCGCCCAATTGCTTGATAGTCAAAAGTAACAGTTTCTTTCTTGTCAAATAGTCCTCATAGACTAGCTTTCCAAATTCTAATGCTTTTGTGACAGTCAATTCTCCCTTTATAACAAACAATCACCTGAGCTCTTGACTTCACTTTTGGTTTTGAAAGCCACATTTTTTGGGGACAGGTTGTAGACTTTTAGCTTTTAAATATGGGTAGGATTGGGGAAGATGGTACACAAGGTAAGAAGCACTCATGGGTGCAGCCTTTGGAGCAGTATTAAGGCGGGTTGGGATAGATTCACGAGGCATGTTAAGTATGTGGTAGGGGCCCTAGGGGATGGTAATAGGGTGCAGATTTTGCGTGATGCCTAGCCATTAGCCTCTGAAAAACTTGTAACCTAAATTGTACACCATTGTAGTTGATAAGGATGCTACGTTGTAGTTGATAAGGATGCTATGGTTAGGTCTTGTTTGGTAACTCCAATTGGCAGGGTGACACCCCAGGACTATGAGGTTTATTAGAGAGATGTTAATGATTGGGAGATGGAATTGGTTGACTTTTTGATATTTTGTACTCAAATTTACCAGGCAGGTTTTGAAAGAATGAAGTGGAGAATGACTAGTGATGGGCAATATGATGTTGGCTCATACTATTGTCTATTGTATTTCTTTGTGTACATCTTTGTACATGAGGTGGTTCCTTTTATTCCATAAAATTTCTTACTTATAAGAAAAGAAAAAGAAAAGGTCTCACCATATCCGCAATTCTTTTTTCCCCTACTTTTCTGCTTATGATTTTTGAACCATCAAGATCCTCGCACAAAGCAGCTTCCCAATGAAAAAGGAAAAAAAAGAAGCAACTTTCTGAGGAACTTGGGCACAATAAATACACTTCAAAGGAAAACATTGTACCTGTAGATACCGTCAACGCCACATGATAAGAACAAATGTTTAACTTACCACTGTGGGTTTGCCCATACTTTCCTGTGCTTGGCTGCTGATTCTGGTTCAAAGTCTTTAAAAGAAAATGCCCATGATAGTTTTGGTCATCTACATATATTACACATCCGATCTCTGGGTATAGGCCAGTTGAAATATTAGAAAGATACAGTGTTTTCATGATTGGTTTGTAGATCTAAATTTGAATAACATGTTAAAGATTTTATTGATTGGTATCTGTTTTAGCTAGGATCAATCATTAGTAGAGTACACTGATGTGAAAAGATGGTGGTTGATTGTATAAGTGATTAAAGTATTTGTGAATGGAAAAATGTGGTGCCAATGTAGAATTTAATAGGTTGATCTTCCTTCAACTTGGTTTGTTATTTGTGGTTTTTGGAGTACATCGTCTTGAACTTGTAGGAATCGTGGTATGAGATTTATACTGTTGTATTTATTTTCAATCTTTATTTGTGTTTGACCCTCTAGATATCCATACTTGATTTCAAGAAAGATTTTGGAAGTTTTGGTTTTCTTATTTTAATACTGTTTCCTGTCTGATGGACAGTATGTTTTAAGGGATGCTGCAAAGAATATGAGTGTCAAAGACAAGTCAACCTACATTCTGGTTCCAAAGCGAGATGATCAGCAGCTTTCTGACAAGTCTGGTACATTGGTTCCTGCAGCTGGGAATGAATTATTGGGAGAGGAAAATGGTATGGCTGGGAAACTGGATAATTCAGTGTTTAGTGATGATTTGACATTCGCCCTTCTATTTGACATAATGAATTCCTAGACACAAACATGTTAACTCATAGTTCAGGACATTGTTAATTCAGTATGGACATGGACTAATTAATCTGCTGAGCCGTAGCATCTAAAAATCTGGATGTTATCCATTTTATTTCCTCACCTAGTGTTGTTAAAAGCTTAAAGTTCAAATCTCAAAGCCAGGTCTAATCACATCCCTTGGCCGAATAGAAGCTCATTTAATGAAGCCCTCCTTAGGCATACTTTTCTGATGCTTTTTTAAGAAGCACTCCATGATTTCTTGTGGAACTAGTTGAACTTGTTATAGATGGCTTCATATGCTTGATCTAGTTCTTTCTTATGATTGTATTTGCTTCTTTAGCTTATAATTATATTACTAGATTCTTATTAGGTGACCCTTTTCAAAGTTTTACAGCTCTACCACTATGAGGTGTGTATACCTTAATTTAATGTCTTTGGAGTTGTTAATATGGTTGGAATTCTTACTCTCTTTTTTTTTTTTCTAACACTTCATTTTATCAACGCACCTTCATGATGTGGGTCCTTTATTTGGCAAAGTGGAGAGGTTTCATAATGAAAAAGGATCTATGCAGCCAACCCAACTAAGTTGAATTCACACACAAACACACACACACACGAGCATGTTCTTGACATTCTTATTTCAATAAGATATCTGTTACGTACTCATTGTCGCGTATGTAGGCTTTCTATGGTACTTGAGAGCATGCTTTGCAATAAATAAATTTGGTTTCTTTTTCATAGTTTATCTTCGGATCAATTCATTATTTTCTGTGGGTAAGATACTATTATCTCTATTATTCTAGGATTTATTTTATCCACTTGGGTGCCCAAAAAAAATCTGTTTTTGGAATCTCTTTTCTTTTCTATAGGTAAGATAATATTATCCCCATTCTTCTAGGAGTTATATTACCTCTTATGTTTTCTTTCAGGAGTATCCGGAACTAATGAATCTGGGAAAAAGAAAGTCCTGCTCCTGAAAGGAAAAGAGAGGGAGATTTCTTCTGTAAGTACTTTTGGTTCTTACCAATCACATGTATTCCTTGGGCACATTTCAGACTACATATCTATTGTACGCTATCACTGTGCATGGAGATGTCTGTGTAAAGCACTGTTTTGGTGTGGGCTGCTCTCACTAGTGGTCTATATACTGATTTAGGCACCTACAATATTCCTGCTTAGGCTGGACCGCTTGCTTAATTTGGACAGATTGCCAATGGTTGCACGAGTTCTTGATTTTCTTTTAATAATTTTTTGAAGTTTTTTTTTTTTTTGGTGGGGGGGGGGGTGGGTTGGGGTATTATATATTGTGTTCTTTTTTAATGCGGGAGACATCTTAAAGGATTACTTGAACACATATGAGCTGTTCCATCTGCAGAAGCCTTTCTTGCTCATTGCTATATGCAGTTTGAGCTGCGCTCTTTCATTGGCCTTCTGTCTGTTATAAGTGACCATCCATTTAACTTGCTAGATTTTATTGAGTGCCCTTTTCAGTTAACTCGTGGCATAACTTTGGATGTTAAGGTTTCTTCTTGTATTACTAGAGCACTATGACAGATTGCTCCTACTCTGCTATGTCATATCTATCTAAATTAAAATGATAAGAGTGCTGCCTGATTAACATTGATTGCTGGCTGACAAAACGTGGTTTTGGATTTTCTGAATGGTACAATTTCTAGATGTGCATTGCTTGAAGCATGTATGAAGTAGTGGGAGGGTCAGAAATCCACGGAATAACTTTTGGGATTAGATTTATTATTATTGGAATTTTTTCTGACATGCTTGGAAATCTTTTATAACAATCTTTTAACCTGCGAACAAGCTTGTTAAGCACTATGAAATGGCACTATGGTTGCACTAGAATTCTTGATGAATGGTAGTGTATGGCTTGCAGGGTTGAGAATTTTCTAATTCATTTTCCAGTTTGTATTGGATATGTGATTTCTCATTTAGATTGTTGTTAGTATTATAACTTATTACAAAAGTTTTAAAAAAATATTATTTATATTTATATATTATTATTATTATTTTTTACAATAATAATAATTAAGCCATCTTGATGAATAGTTACGTATGGTTTGTAGCATTGAGAATTTTCTAATTTATTTTTCACTTTGTCCCTGATAGGTGATTTCTCATGAAGATTGTTGTTTTTATAACTTATTACAATGGAAAGGATATTTTTGAATATAAATATGGAATGACAAAGTGAAAAGTTAGAAAAACACTACTATTGCTACCACTAGTGTTATTCTTGGAAAACCAAAACCACTATAGTCAACCCCTCTCAACAAAGAAGGAAATTTAAATTAACTAGCTACACCTCATTGTCCATGTCACCACCTTATTTTGTTGATAAAGTAGTTGCGCTACCATCTCGACAATTATCACAACACTGTACAAATTTGGTCACCATCTTTGCTGCTAACATCTTCCACCTATGTCAATGCACTGGCTTCATCATTGTATCTTTATTCCTGTTCCTACTATCCTCTTCACATATTTTATTGGGATAACTAAGACTATATTCTCCACCATCCTGTGATAATTTTTTCTTTTTGAATAACAGGGGTGTCCTAATTTTTTTATTTTTTGTTGGTAAGTTACACACACACCCACTGGGGTCTTGAACTCATGAACTCATCCTCCATCCCATTATTATGAGAGGAGGAATACAAGTTGAGTTATATCTTGTTGGTAACAGGGGTATCCTAAGCTTAAGAGAAAACAATTCCTTGAGCAAGCACCAATGCTCCAACAAAACATGCTAGATTTGGTCACAAACAAACAATTCTTACTTTGACTACCCACAAAAAAAAAAAAAAAAAAAAAAAAAACTGCAGTGTTATATTCCTACTGTTGCTATTATCACTATCACCATAATTACCAATGCGCTGTAGCTCAAGTGGCGCTTTGACCCCTTACATGTGTCAGGTGGAAGGTGAGGTCATGGGTTCAAGACCCACTGGGTGCATGTAACTTACCAATTAAAAAAACTATTATCACTATCACAATTTTTTTAGAGAAGCCACTATCACCATAGTTGTGCTGTTCCCAACACCTACACAACTGCTCTGCTACTGTCGTTTTTCTCAATTCACTCAAGTAGGCAGCAAAAGTATAGGGAAGGAAAGGTAAGCGACTTTAATGATTGTATGACTATGATGGCACCTTAGGATGCAATGGATTGCCAAAATGTTTTCTGACTAGAGGACCCGCTATTGACCAAAAGATTCTCTCAATTGAGTTTGCCTCCCTTGACCAGCATTATAGGAAGTGGCCTCAAAGTAATGTTGTATCCTGATTTTATTTGAACTTGAACTCCTTTCAATTCCTAAGTTCTGTTTATTATCCATCATCATCATGTCAAGCAACTTCTTCTTTTTCAGGGAAGGTACAAAACACAAAATTTTGTTCTCATATGTTTTGTAGTGTGGATTGAGTTCAAAGGTTACATTTAGAGTGAATAATTGGGGGTGTAGGGAGTTTTTCTTTAGAGGAAGTATTTTCACTGTATGTATGTGGGTCTTCTTGTCCAGTCTACCAGACCACATATATTTTTTATGCTCTTGTTTGTATGATTATTGCTGTCTTTGCATCCTTGCAATTTCTAAGAAGATTTGTCTCATTGCATTTATTGTATTTTTTATGAAGTAATCTGACTTTTAGTTGAAGCACTACACTGTTAAATTGCTGTATGCTACTCCTTGTGCAGGTGTCTGGCAGCATATTACAGCAGCAGGTTGTATCATCTCCTGTTAGAAATATAATCGGTTCAGGTCCACTCAAGCATAACCAGCAACGTGAAGGTAGTGGAAGGATAATCAGAAGCATACTTATAAACAAGGATTCACGTCAAAGTCAGTCTTTTGTGGGCCAGTCAGAGCAGCAAATCCAGACTTCAAATTCAGAGAAGGACAAGCGGCCTCCTCGGATCCCACATGCACAATTGGCTTCGAAGGACACAAATTCAACTCCAGAAAATAAGGTTGTTGCGAATGACTTTCCTGGATTTTATAGTGAGAAGCAAGAAAAACGTTCAAGAAATAAGGATAAGCCTGATCGTGGTGTATGGGCTCCTCTTCGTCGTTTAGATGGAACTCATGCTAGTGAAGAGTCTTTGTCATCCGGTACTTCACAGTCACTGCTAGATTCTTCAGAAGGTACAAACATTTGGAACATGTAATTATTGGTTATGTAATGTACTGGTTTTTACAAATTATAGTCATAAGTGAATGGTGCTAACAATAAGGAATCATTTTAACTTGACTCCAAAGCACTTCAACTCATACATAGGTTGTAGTCACTGTCCCATTGCAAGAAGCATGAAAGTGCTTATGAGGTTAAAGAGAATTCTTTTTTTTACTATTTCCTGCTTGTGATGTTGCAGGATCTCATGGAGATATGAAATTTGAAATGGAAAATGCTCGGATTGGGGAAGTTAAAAACCTTGGAAGTGGACGTAGCAGCCATTCTTCCTTAGATAATGGTAGATTTTAGTTTGGAAACTCTGATCTTTAACATTGCTTCTGATTGTACATTCCTCTCTGTGTTTCTGTGGGTGCATTTGTGATGCTTGTGTTTTGTATCCCACTCCCACAGATTAAGTGTTTGCATTATATGCAGGCTCCCATAAACATTTTGGTCGCCGTGGGCCAACACATGGTGTCAAGGATGTTGATGGCTCATCAAATGTAAGTGAGGGGAAGCATTTGAGGAGAGGCACTGGCTTTAATTCCCATGAGGTAGTGAGACCCAACTGTTTGGATTCCAATTTTATACTCTTTTTTAAATTTTTATTTAATTTTATTTATTTATTTATGCTTTCACCTATTTTCTGCTAATTATTTAGAGGTTTTTCGCAATGAATTTGCAGAAACAAGTGTGGGTTCAGAAACCAAGTTCTGGTTCTTAAAGTTATTGAAAGTGGTGAGCCTCACTCTCTTTAAATATGTTCTTTCCCAATTCCAATAAAGAGTGGCTTCCTGAAAGTTATTTATCAAAATATATATATATATATATATATATATATATTTAAGATTCTAGTTCAGTAGGCTGAAATGGATGCTTCTTAATCATCATCACATATAGAATTCATATGGAACCTTGAGTTTTGAATATATTGCAAGTCTTTTGCACTCTTTAGTATCTAATTTGAAGTCAAGGGAAGGTGAGATTTACAATGATAATCGATAGAAACTCATCTAAATCAGTATTTTAAAAATCTAAGTGCATTGGTGGAATGTCTCTGGTGATGCCTAGAATTTAGATTGAGCCTTCTTATTTGTTAGAAAGTGAGATGGTTAAGTTATTCAGTGCCAAGGATCTTGGCACCCACTTAAGTATGCTGAAAAAGTGGGATAGATTCAAAGATGATGCTAAATGCAGTTGTATTTACTGGGGAAGATTTACATATACCATGCAATTTTCTTTATTACTATGGATAGGTTCTTCCTGGAGCTTCATATTGTTTTGATTTCAATGACAAGACAAACAACTTCTTAGTATTTTAGAGGGGTAAACAGTGAAGAGGAGAATCACCCTTGGATGAAAATTGCCAACATTATCACACCCGTAGTAGAGTATCACTTTGCCTTGATATAACTAAGTTCGGATTTTCTTTCTGAACTTGCTAATTGTCATAACTTTTAAGCGGGATTTTATATAGTATTGATTTTTCTTAGTTCACTGTCTCATTTGTTTGCAGTTTTAATGTCTGGTCATATACACGATTTTGGAACATGCATTTGCTAGTGGCTGGAGAGGCTGTCTCTTTTTACTAGACAGATGATCAGGTGTAAATGAAGTCTCAGCATCAGCAATGGTTCCTTTTGAAAAACCCTAGAGGAAAGTAGAGTTCGTCTGAATGATGCAGATACCGATGTAAGTAATACTCGGTTGGCTGAAGAAATCCTGATTTTATTTCGTCAAAGATAGCTTGGAATAGGAGACATGGAAAGCAACAGATAGCTTGTTATAATTGTATTATTACACAGTTTTCATCAGGGTGACCCTCTATGGGGTTCTGCCTATGGAGGAGCTATGGAAGCCTGCACTCATGCTTTTGACTAGACTAGTTATCCGGTTATTCTGGTTTTATGGGATCTCTCCCGTTAGTATAAATGTAAATATAATCTCAGAGCGATTGCTATCACCATCTCGCTTATCAATATCTATCAAAGCATTTTAATGTGTTACATAACTTTTCTTCCATTGCTGTTGCTGCCACTTTGTTTTGCAAAGCAATTTATTTGCATATGCCGCAATAAGACGGAAAGGAGAAGTTTGCATGCAGCATAAACAGCAATAATATAGAGAACCTTGCGGAGAATTCAATATGCATAATTTGCGCAATGAGCCTTCTTATATTGTACAATAAAATCATACATTTGAAAAAAAATAAAAGGACAAATATAATGGTTCTATTTTGTGCAGCAAAGCAGCTCGTGGAAGACTTCTTTAGTTGGCTTTTACAATCCGCCATTTCCTCTCCGTCATTCCTTCCCAGGCTAAATAAACTCTGTTTTTAAGTGTATAAAATTTGTTTGGTATATGCCAGTAGAGGCCCACATGCTAGGCAATTGTATTATTTAAGATCAAATGTATAGATTGTATGATCCACGATACATATATACAAAAGGTTCTATATTGTAAGGGTGTATTGTAAAGTATACAATACTTACGAATCATAGGATACAAAGTTGTGTATCATAAAATTGTATGTATCGAATTATACATAGACATGTGAGTTTAAAATAAGTGTTTTTTTTAATTATAAATTAGTGCTTTTATTTGAGTATGACAAATAGTAGGCTATGTAATTGAGTCTAGTAAAATAACATGTTCATGAGTTTTTTGTTTTGTTTTTTCCTCCTCTCTTTCTCTTAAAATATTTGGACTATATACTTGTCACTTCGCATTCGTATTTGTAAATTTTTATTCTATATTAAGAATAAGGTATTAAATGATAATATAGTTAATTTTTATTTTTGTTATAAGTATAAAAAGCTAGAATGCTAAGAAGAAATATGAAGAAAAAATTCTTAAAATATAAAGAATAAGAAAAGATAGTACATGTTGTTGATGATGATGAAGAAATATATTTGCAAGATGATGAATGTGATGATAACATGAACTTAGATGGAGTTGACTGAAGAAGATGATGTATGTGATGAAAAGAAATGATTATTTTGGCTCATATTTTTACTTTTTGAGTTAATCAATTTGAATGTGTATATTATAAATATATGTTAATTTCATTTATTTGGTTATTTAAAGATTATTACGTAAGTGTTGATTAAATTAGTCATTTAGTTGAATATTTGAATTTGTAATGAATATACATTAAAATATGTGTATCTATGATTTTTTTTTTTAAATTTAATTAGGTTTTTGTGTATCTTATGATATGTTGCACGATGCATTTGGTCTTTTATTTTATTCAGTTCATTTGGTCCATTTTGGTAATACTACATTAGGATGGGAGGTTTGTGTATAAATAAGAGCTGCTTCATTGACAATGATATCACATTCTCAGCATAGTATTGGTAGGTTCTCAATAAAATCAGATTTTTCTTACGTTGTTTAAGTCTTGTATTTTTTTTAATACAAGTAATAGATTTACTTATATTTACTTCATCTTTAGATCATTTAAAATGTACAGAGGATAAACCATTTGTAAGAAACACTAGAAACAAATTCCAATCACATTTAATTCATCGGTCAATGGTTTTTTTCCCTTTTCCCCTCTTCGGATGTGTAACAATTTATAATTTTGAATTGAAAGGATAATAATTGAAGGGTCAAAAAAAATTATTGATAGGTTGAATTAAATAAGGAGAATTTAAATATTAGCTAAAAAAAAAAGAAGGAAAAAAAAAAAAAGTGACTGACATGAGTGACACAATAGGAGATGAGTAGAAAAAAAGTAAAATACTAAATCTTCTATTTTTATATATAATACAAGAGGCATCCATTTCTTTTAAAAGTGATAACAAGTAACTCCTTAACAAAAGGTATCCATCTCTATCGTCCTAGACTCTCAGCATATTTAGAGGCAAGCATGTCTCGCACCTTTTTAGTGATTTCATAATTAGAGGTGTGCATGATTTGTGTTGGAGGTTTTTTTTAATAATCCAACCCACAAACCCAACCCATGTGAATTGGGTTAGATTCATGGATTGGACAATATTTAAAATAGTAATAATAATATTGAGTAATAGAACAGTAGATTTATAAGATTATCAACACAAGATTTATAATCTTATTATGTTGGTTTGATGCTCTAATCAAACCTAAGCATAACACCAAATCAACACAAACTATTTGATTAGTGCATCAAATCCACAAATAATCTATAATTAAAATGAAATGAGAAAATAGGTCAAGGTTTCATTTTTTTTTAATGTGACAAAAGAGTAAGTAACAAAACCATTTAATATATATTAAATATAGGTGAGTTGGGTTAGGTTAGACAAATTTGTGAATCTACTATCCCGCACCTAACCCAACTCCATGTAAAATGTTTTTTGACAACCCAACCCATCAACCCCTTAAAACCGACCAAATCCATTGGGTTGAAATGGATTGGTTGGTTTTGGCAGATCTATGGATTGGCTGCACACTCTTATTATCTTAACCTCCAAATTTCATGCTAACAAATAATGTAGAAAATATGCGTAGCCAAGTGATAGTATAGTTGTTTGTGCTCTCCCAAACTTCAAAGAATGAAATGAAGTCATTTTTGATCTCTTTCTCAATATTGGTTACGTTTTCCATTAACATAAAGCCAAAACTTTTGATATTTGAGGAAGCTGCTCGTAACCTAAGCCGAAAGAGTGCATTGATAACCAAGAAGAATTATGTGGATGAGGTCAGCCATTTTGAAAAATAAAATGAAAAAACTTACTAAAAATTTGAAATTAGTGCAAAAAGCTGGTAAAGAGTAGGTAACATGCTTCATTCTACAAGGATGGCAAATAAAACCCAACCTACAGGGGTTAGGTTTGGGTTTTAATTATAAAATTCGAAGTGGGTTCGGTTATTAGGAATACCCGACCTGTATACATATATATATATATATATAATATAATATTAAAAAATTTAGAAAACCCTAAATATAAATACCTAAGTTTCTCATTCTCTCATTTTACCTTAATCGGCTAATCCCTAAGGGCCCGTTTGGATTGAGTTTAGTAGGATGAGGAGTGGAGGAGAGTAGAGTAGAGTTGGCTCAGAATAGGCTAATTTTGGGCTAAATCTACTCTACTCTACTCTACTCTACTTTATTCCCTCTCCTTCTCCCTCAATCCAAACGAGCCATAACTCTCTCTCCCTAATCACTCAACCGCCTCACTCTCCCCCACTCTCACTTTCACTCTTGATCTCACTTTAAGCCACTGGTCCTCCTTGCCTCCCTCACCTCGATGCTTCCTCCTCCACCACGCCACAGACATCGTTACTCCTCTTTGCCTCCCTCACGGTCATGGGCCTCACCTGATTATGATTTGGTTTGATTTCGTTTATGGCTTTGTACTGTTTGGTGATAATAGTGTTAGCTCTTCCTCTATTAACGACTATGTGTGGGTTTGGTTGGTGGTAGACGGTGGGGTGATTTGGTTCAACTTGTGGGTATTTTCATTGATCTAGGTTGGTTTTTGCTTATGGGTGTTTTCATTGCTTATGGTGTTTGCGTATGGGTATTTTCGTTAATCTGGGTTTGGTTCAACTTATATTTGACTGGATTGGTTCAACTTGTATTTTTGTTGTTTACAGTTTACCATGGGAAGTTTTATAGATCTAGGTTTGAGTTTAGAACTTTAGCTTGTGGTTTTGTTTCATCAGGAGATCTGAAATTGGGGATTTTGTTTCATTTAGAGTCCATCCCCCTTGTTGAAAGAAGTTCAAACCTGACATGCTTGGACGAGGCCTGTGGGGCCCGACGGGGCGGGTTTGGGCCAAGCAAAAAAAACCTGTTTATTAAATCGGTCGAGTTTGGTTAATGGAGGTAGGCCCGCGGGGCGAGTTCAAGCATAAAGAAACCCACCCTGAACCCAACCCGTTGCCATATTTCTACTTGACATATTGAGAGGCAAGAATATCCCATGTCTCATTGGTGGTGTCATACTTTTTAAGTTTCAATTCTATCTAGGTTGTGTTCATGATTCTGTATCATTGCTAGAATTCCAATCACCCTTTATTATTATTATTATTATTTTTATTTTATGGAAAAAAAGGGTGGGTGGGTGATCTAAGTTGACGTCTTTCATCTAGTCATAACCATAGTGACACCTTACCTGCTGGGCTTAGGCCTGTGAAAGTAGGGGATCCGGATGAGCCATAACTATCCTCCACCTCTCAAACCCTTAGGAGTGAGCCAATGTTCACTAGACCAACCACCCTCGGTGGTTAGAATTCAAATCAACTATCTCAAATTCTCAATACTTATTAGACAAAAAAATGTTAGAGAGATCTGACATTGTTTGTTTGACAAGTATTCAAGCCATTAGGTCTCGATGTTGAATTATTGAAGAATTAAAGTACAATTTCAAAATTAGGAAATGATTAATTCGAAATTATATATATATAAAAATTTGTCTAGTGAACAATTTTGAGTACAAAATCACTTAGAATTTTGTTTAATTTAGTAAAATATTTCATTGTTTACAAGTAGCTTATATTTTAAAATATTCTTATTTTTCAATAAATTTTAATTTTATTTATAAGATAACATGTGGTGGGCATTACATATATGTCTTTTTAAATGATATATGTTTATACTTTTGTTTTTAATAACATGTTTATACATATTGTGGCAGATTTTTATATGCGGTGGGATTCTATGAAAGTAAAACTTTTGTCTGTTGATGATTATTCAATAAAAAGAAAAAAGAGAGATAAACAATGCTTAATTAAAAAATGTTGTTAAAATTTGAGTTTAAAAAATAAAAAATAAAAAATAAAATGTGTTTGGTATAATGTTTTAATAACATATTTTTAAAAAGTGAAAAAATAGAATTGTTTGTTTTGTATGAGTAAGTTACAACACATTTACTATTTTATTAATATGGTTTGATTTTTATTTTTTATTTTTTTATATATATATAAGATTATGGTTCGATTTGATTTGATAAAAACATGTTATTTTTCAAGGGTGAATACAACAAAGTCCAAGAGTCTCTTAAAAAAACAAATGAAAATGAGGACATTGAAAATGAGATTGAAATTATGATAAAGTTATTTAGGAATGTTGCCATTGCACACAATAACGATGACGAGGTTGGGGTTGAGTATAACCCGGTGAGATTAATAGTTTTGTTTCTGAAGAAGGTGGTAAGAGAGGTAGAATTAGTCTTGTGTGCAGAGCATATAAGAAGTAATTGGATAATAATCTAAATTCTTAACGATCTAATATATCTCCAAATAGCAGGGTAGATTTCTACGCTACGATCAAGAATCAAATATAAATATATATATATATATATATATATATAATATAGATAAATTATATATATTTCAAATTAAAGCTGACAAATTATTTTAGTGAATGAAGTAGACAAAATTGTCCTTACTTTGTTGAGGTTCCCATCTAACTACACAAAAAAGAGTCCTTATATTTGCTTATCACTGGCAAACTTGCTAAATAATCAAGTTGATTACAAGTACAAACGGAGTAAGTCAATGAAGCTCAAATTCTTGTCAAATACTTGTGCTTCATAATATCATTGATCCATGCTTTCGATTGAGCCTCTTTGAAATGCTGGCTAAACCCTACACGTACATGTATCTTATAACTTATCTAGTAAAAAATGTTCAATACAAAATTACTTAGAATTTTTTTTTTCCATAAAATATTGTTCTGCTCTTCTTTTTTTTCTTCTTTTTTTAATAGGAAAAATATTTATTTTTTTAAAAGTACATTATAAATGAACATATTTTTTTCCCCCTTACATTATACTTTTGTTAATAGTATACTGTGTGGAAAGTTTAGCCTTTGGTTACAATAATAATAATATTAGAGTCCCTATGTATAAAGATAATATATGTTTATGTATATTAGAACTCATGTTTATACATATCTTTTTCACTAATAAGACTGTTACATATTTTGTAATTTATATGTATATATTCTAAAATAATTCTTTGAAATATTATAGGAGATATATTATAGAATACAGTTTATGTCATAGTCATTTTGATATAGTTTGAGGCCTATAAATTTAAGTGATATATTTTATATTTAAATATTAATTAAATAAATTTATTCAATAACCAAACCAAAGTCATGTGTGGTTTCTCAAAAAAAAAAAAAGTCATGTGTGGTAAATTTAAAAATAAAATTTGATAAATTAATGCTAACTAAACCCACGTTAATATCATATAGAGTGTGGGTTCTAGTTAGCTCAACTAGTAAAATCTCTAATGGTTGTATAAGAGATCTGAAGTTCAATCCCCGCCTATACCAAAAACTGATTGGTGTATTGGTCTAATGATAAAGAGTTATCATCAGGAGCAGATGCCATAGGTTGAAACTCTCTCAAAAAAAAAAAAATCATATAGAGAATTAAATATCATAGAGTAAGCATAAAATTGAATAAAAAGAAATGAGAAAGTTGTGTTAATTTCAATTTAATATTTTAGTGGAGAGAGAGAGAGAGAGAGAGAGAGAGAGAGAGAGAGAGAGAGAGTGTGTGTGTGTGTGTGTGTTTGGTAGGTGGTTATCTGTGAGAATTAGGTGGTTAATGTTCACAATCTAGGATATTGGTTTACAAAAATAGGTCCGGTTAATGGATGCTCTTGAAATATTTGTTAATAGACCATTTTAAGAAAATTTTAATGCTATTTTCATGGAAAATATAGAAGGTTGTTAAAAAAATTAGTTACTTTTTTTTTTCTTATAAAAAAGTTTTTTAAAATAGTTTCTAAACCAATACTCTTAGAATATCCGTCAACTTTTCCTTGCAAAAATTAGAGTCTCAAGCTATTAGGGGAAATTAATCACATTGATGATCTAACACATTTATAACATTTATTTCAAAATTGTTTAGGGTTTCAATTGTATTAAGTTTTTGTTGGTCTAGTACTTTGGAGGTCTTATTAGAGATGGAAAAAAGAAAATTATAAAGGTACTACAAAATGTTTACAAATTGACGTGGTAATGAATGTAATTGCTGAATTTTAACAACCTAATTAATGAATGTTTGAATTACATTTTTGTGATTGTTAACACATAAATTTGTAGGTCTTATGTAGTAATTTTTTTGAAAAATGCTAAGAATATTACAAAATTTACTACATAATCTCTACAAACTGATATAGCAATGATTGTGATAAATAGATTTCAAAAACACAATAAATGAATCTCTTTACTTTTTGGTTATTTGTAATACATTAGTTTATAAAAGCCTTGGCCGCCGGGGCTAGATTCTTTATAAAAAAAAATGGTTTATAAAGGCCAAACAGTACAATTTGTAGTATCTATAACATCGACCTTTTTATAATAGGGTGGGGGTGTTATCAAAAAAAAAAAAAAAAATGGTGGGGCCATTTCATATGAAAGGAAGGGACCTTTTTGTAATGGGGCCCTAGGCATACTTAGTGGCCTAGGCCTTAGGCTAGCCCGTGGTCATACTGTTTATATTTTCCCTAGTTTTATTTTGTACAATTGAACTTTCTAAACTTCAAATTTATTATTTTGGGACATTTCAAATTTTTCATTCTCTTAAGGAAATTATAAAGATAATAAAAACCCATCATAAACTTATAATATTATTTTTACCAAAACTAAAATGAAATTGTAGCATAAAAGATAGACTTTGTAATATTCAAGCACTAAAAATAGTTGGTAAATACATCAAATACATAGCCTATTGGCAGAAAGAGATGTCAAAAAAGAGAGAAAAATTTGAAGGAAGAGCAACTGCAAGGTGAAAAATAATTGGGAGAAGAAAAGTAGAAAAAGGGGGCGAGAATAGTTAAAGAAAGTCACAATAACTCGGAAAATAATAGAGAAAAGACAAAAAATAGGATGGAAGTAGTTGGAAATAGGTGGTTGACGTGGCAAAATTAAATGCTAATCCTTCATTATTATATACGACCGATGTCCCTCCTAAGCAATGTGCAGTGTATTTTAAAATATTTTATAATAAAGTATATTATATCTTATGTGTGTTACTTATTATCTATTATATTATTTAGGAAAATCAATTTCAATTATACTTACTGTTACCATTGATATTAACATTGACCTAAATAAATTTTTTATTTTTAGTTTGATGAGTTGGATGGTTATGTGAAGAGAATTATCATTTATCATTCATTTACTAGTTTCGTGCCAAAAAAAAAGAAAAAAAGAAAAAAAGGAGAATTATCATTCATTTTCAAGGAACGAGCCACTTAACAAAATCTTAGATCACTAAGACTAAGGTTCCCACTTAACGCTGTATACGAAATCTTGAAAAAAAGTGTGAAATTATTAAAAACATTTTTTTTTTCTTTTTAAAGAAAACCATATATTTTTATATAGAAAAAGTAAGAAAAGTTTTATTGCTTACTAAAATAAATTTGGAATACATCCTCCAAATCTAGGGGTAGATCTTCTAACATTACGTCAAGATCTACGTCTAGAACTATTCTTCTAGTAAAGGTTATCGACTCAAAATTTATACTTTATAATTAGCAGTTTAGTACAACTTTAATAACAAAAAATACAATTATATAAGCATATATACGTTTTTTTTTTCCCTTCTTTGATTGATAATCTTTATTAACAATCTCTTCCTTTTTCAAGAGAGAATAGTGAGAAAACAAATCACAATAAAAATTTACAACAATATTCAAACATACTTGAGTCCACCATAATTTGCAATTAAAACATTTTTCTAAATAAAATAATATATTTTGTTGGGAAATTGGTGTGATCATAGTTTTAATTTATTTATTTTTTAAACCAAAAAAGAAAATGGGATAAAAAGGAAGGGTGATGACGTGGCAAGTTCCAAAACTACAAGTGACGTTAGTTGAGGAACACAAAACACAAAGCCATAAAAAGAGACCTTTTGGTCACAATCTTCACTCCAACCTCTGTTAACAATCTTTTTTTTGTCAAATTTGATATTTTGGAGAGCTTCGAACTTCAATTTTTTAGTACATATATACACACACACATTCCATGGCATTGGGTCTTGTTTTCCCAAGTTTTATGCAAATTCACCAGCCTCTTTCACTCTGCAGTTTCAAGTTTCAACCCCTCAACGGTCAAAAAAACTGTTTTTGGCTCGAAACTCCAACGGTCAAGAGCCATCTTCCACTGGTTCTATTGCTGTCAAAGAAAAGAAAGCTTTCCTAGGTACTCTCTCTCTCTCTCTCTCTAAATATATATATATATATATATATATTTGATTGTACATATAAGGTTTTAAGTTTGATGTGGTGGAATTTGGAGTTTGTATATGAATTAATTGCTGAAGAGATTACTTTCAATGCTACCTTTTATCCACTGTATGAAGTACTCACCTTAATAAATTAGACCAAAATGCTTTATTAGACGCACTTTAGTCTTTAAGTGGTACTTTTTTTTTTTTTTTTAATAAATCTTTTATAGAAGTCCAAAAATGATGAAATTTGAGATTCAAGGTTTATTATTGTAACTTGTAAGAATATATTAGTATTTTTTTTTATTTAGATATTCTCATAAATAATGTAACCATGATTTTTTAGAATATCATGGATTACTATGGTTTTGCAAATCCATGGTTTAAGTTATTTATAGTAATATCCTGATATATAATGTCCTAAAAATATTTCTTTGTTTACTATTTTAACATATTCTTATTTTTAAACAAATTGTTAATTTTTTTTATAAGATAACATGTGGTGAGTGCTACATAGGTCTTTCTAAATAATATATGTTTATACTTTTGTGTTTAATAATATGTTTATACATACTGTGGCAAATATTTATATGTGGTGGGATTCTATGAAAGTAAAACTTTTATGTATCCCGTCAATGGTTATTCAATGAAAAGAAAAGAGATGAACTATGCTTAAAAAATGTTGTTAAAATTTGTGCTTATATATTAAAAATAAAATTTGCTTAGTGTAATTTTTTTTAATATATTTTTAAAAAGTGAAAAAAAATAGAATTATCTGTTTTGTATGAGTAAGTTACAGCACATTTACTATTTTATTATTATAATTTGATTTTGTTTTATAAGATTAAGGTTTGATTTGATTTGATTATTATAATTTGATTTTGTTTTATACGATTATGTTCGTTGACCACTTTTTGTTGTTATTTTTCAAGGGTAAATACAACTAAGCCCGAGATTCTCTTAAAAAAAAAAAACACATGAAAACGAGAATATTGAAAATGATATTGAAATTATGATAGAGTAATTCAAGAATGCTGCTCCTGCACGCAGTCAAAATCACGAACATAGGGCTGAGGACAACCTAAAAGGAAAATAATTCTCTTTCTGTATAACAAGTTAACAGATTAAACTATTCAATCTCTTATACACCGGCCTTTCTTTAAATAGTAAGCCAAGATTCTAAAGTTACAGCCAATGAGCATGTGTGTGTGTATTAGATAGATAATATATTTCAAATTAAAACTGACAAATTATTTAGTGAACGAAGTAGAAAATATTGTCCTTACTTTGTTGAGGTTTCCATCTAATTACAGAAAAAAGAGTCCTTGTATTTGTTTATCACTTGCAAACTTGCTAAATAAAATAATCAAGTTGATTACAAGTACAAACGGAGCAACTCAATGAAGCTTAAATTCTTGTCAAATACTTGTGGTTCATAATATCATAGATCCATGCTTTTTGCATCTATTTATAGACTACTAGTCCTACCTTTCTTTCCAGCGAGTCTCTTTGAAATGCAGGGTAAACCATAGACATACATATATTTTATAATTTCTTTAGTTAAAAATGTTCAATACAAAATTACTTGGAATTTTGTTTTCCAAAAAATATTTATTTCTCTTTTTTTTTTTTTCTTACATGAAAAATATTAATTTGTTTAAAACTACATTATATATGAAGATATTTAGTTTTCCTTACATTATACTTTTGTTAATAGTATACTATGCGGAAGGTTTAGCCTTTGGTTGCTGTAATAGTAATATTAGAGTCCGAATGTATAAAAATAATATATGTTTATGTATATTATAATGCATGTTTATACACATCATTTTCACTAATAATATTCTAACATATTCTTTTATTTATGTATATATTCTTAAATAATACGCAGAAATATTAAGAAGATATATTATAGGATATAGTTTATGTCAATCAGGTTGATATAGTTTGAGGGAAAATTATTGAATACTCTAGAAGTACTATAAATGCGTACTTCTTCCTCTCACATAAATTGTAGGTCCCACAATGAATTTTGATGGGGCCACAAAATTGCTTCAGATTCGTCCATGAGGCTCGTCTTGATCCAGAGCAGGCCTTCTAAAATACTCGTCCAGGTCGAGATCGTCCTGGTCAATCTCGTCCTGGGAGAACGCGTCCTGAGCAAGCTCGTCCTGGATGAGAAATCATAGTTCATTACTACGAATCGTTGCCAACAACGGTTAGAGAAAATAAAGCCAAACAATATAACTTCCATGACAGTTACGGGAGTTATTTCCAAGTTTCCCGGACTTCGCATCAATGGGGGAAGTTACAAAGAAGAAATAACCGCTTCATACAGACTATATAAGCATTCCACGAGAAGGTAAAGGTATTCAGACATTTTCTTATTCCAATATACTTGGAATCACAGAAAAATACTAACTTAGCCATCGGAGGGTTCTTGGCCGGCCTCCACCGGTCTCCTCTGATTTTCCTGTTTCCTTTTTCAGAATTCATCAACAACCTTCAGATCGTTAACGCCCGAGATTTTCAGCCTACTGATTTTCGAGAATTCATCAGTTGGCGCCGTCTGTGGGAAAGAATATTTGTCGCACTCGAACTTCATTTGTTAAGTTCTGCGATTTCTTTCTCTAACAAAGAGGTGAAATGGTTCGGACAAGATCAAGGGCTACTAGAGGGACGCTTCCAGTAACCTCCATCGTGGCCACCAATCGGCGCCTGTCATGCAACCATCTTCCGTCCAACACATGCAGTCAATGGTCGCTACCATGGCAGAGTTAACTCGCTAGAATCAGGAATTGAGAAGGGAGATTAATCTCAGAAGGCAACGACATGAGGCCTATGGAGAAGAACGTGGATAGAGCCAGGGAGATGGAAGAAACGCAGAGTCGGAAAGCTAATCAAGGGGTACTACACCAAGAAGGGTACCACACTTGGAAAGGGAGATGGATCAGATGAGGAAAGTTATGGATGAGATGAGGGAGAACATGAGAAGGGCAAACCCCGTAGAAGACTTGGTTCACAGAACTGATTCTCCCTTTACGGCTTCCATCAATGGCCATCCCTTGCCACCAAAGTTCAAGATGCCTTCTTTAGATTCGTATGATGAGACGCGTGACCCTTTTGACCACATTGCCACCTTCAAGATTACCATGCACCTTCAAGGGGTTCTAGATGAGATAATGTGTAGAGCCTTCCCAACACCCTTAAAGGGCCCGTGTGAGTATGGTTTAGCAAGATACCCCTAAATTCGGTAAGTACCTTTGAAGAGTTGAGCAAGTTATTTGTTAATAATTTCATTGGGGGACAAAGGCACAGATGTTCCTCGTCTAGCCTGCTAACCATAGAACAAGGAGAAAATGAGAGCTTGCGGTCTTTTATTACTCGTTTCAATAGAGAAGCTTTGGCGGTGGACGAGATGGACGACAAGCTATTGTCAGCGGCCTTCCACAATGGGATCAATTCTGACCTATTTATCCACAAGCTTTACGAACAAGAGCCCCAGACTATGGCTGAACTCATCCATTCGGCCCAAAACTTCATGAATGCAGAAGACGCAATCATTGCCAAGAAGAGGAAAAGAATGGAAGTAAACACTCAGCGCCATCCCGAACAAGGTCCTCGTCCGAAGAAGGGACGAATAGAAGATAGGAAAGACCGAGACAATAAGAAGGCAGGTCCTTCAGCGCGGAATCAACAGTACACGCCGTTGAACATGCCGCTCGAGCAAGTCCTTATGCAAATCAAGGACGACCCTTCTTTGAAGTGGCCAGAGAAACTGAAGGGAGATCCCAACAAGGGCAACAGGAACAAGTATTGTCACTTCCATAGAGACCATGGACATGACACAAATGAATGTTTTGATTTAAAACAGCAAATTGAAAATCTCATCAGACAAGGGAAATTGAGAAGTTTCCTTGGACGAGATCACAAAGACGAGAAGTTGAAAGGAAAAGTAGAAGAGTTGTTGCGACCTCCACTTGGAGAAATAAGGGTTATATTAGGAGGTTGTTCAACAAGTCAATCGTCTAAATCAAGAAAGACATACTTGAAGGAAGTGCAGAATGTTCAACTCTCTAGACGATCTCCCAGGACGAGAAACACAGACGAGTAGGCGATTACTTTCATGAACGAAGATGCAGAGACAGTTCACCACCCTCATGATGATGCTATTGTCATCACCTTACTTATTGCTGACTACACAACCAGAAGAGTGCTGATAGACAATGGAAGCTTGGCAGACATTCTGTATTATCCAGCTTTTCAGCAAATGAGGGTTGAACGAGACCAGCTTCGCCCAGTACACTCGCCTCTAGTAGGTTTCGGAGGAATGAGGGTACAACCTGTAGGCACCGTTATGTTGCCAGTGGTGGTGGGGGCATATACACAACAGGTAACCAAGGATGTAAATTTCCTTGTGGTAGATTGCTCGTCCTCTTACAATGCCATAATTGGAAGGCCAACTCTAAATAGTTGGAAGACGGTTACATCCACCTATCACCTGTCAGTTAAGTTCCCAACGGAGTATGGGATAAGACAAGTGCAGGGAGACCAACTAGCAGCAAGAGAGTGCTACTTGGCCATGTTGGCAATGGACGAGCAAGTGCAGACAATGAACATCGAGGAGAGGAGAACTATGGCGGAGCCTACAGAAATGTTAGAAGAAATTCCTTTGGATGACGACAATCTTGAAAGGTATACTCAAATTAGCGCAGATTTGGAAGAGAAGACAAAGATGAATCTCATCTGTTTCTTGAAGAATAATATTGATGTATTTGCTTGGAGTCACGAGGATATGCCGGGTATAGGCCCTAGCGTCATTACCCACCGTTTGAATGTATGTCTCTCCTCTAAACCTGTGCGACAGAAAAAAAGAGTATTTGCCCCGAGAGAGATAATGCCATCAAGGAAGAGGTCCAAAAGTTTATCACGGTGAAGTTTATTCGAGAGGTTTATTATCCGGATTGGTTGGCTAATGTAGTAATGGTTAAGAAGGCCAATGGCAAGTGGAGGATGTGTGTAGATTTCACCGATCTGAATAAGGCTTGCCCCAAAGATAGCTATCCGTTGCCACGTATCGATCAATTGGTGGACTCCACAACAGGGCATAAGTTACTCAGTTTTATGGATACTTTCTCCAGACACAACCAAATAAGGATAGACGAGGCAGACCAGGAGAAGATGTCCTTTGTCACCAGTCAAGGTTTATTCTGTTATAAGGTGATGCCCTTCAGTTTTAAAAACACAGGGGCAACATATCAGAGGTTGGTTAACCATATGTTTCGTTTGCAAATTGGGCGGAATGTGGAAGTATATGTCGATGATATGCTAGTGAATAGCTTGGACGAGGAGAAGCATCTGAACGACCTATAAGAGACTTTTGATACGCTCAGGCAGTACAACATGAAGTTAAACCCTAACAAATGTGCTTTTGGAGTATCATCAGGGAAGTTCCTTGGATTTATGGTTTCACATAGGGGAATCGAAGCAAATCCTGACAAGATCCAGGCAATACTGAATATGAAGCCTCCACAAAACATTAAAGAAGTCCAGTCTCTTACCAGACGAGTTGCAGCCCTTAACAGGTTCGTATCTAAAGCCACTTATAAATGTTTACCATTTTTCAAGGTTCTTAAAATGGCGTTCAAATGGACGGACGAGTGTCAGAGAGCTTTCCAAGACCTGAAGGCGTACCTCACAACCGCTCCATTGTTAAGTCTGTCCGTGTTGGGAGAAGAGTTATATCTGTACTTAGCCGTCACCCCACATGCTGTGAGCTCAGCACTGATTAGGGAAGAAGGAAGAGTGCAGAAACTGGTGTACTATACTAGTCGAGTGCTGAGAGGAGCGGAAGGACGATACCTGCAAATAGAGAAGTTGGCTTTTGTGTTGATCACAGCATCCAGGAAGCTGAGGCACTACTTCCAAGCTCATGTCATCAACATCATGACGGACCACCCGCTCAAGAAAGCAATGAACAAGCTGGAAGCCGTAGGACAACTGATCCAATGGGCTGTCGAGCTCAGTGAGTTTGACATCAAGTACCAGCTGAGGCACGCAATAAAGGCTCAAGCCCTAGCGAATTTCATTGCGGAGTTTACTCCAAATTATGATGACTTAGAATTATGAAGACAAGAAATGGATTATCCATGTGGATGGCTTGTCTACACAGCATGCCAAAGGAATAGGAGTTGTTTAACAATCCCCAGAAGGAGATAGGTTGAAGCACAAGGTACATTTACAATATCAAACAACCAATAATGAAGTTGAATATGAAGCCCTTCTCAAGGGGCTTGAGTTGGCCAGATATGTTGAAGCAAAATCGATACTCATTCTGGGGGATTCTCAGTTGGTCATGGGCCAAATAAATGGGACGTATGAGGCCAAGGAAGAACGAATGAAAAAGTACCTTGAAAAGGTATTGCAGCTTGTAAAGAAGTTCAAAAAAACTGACTTCGTTCAAATCCTGAGGGAAGAAAACATGGAAGCGGATGCCCTAGCAAAGGAAGCTTTAGCGAATGAAGCCATGGACGAGTTTGATGAAGTTCAGTATGTCCCAAGTATAGATCTTCCAGAAGAATAGCAGATAGACAATGAAGGAAACTGGATGACCCCAATAATATCATATCTGAAAGACGGGAAACTCCCGGAAGGAAAGGACGAGGCCAGAAAGCTCAGGGTTAGGGCAGCCAGGTATGTTCTTTTGAATGAAGTACTGTACAAGAGAGGTTTTTCTCAACATTATCTCAGGTGTCTGGCTCCGGATGAGGCAAACTATGTGTTGAGGGAGGTTCATGAAGGAGCCTGTGGAAACCATTCAGGAGTCAGAACACTCATCCACAAAGTCGTTCGTGCAGGGTATTACTAGCCAACCATCCAAGCAGATGCAAAGGCTTATGTCAGGGTTTGTGATCAATGTCAGCGATTTAGTAATGTCCCTAGACAGCCGTCAGAGTATCTCACCCCTATGATGGCCCCGTGGCCATTTGCTCAATGGGGCCTAGATATCTTGGATCCTTTTCCACTTGGAACCAGACATATGAAATTCTTGGTGGTAGGGATAGATTATTTCACCAAATGGGTGGAAGCAGAACTCTTAACAAGTATCACACAACAGAATGTAAAGAACTTTGTCTTGAAAAACATCGTATGCAGGTTTGGGGTGCCCAGAGTATCAGTATCCGACAACGGATGACAATTTGACAATGCACTTTTTAAGGACTTCTGTAAACACTTTGGAATTCAAAATCATTATTCCTCACCCGCCCACTCCCAAGCAAACGGTCAAGCTGAAATTGCAAACCAATCCTTGTTGAAAATAATCAAGACTTGGCTTGAGGGGGCAAAGGGAGTATGGCCGGATAAGTTACCTGGTGTTTTATTGGCATACAGAATGACGGTGAGAACCCCTACAGGGGAAACCCCTTTTAAGCTAGCCTATGGAAGCGAAGCGGTTATACCTACAGAAGTGCACATGGCCAACCACAGGGTGACGATGTATCAAGATAAGGATAACGAGGAGTAAATCCGTGTGAACCTCGGTCTGATAGACGAGGTAAGGACGGACGCAGAACAAAGGATGGCAAGGTACAAGAACCTCATGGCTAGGCAATATGATGCAATGGTGAAGTCGAGGCGATTCAACATAGGAGACCTCATCCTGAAAACAGTTTCTCTGGCAACCAAGAACCCAACTCACGAGATATTGAGACCTAATTGGGAAGGACCCTACAGAGTTATCAATTGTAAGAGACAAGGATCCTACTACTTGGAGGCCCTGGACGGGAGGAAATTGGAACATCCCTGGAATGTTGAACACCTGAGAAAGTATTACCAGTAGAGTGCCGACCTGGATGAGCATTATCTTGGACAAGTTTGTTTTATCTAAATAAGGAGTTTGTTTATCTACGTATCTTTACTATTATTTTATAGTATTATTTTATTGTTATTATGGTGTGGTTATGGACGAAGTTATGGATTTGCCTGTATTTATTTAATTTCTTAAAAAGCACTAGCTCATGAGCATGTGCCTCGTCTGTGAACAATATTTATGCTATGTACATAATGTTGTGTGAATTTCTGATTTCCATACTACTTTTGTTCAAATCAACCCATAAAAAGGCTGAAAAGCCTAAGACGAGAAAATTATCTAGACACAGAGATGTAATGTCAATAAGCTTTCCTAAGGGAAAAGCGAAACAAGGTATGCTCGTCCATATAAAGGACGAGGTAAAATCTTAGCTTCCCTGAGCAAAACACCAAGTTCAGAGGATATCCGTCCATATAACGGACAAGGTAAAGTGTAATGCACGTCCAACCCATGGATGAGGAAATGCATAAGCACGTGTTTATTGATTAAGATGCCTACTGAAACAATTCAATTTGTGGACTAGTGAAAGGCTGTCTTATCTTCATAAAAGGTGAAAACCAGCTAAGTTTAAGGACGAGTAATGCTGGTAATCACCATTTCACAAAGACGATGTTATACTTTGCGAAATTCTAACAAGAAAATGCATGGCATTACTCCTATGGACAAGTAAAACTTTCAAACAATATAATATCAAAAAGAAATCTCGTCCATACAATAATAGAGAAGAAAATCCACTATTTAAGGGCAGACAACCAACGTCCAAACACCCTGACAAAAATAATTGTTCAGTAGCTCGTCCTAAAAACCATGGACGAGCTTAATGTACTTAAGTTACATTAAAAAAAAAAAAAGTAAAAAAGTACAAGGCTTAAATCTCGTCTTTAGGCAGAAGGGGCATCGTCCTTAGGTTTGTCCTGAGGAGGTAGGGTGCTAGCATCATCTTCAATGTTAACATCTCCTGAGCTCGTCTGGATGAGGAAGCTTGTGGCAGCACCAAGATTAAGCTTTATAGAACTGAAGTCAAGGTTAGGGAAGTTCTCAATGGCGTCTAGCCTGAAGTCCTTAAACCCAGCTGCATAGTTCTTGTCCAGCATATCAGTAAATTTCTTGGACGCCTGAAACTCTGCAACTGCGTCTCCCTTGGCCTTTTCAAGAAGGGCACTCAGCTCGTTGTTCCTCTTTTAGAGGTCGTCAAGACGAGTGTCCTTCTCAAGGACGTCAGTCCTTAGCTCTTCATTAAGGTTCCATAGCTCCTTCGCCTCGTCCTTAGCTTTAGCAGCCACCTCAGCCCATTTCTTGTTCTTGTCTTTCACCTCTTTGATCCTCTTCTCCAACAAAACCCTCGTCTTGTCTAGATCAGTTGCCTGCCTAGACGTAGCAATAAACTTGGACATTGCCTACAAGGGTTAAGATTTGGTTAGAACCAAACAAATACATATTTTAGTGGCTGATAAAGACGAGACATATAAAAAATTTACTTACCTTGAAGAGATCATGAACACCAGAGTGCTCAAAATCCTTCAGAGACATATTGTAACAAGCTGCCACGTCCGCGTCAGTCACTGCTGTTGTAAACCTCTCCCAAGCCAGGTCTTCGTTCCCAAGAAGGTGCTGAGGAACTTCTTTCAAAGGCTGAGACGAGGAGGGTGCGTGAATTGTGGACGGGATCTTCTTAGATGGAGGGTCCTTAGGCTCCGAGTCAAGTATCTGCACTGGGGGCTCCTGATCAAGGACGAGAGGAGTAGGTTGAATGTCTTGATGCTTGGACAACTTGCTTTTCTTCTCCCTACTACGCCTACTTGGAAGATCACCCAAGTCAACCCTCGACGATATATTTTTCCCTTTTTCTCCTGCCGATGGACGAGTCTGAGGTTGCACTCCCTGCTTAACAACCTCGTCCATCACCCCCTTGTTTTTGTTTTCTTTCATCGTTGCCATTCCTAAAAGTAAAGACGTCAATTACCAAAAAAAAAAAATATATATATATATATATATATGATGAACCAATAAAGAAAAGGGGGGAAAAAAAAAAAACTTACGTCTACGGACCGTAGTCTCATGTGCGAGAGCTTCGACGGAAGGCTCAGGACCTAAACCCCAGATGGCAAGACGTTAAAGACTTACCAAAGAAGGAAACGCCCTATTAGTGTACAGACGAATCTTTTGGACGCGTTCAATATAAAGTCTATTTAAATGAGGTCGTCTAGCACCTGTAACAAAAAAAGAGAGACGGAGGACTTAGAGTTAGAATTTTTAAACAATTACAAATAAGAATGAAGACAATAAATGATAAAGATAGGACGAGCATACCTTCAGGACGAAAGTTCCCAAATCCCCTGTGTTGAGAGGAAATGGGTCCCTGTCAACCTCAGTAGGGTGTCCAGCCCAGAAACCTGAGATGAAGAAGAACTCCGTCTTCCAGTTCCTATCTAAGGAGACTAAAGACTTAATTAATCTATAATCTCTTCCCCTGGCATTGAATTGATAAAAGCCAAGAGATTGGTTAATTTCGGAGGGCTTATAACAATAAAGGAACTCGTCCACAGTAAGAGGACAGCTCCCCTCAAACACCTCCCTCCACAAAACTTGCATGGAGACGACTAATCTCCATGCGTTAGGATTAAATTGACAAAATCCTAAACCTAGCCTTGTCAACAATTCCCTAGCAAAAGTATTCAAAGGTAACCTAAGACCCCCTAAAAGATAAGCCTCATAAATACCTATCCTAAAACGAGGCTGACAACACCATACTCTCTCGACGGCTGACCTAGGGTTAAGCTCGTATGGGATTTGGTACCACTTCTTAAGTAAATTTAACCTAATATCATCTGTCTTTGAAGCTACCCCTATGGCACAACTATAAACCACCTCAACCTCGTCTTGATTAGTGGACGAGGGAGCACTTGTGCCAGCTTTAGAGCCTAACTCAGATCTCATCCTAAGCTCTTCCTGAAACACTTCCAAAGGAATTCCAGGGATGCCAGACTCATACTCGTCCGTAGTGTTCCCTTCACTACTGCTACCAATATCACTATTGCTATCACTAGAACCACTAAAACTGCTAGGGTCATTATACTCGTCTATAGCCTTATCCACACTATCACTAGATGAGGTAAGCACAATCTCAGCCATTTTTAAGAAAACTTAACTAAGGACGAAGATAAGGAAAATACTTGGATCTAGAACGAGGGAAGGCTATAGACGCAGGAAGCTTCTAGACGAAGATTTAGGACGAGGAAGGATGAGGAAGGAAATTTCAGAAATGGGGAGGGTAACAGAGGTATTCTACTATTTATAGGCAATAAACCCTGGTACCTGAAACGACACAACCAATTAACAGAAGACACGTGGCACACTCTTCGGTTAGATCAATCGACGTGATTTTTCACCAATGAGGTCGTGACACGTGGCATACCAATTCACTGATGAAAACATACTCGTCCTACGTTTCCCTGGACGACCCATGGACAAGGGGCCAACTGATGGGGCCACAAAACTGCTTTAGATTCGTCCATGAGGCTTGTCCTGATCCAGAGCAGGCCTCCTAAAATACTCTTCTAGGTCGAGATCGTCCTGGTAGTGTCCTGGTCAATCTCGTCCTAGGAGAACACGTCCTGGGCAAGCTCGTCCTGGATGAGAAATCATAGTTCATTACTACGAACCGTTGCCAACAACGGTTAGAGAAAATAAAGCCAAACAATTTAACTTTCATGGCAGTTACGGGAGTTATTTCCAAGTTTCCCGTACTTCGCAACAATAGGGGAAGTTACAAAGAAGAAATAACCGCTTCATATAGACTATATAAGCATTCCATGAGAAGGTAAAGGTAGTCAAACATTTTCTTATTCCAATATACTTGGAATCACAGAAAAATACTAACTTAACCATCGGAGGGTTTTTGGCTGGCCTCCACCGGTCTCCTCTAATTTTCCTGTTTCCTTTTTCAGAATTCATCAACAGCCTTCAGATCGTTAACGCCTGAGATTTTCAGACTACTGATTTTCGAGGATTCATCAAATTTAATTAGTGGGACCCACAATTGTGTGAGATGGGGGAATACACATTTATAGTACTTCGGGAGTACTCTATAATTACCCTAGTTTGAGACCTATAAATTTAAGTGAGATATTTTATATTTAAATATTAATTAAATAAATTTATTTAATAACCAAACCAAGGCTATGTGATGAATTAAAGATACATTTAATAAATTAATGCTAACTAAACTCAGGTTAATATCACATAGAGAATTAAATATCATATATAGTTCAAGAATAAAATTTTATCGAAAAGAAATGAAAAAGTTGTGTTAATTTCAATTTTATATTTTGGAAGAGAGAGAGAGAGATTGGTAGGTGGTTATGTGTGAGAATTAGGTGGCTAATGTTATTGTTTTACAAAAATAGGTCCAATTAAGGGGTGCGAATAAGGCATTTGTTAATGGACCTTTTTAGGAAAATTTTAATAAAACTTTCATGGAAAATATAGAAAGCTGTAAAAAAAAGTTAGTTACTTTTTTATTTTCTCATAAAATCTAAAAATAGTAAATCAATGCCCTTAGAATAACCGTTAACTTTTCCCTACAAAAATTAAAGTCTTAAGCTATTAGAGGGAAATAATCATCACTGATGATCTAACACATTTATCACATTTTTTTTTTCAAAGCTGTTTAGGTTTGAATTGGATCAAGTTTTTGTTGGTCTAGTATTTTGGAGGTCTTATTAGGGATGGAAAAAAGAAAATTCCAAAGGTACTACAAAGCATTTACAAAATGATATGGTAATGAATGTGATTGCTGAACTTTATCAACCAAATTAATGAATGTTTGAATTATATTTTAGTAACTGTTTTTGGAAAAAAGCTAAGGATATTGCAAAATTTACTATACAATCTTTACAAACTGATATAGTAATGAATATGATAAATGGATTTCAAAAACACAAGAAACGAATCTCTTTACTTTTTGGTTATTTGTAACACATTAGTTTATAAAGGTCAAAGAGTAAAATTTGTAGTATCTCTAACATCACTTATTTAGTCTTTTTATAATAGGATGGGGGCATCTATATGTATAATAATAGGTAAAACTGATAGAAAATCCAATTAGATTTCAAATTGATATTAAATTAGAGTCTAATTTTACGTCATGTGTCCCATCTAATCTATGTTTTTAAATTTTTGTGCCAAGTGAGTTAATTCAATGTAAAAATTAGATTTCAATTAGAGTTTAATTTTGTGTCATGTGTCTCATCTAATTTAAATTTTTTAATTTTTGTGTCAAATGAGTTAATTTAGTGTTAAAAACGAGAAGCCTAATATAAGTAAACTATAAAAAAATATAATTTTTGAATAATTTTATATTTATGAGCATTTTTTTGGTATAACTAAAAACAATTCAAGTTTATAAGTCATATATGATGGGAAAGACAAGTATGGCTCGTCCTTACTTAGTCGTCCATAGAATGTAAACTTGTCCTTGGGTAGTCGTCCATAGGATGTAAAGCACCATGGTAATTAAGCCTAATACTCACCCATTATATCATTCATGGGTTCTTAAGAGGAGCTGGTCCAAACCTAGGAAGGTCGTCCAGATATGGACGACCCTTAATTCAAGGTTCGTCTACCTGAGCTTGTGACTCGAACCACGTGGTGAGATCCTGATGCATTATTGTAACCTCCTGTCAAGCACTTGAATTCCAATAGTAGTTATAGAAGATGAGAGTAAATATCCTAACTTCTATAGCAGTTATAAGAAGTGAGTGTAAACCTTTTGACCTACACAAATGTGGAGGAAGTTACAAGACCAGTAACCGCTTCCATAAGCACTATATAGACACTCATTCCTGAAAAATAAAGGCAAGTTTTTCCCTTTATTCAATTCCCAGAAATTTGAAAATAGAAACTAACTTCATCATCGGAGGGTTATTGGCTAGTCAACCCCAGTCTCTTTTGATTGTTTCCTTTTCTCTTTAAGCCCTCCAGATCATTAAAGCTTGAAGCATCCAGCCTACTGATTTCTTGAGCATCATCAATATATATATATATATATATAGATATATATTAATAGCCAAAACTAAGAGCAAATTCAATTAAATTCTAAACTAGAGTCTAATTTTGCACCACGTGTCTCATTTAATTTTTAAATTTATGTGTCAAGTGAATTATTAGGTGCAAAAATTAAATAGTCTAAATTCAATTAGATTCTAAATTAAATTTTAATTGGAGTTCAATTTTGCGTATGTGTTCCATCTAATTTTTTAATTTTTGTGGCAAGTAAATTATTGAATGCAAAAACAAAAGAGTCTAGATCTAATTAGATTCTAAATTATATAAATGTAATTGTGATTGTTTTTAAATGTATTTGTGCATATGCACAGAGTTACACACTAGTTTCTTATAAAAGGGTGAGACCTTTTGTAATGGGGCTCTGGGCATAAGTCAGTGGCCTAGGCCTTAGGTTAGCCCGTGCTCATACTGTTTATGTTTTACCTGATTTTATTTTGTACAAATGAACTTTTTAAACTTCAAATTTATTATTTTGGGACATTTTAAATTATCATTCTCTTAAGTAAATTATAAAGATAATAAAAACCCATCATAAATTATAATATTATTTTTAACAAAACTAAAATGAAATTGTAGCATAAAAGATAGACTTTGTAATATTCAAGCACTTAAAATATTTGGTTAATACAATCAAATACATGGTCTATTTGGAGCAGAAATGTCAAAAAAGAGAGAAAAAGTTGAAGGAAGAGTAATTATAAGGTGAAAAATAATTAGGAGAAGAAGAGTAGAAATGGGGTGACAATAGTTAAAGAAAGTCACAATAAGGTGGAAAATAATAGAAGAAAGACAAAAAAAAAAGGACAAAAATAGTTGAAAATAGGTAGTTGATGTGGCACAATTAAAAGCTAATCCTTCGATATTAGATAAGACCGATGTCCCACCCAAGTGATGTACAGTGCGTTTTAAAACATTTCATAATAAAGTATATTATATCTTATGTATATTAACTATACATCACTTGGGTAAGTTACAACACATTTTGTTAAAAATATTATATTATATAAGATAATATAATATTTTTAAAACGCACTGTACATCACTTGGGTGGGACATTGGTCGTATCTAATATTTTTAACTATTTTTAATAAAACATGTCCCACCCAAGTGATGTACAATACTATGATATTATATGTTTTGTATTAGTAAGTTACAACACATTTACTATTTTATTATTATGATTTGATTTTGTTTATAAGATTATGGTTTGATTTTTTTTTTTTTTTTTTTTTTTTTTTTTTTGAGAATCAACGAAGTGCCTTTTATTCAAAGAAAAACATCAAAGTCTGCTAGAAATAAAAGAAAGGAATTGTGGGGGAGCATCCTCCATCCACGCCCTATAATGTAAAACAATTAAAACAAACAGAGCTAAAACAAAAGCACCATATTACCCTCTCTCTTAACATGAGAGTAGTGTAATTTACTTAAACATCTTGTAAAACCACACCGAACCTTGGTTTTTGCCCCCAACTGAATCGTGCATCCTCAAGATTGACCTTAACCATGTCCAAGATAGGAGCTCTCCAATGAACTCGATTGGAGTGGACTGTGGTTGGGGAGGTTGTTGCACTGCCTGGAATTCCGGTAGGATTTCGTTGGCCACGTTGACGAGCTGCTTTGAAGTGCAACAAGGTTGGTTAGTTCTGACTCGATTCCGATGTGTCCCTAATATCTGAAACATGACCGAGAACGAATTTTTATTTTGTTTCGTTCTGATCATCCAAGACAGCAAATCTTTGAAATCCATGAGATCTTCTTCCATGATAGAATCGCTGTTGATCAAAGACTTAGTCGTACTGAAGATGTGCTCTAGCCTTACTTCGTCTGCCCATGTTTCGGCTATGAATATGGTAGAGGGATCTTTTGCCTGTAATATTTCACCAGGCTCTCTCTCTGTCCATGGGTTCCCAAGCCCATGGCAGATCATTATTAAGAGAATCATTGCATCTGGCGGGGCTATGTGACAGCCTCTGCCAATATCTGTGATTGAGAGACATCCTCCTTAGAAACTTGCCGCCTCTTACTTGGTAGCTCAGGGAGAATTCTATTGTCATCCATTACTCTTTTACCTAGACCCTTATCTTCCCCCCCCCCCGGAAGAGAAGGAGAAGAAACCTGGGCTCGTCGAAGTCGAGACCATTTGCCCTGTGTAGGTCTACGAGCTTGCTTAGTCCACGTTGTCGGTTTTTTTGAACACTTTGGATTAGGGTTTGTCGAGCTTTGGATGTGAATAGAAGCTGCCTCTATGGCAAAGAAATTTTTTTCTTGGTTCCCAACCGGCTTTCGTGTGCCCTTATTTTTAACTGGTGGAACGAAATTGGAAACCTCGGAATTACTTCTCCCATTAATGGCCCTCACCGAATTGCCCTTAATAGTCTGATCCTTATCATATCGAGCCAAATCCGTATCAATTTGTTTGATTTGAATTCAAATAAATTCTCGGGAGTTATTGAGTCCGGAATTAACTCTAGTTCCTTAGTTTCCAGTTCTCCATTATTGTTTGCTTCCGTTAACACCGTGACAGCCATTGGAGGAATTGAATCGATATCCTCATCAAGGAGTAACGTAGCATTAATGGCAGGCTCATTTGTAGTGGGTAATTCATTAATAATGATTACCGGAATAACTCCTTCATCGGTTACCATATTTGCTTGATTCGTCTCTGCCTGAGTTTCCATTGCCGGTTGGTTTTCCGATTCCGTTGGATTGTTCACCTTTATCTCAGCCCTCTACCTTGCCTCTTGGAATTCTTTTCTCGTGAATGGGTGTCTGTTGTCGTAGAAACCAGGTACCACGATTACATCTCTTCCGCTAGACGTGTACGGGGCAGCCTTTAGAGTGGAATTGTACTGCTATTGTTCCACTTTAAGCATGCCTTTACTCTGCAACCACAGCTTGTAACTTTTGTCAGCATGGTTCAAGCGCCCACACCAGAAATAGAGATTTGGTAAGCGTTCCTATCCGAATCGGTCCTAATGTTTTGACCCATTCTCTAATGTAATCACCCTACCTCAGCATAAAGGCAGTGTAATATCAATCATTACTCGAACCCGAATGAAATGTTCGCCTTCATCAGTTACTGCTCCTGTTGATTTCTAAACTTCCCCAACAATGTCGCAAATGTTCTCTGCCACTTCCTTTGTCATATATCGAATTGGGATATCATGAACCTGAACCCAGAATAAGGTTTTTGCAAAACCAGATCGCGCACCAGACAATCTGTACTGTACCTTTGCAACATTACTAGATGTTTATCAAAACTCCAAGGTTGGTTTTTGAGGATTCTTTCAATATCATTGGGATTATCAAAAACAAACAATACTTGGTGTTCATTTTGGTTACGGATTGTGAATCCGTTTGTAGATCTCCACAACTGTTTGAAAGTTCGCGCCATGGCTTCCATATTTAGGAAACGTGGGGTAAGGAAATGAGCAGCTAGCAAATATTCACCAGATCTTTGTTCGTTGGACAGGGTAAATCCAATGGTTTCCTTTTCTGAAAGGGAAAAGTTGGTCAATTGATTTGCTAACTCCTCCATGAGAATGAGAATTGGAAAAGGACCAAGAAATAAAGTGTCTCCCCACAACCTCGAAAGAACCAAAATACCACTAGCTCAGAAGGTACACTTGTTACCTTCTGAAGGGACCAACACACTTCTACTGCCTTAGACAAGAGAGAAAAACCTCTCTCTCTAAGCAGTAGAGAGACTTATCTAAAATTTTTATCCTTGTCATTTCGTTAATACAATACTTTGGTTTGATTTGATTTGACAAAACATGTTCATTGACCACTTTTTGTTGTTATTTTTCAAGGGTAAATACAACAAAGCCTAAGATTCTCTTAAAAAAAAAACACATGAAAATGAGGATATTAAAAATATGAGATTGAAATTATGATAAAGTAATTCAGGAATGCTGCCACTTCACATAGTACTGACGATGATGAGAGTAGGGCTGAGTACAACCTACGAAAGGAAACAGTTTTGTTTCTAAAGAACAAGTGAACAAGTTAACCATTAAATTAAGCCCTGTTTGGTTTTTTTTTTTTTTTTTTTTTTTTTCATCACTCATCAATCTTCACTCAATTTTCGTTACTTATCACTTTTCACTCATCACTCATCACTCAAAAATACTCCAATTTCTTATAACTCTGTTTGGTGGGTTGTTTGGGTGGAATATCTCAGTGGCTTTTTCAATTCCAACACTCACATTTATGTCACTCACTGGGTCCCACAATAATCAATTGCAAATCAGGTGTGCAAAACGATCACCAAGCTTACCCGCGTTGTCTCTCTCTCTCCTCTTCACGCCCTTTCCACAACAAAACACTCTGTCCCCAACTTCAGAAACCCACACACCACAGCATAGTCTCCACTCTCTCACCACCGATCTTTAGCTCTCCAAACCCTCACTCCGCCTCTCATTTTCTGCTCCTCACTTCCCCACCTCCACTGCTTTAGATCCCTCCTTCATCTCGAACTCCAGAAACCCACACGAAGGAATGGCCGGAAAAAAAGGTTAGAAATTCTCTTATGTATGAAGTAGTATAGAATGGTCGGAAAAAACTTGCTACAGTTAATAAAATAAATAAAAACCCGACCCATTAAGGCAGTCAGAGATCCAAAAAGATACACCCACGGCTTGTCACAGCAGAATTTGGTACCCAAAAAAATTTTCCAATTCCCACAGTCACAACCCAAAAAAAAAAATCACTATCACTTTCTTTCTCTCTCTCTCTTTCAATGGGTTCAGAGGAATCAGACCCAGAAGTAGAGATGTCTTCACTGATAAAGTAGCTAGCAAATTGCAACCAAACAGCCCGAAACAAAGCTCTCCGTCTCCTCCTTAAAACGTGGCTTCCTTCCCAGCAAAGTCTCTCCGAAGAAGACCTCAAAAAGCTCTGGAAAGGCCTCTTCTACTGTGTTTGGCATGCTGACAATCACTTGTTCCAGTCTCAACTCATCGACAGACTCTCTTCTCTGCTCCTTCGCCTCCCGCTGCTGCTTTCCTTCCGCTACTTGGCTTGTTTTCTCCTCACCATTCGCCGCGAATGGCCCTGCATCGATGCGTTGAGGTTAGACAAGTTCTATCTCTTGATTCGGAGGTTTTTGCATTATTCGTTTGTTTTGTTGAAAACCCAGAAGTGGGATTTGGGTGTTTGTGTGAAATTCGTGGATTTATTGTTGGAGAACACTGTTTATGCTAACGATAAGTTTAGGGGCAATGGGGTTAATTACCATGTTGTGTCTGTGTTTTTGGAGGAGTCGAAGCCTTTTGTTTCGGTTATGGGGAAATCGGGGGATAAGGTTTTGTGTAATAAGATTAAGGGCTTGTCACAGCAGAATCTGGTACCAGGAGCTGTCACCAAGGGAAATGGCATGCAAGGCCGAGAGTTGTGGAAGAAGAAGAGGGAGATTAGTGATCACACTCACCGGATCATGGAGATTTTAGAGAGCAATCTCACCTTTCAGAAACAACAACAATGGAGGCTGAGAGTAACACACAGGTCTAAGAGAAGGTTAAGAGAAATGAGGGAAAAGAAATAAAAGGCTGAAATGAACAGTGGTGTAGCTGTTGGCTGGGCAATATTGCTTTGCCACAGATGTGACTTAACATGTGGGTGGGACTCATTTAATGAAGAAAATTACAATATTGCCACAAAACTCATATTTCATTAACTTGAAAACAAGCTTTTCTTGTTTCTGAATTTGTTAACTCAAAACCCAAAAATCTCAGTTTTGTTAACTGAGTTAACATCCGGTAAAAAAGCCAAACAGACATTATACATATTGGGCCCACGATTTTTGGGTTATATGTTAACTCAGTTTGTGCCTGTTTGTTTCAGCTTTCCCAACCCAAAAAACTTGTTTTGAAACTACAAATACAAAGCTCCGGCCCTTTTTTTAGGTAGCAGGCCAAGATTCCAAAGCTACGGCCAATGAGCATATATATATATATATATATACACACTTCGTTTACTAAATAATTAGTCAATTTTAATTATATATATATATATATAATTAAAATTGGCAAATTATTTAGTGAATGAAGTAGACAATATTGTCCTTACTTTGTTAAGGTTTCCATCTGATTACAGAAAAAGAGTCCTTATATTTGCTTATCTCTTGCAAACTTGCTAAATAATCAAGTTGATTAATTACAAGCACAAACGGAGCAAATCAATGAAGCTCAAATTCTTGTCAAATACTTATAGTTCATAATATCATTGATCCATGTTTTTATTGTCTACTAGACTACTAGGCCTACCTTTCTTTCCAATGAGCCTCTTTGAAATGCAGGCATACATATATTTTATAATTTGTTTAGTTAAAAATGTTCAATACAAAATTACTTAGAATTTTATTTTCCAAAAAATATTTATTTCTCTGTTTTTTTTCTTACATGAAAAATATTTATTTGTTTAAAAGTACATTATATTTGAAGATATTTATTTTTCCTTACATTATACTTTTGTTAATAGTATTCTATGCGGAAGGTTTAGCCTTTGGTTGCTGTAATAATAATATTAGAGTCCCAATGTATAAAAATAATATATGTTTATGTATATTATAACGCATGTTTATACATATCGTTTTCACTAATAATATTCTTACATATTCTTTTACTTATGTATATATTCTTAAATAATACTTGGAAATATTATAAGAGAAATATGTATTATAGGTTAAGTTTATGTCAGTCAGGTTGATATAGTTTGAGGCCTATAAATTGATGTGAGATATTTTATATTAAATATTAATTAAAAAAATTTATATAATAACCAAACCAAGGCTATGTGATGAATCAAATATAATTTAATAAATTAATGCTAACTAAACTCAGGTTAATATCACATAGAGAATTAAATATCATATATAGCTCAAGCATAAAATTTTAATGAAAAGATATGAAAAATTTGTGTTAATTTCAATTTTATATTGAGAGAGAGAGAGAGAGAGAGAGAGAGGTAGGTGGTTATGTGTGAGAATTAGGTGGTTAATGTTATTGGTTTACAAAAATAGGTCCGGTTAATGGGTGCGAATAAAGCATTTGTTAATGGACATTTTTAGGAAAATTTTAATAATACTTTTGTGGGAGCTCAGGATTTTGGGATATCCGGAAGTTTTACACCCTCACCCTTGCATCACAGTAGAAGGTTTTGTCCGCTTTGAGGAGCCAAGCCCTCACGGTTTTGTCACGAAGGGGTGGGATTGTCCCACATCGCCTAAGTAACCCTACCACTAACGCAAGCTCCAAGGGCATATAAAGCGTTAGTGGGACGGTTACTTAGGCGATGTGGGAAAATCCCACCCCTTCGTGACAAAACCGTGAGGGCTTGGCTTCCCAAAGCGGACAAAGCCTTCTACTGTGATGCAAGGGTGAGGGTGTAAAACCTCTGGGTATCCCAAAATCCTGAGCTCCCACATTAAAAGGGCCGTGAGTAGTGGTACACTAACGCAAGCTCCAAGGGCATATAAAGCGTTAGTGGGAGGGTTACTTAGGCGATGTGGGACAATCCCACCCATTCGTGACAAAACTGTGAGGGCTTGCCTCCCCAAAGCGGACAAAGCCTTCTACTGTGATGCAAGGGTGAGGGTGTAAAACCTCTGGGTATCCCAAAATCCTGAGCTCCCACAACTTTCATAGGAAATATAGAAAGCTGTAAAAAAAATTTGGTTACTTTTTTCTTTTCCCATAAAAATGTTCTAAAAATGGTAAACCAACGCCCTTAGAACACCCGTTAACTTTTCCCTACAAAAATTAGAGTCTTAAGCTATTTGAGGGAAAGTAATCATCGTTGACTATCTAACACATTTATCACTTTTTTTTTCAAAACTGTTTAGGGTTTCAATTGTATTAAGTTGTTGTTGGTCAATTATTTTGGAGGTCTTATTAGAAATGAAAAAAAGAAAATTCTAAAGGTACTACAAAACGTTTACAAAATGATATGGTAATGAATGTGATTGCTAAACTTTGACAACCTAATTAATGAATGTTTGAATTACATTTTAGTGATTGTTGACACATCAATTGTAAGTCTTATGCAGTAATTTGTTTTTGGAAAAATGCTAAGGATATTATAAATTTTACTATATAATCTTAGTTTATAAAAGTCAGAGAGTAAAATTTGTAGTATCTCTAACATCACTCATTTAGCCCTTTTATAATAGGATGGGGGTATTTCTTATAAAAGGGTGAGACCTTTTTATATTGGGGCCCTAGGCATAAGTTTGTGGCCTAAGCCTTAGGCTAGCCCGTGGTCTTACTGTTTATGTTTTTTCTGATTTTATTTTGTACAACTGAACTTTTTAAACTACAAATTTATTATTTTGGGACATTTCAAATTTGTCATTCCCTTAAGTAAATTATAAAGATAATAAAAACCCATTATAATATTATAATATTATTTTTACCAAAACTAAATTGAAATTGTAGCATAAAAGATAGACTTTGTAATATTCAAGCACTTAAAATAGTTGGTAAATACAATCCAATACATGGTCCATTGGGAGAAGAAATGTCAAAAAAGAGAGAAAAGTTGAAGGAAGAGTAATTGTAAGATGAAAAATAATTAGGAGAAGAAGAGTAGAAAATGGGGTGAGAATAGTTAAAGAAAGTCACAATAAGGTGAAAAATAATAGAGAAAAGACAAAAAAAAAGGACAGAAATAGTTGGAAATAGGTGGTTGACATGGCACATTTGCTAATCCTTCGTTGTTAAATACGACCGATGTACTAGCGCACACCCTTGGTGCGATGGTCACACCACAAGTATAAGTGCTTGTGGGGTGTGGGGGGTAAGAGCCGGGGGTTCAAGTCTCCAGGAGGGAGTTTCACACACATACACACTTAGATTAGACTAGAGTAGAATTCTATCTTGTATAAAAAAAAAAAAAAATACGACCAATGTTCCTCCCAAGCGATGTACAATGCATTTTAAACATTTCATAATAAAGTATATTATATCTTATATATATTACTTATTATCTATTATATTATTTACGAAAATCAATTTCAATTATACTTACTGTTACAATTGATATTAACATTGACCTAAATGAATTTTTTATTTTATTTTGAGAGTTAGATGGTTATGTGAAGAGAATTATCATTTATCATTCATTTCCCAGTTTTGTGCCAAAAAAATGAAAAAAAAACAGAAGAAGAAGGAGAATTATCATTCATTTTCAAGGAGTGAACCACTTTACAAAATCTTAGATCACTATGACTAAGATTCCCACTTAAAGCTGAAATCTTAAAAAAAAAAGTGCGAAATTATTAAAATAATTTTTTTTTCTTTTAAAAGAATTTGATTTTTAGAAGAAGTAAGAAAATTTTTATTACTGACTAAAATCAATTTGGAATACATCCTCCAAATCTAGTGATAGATTTTCTAACCAAACGTCAAGATCTACATATAGACTGCTCTTCTAGTAAGGATTATTGACTCAAAATTTATACTTTATAATTAGTACAACTTTAATAACAAAAAATACAATTATATAAGCTCTTATCTTTTTTTTTTCTTCTTTGATTGATAATCTTTATTTACAATCTCATCCTTTTTCAAGAGAGAATAGTGCGAAAATAAATCACAATAAAAAATCATAACAAAATTTAAACATACTTGAATCCACCATAATTTGCAATTAAAACATTTTACTAAATAAAATAATATATTTTGTTGGAAAATTGTTGTGATCATAGTTTTAAGTGTTTTTTTTTTAACCAAAAAAGAAAAAGAAAAAAGAAAAGGGATAAAAAGAGTGATGACGTGGCTAGTTCCAAAACTACAAGTGACGTTAGTTAAGGAACACAAAACACAGAGCCATAAAAAGAGACCTTTTGGTCACAATCTTCACTCCAACCTCTGTTAACAATCTTTTTTGTGTCAAATTTGATAGTTTGGAGAGCTTCGAACTTCACTTTCTTAGTACACACACACACACTTTCCATGGCATTGGGTCTTGTTTTCCCAAGTTTTATGCGAATTCACCAACCTCTTTCACTCTGCAGTTTCAACTCCTCAACGGTCAGAAAAACTGTTTTGGCGCGAAACTCCAACGGTCAAGAGCCATCTTCCACTGGCTCTATTGCTGTCAAAGAAAAGAAAGCTTTCCCAGGTTCTATCTCTCTCTCTCTCTCTCTCTCTCTCTAAAAATATATATATCTTTGATTGTACATATAAGGTTTTAAGTTGATGTGGTTGAATTTGGAGTTTGTGTATGAATTAATTGCTGAGTGATTACTTTCAATGCTACCCTTTTATCCACTGAATGAGTACTCACCTTAAACTAGACCAGATTGCTTTATTAGACACACTTTAAGTTGTAGCTTTTTTTTTTATTTTTTATTTTTAATGAAAGTCCAAAAATGATGAAATCTGAGATTCAAGGTTTATTATTGTAACTTGTAAGAATATATTAGTATATTTCATATTAATATATTTGCATAAATAATGTAACCATGATTTTGTAGAATACCATGGATTACTATGGTTTTGCAAATCCATGCATGGTTTAATTTATTTACGGTAATATCCTGATATATAATGTCCTAATAAATTCTAACAATTATTATTATTAATGGGTTGTACCCAGTAAGCAAAGAGATTAAGATTATAGTTTAAGGAACTGATAAAGTGTCTTGTCTATTTTACTTACTGCCTCAATTAGTATGATTTGCCAGTCTTATTTTGTGGTGCATTCTTTTGATTTTTAATTCAAATTTCCAAACGGTTGATATGATTTTCTCTTTTAATTCACTGTCCAAAGAAAACATTTATCACATCTAAATTATGTAAACATGGGCTGTTACCGGAAAACTAGCTTGCTTCCTTTCTGTTTGAACATATTGTGAAAGTTTAAATTGTCATCACAAATGTCTAAAACGTCTTCTTGATTATATATCAGGCCTTAATATGACATTTATCATGTGATTGTGGGGCAATGTGCAGGGAAGCTGGAGGCCGATGTTGTTGTAATTGGGAGTGGTATTGCTGGACTGTGCTGTGCAGGGCTTTTGGCTAGGTATGGACAAGATGTTCTCGTACTAGAAAGTCATGATCTACCTGGAGGTGCAGCTCACTCGTTTGAGATCAAAGGCTACAAATTTGACTCTGGCCCATCTTTGTTCTCTGGTTTTCAATCAAGAGGTCCTCAGGCCAATCCTCTTGCACAAGTAATTTTTCTTATGTTATTGTATCGATGAGTACATTTTTTTGCCATCATAAACATGTTGCTTGGATCAACAGTTTTGAAAAACTATTTGTGAAATTTATATTACCATCACTTTCTGATGATTGAGCAAAATTGGTTCCCTATCAATATTTTCAACTTGAATGTTACTACAAGCCAAAGTCTCATGACTTCTCTTTTATGATCAAATGTGATATGAGTCCAGTGACCATATTTTGTATGATTTTCAGGTTTTGGATGCATTGGGTGTGTCACTGCCATGTGTCAAATATGATTCATGGATGGTCTACATACCTGAAGGTGAATTCTTGTCACGCATTGGTCCCACAGAATTTTTCAAGGTAGATTCTGGTTATTAAAGCTTTCTATTATAGGTTCACTTTTGCACACTAGTCTCTTCTATCATCATGATCACCCTGTATGTTTCTTTCTTATTTCATTAATAATAGTTCTCATATTACCTATCAAAAAAAATTCTATGAAATAAATGTTGTCTATTTAAAAAAAAAAACACAAACAAACTAGACAAATGATTTTCCCCATGGCTTAGTGCAAGAGTTACCATGCCGTGTTATGAACTAAAGCAAAATTTGAAGTCCTAGCTGTTGAAAATGGTTAATCGGTTAATGCCATATTCAAAGTCCAAGGTAGCAATGAAATTTTACTAATATTCACTTGTGATATAAAGATTTAAAAGAAATATTAAAATCAACTAAGCTTTAATTGCAATTCAATTGAGGTCAGTTCTATGGATCCCCATCAACTAAGTAGGATCACCTGTATGGATTTTATCATACCATTCTACCCTTTCTAAAATTATACTCTTGCCTCTGTATTTAACATATGTTTCTTCAATACTTCTACCCATATTTTCTTTTAGACATCCTTCCCACCTCTTTTCACTTCATTAACTTGAATTAAATCTCTCTCATTACTGATGAAAATTTTGATAAATGAACAGTAATTTAAATTTCACAATGACATGCATATCAACTAATTTTTCAAATTATAAAAACAATTTTACAACGGCTTACAACGTCTTTTATAAAACTAAAGGCACATTAAAACCATAAGTATGCAGTCAAACTTGAGTGACAAAGAATTATTAGTAATCACTCAGTCAATTTTCTTGCATGTTAGTAGATTCTTTCACATCCCATACAGTATTATTCCTACTTAACCTCTCTGGAATTGTTACTGTCTCACTTACACTGCATTGATATTTTATTTAGGCTTTTACAATATGGGTTTTTTCTGGTCTTCAGGACCTTGAGAAGTATGGAACTCCAAATGCTGTTCAAGAGTGGCAAAAACTTCTTGTGAGTGTCATTTGTTGTTAATCTCTTTTAACCTATGATAAGGTATGTTTTTAACATTGTGATATTTACTTCCAAGAGTTGACATACCATCTTCTTTGTGTTTGAAGATATCAAAATATTTTTACCCAAAAAAAAAAAATCCATCATATTGAAACATGAAACCGAAAATTGGGAAAACTCCTCTTCTTTAAACGTCTTTGAAAATTACCGAGTAAGAAAGATGGAAAAGCTTCTGGTCAGCAAAAAGGCTGATATCATTTGATCTCGCAAATTACATACTAGGATTATGATTTTGCAAGATATGTACATCTTACAAGCTGCAGTTCAAGTTTTACATTTCTCCACAAGTCTCCATTTTCATGTTATCATCTCCCATATGAATAATGCCATTCACCTACAGGATGCAATTCTTCCAATGTCTGCTGCTGCAATGGCTCTGCCTCCTCTATCTATCAGAGGTGATTTTGGAGTTCTTTCCACTGCTGCAGCAAGATATGCCCCATCTCTCTTGAAATCTTTTGCCCAAATGGGACCACAGGGAGCTCTTGGTGCTACAAAGCTTCTTCGACCATTCTCAGAGGTCATTGACTCATTGAAGCTAAAAGACCCTTTTATACGGAATTGGGTGGACCTACTGTCTTTCTTGCTGGCTGGGGTGAAAACAAATGGTATACTTTCAGCAGAGATGGTAACTATTATATATTAGTTATTCATAGAGACATTCTTTTGAACTATTCTAGCATACTCTTCTAGATGCTTGTCTTGAATGCATGCTTGGTATGCACCCAGGAACATATGCAAATAGTAAAGAAACAATGTAAATATATACCAATAAGTTACCTAATGATTAATACTTTTACCAGTTAAATCCACAACAAAAACATTTCTAGATATTTGGATAACATACATAGCATCATTAAACTTTCCAGAATGCTCAAGAATAAAGTCAAGTATTAAGGAGCTATTCCAACTTTGTTAACTTGCTTTCATGTGAAAATACAATGCACCATGAGCAAAATATTGGATACTTTATTGTCATGATCAGGTCGTTGATGTATTTTTTATAGCTTTGGCTATTCATGATTTTAAGTTTTCAATTAGCAGCCAAAGCAACAAGCTTAAGGGGTTGGAGCATAGCAGTGATATAATATATCTTGACAGTAACCTTATCTTGCACAAAGCCACAGACACTATTGTAGAAATACTATTATAACAAATTTAAGCAAAAAAGCTTATTCTGTCAACTACAAATTAGTTTTAATTTCCATAATTTCATCTTTCAATGTGTTTTTTTTTCTATGATGTGATATCTTGGTCTTTATAATCATATTCTGTTATAAAACTTTGCTATTAAATTTCTTTTGCAGATAACATGATTTCTTGTTCTCCAATTTTTTCAGGTTTACATGTTTGCTGAATGGTACAAGCCGGGTAGCTGTCTTGAATACCCTCTTCATGGAACTGGGGCTATTGTTGATGCCCTTGTCCAAGGAATGAAGAAGTTTGGTGGACGGCTCTCTCTAGGAAGTCATGTGGAAAAGATTGTTATTGAAAATGACCGAGCCAGTGGAGTCAAGCTGAGAAGTGGTCAAGTAAGTAACTTCAGGGAGCTTGAAGTTGATTCAAATTGAATTATATGTATTTTATTATTTTATCAGTTGAAGGAACATGTATGTATGCTGCAGTTCGTGCGAGCTAAAAAGGCTGTCATAAGCAATGCAAGTATGTGGGACACTTTGAAGCTGTTACCTAAGGAAGTTTTTCCAAAGTCATACCTGGACAGGGTTAACACAACCCCACAATGTGAATCATTCATGCATCTCCATTTGGGATTTGATGCAGAGGTGAGTAGGTGACATAATGTAATTTGTAGACTAGTCTGCTTGAGGGTGGGGGGGTCCATTAATATTTGTTTCAAAACCCTAAAGAGGATCTTCCAAATCTGTGCCAATTTTCTTTTTGAATAAAGTTGTCTCAGCAAAACCATGTCTCAACCATTTGGTGTCTCTGTAAAAGTGATTTGTCAACAGTTACACTTCTCCCCAGGCATTATTTCAGTTACTTTGTGGGTCATCAGTCTTTTCTCATTACCTTGACTGATGTCTTTTTTGGGCTTTCAAGTGTAAGATTTTCTCTTTAATTTCTCAACATGCTTGATGACATTATAGCAGAAGTGCCTTCCACTTCAGTCATGTTGCTTTACTTCATCTCCTTATGAATTATTAGACAACCCCCCACACTCCCCCCCCCCCCCCCCCCCCCCCCCAAGCAAATATATATATATATATATCAGTATTTGTTTCATATATTATGATTCAAATTTTGTTCTAGCAAGTGAGTTTTGATATAGATATAAATAAGTGACCACCGTTATGAACCAATCTATCATATTAGTCTCTAATGCTTCATGCAATTTTCAACTATAGTGGTATGATTTTTATTTTAGTGCCACTATTTCAGTAACCTTTCAACTAGAGGTCACCATCACAGCTTCAGATATCATCTGTGTTCATAGTATGTATTTTTTACCAGGGTATACGCGAGGACTTGGGAATTCATCATATAGTTGTAAATGATTGGGAGAGAGGAGTTGATGCTGATCAGAATGTTGTTTTGATATCTATACCAAGTGTACTTAGTCCAGATCTAGCACCCTCTGGGAAGCATGTGTTACATGCTTACTTGCCGGGAACTGAACCCTTTGGACTGTGGGAAGGACTTGATCGTAGAAGCACTGAATACAAAAATCTAAAAGCAGAAAGATCAGAGGTAAAATATATTTACCTGCACTTCTTGTTAATTGAAAGCTTTATGCTGCTGTTAATGATGACACTAACTTGAAACTTAATATTAATAAAAGTTGGACAAACAACAACTTTGTTGATTCAACTCGCTTATAATGTTCTGATTTTTTTTTTTTTTTTTTTTTTACCAATGATTAATGTTTAGATATTTACATAAAAAGAAAATGAAAAAGTAAATGAGTGGAAACTATTTACTCGAGTTTCTTAAAACCTTGTTGAACTAACTGAAAGGATGAACTGAGGCTAATGTTCTTGAGCATTAAAAACATGACAAGTTAGCCTCCTTTGTCATTTAGAAGCTGAACTCATTTGAAAAAACTTGATGGAATATCAAGTGTTTCTGATCAAGTTGCAGAACAAAACCACTGATGCCTTGTTGCGTGACACCTCTTATCTATTAGTAGACAAGTGAGTGCCTAATCTGCTGTAGATTATGCAATAAACAAGATAGTAAAATTGGTTTGCTTCAATTATTCCGAAAACAAATATTAAATAGAAGAATCACTAACACTAATTGGAATAAAATGCAAGTTTAATATATATATATATATATATGAAAAATGGAAGTCAATAGTAGCAGTAATTCTATTTACAGTAATAATTGTAAGTCAAAGCATAGTACATATTTATCGGCATCAAAATTTACTCTCGTGTTTCTGGTAACAATAAAATATTTACCTGTATCTTATTCTTGTGGTATCTAATATTTATACATATATTGTTACACAGTCCCAATAACTCTACCTTGTTACTACTGTTAGAACAAGATTTTAGTGAGGTGAACTGTTTGATTTAGTTATTCTCAAGCATTTATTTTGTTCCAATGATATGTCAGGTCATGTGGAGAGCTGTGGAGCGTGCAATTGGTGCAGGCTTCAGCCGTGATAAGTGTGAGGTGAAGTTAGTTGGAACTCCATTGACGCATCAAAGGTTTCTTCGAAGGAATAGAGGAACATATGGCCCAGCTATAGAAGCTGGCAAAAACTCCTTCCCAGGGCATTCAACTCCCATCCCTCAGCTTTACTGTTGTGGAGATTCTACTTTTCCCGGAATTGGTGTCCCTGCAGTTGCTGCTAGTGGTGCAATTGTGGCCAATTCACTAGTTTCTGTGTCTCAACACTCCCAACTTCTTGATGCGATTGGTATTTGAATGTATTGTTCTTTCTTTTCTTACTTCACCTCAAATTTTGCCATTATTTGGGTGTATCTTCATTGATGTTATTCCCTCAGCATTAACTGTTCTTTTTTCCCCCCGGCATTTTGATAAATATTGTAATGTACTATCACACATACTGAGTGGTTGAGTTTGGATTTGTCACATATAAAAAGGAAATATCAAAAAGAAGTTATATTTACAAGAAATTCCTTATGTGGTTTACCTCTATTACTGAAATTAAGACATGACCACCACCTAGTTCTATTTTTCTCTAGTCCTTTTTTATTTGACATGAAAATCACTTGAAACATTGTGACTTTGAATGTAATGTCTTTGGCATGTCAAGATGGACCAGATGTTGCAATAGAAGTGTGCATTCAAATGAACTTGCCAATTATTTTGAAAGCACATTGTACTCAGTCTCATGCACCTTTTGACTTTTTAAAAGAGAAAAGTGTGCTTGTCTCCTGAAGCAGGATGCTTTCTACCTTTTTTTTTCCTGTTAAATAAAAATAGTTCCAATGTAGATACTGAGTGCACTTGTTAAAGTGTGATGTAATTTACAAGGCATCATTATATTTTAGTTAGTAGTTGATGATACATCAAGATGCTTTTTTGGTGGGAGGATGATACAAATAAATATGTTTCTCATGGTACATTGAGATGTTATAACCCTGTAGGCTGTAGATCTAAACGGTCAAAGTAGTTATTAAGGACTGGCATCTTAATGTTTCTTTACTGGGTGTCATGATTCCTGTGTTCATGATTTTTTTTTGGAATTTAATTGCAGTTGCATCGTTTCTGGTCAAAACTTGCTAATAGGTGCTATCACTTGGTACGCTATATTCTAGGCATTAGATAGATGCTTTAGATAAGACAGTTTGGAATATACTCCCAACATTTTGTGATAGATGCCTGCATGGTGATAACTAGGTACTTAAAAACAGTGGCTAAGCTTTTTCTTTTTTTTAGGCTAAGTGAAAAAGGAGATGAGAAGAAGATCTTCTTATTGGTGGGCTTGGCATTAACACCTGAAAGCCTCGTCTACTATAGTTGAGCACTCGTTTCCATTGTTTTTAACATTGCTCTTACTAATATAAAAAAAATGGATACCAAAGATTAACACCTGTAATCTTTGGTAACCATTGTTTTTTTTTATCTAAATTTTGGTATCCAGTTATGTTAACACAAATATTGTTAACTTGTTTGCTGATGACTACAATGAGAGATAATGATGTAGAAGAATTAGGAAAGTGTAAAAGGACTGTTACTATAAGGGATATTGTCTTCATAAGTTATGGAAAAATTATAGAGAGAAGTGTATTTTCCTGATAGTGTTGGATTACCCTAAAAAACAAGTCTGTTTTGAGGATGAGAACTTCAGGTAAATATGGTATAAAACATCATATTTGTATGTAAAATGAGAGCAGAACTAGCATCAGAACATAATATGCAGGTGCACTATGCTATAGCAAAAGCTTTTTAAAGGACTTGACATCTTCTTTATTTCTATATTTCTGGCCATAGATTAATCCAAGAGTGAAGCATCATTTAGATGAGTAAGGAGATTACATATCTGTGAAGTTTATGAATCCTATGAAGCTGTCATAAAGACTCTCATTGAATGATGTACCTTTTGGATTTAAATAGTACATGGCATGTGATTTAAATTAAGAAGAAACAAAGCATGTAACAAGGGTTGGTAAAGTAAATTTTATGCAGGCATTGTTATTCTATGTTCATATATCTTATAATGTTTTTGGTTTATACATAGTCAAATGTTATGGTATAGTTCTCTTTTCACGAAGTCTATAGACCTAACTTTTTCCATAGACTTTTTCGCAATTACTAAGGCGTCAACTTGTCAATGGTAAGTAAGAGTGATTCTAGAGACATAATTTTTCACAACGGGTGATATGACTTGTTGTGATTGAAGTAACGTCACTTTCAACTGAGTCATAAACATGTCATATTAACCGTTGTGAAAATTGTTAGTCCCTAAATTTATCGATGTATCAATGCAACTAAAGTGTGGAGTCCCAATAAAGTTACTCTTATTTTTTAAGCATTTCACTGATTGATCATATCTGAATTTGATGTAGTAAAAAGTCATGGAGTGTAGTTAGAATGAGGCTAATTTTCTAAGCAGTTGATTTGTTTGAAATGTTGAAGAGCATTTGTTCTCTTCCGGGCTCTCGCTCACGCATGCACACAGCAGCTAGCATGCGTGCACGCACAAATAGAAGGAGAAAGAGATGCCCAAGTTGTCAACATGCCCTTCTTTTACACTTAGAAATGGACTCTGGGATTTTTAATCATAAGCTTGGACAGTCAAACAGCCCAATAGATAGTCTTTATTTAGTTTGCAATCATTTAGGGTAGCTTGCCTTTATCATCTTTTATTTTTATGATTTGCTTATTCTTATCCTACTTTTATCATTTTTAGCATCTAGATCTGTCTATTAATTCTTTTTGGGCTATGGTTGGACCACTCCATAGGAGTACTAGTCTGTTTTTTGGTGTAGAATATATATGTGTACTGGTTTTTACTAGGCCTTGCATTTTTGTGAAACTAAAATTGACAAGCACTAGTAATTGAATTATTGATTAAGACCATTCAATTGGAGGACCACCTAATGGCCATAATTATGACACGAAATTTAACAAGCTCTTTGCAAAAATTTATCCTTTGCACATGAAGAATGTAGACAAAAGTTGAGGAGCTCAAAAGTCAAAATGACATGGTCCAATTATACATGTGGCTGAATTCAACTTTTCTTTTCTTTTTTTCCTAAATTTTTTACTGCATTTATATTTCTAGTGAAAACTCAAAGCAGATAATATTGGATTTTTTTTTCTTTTTTTACAGATATATATCATCTTTAAGGACCTTTTTCTCAAAAAAAAAAAAAATTCTAAGGACCTTAAAACACTTCAGCCAACTAAAAGAGCTTTTAACCCTTTTAAAACACCTTTCAACCCCTCCAAAAGTAAAACCAGACAAACCCTTTATGATTTACTTATATGAACTCCTAAACTAGTCACATTTTTTTTTTAATTTAAAGAAATTTAATTCTAATATTCCAAACCACCTTTAATTACATGACCCAAATATTTTATTTTAGCAAGAATTTTTTAACCTAATAATATTTAAAATGAAAAGAAAAGAAATACACATTGTAAGACCTTATGAGTTCAGGATCCTCAGTTGAAAGTAGTGTTCATTGATTTTTATAACTTCTCTTGAAGTAAAGAAAAAAAAAAATTTTAGAACCACCCCAACTGGTAGATGTGTAGTTGATGTATAATTGTTCTGTTTGCTCTATGATTAGATTTTAATCCCACAATACTCATGTAACCATGGATAATTATATAACAACAAAACTTTCATTGAAGGAAAACTCTTCTGATGTGTTATCTATGTGCATATTAATCACATTATTTAAATAATATAAAATCATCACACAATAAATTACAAAGATTCTACCTAACCTTTTGAAAAAAAAAGACCATCTGTTACATTACCAATTGGCATTATACTATACATATGAAATTTAATGCATGCGCCTACTATATTTGATTAGATAATCTAAGTTCTTTATAAGCTCTTTCTCAAAAAAAAAAAAAAAAATTCTTTATAAGCTTTTGAAAAAGACAATATAACAAGCCAAAAACAAAAAAATTATGCATATGATGTTTGTTCTAAAAGCAATGAAAGTAAAGTATCATAAATTTGATTCTACCCAACAAAGATAGGGATGAATCATTTAAGTGAGAAAGTTCAACAAACAAAATGGTACAAGATTATCTCATTACGTAGATGTTGACCCTTGATTTCTTGAATACATTTTAGATTGGGTCCCATATAAAAGTGGTCCATGTATGATATAATATATGCATGTTCTACGTGTCAATTGTCCAGCATGGGAGCTCATGCATGTTTGTTTGTAGGTGATCATGATATGAGGTCAGTGAATGCTTAAGCTTAGCTATTTGAGTGCCTGTGCTTTGGAAACTTTGGAAAAGACTACACTAGAGAATAAAAATGTCACCATCATGATGCAAGAGCAGTTGAGCCCTACAATGGCCTTATCTTCGTTTATATGCCCCAAAAAATATTACAATAATCTTTGCTTAATCCTTTAGCTCTGTTTGATTGATGGGAAATTTTGAGGTTTTGGGGAAATTTTAATCAGAATTCTTCTTGAACATTCTATGATTATGATTTGTGAGTGTCTAGATTCTCATGAACTTATGATTTTTTAATATGTAAATATGAATGATAGTAAAAAATGACATTTTCAATCAACACAATCATTGTCTCATTTTATCTCTTTCTAATCTCTTCATTCTCTCTTTCCTGCATATTGAATTCTCCTAGCAGGCCAGCCCCATTTTGTTTCTATTGAATGCCTAAAATCCTTGGTTTTCACTAATTAAAGGCCCCTAGCCACCTCAAGCAAAGAACTCCTTGAGTTGTTACATTTTTCTTTTTTAGTTTTATGATGTCCAAAGTTTTACGAGTACTTGACTATTTTCTTGGGTGTATATAGTCTTACATACATTAATTAAGTATTGGGATAAATCTTTTGAGAGTGGTCTCAATATATTAGTTAGATGTTTCAAACAAGATCTCATGTATCTAATGAAATCTTAGAAAATACTTCACACATAAAAAAATAGTGCTCCTAAAACATCATATGTTGTTACAGTGGAACTATTAAAGTAGGGTAGGCTCCATTTCAAGACAACATATACCAAAATGTTGAAAATGACTCAAATTAAATTTATGCAAAAAAGGTTCTTACTGTTAATTCTTGCTTTAAATGTGTTGAAACTCCTTAGCAAGATCTTATGGATTTTGATAACAACAAATGAGGAAATGGATTACCTATTCAAATAATTTGTTTGCATTTTTTTTTAATTACTGTTTGGAGATAGAGAAAATCAAAGTAACAATTAATGGCGAAGACTTTTTGACACAAACTTAAAATATAAAATTAAAATTAAACATTTTCAAAGATGGTGACCAATTTAAAACACTACAGAACACGCGGGCTATATCCGCGTTTTTTTTAGCCGCATTTAAATATGTAATTAAACCATTTCATTCTTTATTTTGTCGATAAAAAAAGATTTAAGATGTTGACAGTTTGACACATACAAACACAGAAAAAAATAGTGTGAAATTTGAACAGGAAAACCCCACACTCTGATTCAGGCTTCAGCATCAAATGTACCAAATTTCATCTCAAACGTTCTTATCATCCACAGATCCACTAAGATCTTCACAGCTCAAATTTTTACTTAACAGCGTGAGTACTACTTCACGTACATTACACAATTGACAAAACACTCTCTCTCTCTCTCTCTCTCTCTCTCTCTCAATTATATGATTATTTCGGTTTCTTTGGTTTTAAAGAAGAAGAAGAAAAACTGGTTTCCCACCCTACTGATATCCTACAAAGATAGTGTCAAATTGAATAAAAACTGGTTTTATCTTTGATTTTTTTTTTTCCTTTTTCTTTTATTTGTATTGAAAAAATATATGAAACAAGATGTTAGAATCTTAGAATGTTAATGCTTTTTTTTTTTTAATGTGAAAAAATAAAGTCAAAATAAGGGTTACAAGAATAACAATCCGCTTTAGTCTAATATGTTCCTAACCAGAACTCGATTGAGCCAACTTGTTTGCTAGGTGTGTTTGTGCCATTTAAGATCAAATAAATGTCACGTATTTCATATTCAACTAAAAATGAGAGAAAATTGAATGATTCAATGGAAGAGGATTAATTTCAATGATGAACCATTTATGGAAAACATTTTATTGATACTCTTTGCTTCAACTCTACTCTATTATCTCCCCAAAAGAAAAAAGAAAAAGAAAAAGAAAAAACTCCACTCTATAATTTATTAATTTTCACTTTTTTATTTATTTACTTTATTGGTGTTGTGTTATGTGTTTCTTTCCTCTCCCAGGGTTTTTCCTTCTAATTGGAGGAGGAGATAATTAACCATAACAAAAGTGGCGTCATTTGGTCTTTTTATGTAATTTCTCCTTTCTTTCTTTCTTTTTTATTTTTTTTAACGTTTTTGATTTCACTATTTTAAAACCAATTAAAACTCAATCATGATTAATTACATTTTGGTATTCTCTAAAATAAATTTTTAAATAAATTTACTTCATTTACATGCTCAATAGTTTAATTTTTTGTTTATAATTTAAGTGTTTATTTTAGTTTATTATTATTATTATTATTGTAGGGACTGGATTTGAGCACTTCTTCTACTGGATGAGTGGACTCAGACCCAACTAGTCCAATGCAATGAATTTGTAGAGAGTGGGCCAAAGAACTAGGCTTTAGTGCTTGGACAACAATTAATATGGCGTTCGTGGATAACAGTTATAATGAGTTCCCAAGACAATCAAGCAGAAACGAATCAAGTTGGTACAAAAAAGTTTGTCCTCGGCACAATTTGAGAAGCTCTGTTCTAGTAAATATTGAATGAGAATGGTTACAGGAGTTTTTGAGATTGTTTCCCCCCCTCTCTATGGTGGGTTTCTCCTATTATATAGTCCTCTTTAAACGATCTTTGTCTTCCACTTGTTGATCATCCAAGCCTATACCTGAGTGCCTGTCCCATTAGCCATCTTACCAAACCTCCTGTGAGTTGCAGCAACTAAGACAGCACTGTTCAAATGTCATTTCCTCATTAATGCGACCAGAACGTTAGTTGTGGGCATTTAATGTGGAGGTGACAGTTTTTCCTTGAATTGCTCATCTACCGTGCTCCCATGACTGATCCATTGTACCTGTCCCTTTCCTCGGGGTGTTCTGAGAGGTTGTCTTTGATAGCACACCACTCTTCCCCTCTGTGATCTTGATTGGCTGAGGACAGGATTGTCTTAATTCTGTATAAGTCTTTATTAATCTTAATGACTAATAAAGATAATAAGTGAAATAATGCGAGTTGAGAAAGAGTGATGCTTAATCAACGCCCTATCCATTATTTTCTTTCCTTCAATCACATGGCAATAATAATGAACGTAGTATCACTAAGGAGTGTATGTATGCAATATGGTAATATGTACGCTTACCCTATGCAATCAACCAATAGGTAAACAACAAATTTAACCAAAAAAAAAAAAAAACTATTAAAGTAATAAACTAATAATACATGGGCATGAATAATGACATCTTAATTTCATAATGTACAAAAATAAGTGGTAGACATCTTCTCTCATTCCTTGTTTACATGAACTTAGTCACTTCTAATCGATAATTTGTAATGACACAAATCAACAAATTGTAAAATTGAGTACGAAAAAATTTGGACCCATAGGAAAGTGTGTTGGAATTACTGCTAAATCTCTTTCAACCAATGCTACGTAGTACATGTACACAAAAAATTCAAATTTTTTTACAACATTTAAGTTAATAAACTTTTATTGCTTCTCGTTTAGGTCCACCATTGACGTTATTTTATCGCAAATCATTAATAATATGTCAAAGTTAAATTTTTTTTTTTAAAAAGATGGATTAACTTATATCTCTTTGTTGTTAAATTATGCACCAATGGTAGCATGCCACCTAAGCCTTTTTGAAGGAAAAAAAAAAGTTCAAATTTGTGGTGTATTACAATACAAACAACGTTTGTAGTGGAGTATGTATAGTATCCAATTCCCAAAATCCAAACCACTCCATTTTAAGATAAATGTAGAGCGATACTGATAATTGTCAGAGAAACCAAAATAAAAAACTGTCAGAGAGAGAGAGAGAGAGAGAGACAGTTGTTTTTTTGAAAACACCAAAACCTCTTTTCTTTTCTCTTACAACACTATTCTTTGAATTCCTCCACTCTCTCTCTCTCTCTCTCTCTCTCTCTCTCAAACACACAAAGCCAAAAAAAAAAAAAAAAGTGAAAAACCAAAAAAGAAAATCAATCAATCAGATCAAACACACAGTTCACTCACTTCACGCTCTCCGATCAAAATTTTTATTTTTATTTTTTTAATTTATTTATATTTAATTAGTGAAAGCGAAAAAGTTTTGGTTTAGAGAGAAAAAAAAAAAATTTGCGAAAATCGAAAAGCTAAAGTAAAATGCTAGAGCTCCGATTAGAATTCGCTCCGAAACACTCGCTGGTGAGTTTTCTCTCTCTCTTTCTGCGTCACTGAATTCTCATTTCTCATCGATCTGATTTGATTTTTGAAAAAAAAAAATATTGTGCTTTATTTTGTGTATTTTTGGAAAATTCGGTGTTGTGTGAATTGGCGTAGTTTTTTTGAAAATTTTTTAATTTGGATTTGAATATTGCAAGAAAATAAAAATTGGGTAATTTAGTTGTAGATCTATGCGGTTTTGGTTTATCGGGGTTTTGTGAATTTTTGTTTTTAATTGGTGGATAAATTGTGCGATGAATCTGATAGGAATTTGAAATGTAAATTTTTGTATCTCATTTTGTTTTGGGTCTCAATTTGGTAATTTGGTAGTGGAAATTGTAAGAGCAAAGAAAAAGATTGTGGTTTTGTACAATTACAGTGGCCCTAGTTTTTAGTAATTGTGATAAATGGAGTATTAAACTTTAATGCCATTGATTTGCTTATTTTAATTACTTCTATTCTAGCTTCCACAAAGGTAATTCGTGCTTGAGATGGTGCAGCTTATGGTTTTATTTATTTATGTATTTGTTTTGATTGATAAATTACTCGCGGGTTTTGAACACGCGGCCTTACCTTGCACCTCTTCTTGTGGGAACAAGAAGTGTCATTTGAGCCGGAGCTCATTGGTAGAGCTTAATTTTTGCCAATTTTATGCCTTACTCAAGTTGGGTTAGTTGATTTAGGAGGGGCTGCAATTTAAAGTTGGAAAATTGTAGGATGTGTGTTCATAAGGCTTTCAACCATGGGTTTCTATGTTGCCGAATTAATTGAGACTTTAATTGTTGCGATTGTGTTGTGTTGGTGGTTTTTTATATTTTATTTCCCTTGTTATGCATTTCTGACTTAGTTTTGTGCACTTCTGTTTTCCTCCTTTTTGTTGTTTGAGTTTGGCTGCCAAATTGTTGATGCATAACCTAACCTTCGTAGTGATTATCATATATATGTTTGGTGCAGAGGGAAGAAAGATTACGATAATGCTACCGTATTTCTTTTATTCATTCTGTTACAAATCTATATTAATGTTTTCTGATATAGCTCTATGATTGGCAATTCCTCTTCCACCTAAAAGCTAGTATCTTTATGTGATTATGTGACTGTTGGCTCCCTATAAGATGGTTGTAAATATTTCTTTTGTTTTTCATTTTGATGTTTGATGGTGATATCTGGGGGAATCTTTTCCTGTCATTTAACTATCTGTTCACAATAGCATAAATCGCTTATTTATTTCTTACTTTTGGCTAACATGTTTCTTCTGTATTGTTCACTTTTAAGGATTAAAAAGTCTATAATATTGGTTGGAATTTTTAAATTAGATGAAGTGATTGAGGAAAACATTCAGTTTAGATTTTTAATGCCGTCTAAAATCAACATGATATCTACCGCGTTTTGTATGTTCAGTATATGTTTCTTGGTTTAAAGTAATGCAATTAATTATTGTAGGAAGATACATACTTGGATGGTATGGGAGTCAGAACAGAAAAGTATCACGAGGGTAGCACATACTAGCGTCCGTAATATACACCAAGCACATTTATGGCGTCTGCCAGCCTAGGGAATGGTGGAGTGGGAAGTTCCAGGTCTGTTAATGGCTTTAAAGGTTCATCTAGTTCGGTTGACTGGCTGGGGAGAGAGATGCTTGAGATGAGACTGAGGGACAAGGTGGACCATGATGAGGACAGAGTAAGTGGCTATAAATTAGAGTTGTTTATCTTTGATGTCAAAAGTTCTTTCTGTTCCGTGTCAATTATTTCAATTATCCAATGGTTCACTTCTATCCCATATAAGTATCTACTGTAATGGGTAACATGTCGGTGAAGTGGTACTGAAATGGTTTGGTGCTCGTAAAGACACTTTGCCTGATTGGAGAATGATTGGCTTCTTTCTTCAAGCTATTGAAAAATTTTGAGACTTATATTTTTTGTTGTGTCAGTTTCTGTTCCTTAGTGTTTAATCTGTTGCAGGATAGTGAACCAGATGTAATTGATGGTGTTGGTGCTGAAACGGGACATGTAATACGAACCACTATTGGTGGTCGAAATGGTCAAGTTAAGCAGGTTGAAAGTAAATCTAATTGTAGAATGTGAAAATTTTATGTGGTGTTGTGATCTTAGTTGGTGAGTACCTTACATTTTCCTGTACATGTGTTGTATTTGACTTCACAGACAGTCAGTTATATTGCAGAACATGTGGTTGGAACTGGTTCTTTTGGTGTTGTTTATCAAGTAAGTCACGTGTAATGAATTGCTATTAATCTACTTTTTATTCATTTTGCATAATTTCACGTTGTTGAAATAATTATATTTTATGTGCAGGCAAAATGTAGAGAAACTGGAGAGATTGTTGCTATAAAGAAGGTTCTACAGGACAAGCGCTATAAGAATAGGGAGTTACAGATAATGCAGATGTTGGATCATCCAAATATTGTTGCCCTTAAGCATTGTTTCTTTTCAACTACAGACAAAGAAGAGCTATATCTGAATCTTGTACTAGAATTTGTCCCTGATACTGTTAACCGTATTGCAAGAACCTATAGCAGGAACAACCAGCGAATGCCCTTAATATATGTTAAGCTTTATACCTATCAGGTAGTTCTTTTTGTTTTGGCATATTTTTTTTGATCATTAATTATATTGTCTTGTTTTCAAGAACACAAATTTCTATTGCATGGATCTTGCCTTCATTATTGAATATATGTATGTGGCAACTGTGTATTAGAAATTAAAGGAATTTTAGAATGGTTGTTTTATAGAAGTATAATCTTTATGGTATACTTCAGTATATGTATATGCAATTAGGAGTGGCATCCTTGTACATAGTATTGAGTCTTTACTGTAGTTTCTTGGCTACTTCATACTCTTTCTATGCAGTAGTCTTTTCTAATGAAATCTTACCTTATCTATCACCCAAAAAAAAAAAAAAAAAAAAAAGGAGTGGCATCTTTTAATTTTTTATGATGCTTATAATAGCTTTGCTATATGATATAGCAATATAATAGGTCAGACATTATTTCCAGTGTGTGGATATTTGGATGAGTTGGAGAAAGAATGGAAAGAAATAAAGAGAAGTGAGTGAGGTAAACTTCCCAACAGGCCCCAGGCCATGGTGGGACATGAGTTAAGTCTTTTATAGTTTTATCATTGCATCATAGGACCCCTGCCTGACTCAGACTGGTAAAACAAATATAAATAGAGGATAGAAAAGAGAATTCACATAGCTCAAGCTTGGGGGATTTCAAACTTTATTGTAGAAACCCTAACATATTATGAGAAGTTTATACGTTTTCCTAGCACTTCTCTTTGCATCACTTTTCTTCCTATTATTTCTCACCTAGGTTAAAATCCAACGTTTTTGTTAATAAGGAAAGTGTTGTTGATTGATTTGAGGATGAAATCTGGTTGCTGGTTCCTCAACTGGAAAAATTATTGTATTTAGTTGCATTTTATCAGCAACCTTTAGTATCACTGTATTCAATTATGTGCACTTATAAAATTGTGGTTCCCTCTTCTTATTTTTCGATCAGTTATATAGAATATCTTATCCATTTTTTTAATAAAAAAACTGCCCTTTTAAAAGTTTCGTAAATTAGTATAATCTTTTTAATATATTAACTACTAAATGAAAGCTGCAAACGTATTTATTCTAGGGTTATTCATGGATTAATTTTTTCAAGTTGACAAACCTTAGCTCCAAGTTGTGTTGTCTATAAATAAGTCTCTCCTTTAATTTATTTATTTATTTATTCTAATGGTCCTAGTGTTTTAAAGGGATCCCTTAAAATACTTGTGAAAAAGAGTGCATAGTTTCTTCCAGTGTATTAGGCTAGCTATGCCTTGGGGTTTTTTTTGGATCTCCTTACTTTCCAGTTTTATAATTTAGTGACTTGAAAGCATTTTATTTGATAAGATTAAAGAAAGGTGTTTACACATTACAAATTTATATGATTTTTGCATTTCAAAAATAATACTACATTTGCTTTTTTGAATTTTGTGATTTCTATGCTCAAGGCATGCTGATGTTTTGTAAAACATGCCATATCATGTTCCCATTATATGTTCTTGCAGAAGCTATTGCATCATTGTAGCCATGTGCAGAGGAAAAATATAGTGCATGTCCTCTTGCTTTATGTCTTAGGAAAAAAACTCAAATGTACATTAACCTTTTTGTTTGAAAAACTAATACTAATGAGCTCCAACTCATATGGCATTTTCTCTCCATGTAAGAATGGGGTGGTGGGTTTAAAACTCATGTGGGCATGTGTAGATATCTGCTATCAGCTAGAGTTCTGCTTCTCATTGTTGTTGTTTTTTGGGTGCAGATCTGCAGAGCGCTTGCCTACATACATAATTGTATTGGTATTTGTCACCGGGACATCAAGCCACAAAACCTACTAGTAAGATTCTTCTTTCTGAAGAAGTTAGTGTTTGTTGCTCAAGACTCATTTTGCACGTGACTATATTGATTTGCACGAATGCATGATATCTATCATACTAATTCCGTGGGCTTTTGACTAAAGCTTGTTGAAGCCAGTCATTCATTGGCAGTTGCATGTTAAATTCATTTGTTAAAAAAAATGTATTACTTTGGTGGTATATGTAGTGTACTCAAGACATTATTGACAATCCTATATTAATACCAAGAAATGCTGATTAGGTCATATTGCACTTGTGCAATGGCTATGTCATGATGTCATGATGACATGTTACCTTGTATTATTATATGACAAGGAGGTTATGTGGCTTCTATGTCAAAATACATCTGTATATGTACACTAGTACGTGTACATATATAAGCATGAATGCATACTTTTTTTAAGTATAAGGAATATAACATGTCCATAATCATGAAGATGCCTTTTAATTTCAGTCCAGGAAGCATTGATGCAGATTCAAAATATACATGTCATACAATATGGACGTGGCAATACATTAAATTTTGATAACTTGGGATATGATATGGTAGAAATACTTTGATTAATAAAGAAGGTTGGGGATTTACTTTTTGGATGGAGGAATTGGTTTGGTAAACATGGAAGCTCTTTTTGTTTGGAATATGGGTAATATAAAAGGGGAGAAACAATTGCCCATTTAATGGAGTGGTGGTCTCAGTTATTGAGCTGAAATCCTTGCATTTGATATCATTGTTTGAGTGGTCTCATATACTTGGCACTGGCAATATGCATTCTGTTGTAGATTATATAGACTCTCTCTCTTTTAGAATGTAATTCTTTAGGAGCACTTTGTGTACACCCTGTACATCTGGTTGCTCTCCATTATTAATAAAAGTTAGCGCTAATAATTTATATATATATATATATATATTTATTTATTTATTTATATATTTTAGTTTAAAAGATATTATCTGAGGCTAAAAGGCAGACAATGTCTAAATATAAAACTAGTTAAGAAGCTATTAGTTTCACATGGAGAGTGAGAAAAAAAAAAAAAAAGGCGGGAAGTATCCAATCGTATTAGAAATATATCCAATATGGATACAGCTATTAGTTTGAAGTATCTGTGCTTCACAGGTTTCAGATATACTGTATAGTTGATTTAGTTATTGCAGATTCATCTGCACCTCTTCCTTGAATTTCTTTTATTTGAAATGGGATGGATGGCTTCATGATCCCTGATTTGCTGTTATGTTGATTCATGTTTTTTTACTTCAAATTCATCATTAGCTGTCAGTTTCTCTCATATCTCAGCACACAATTTTCTAACCTATGTAAGCTGTCAGTTTCCTTCAGAACCCATGTTATTGTTAGAAAGTTGTGTTCTTTCAAAATATTTGATAGTAAGCTTATATTGGATTTCTTATAAAGTGGAAACCCACGCACATTATAATTGTTGCTTTTGTAACTTAGTTCTAGGACGTGGATGACTTTGGACTATCTTTTGGTTGACTTGGCTTATAAGAATGTTGGTTGTTTGCTATCATCCCATGAGTTCAGTTTATCTATTGATAATGAAGACTTTGTTTTGTGATTCTTTGCATGTGTATAGAATCTGTTGAATTTCTTGGTGACTTGCTAATTACATATTTCAGTGTATTTCTTTTTCAATAATTTTTCACACTTAAGTGCTAACTGTTCACTGTCCAGGTCAATCCCCACACACATCAACTGAAACTTTGTGATTTTGGGAGTGCAAAAGTGTTGGTAAGTTTGCATGTCTCTCTGGTTATTACTTATTAATGGTTGTCTTTTATTTGGTTTGAGTTTATCCCTTTTGCATTTTATCAGGTGAAAGGAGAACCCAATGTTTCTTACATCTGTTCAAGATATTATCGTGCTCCAGAGCTCATATTTGGTGCCACCGAGTACACAACTGCGATAGATATATGGTCTACAGGTTGTGTGATGGCTGAGTTACTTCTTGGACAGGTGGGTCAACACTTGAAATTATATGGACTTATCCCTGTTTTTACCGTCCTGTGTTCTGTCATTAACACTTTTAATCCAACTTATCTTTCAGCCTTTGTTTCCTGGTGAAAGTGGGGTTGACCAACTAGTTGAGATCATTAAGGTGAGGTTACTTTATTATTTTCCGCCTGTCTTTGTGAATAACCTTTTTATTATTCATAGTTTGGGATTCGAATTTTGGCCATTGACATCAACTCATTGTATTAGCTAAAAGACTTTTCACCTTGTGTTTTTGGAAGTGAAATAGGAAACAAGGAGTACAAGATCTTTCATCATTACAGAACTAAAAAAAATATACTCTTTAGTGGTTAACATAAATCTAAATAAGTGTTGCATGTATTTTAAACTTTGTCCAGGTTTTGGGAACTCCAACCAGGGAGGAGATAAAGTGCATGAATCCAAATTATACTGAATTTAAGTTCCCACAGATAAAGCCTCATCCATGGCACAAGGTATCCTTTTCCTTGCTTGTATCATTTTTATATTGTCTTCAATTGTCTGTGTTCTTGAGTGCCTTTTTGTGTGGGCTGTCTAAGTTTTACAGTTTTTGGAGGATGCTTTAGTGAAAGTGTTAAGACCAGACATCCCTTGGACTGGACATTGTTTGGCAAGTTGAGGACATCTAATATGACCAAGATCCTATTTATATAGTAACTGTGTAGGAAACATATAAAGGTAGAACTTTTGAGCAAGGCTCTGCTCAGGAACCAAAGAGGTAGCGGTTTTGATTCTCCTGAGTTGTTGATGTGTATGCTTTTCTGGTTCTTAGGTGCATAGAGTAATATTAGGAAAAAAAAAAAAAAAAAAAGGAAAAGTGTATTTAGGTCAATGGTTAGAGAATGTCTAGAAGTCTGAGAGGTGTTACAATGGGGCTTGGCAATTGGCATGGGGAGAGAAGCAGTTGGTATATATTATGGGTCATGAAATAACTTTAAACCATGAATGACTTCTGCTTAGGGCAAGGCTTGTGCTAGCTATTCTAGAAGCAGAGGAATCTTTTATGTTGTTCCCTGGAAGAATTGATGATTACTTTAATAGTGTTTATTGTCTTTGGTTGCTCATATTAACCCATGCATATTATTTGCCTCATTTAATTGAACAATATGTCTGTTCCTCCCCACCAACCGTCTTCCCCGCCCCCCCCCCCCCCCCTCCCCCCTCTTTTCTTTTGCAAAACTTGGTTGAACCTTTCACACATTCCCACTGTTTATATTCATGTGTGCATATGTAACCTTAAAAAAAAAAAAATTTCACTTGTAATAGTTATCTAGTTAGCAATTAGGATTTTCTGAAATGTGATTTAGTTATCATGTATGTGCATATTATTTGCCTCATTTAATATTCCCACTGTTTCTGTGGGACTGACAGTATTCTCATTAAACAGGTCTTCCAAAAACGTTTACCCCCAGAAGCAGTGGACCTCGTATGTAGGTTTTTTCAGTACTCTCCCAATTTGCGATGCACTGCTGTAAGTTAATTTCCATTGTATTCTGTCCTTGGCCAGCAAATATTATTCAATGCTCAGCCCTTTTCTGTTGTGGTACTGCAGTTGGAAGCTTGCATTCACCCTTTCTTTGATGAACTGAGGGACCCAAACACTCGCCTTCCTAATGGTCGCCCTCTTCCTCCTCTCTTTAATTTTAAAGCCCCAGGTAAATACTGAATAAAATAAGCGTATCATACCATCATGGTGTTCTAATTTTTCATTGAAAATTTTATTTTTTCCTTCATGTTGTTGATTCTTTGAAATTCATTGTTGTTATTATGAAATTTATAAAAAAAGGAAGAAGATAGAATGAAAAAGAAAGTAGTGGCTTGATTGTGTTGTAGTTTTGTCAAACCTAGACGAGAAAAGCTTTAGGCGAGGCAATTCAGTAACCTCGAAGCAACATGAACATATCTAATGAGTATTGTGCTTTCTGATCTTGCATTTACTAATCCTTTTTCCTTCACAGATTTATTAATATTGTAGTAAAAGTTCAGGATTTTTTATATTGAAATATGTCTCTTGCCCCTATAGCCGGGATAAAAACCCAGACATGGAAGTTTGATAGGTGATATCAAATAGAATTTAGAAGCATATATGCTCTTATATTTGTGATATCTTTCATCAGCATCATCATTATCACCAAACCAAGCATGTTTCTAAAATCATGTAACGAAGTGAGCTTCTTATGTTCGAAAGGGGGTCTCTTACGGTTTATAATTTTTTTTCTTCATTAAATGTCATTTATGTTATCTATGTTGAAAACAGTTATATGAATATAAAAGTGAAGCTACGCTACTTATCCCAAAGAAAATGAAGATTTAAAAAAAATATATATTGAGCTTTATTTTTCTACTTTTCCTACTTAATGGTATGAAATATTGTACCTGGTTAGACAAAAGAAAATGAATAGAGAAATTGTCATAGGCTACAGACAATGTACTCATTTATGCATTCTTGAATCTGTTGAAATTATTTTGGTTTGGTTTTGCCCTGGCTTCTAATGCTTACTAATGTTTTCTTTTATTTTTATTGGCAGAGCTTTCAGGCATACCGCCTGATAACATCCATAAACTTATTCCAGAACATGCTCGGAAGCAGAACTTGTTTATGGCTTTGCACTCTTAGCAACCGTACCAAATCTTTCTTACTTCTGGTTGCCATTCCACCCCAGGTTTGGTCTTGATCGGCATCTGTCCAAATTCCCTCACCCTTATTATTAGTCATCTTGCGTCCTGTGAGAGAGTACTGCAAACGGAGTTCCTAAGACAGTAGAGGAAACCTGAGGCTTTGAATTTGCTTGCTGATGGTGCTTTTAAATTTTAATTTGAAGACACTATGACTTATATCATGTGTATTTATTGTGACCCCAATTGCAGGGGATTTTAGTAAGATGAAAGATATGAGCATGTATCTATGTATGTATGTATGTATACCCTGTGCTTAAAATGTTTTTCGATTAGCAACTCTTCTTATGATCTCATTCTTCCCTTAGTCGATTTTTATGTTTTTACCCATACATAACTATGACAAAGATCTCATTATAAAAATTATAGGTGTGGTTGATCTTTGACCTTTTCGACAAAAATATTAGGCTCATGTCTGAAACTTGTTCCTAAAGACTACACTACTTGCATTTGTTATGGTTGATTGGGAATATCTATTCTCTGATTTGTGGCTGTCCATGCCCCCAATTTTACAGTTGACAGTGTGTAGTGAATTCTGTAACAAGTCTTCTTTTGCTAAGTAGTTGAAAATGATTTTGTAATCTATATATAATCGATTCCATCATTTTATTCTATCAAAAGGGAATCATTTTATTCTATCAAAAGTCACACCTGCAGTTAGTTCCTTAATTGACATTTCATTTTTTACCACATCTATTAATGTTATTTTTGGTATTTCTTGTATTTTATTTTTAGCTGAACTTGAATAAACTCACTTAAAAAAAAAAAAAAATTGGTGCCTTAATTACTTTCCTTCAAACATGATCAAAGATCTCAAGCGATTTTAACTCATTATTTCATCTACAGGGATCATCCTATCTTTTAAGTGAATTTCCTCATTTTGGGTCCTACATGATATTGATACACTAACATAACCTGAAATTCATCTGGTTTATGGGTAAAGCTATTAAACTTTTGAGTGGCATAGCTTGTGTTTTTGGTCTAATTGATAATTTCTTCGGGTTTATTATTTTGTGATCAATGATATTTTTTGTTTGTGCATGTGTTACCTCTTTGACCCATAAGGGTGTCTAAGGGTTTGTTTGGAAACTGCTTATTGCTAAAAATTGAAAACTTATTGTTAAAAACACAGTAGCAAAATAATTTTTAAACTATAAATAGTGCCCGTGGGACTTAGATTTATTGTTTTTTTTGTGTGTTTCATACTTGTGAGTCCCGTAAACAGTGCGCTCCCAAGAAAAACGCAAACGCCTGTCGTGGGACGCTATCCAAACTCACACTAAGTCTTCATATTTTCCTGGGTTCTCCCTCATCTACCGATTTGGGTGGTTATGGAGGGAGATGGTGCCCTAAGATTTCAATTCTTCCCTTTGCTTTCTTTTATCATATCCTTTAGTCAGCAAAATTTAAAAAGAAAAAAGAAAAAAAAGAAATTCATGTTCAAGACCATAATTGTAGAATTTTTAGCTGCCAATACATACGCACATGGAAATTTCGTATCTTTGAATAAATAGAGTCAAAAGGGGCGTGCTTTGAGACTGTTTTGGATCTTTAATTGCAAGTAGTACTTCGGTTCAATTGAAACATTTCAAATAGAAAAACAGCAACTCTAATAAAATTAGTTAGAGAGAGAGAGAGAGAGAGAGAGAGAGAGAGAATGGAAGGCTCACTTGATAAATTAGCTAGTAAGGTGAACAATCGTAGTATGGCACAAAGAAACCAGAAGCAGGAAATCTATACTACAAGCAAGAAGGCATGGTCTCATTTTGCTCTACTTCTCATCTTGTCACTCAAAGCTCATCTCTCCACTGCATCTGATACCATGTATTGAGGTCAGCCTCTGGCATGGAACCAGACCCTTACTTCTAAAAGCGGAATTTTCGAACTGGGTTTCTTCACACCTGGTAAGTCTCACAAGCATTATGTAGGCATATGGTATAAAACTATAGCAGAGTTAACAGTGGTTTGGGTGGCAAATAGAGACTGTCCTGTTTTTGACCCGTCCTCTAAAGCACTAGAAATTTCTGAGGATGGCAATTTGTTGATAACAGAAAAAGGAATTCCTTTTTGCAAATGCACAAATTCTGGCATGCCTAATTATACTGTAGCAGTGCTTCTCGATAATGGGAATTTTATCTTAAGGGATAAATTAGATAATGTATTGTGGCAGAGTTTTGAGGAGCAAACCAATACGTTGCTTCCAGGGGCCAAGATTGGGTACAATAGACTTACCAATAAAAGCAATATTCTAAGGTCATGGACAAGTTCAGAAAATCCAGGTAGTGGCCACTTCTCAGCTGAATTAGAAGAAAGTGGAGTAGTACTATACTATATAAGCAATTCTCCTTGGCTTAAGATGCGTATCAGCTATATGTCATTGAAAAAAATATGGAAGCTATACATAAACTACACTCGTGTTTTCAATGAGTACGAAAGCTATTTTACATATGGAGCAGTTCTTGGCCGACATGGAATTTTATTTGGTCAGAAGCTTCACGACATTGTGAGATTGATGGTTTTTGTGGCAATTATGGCATCTGTACTCAGCATAAGGCAACTCTTTGTGATTGCCCAAAAGGATTTGAACCAAGGTGGCCAGGAAATTGGACCATACTACAAGACTACTCAGGAGGGTGTATTAGGAGAACTCCTTTAGGTTGCTCAAATGGAGGTATCGATGAGTTCATTACAATGCCCAACATGCACCTTGGAAATCTCTTTGGGGTGGCAACAAAGATTAATGGAACGGTCCAAGACATTGAGGCATGTAAATTAGCATGCTTAAGGGATTGTGATTGCATTGCTTACTCCTGTTATGATGAATGCTATCTGTACATGAAACAACTGATGAATTTACAAATTTCATCTAATACTGAGACTGGTGAAGATTTGTATGTTCGCATTTCAGCATCTGAGCGAATTGAGTTGGTTGGAAGTAGAACCAAGATGTTGAAAAAGTTTGCTTGGATTCTTGGAGTTTTTGCAATGCTTATTCTTCTCCTTAGCATTGTTTTGGCAATTATATTGTGGAAACCTTCCGCTAATGGTGCACTCAAGGAATCAGAATTTTCTTTGATGTTGTTCGAGTATTGGGATTTATGAAAAGCAACAAAGAACTTCTCCCAAAAACTTGAGGAGGGCGGTTTTGGTACTGTTTTCAAGGGGACTTTGCCAAATTCAAAAGCCATAGCAGTGAAGAAAATAAGAAGTGTAGAGAAAGGAGAGAAACAATTTCGTGCAGAAGTGAGAACACTTGGAGCAATCCAACATGTCAATCTTCTTCGCCTATGTGGATTCTGTGTAGAAGCTTCAAAAAGATTTCTCGTCTATGATTATATGCCGAAAGGTTCTTTAGAATCTCATTTGTTCCAGAAGGTTTCTAAAATTTTGGATTGGTATACAAGATATCATATTGCAATTGGGATTGCTAAAGGGTTAGCATACCTTCATGAGAATTGTATAGACTGTATCATACATTGTGACATCAAGCCTGAGAACATATTGTTGGATGCTGAGTATGACCCAAAAGTGGCTGATTTTGGGCTTGCAAAGGCAATAGGTCAGAACTTTAGTCGGATTTTAACCACCATGAGGGGAACCAGAGGTTATTTGGCACCAGAATGGATCTCAGGTGAAGCTGTCACTCCAAAAGTTGATGTTTTCAGTTATGGGAAGCTGCTTTTTGAGATAATATCTGGTAGGAGAAATATAAACATGCTAGATGAAGAGATATGTAACTACTTTCCAGCTCATGTTGCAATGGCAATAAACAAGGGGGAAGACCTTCTAACATTGCTAGATTTCAAGTTAGAGGGCAATGCTAACATGGAAAAGCTAACTAGAGCTTGTAAAGTTGCTTGTTGGTGCATTCAACAAGATCCAAGGGATAGACCAACCATGGGAAATGTAGTTAAAATTCTTGAAGGATTGATGCAAATGGGCATACCTCAAATACCTCTTTATTTCTGGCGCCTTTCAGAAAATCCAATGGAAGCTAGTGTTTGCCACGAGATTGAGACTTGTTCGAGTTCATATTAACGGCCACAAGTTATTGTCTCAACTGTCTTCATTATCAGTGGGCATAATACTTGCCCACCTGTGACCTAGTGATCTTATTGATCCTTTTATGTAATACAAATAAAAGATTCCACTGTTGTTAGTACTTAGTAGCTAAGGAGCCAAGTACATAAACATAAATGTAGTTTCAAAGTGCTAAAAGAGACTCAATTATTTTGACTTCTCTGTTGTACCTAGTTATTGTATTTGTTTAGAGTAATGTTACATATATTATTTACACCAGTTGAATTGGTAAACTTGTATGGGTTCTCATCTAGACCCACCATTAAGATACAATATTATTTACAACTAATAATTTGCCATGTCAACTTGTGTCAAATTTTGTGTATCTAAACTTTTTCATTTGTTTAAGGGTTAAAAGAACTGGTGGGATTTTGTAAGTAGTGTAATATTTATGTTATAAACTAGATTTTTATCAAAGTGTTTATTACAAAATTTAGTCGGATTGGGATATGTCAATGCAATATTTTTCTTCAGCATTTCTGTGCAAAGCTGATAAATATTACATGACATATCCCAATAAGCTGAGAAAGTATTTTGGTTTGGTTTTGCCCCGGATTCTAATGCTTACTAACGTTTTCTTTTACTCTTATTGGCAAAGCTCTCAGGCATACCACCTGATATCATCCATAAACTTATTCCAGAACATGCTCGGAATTAGAACTTGTTTATGGCTTTGCACTCTTAGCAACCGTACCAAATCTTTCTTACTTCTGGTTGCCATTCCACCCTAGGTTTGGTCTTGATCAGCATCTGTCCAAAATTCCTCACCCTTATTATTAGTCATCTTGCCTCCTGTGAGAGAGTACTACAAACGGAGTTCCTAAGACAGTAGAGGAAACCTGAGGCTTTGAATTTGCTTGCTGATGGTGCTTTTAAATTTTAATTCAAAAAAACTATGACTTACATCATGTGTATTTATTGTGACCCCAATTGCAGGGGATTTTATGAGCATGTATGTATGTATGTATGTATACCTTGTGCTAAAAATGTTTTTCTTTTAGCAACTCTTCTTATGATCTCGTTCTTCCCTTAGTCGATTTTTATGTTTTTACCCATATATGACTATGACAAAGATCTCATTATAAAAATTATAGTTGTGGTTGATCTTTGACGTTTTCGACGAAAAGATTAAGCTCATGTCTGAACCTTATTTCTAAGACTACACTTTGAGCACCCACACTAGATGTGGGATATGTGCCAAATGCTAAATATTTGGCACATATCCCACACCAAACCCAATTTTAGCCCATTTAGTAGATGTGTGATATGTTATTTTTTTTGCAACATTGAACAGTACCGTGGCAAATTTGCCACGGTACGGAATGCATGTGGCAAAATTTTTTTTCTTTTAATGTGTAGATTGTGTTGATGAGTTGTAATAAATATTATTTTAATGTGTAGTAAATATTATTTTAATGTATAGAATTGAATTATGAAACATCTGATAAATGGGATGTTATAAAATGATGTGGTAAAATAATAAAGTAAGCCTTTGGTGTGGTAAAATGGCATAATTTTTAGAACATCTGCTACGGATACTGGTTGATTGGGAATCAGCTATTGCTGATTTATGGCTGTCCATGCCCCCAATTTTACAGTTGGCACTGTATAGTGAATTCTGTAATGTCTTCTTTTGCTAATTAGTCGAAAATGATTTTGTAATCTATATGTAATCGTTTCTGCCATTTTATTCTATCGAAAGTCACACCCACAGTTAGTTCCTTAATTGACATTTCATTTTTTAGTTCCTTAATTGACATTTCATTTTTTACTACATCTATAAATGTTATTTTTGGTGTGCCTATATCTTTTTTTTAGCTGAACTTGAATAAACACACTTTTCTTTTTTATTGGTGCCTTAATTACTTTCCTTTAAACATGATCAAACATCTCACTCATTTTTTTTCATCAATAAGGGTCATCTTATCTTTTAAATGAATTTCCTCGTTTTGGATCCTACATGATATTGATACACTAACGAAACTTGAAATTCATCTGGTTTATGGGTAAAGCTATTAAAATTTTGAGTGGCAAAGCTTGTGTTTCTGGTCTAATCAATAATTTCTTCGGGCTTATTATTTTGTGATCAATGATTTTTTTTTCGTTTGTGCATGTGTTAACTTCTCTGACCCATAAGGGTGTCCAAGTCTTCATGTTTTCCTGGGGTCCGCCCTCATCTACCTATTTGGGAGCTTTTGGAGAGAGATGGTCCCCAAAAATTGCAATTCTTCCCGTAGCTTTCTTCTATCATATCCTTTAGTTAGCAAAACTAGATGATGTTTCGCGTGATGCACAGACTACTTTACTACTTTACAATTTTGTTTGAAATTATTTTTATGCATATTTAGATTTACATATAATACTTATTTTGTTGTATAATATTAATGTTTGCCCAAAATATTGTTGAATACTTTGAAACTTGATTTTCTTAATTCATATTTTATTTTAAAAAAAATTGTATAACACTATAAGATAACATATTATAATATTTATTATTAAACATAGATTTTATTTTCAAACAAATTAAATAATTTTGAAATCTATAAATAAGAATTTAAAGCATAAAATACTTTTATTTCCTAAAATTACATAAATTTAAGCAACCTCCTAAACACTTCCTCAACTACTCTATTCTCACAACTAAATATAGAGACTTCAATCGCAAATACCCAATTTATTATCTCAATGAAATTAAAGAAATTATTTGTAAGTATCAACATAAATAAAACGTGATTAAACAAAAAGAAATTAGCTAAAAACACATTCTTTCATAAGGGTGTCTAAGTCTTTCATGTTTTCTTGGGGTCCACCCTCATCTACCTATTTGGGAGCTTCTGGAGGGAAATGGTCCCAAAGATTGCAATTCTTCCCGTTGCTTTCTTCTATCATATCCTTTAGTTAGCAAAATTTAAAAAAAAAAAATAGAGGAAAGAAGAAAAAGAAATTCATGTTCAAGAAATAAGTGTAGAATTTTTAGCTGGCAATACATACGCACATGGAAATTTCATATCTTTGAATAGATAGAGTCAAAAGGGACGTGATTTGAGGCTGTTTTGGATGTTTAATTGCAAGTAGTACTTTGGTTCAATAGAAACATTTCAAACAGAAAAACAGCAACTCTAATAAAATTAGAGAGAGAGAGAGAGAGTGGAAGACTCGCTTGATAAATTAGCTAGAAAGATGAACAATCGTAGTATGGCACAAAGAAGCCAGAAGCAGGAAATCTATACTACAAGTAAGAAGGCATGGTCCCATTTTGCTCTACTTCTCATCTTTTCACTCAAAGCTCATCTCTCCACTGCATCTGATACCATGTACCGAGGTCAGCCTCTGGCATGGAACCAGACCCTTACTTCTAAAAGCGGAATTTTCGAACTGGGTTTCTTCACACCTGGTAAGTCTCACAAGCATTATGTAGGCATATGGTATAAAACTATAGCAGAGTTAACAGTGGTTTGGGTGGCAAATAGAGACTGCCCAGTCTCTGACCCGTCCTCTAAAGCACTAGAAATTTATGAGGATGGCAATTTGTTGATAACAGAAAAAGGAATTCCTTTTTGCAAATGCACAAACTCTGGCATGCCTAATTATACTGTAGCAGTGCTTCTCGATAATGGGAATTTTATCTTAAGGGATAAATTAGATAATGTATTGTGGCAGAGTTTTGAGGAGCAAACCAATACGTTGCTTCCAGGGGCCAAGATTGGGTACAATAGACTTACCAATAAAAGCAATATTCTAAGGTCATGGACAAATTCAGAAAATCTAGGTGGTGGCCACTTCTCAGCTGAATTAGATCAAAGTGGATTTGTACTATACTACACAAGCAATTCTCCTTGGCTTAAGCTGCGTATCAGCAACATGTCATTGGAAAAATGGAATGCCCAAATCCAATACATAAACTACCACTTTGTTTTCAATGAGTACGAAAGCTATTTTACATATTCTTCTCTCGACTATACTACATCCACTAGATTTGTTTTGGACGTTACCGGGGATATCAATCTCTATATATGGAGCAGTTATTTGCGGCAATGGAGTTTGGTTTGGACAAAAGGTTCACGACATTGTGAGATTGACGGTTTTTGTGGCAATTATGGCATCTGCACTCAGCATAAGGTACCTCTTTGTGATTGCCGAAAAGGATTTGAACCAAGGTGGCCAGGAAATTGGAGCATACAAGACTACTCAGGAGGGTGTATTAGGAGAACTTTAGGATGCTCAAATGGAGCTATCGATAAGTTCCTTACAATGCCCAACATGAGCTTTTTGGTGACAACAGAGATTAATAGAGCAGTTAAAAATGTTGAGGCATGTAAATTAATATGCTTAAGGGATTGTGACTGCATTGCTTATGCCTATTATGATGAATGTTTCATTTACATGAAACAATTGAGGAATTTACGACAACTATCATTTGATAATGAGATTGGTGGAGATTTGCATCTTCACATTTTAGCGTCTGAGCAAACTGAGTTGGTTGGAAGTAGAACCAAGATGTCGGAAAAGGCTGCTTGGATTCTTGGAGTTCTTGCAATGCTCATTCTTCTCCTTAGCATTGTTTTGGCAATTATATTGTGCATGCCTTCTGTTGATGGTGCACTCGAGGAATCAGAATTTTCTTTGATGTTGTTCAAGTATCGGGATTTACGAAAAGCAACAAAGAACTTCTCCCAAAAACTTGGGGAGGGCGGTTTTGGTACTGTTTTCAAAGGGACTTTGCCGAATTCAACAGCCATAGCAGTGAAGAAAATACAAAGTGTAGAGCAAGGAGAGAAACAATTTCGTGCAGAAGTGAGAACACTTGGAGCAATCCAGCATGTCAATCTTCTTCGCCTACGTGGATACTGTGTAGAAACTTCAAAAAGATTTCTCGTCTATGATTATATGCCAAAAGGTTCTTTAGAATCTCATTTGTTCCAGGAGGTTTCTAAAATTTTGGATTTGAATACAAGATATCATATTGCACTTGGGATTGCTAGAGGGTTGGCATACCTTCATGAGAGTTGTATAAGCTGTATCATACATTGTGACATCAAGCCTGAGAACATATTGTTGGATGCTGAGTATGACCCGAAAGTGGCTGATTTTGGGCTTGCAAAGGCAATAGGTTGGAACTTTAGTTGGGTTTTAACCACCATGAGGGGAACCAAAGGTTATTTGGCACCAGAATGGATCTCAGGTGAAGCTGTCACTTCAAAAGTTGATGTTTTCAGTTATAGGAAGCTGCTTTTCGAGATAATATCTGGTAGGAGAAATATAAACATGCTAGATGAAGAGATATGTAACTAATTTCCAGCTCGTGTTGCAATGGCAATAAACAAGGGGGAAGACCTTCTAACATTGCTAGATTTCAAGTTAGAGGGCAATGCTAATATGGAAGAGCTAAGTAGAGCTTGTAAAGTTGCTTGTTGGTGCATTCAAGATGATCCAAGGGATAGACCAACCATGGGAAATGTAGTTAAAATTCTTGAAGGATTGATGCAATTGGGCATACCTCAACTACCTCTTTATTTCCGGCGCCTTTCAGAAAATCCAATGGAAGCCAGTGTTTGCCATGAGATTGAGACTTGTTCGAGTTCATATTAACAGCCACAAGTTATTGTCTGAACTGTCTTCATTATCAGTAAGCATAATACTTGCCCACCTATGACCTAGTGATCTTGTTGTTCCTTTTATGTAACACGAATAAAAGATTCCAATATTGTTAGTACTTAGTAGCTAAGGAGCCAAGTGCATAAACATAAATGTAGTTTCAAAGTGCTAAAAGAGACTCGGTTATTTTGATTTCTCTGTTGTACGTAGTTATTGTATTTGTTTAGAGTAATGCTAGATATATTATTTACACCAGTTGAGTTAGTAAACTTATATAGGTTTTCATCTAAACTTACCATTAACATTACAATTTTATCTACAACTAATAATTCGCCATGTCAACTTGTGTCAAATTTTGTGTATCTAAACCTTTTCATTTGTTTAAGGGTTAAAAGAACTGGTGGGATTTTGTAAGTAGTGTAATATTTATGTTATAAACTAGATTTTTATCAAAGTATTTTTTCAAAAATTTATTCGGATTGGGATATGTCATGAAATATTTATCTTTCAGCATTTCTGTGGAAAGCTGATATATATTACATGACATATCCCAATAAGTTGAGAAAGTAAGAGGGTTAAAACTTCAAAGCATTTGATCAAATGTCGTCTTTGAGGAAAAATTACCATAATTAGTAAAAGCCCAGGCTAAGGAATCATTCACTGTAGCCGAGAGGTTTAAAGGTGTGGCTTGCAAAACATCAGAAATGCTTCTTGAAGGCAAAGGAAAGAAAATTCCAATTCCTCAAAAACATCAGAAATGTTTCAGCCTCTCCGATTCCATCTCTTTTATTTTTTTTTTAAATATTTATGGTGCAAAACTTCATTTATCGAAAATCGTGGTCCATATTATATAGGGCAAAACATGCATCCTAAATCTGGCTCGTGACGATATTGATCGTGACCTTAATATGGAGCTAGAGCTTATAATTATGACAAATGCGCTCTCTATGGATCAGATGCCGGAAATAAATTATATATTGTCCTTCAATTTGAATTTACAAAAGCAATGTCTCCTTGCATAATATTGTAAGCACGGACGATATAATAATAACATGTAATTCAACTATTAGATTTTCTAAATTCATATTTAATAAAAAATATATAAAGAGAATTTAAAGGTTTTATCTTTTCAAACTAGTTTAGAGAGAAATATTTAAAAAAAAATTATTAAGTAGAATTGTACCTAAACTTAGTCTTTATAAAAATTAAGAAAAAAAAAATATAAAAAAAAAGATAGCTTCACTCAAATCATCTTAGTTTAGATATATTGGAAAAAAAAAAAATCGGTCATCTCTAATAAAGATTCTATAATCGTATAAAAAAATACTAAGAAATGCTACTTTTATAAAATTTTCACAACAAATTATACTAAATTATTATTAGTTTTAATTTAAATTTATCATTGAAATTATATTTTTGTACTCTAATAATAACGTGTATGATTTATCGTGAAAATATGATGAAAATTTTGTTAATATAGTATTTCTCAAAACTATTATAATTTTTTGTTATAACTGTTTGCGTGACAAACCGAGAATAGTAGAGAGAAAAAATGATTAATCCAAGTGAAAATAGTTGTGGCAAGTTGGGATTAGTCCATCTCAAAACCTAAACCCTCAAAAATCGATCTAAAACCCCTACAGCTACTACACTGTCAGTACTCAGAAGTGAGCTCGACGAGCCATCCATGGCGAACAGACGGTGTCTCCACGCTTTGACCCGCCACGCCTCCGCCCTGTTCTCCACAAACCCATCTCTCCCTTCCCTCCCTCTCCCACTTCCTCTCTCCAGAACCCAACCCCTAAAACCCTTCCCCGCCGCCCACATTTTCACCACTCCCGAACCCACGCAGCACTGGTCCAACACTCGTCATTTCTCATCCAAAAGAGAAGACGACGACGAAGACGATGACGATGACGATGACGAAGACGATGGTGACGAAGATGACGATGACTATGACGACGATGAAGTGGGTGGGGGTAGCGAGGAGGAGGACGAGCTGAAATTGGTGAAGAGAGAGTACTCTCCGGAGGAGAAAGAGGCCGAGGCGGCGGAGATTGGTTACAAAGTGGTGGGCCCACTAGAGCCCTCCGATCGGGTTTTCAAGCGCTACGACCCGGTTTTCGCTGTCGTTCAGGTTCTTCTTCTTCTTCTGTCTTTTGGTGTCGTTTTTTTCATTGGATGTTTATGGAGGTATTGATTTTTTTTTTTTTTTTTGGTTATCTTTTTGTGCTTAGATTGGATCGCACCAGTTCAAGGTGAGCAATGGGGATTCGATTTTCACTGAGAGATTGAAATTCTGCGAAGTGAATGACAAGGTGGGTTGCTATTGAATTTGCGTGATTACTTATAAAACTATGTGCTCATTTGTACTTTGCATTGTTAATTGATAGTCACAGTCAAGGATATCATTTCCATATCATATACATTATGCAGGAGAAAAAAAGAAGTAATGGGTTTTGCCAAGTATCTCATTTTGATGGGAATTTGAGTTAATGGTTACTTATAGTACTATTTTGAGGGAGAAGTTATGTACTTAGCATGCTTTATAGTTCTGGACAAAACTTACAAACAGTTTCTGTACCTTAGGTTCCCCAATTCAATACAACTATGTTTCTGCATTGCCAATGAGTCACATGGTTACACCAGAGCGGCCTTCAGGGCTCATTTATAGATCTTTATGAAGAATTATTCATATGCTTCTCTCTCTGTCTGCGATTAAGGTTTAGACTAGTAGATATATATGATGATAAGATTTAATGAGTATTGTTTTTTTCGTAGAAGAAGGCAATTAGTTAGTTACTGATGTGCTTGAGATCAATAGCGTATACAGCCCTTTCTGCTGCCGAAATTGTTGTTAGTACCTTGGGTACTGACACGAGTAGATATGCTTGCACTTGCCATGAATTCACTTCTCTATGCAGCTTCTGCATTCAGATGCTCGTACATTTCTTTTCTTAGTTTTTTTCACAGTACCTATCAAAAACATGATTCACATAGTTGAATTTAATTGTCCATGAGGGAAGATATTACTTTTTGTGCTTATTGGTCACTGCAGCTACATGGTTGAATTTAATTGGGGCACCTAAGTACAATGTCTCAGGAAGTGTACCTTAGTTTTGCCATTATTGCTACAGATCACCAAGCATGCAACTAGATTTGCTGCTAATATAGGATGTCATATGGCATGGTGTACTTCCTGTGTGATAGACTTGCATGAACGGTTCTGAAATGTGCTCTTGGTGGGATCAAAAGAAGTATGGATGGGAATTTAGTCTTGCTTTTGTTCAAAAATAGGGGGGAGGGGTTGGAATCATTTTGGTTCTTGGCCATCAAGTATTTCAATATGTTAAGATAGATCGTTAATTGCTTCTCAATAATGAGATTATTGTTATTGGTTTTTTTTATCAGTTGACTCAAAAAGCAGATCTTTTTGCTAATAAAGGAGATCTTCGGTCTGAACTTCATGCCTCATAGGTTCCTGTCTTTTATTTTATCATAATGAAGAAGGAATTTCAAAACAAAAATGATATCCAATGAAACGAAACAGGATTTATATTTAATCTTGGTTTACCTTTAAAGATGAAGAGATAGACAAGAAAGTTTTATAAAACAAGTGGAAGACCATTCATGCTTAGTAATATTAGATGTTGAGCAGCTAAGGATCAATGTGTTCATTAAATGAGAGACTGCGATGTAGTTTAAGGTGTAAAAATAGAAGTGTGTGTCTTAAACTTAATTTTTTTTTGATAAGTATATCTTGAACTTAATTTGTTGGTAAACCAGTTTCAAAAAAGCTCTCGTAAAAAATCTTAGATGGTATTGGTTACTGGTTTCACATGTTGACTAGCCTCTTTTGCATCATGCTGAATACTCTTTTTATTATGACCTTGTTAGAAACCTTCAGATCATAATATTCTCTGGTGGCCCACAACAATGCAAATAATCTTCCTTCTTTCTCTTCATGCTCACATTTTTTTAAATAAAAGGCCCTGGTAGATAAATTTAGAAGCCTCTCCAATGAGACAATTGGCATTTTACATTGTCTTTGGACCTTTCAAGTCAATAAATTAAATTTTTTGTTAAGTGGTGCCAAATTGGGTATATATCAATTCCATGAACCACTTCATTGGCTCATTCACCTGATGGAGTAAGCCAAAATAGACATAGCAAATTACTTATCAAAAAACATAAAAACAAAGACATAGCAATTCAGCTTATAGAAACTTACATATATTCTCCTTTTTCATTTCTGATTGGGCTGATTTGCCATGTAATAGCTTTATGATCCATGCTTTCCCTACCTTAACAAAGGAGATGCGATTGAAGGCATTTTTATCTAAGATGGTATTAGGATTGATTTGAGATTGCCTTGATTTCAATTGTGTAGTCTTCTATAGTTTTCTGGGAAGTTATATGTAGTTTTACTTTCCCAACAAAAATTCAATAACCTGTCTTTTTCTCTCAAAAAAGTGATTACTTTATTAATGCTTCCATCTCTTTCTGTTGCAGTTAATTTTGAACAAGGTTCTTTTGCTTGGCTCTAGTAGTCAGACCATTATTGGTAGGCCCATATTACCAGATGCAGCTGTTCATGCAGTTGTTGAAGAGCATGTGAGTGTGACACTAATCTTCGCTCTCCCTCCGTCTCTCTCACATTGTGTTCTCATTTGCATATAATTTTTGCAATCATGTTTGTTTCATGGGATACATTTCTTGCAAAATTAATTCCTTAGGATAAGTGGAATTTCCAATTTGAAGAGTTAATTCAGAAGAGGCGGTCATTATATTTGAGATCAGAGAAAGATATCCATTTTGATACTTGGAGCCTCTTAAAATGGTCTGGACAAACTTTTCCAGGAAGAACTTTCTATCTAAATGGACTGCAATACAAAGAGAAAGAAATAGTAACTAGAGTTTATCTAGCTTCATAAATTACATGAAAACTAACAGCTATGTTATATGCTAAGTTGTGATTATGATCCCAACTCTATAACAGGGGAAAATCAAGAAATAAAAATGGGATTATTTATTTTTTTTATCAAGAAAGTACTGGTTATCTTGAAATTGCTATTCTGTAATCCATGCCATAATGCTTGGGGTTGGCTTCTATGTTTGCCAATAAAGTGCTTTTGCATAATTTTAACCTTGATTTGAAATTGCTAGGTGGACTACTTGAAAGTTCTAAAAAAATGATAAGCCAAATGACCAAATACAAGCAGGGCATATGCCCCAAACTAGTGATGGATGGAGGGGTGCTGGTTTTGAAGGCCCAAGAAACCTCCTAAACCACTACCTAAAGGTGTTGGTGCAAGTTGAAAATTTCTAAAATGCAAGGCAGGGAGAAAATGTATGCAGATCTCCTAATATAACCCCATGTTATATCATTGTGCCAGTAAAGTTTAAGATAGATCACAATGATATTAATTAATTTTCCTATGAAGCAAATTACTCCTGTGATCACCATGTTTATAGACATTATAGTTATCTTTTCACTTTCTCCTTTTGTATTGTCTGGCACCAAACTTAAATGGCTTTTGTGAATTACCCAAAAAGTTACAGCTTCTCTTTTTTGTAAGGCAATTTATATTTTTCTCATGTTGCTCTCTCTCAGGCATTAGATGCAAAGGTAATTATATTCAAGAAAAAGAGAAGGAAGAATTATCGCCGCACCAAAGGACATCGTCAGGTATTTCATAAATCTATGGTCTAAACAATTTTTTTCCGCTACCTCACAGTGATAATTTTTCTTGACCCATGCTTCTCCTTTTCAGGAACTGACTAAATTAAGGATTACTGATATTCAAGGAATTGAGAAACCTGAAAAACCCTACACTGGGAAGCCTTCAAAGGCTGCTGGGAAGAAGCCAGAAAAGGTTGCAGTTGCTGCTTAAGGGGGATTTTTTCCATGGCTATACATCAACAATAATGGCCGTCCATGCTTATAACTCCTGAGTTTTGACTTGTTAATCTTATAGGATGAGCATGATTCCATTCCTAATTTTCTCTATGTACACATCTTGGATGTCTTGTGAGGCAGATAATCTTACCACCAAATTGGGCATGACTTGTAGGACCGGTTGCATAAATTTTTTTTTTTTTTTTTAAAGTAGTTTGATTCATGAAGCCTACTGTAGAATCACCTACTTCTGTTCCCAAACAGAGATGTTACCGTGGTCTTAAAGAATCGTATCTTTGCTCCTAGATTTTTGCCAAACTCTAGGAGTCTAAAGCATATATTGACATTGTGGATGTGGTTGCCACCTTGTGAGGTACATCTTGTATCTTTTTGAAATGGAACTCGTTTAGTTATTGTGCTCTTGCATAATTATCATAACTTGTACCTTGCGATGATTTAAATTCTGCTAAAGTCAAAAGTTGTGAATCTCTCATGTCTTATATCAAAGTCAGACTATAATTCAATCTCATGAACTGAAACTGGTTCTTAGATTGCATGTGGTTGCCACCTTGTGAGGTACATCTTGATTCTTTTTAAAATGGCACCTATTTGGTTCTTGTACTAAACATAATAATCTTAACTTGTACCTTGCTTTAAATCTTAAATCTGCTAAACTCAAAGGTTGCATGTTTGTCTTCTTGTCTATTATCCAAGTCAGACTATAACTCAATTTCATTAGCTGAAACTGGTTCTTAGAAGGCAGGGATGTGCATGTGAATTGTGATGCATATGTGTAGCGATACCTTTGTCTATGCTGTTGGAAGTGTTCAATTGCATGATCAGAGATGTGCTTGTACCTGTGCAGCATTTTCCTTTTTCCTTTCTCTCTCTAGGCTGGTGTAGGTTTTTTGGGCCTTTGGACTTCAGTCTAGCCCAAGACTGATAAATGTGTTTGGTAATTTTTAGGGCCATACTCTTTTTGAACCCTCTTTTTTGCATTCATAATTACCTAAGGGTTTATACAAAGGTGGCTGACTCATCAAATTATTTTTTAAAAAACAGTTGTCCTACACTCCAACTGTCCAGCATAGTTCAATTTTGATTTTGCTATGTCTAGATGAGCTTAATTTTTAATTGGTTTATTTATTTATTTTTTAAATAAATGGTATAAAAAGAATTATTATAACTAAAATTATTGAGATTAATTGGAAAAGAAATGATTTAAACCGTGAACATTTCAGCTGGAAACACTTAGAGGTGCTAATTGAGCTACAAAACTCCTAGCAAATAATTGGATATTAAAATAAAATAAAACAAACCATGTTCTTAGCTGTTGATTATACAAAGAGTTATTTAAATGGAATTAAGAAACATGTATCCTATGGTTGACTTGGTTGGGAATGATACTTTTCACTTCGGCCATTATACCAATGGGCCCTTTTCTTCCCACCACTACCTTATTGGCTAAGGCCCCACAATTTCCAAATTATCAAGGGTTTTGCGATGCACAATGAGATGAGTGACAATTTTTTAAGTAACTTTTTTTTCACAACAATCAACATAAGATGTGGTGTATAATAAATGTGATAAGATGTTGTAATTAGTGTATAATAAAAGTTACAAGCGATAGTAATTCATCACCTTCACAATTTGTAAAAAAATTTGTCCCTAACAATGCAATTTTATGCATAATTGTTAAAGCCTAAAGAAATCCACTACCAAAATAAATAAAGGTTTGCTCAGTTCAGCTCAGCCTTCTGAGTTTTTTTTTTTTTTTTTTTTTAACAAGAGTTGCATTTGATGGGTTATTGGGCCTTTTAAAGAAAACTGATGGGCTTGATTAAAAGAAATGAATTTTGGGCTTAGTTTAATTTGGATTTGGATTGGGCTTTCAAGGAAAAAAGATGTTTGGATTAGGTAGTGAATTATGTTAGTTAATGTGGATGGTTCAAGTTATTGTGCTGGGTTTCAATGTTTCATTATGGTGCTTAACCCAGTTTGTTTGTGACAAACTGGGTTGAAGGGTCAGGACTGGTTGGGTATTTGTGGATCAAACAGGTTGGACCCCATTCATTCTTAAAACGATTAAAAATACTAATCAATCTCATGTTAAATTTCTCAACTTGTTAACTTCTGCGATTATAAGTAGTCTACGAAAAGTGATGGGTCCATGTACATTACTTACAGGTTGCGAATTGCACAATCAGACTGCTTTGTTTTTTGATCTTTTTTGGATGTGATTATGCCAACACATATATTCTACGAGTGTTGAGCATGACAAGAGAGAATGATCTAAGTATAACCTAATATCTACACATTATTCTTATCATCTACCAAGACACCTAATAAGAAAAGAAATAATTTTTAGTTTTGAGCCGAGAAACACTCATCCTCTCTTTTCCATTTTTATCATCCTTTGGTTGAGATATTTATTCCCTTCATCTAGAAAATTTATCTATTCATTTTGTTTCGTCTATTAGGTAAAATATTTTTTACCATTAAGTAGAAAAAATAAAACTCAATTTCTTTTTTCTTTTTTCGTCATTTTCTTTGGGATTAGTAGTATAACTTCACTTTTATTCATAAACTGTTTTCATCATTGGTAACATAAATGACATTTATGAGTCATAAACTATAAAGACCCCCTTTCATAAATAAAAACCATAAGCTTTATTTTAAAAAATTGAATAGTGGAGAAGAATGCATGTAATAGACTCTAATAAGACAGTTGAAAGTCAATCACCGATCCTAAAGTATTAGAACTAAGGCGTTTAAAAGAAACTCAAGAGAATCTATATATATATATATTAGCATAAGAGAATCTTTATCTAAAAATCTATAGAAAAAAAAAAAAAAAACTATAAAACTAATAGTATGCTAAGTTTTATATTTTTAAAACAGTAAATTGCGTGTCTTCAAAATTTTGGGGTTTGAATTTTACACCCTAAAATTTCTAAAATTTGATTTTACATCTGAAATTTAGGGCCTGTTTGGTATAGAGGAGTTTTGAGTGATATGATCCGAAACTCATAGCTGAGTTATCAAAACACATGGGACCCACACAAATTTCTCTGTTTGGCTTGATTTTCACATTGTGTTTCCATCACTTAAAACTCACAATTTTGAGTTAGAGTGATGGAAACACAAAACAAGAATCCGGTGTTTTCAAAAACTGAGATACATAACTCAATGACACCATTGTAAATTTTCGAACTCTGTGGAGCCCACAACTTCTGTGTTGTCATGTCAACTCAGAGCCGTTACCGTTCTCAGAGCTATTACCATTGCAAATTCAAGGCGAAGACCATTTCTCTTTCTCACTTCCCTCAAAATATTTCAGCCAAAAATTTCCCCCCTTTCTCACTTCCAAATTTCCTCCCCTTTCTCACTTCCCTCTCTCTGTTTTCCTTTTCTCTTCTCTTCGGATCGACTGATGGTGATGGTGGTGGTATGGGCTGCAGATGGGTTTTGCATGGGGGTTGTGGCTGCATCTAGGGTTGGTGTGGAGGAGGCTTGAAGGCGACGGCAGCCGTGGGAGGTGGATCGTTGTTGGCTGGGTTTTAATTCCTAGGTCATTTCGGTCATAGATGGCCCTGGGTCGTGGATCGTGGAGGCTGATATTGGCTGGGTTAGGTTTGAACCGATGTTGGCTGGGTTTGAACTGGTGGTGGGTCTTGCTTTGGTGTGGGTTTTGCTTCGGTGTTGGTTTTGCTTCGATTGTTTGTTGGCTGGGTTTGAATCGGTGATGGGTTTTGCTTCGGTGTGGGTTTTGCTTCGAATGGGTGTTGGTTGGGTTTTGCTTCGATAGTTCGGTGATGAGTTTTGCTTCAATTGCTTCGATGGGTTTTGCTTTGGTGTTGGCAATGGTGGTTCAGTGGTGGGTTTGTGGTTCAGTGGTGGCTAGTGTTTTAGTGGTGGTAGTGGGTGGTTCCACGGTGGCTCAGTGGGAGAAGTAAAGCAAAAGAAGTTTTTTGGTTAATGAGACACGGGTAGCAACAGTAGGCAACACTCAGTAGTGTCAGTGGTGGGGTCTACGGTTTTGGGGAAAGTTGTAGAGATATGTAACTGAGAATTGAGTCCAAACATGTGTTTTGTAATTTTTGAGTGATGGTGAGGTTTGAGTAGAGAGTTATAAGTTTTGGGTTTGAGTTATGGGTTTTGAAAATTGAGTTATGAAAACTCAACTACCTCTAAACCAAACGGGTCCTCAGTTTCTGTGTTTAGTTTATGCTGTTAAGTGCCGTTGAAGAATTTTGTTTTTGTCAAATCCGCCCAAACTACACCGTTTTTACGAAGGAGAGAATACTTGTACCAAGAGCAGACCTGTCAACAAAGTTAAAAAAATGCAAAACTCAAGCTCCAATACGACACCGTTTCAGCCAAGTTATAAAATCAAAAAACCAAAACCCCACGAAGCGTCACACTCCCAGAATCGCAGAGCAGGTCATCGAAAACCCATCAGCCCGACCAGATAAGTTCCTAGGCGGCGGCGGCGGCGGCGACAGCGACGGTGAGTGTCATTCCTCCAATCCAACAGCAACAGACCAAAAAGAAAAACATGTCTTGCGCCACTACCACCTTCAACCTCGGACCTTCACTGAGACTACACAACTACAGCTACAACTACAACTACAATAACAACAACCTGCGATTTCCGAAGCCCTTTGCTCACTACTTCGCTGTCGCTAAGAACAACAACAACTACTACTACAGCGACAACACTTCCTCGTACTCTGTGGGTACCCTCTTTTCCATTTCAACCAATCATCGCTCTCCCTCGTTCAACGCCTCACGATCATCGTCTTCCTCTCCCTTCATCATCTGCTCTTCTCTCAAATCTCAGCCGTCCGTCTCTCGTAAGTATATCTTTTTTTTCTTTTTCTTTTTTAATATTAATTTATGTGTTCTAATTTCACAAATAATTTGATAAATTTAAGAGAAAGTTAACAGTATTTGAAAAAAAAAAAATTGCAAATTATTATTGTGATCAGTGTTGTTGTTGTTGGGTAGTTTTACTGTATTATGTTGAATGATTCTGCTAAAATTCAGTGAATTCTCCTGTTATTTCTCAAATTTATCAGTGCAAAAAAAGCTTATACATTTCTCTTTTTAATTTCTAGCTATTTCTCAAAATTTTTGCTATATTTTTAGAGAAAATTACAATTATATGAAAAAAAAAATGGGAAATGGGCTTTCTTTGAATAAAGTCAAAATCTGTTCTTGTGGTTGGCTTGATAAATAATTATTAGGCTTTGAAGTGGTTTTAAATGCATGAGCTATATTATATGTTAAGCTTTACTTGGAGTAATCCTGTTGAAGAAGCACATATATAGTTAGTTTTCTTTAACTAGCTTTTTAGTCACTATTTTAAAATGGTCCTTTCCATGTAAATAGACCAACTGTAATAATTAGCAATGTGCTTGGCCACATCGATAGTAGTAGTGAATCCATACCTGATATTGCAGGAGTTTTATTCACATATTAGTCCATTTCTTTAGTAAGTGTTGATTTGAGGTTCCCTGTTGAAGCCAGATGTATTGTGTGTATGCTTGCGCATACGCGTCGATTCTCTGTCTGAATTTGGCATTGAGGGTTTCTTGACCTTGGCTATGGACCTATGGTGGTGAGACTTGAGAGGCTGAGGATTTGTTCTGGTGTTGTTCAAATATGGTTGTTCTTATTCATGTTAGGGGAGAAAATAAATTATTAGCTCTGCATCACTTTAATGACTGATAAGTTAACAGTTGTCCTGAAAGCTTATTTATTTATTTTTTAAAAACTTCTCTAACCCTTTGCAAGGAGGTTTGGGGAATCAGTGGTCTCGTCACAATCATTAACACTAGTCAAATTTAAGGAGTTATTCTTTTTTGAAAAATTACTGTTGATTCATGCAAAGATATGAGCCTATGAGGTATTGGTTTAACCTACTTTGCATAGTAATTAACCGGTCCTCTTTATTTACTAATGTTGCAGAAGAGAGGGTGGTAGTTTTGGTCATTGGTGGAGGGGGAAGGGAACATGCACTTTGTTATGCTTTGCAGCGATCTCCCTCCTGTGATGCTGTCTTCTGCGCACCTGGTAATGTTGGGATTTCCAACTCAGGGAATGCCACTTGTATTTCAGACCTTGACATCTTTGACAGCTCAGCTGTAATATCCTTCTGCCACAAATGGGGTGTGGGGCTGGTTGTTGTGGGACCAGAGGCTCCTCTTGTTTCAGGCCTTGCAAATGATCTGGTTAAGTTTGGAATTCCAACTTTTGGCCCTTCAGCAGAGGCTGCTGCTTTGGAAGGTTCCAAAAACTTCATGAAGAATTTGTGTGACAAATATGGAATTCCTACTGCTAAGGTTTATCCTCCTTTCTTTTATCCGTCAGACCAAGAGAAGGGAAATCTCCCTTCATCTCTTTATGTTAAATCTTTTTTAGAACTTTAGTGCGAATTATTGTAGCTTTCATTTTCTAAAGTTCCTTATAGCGGCACATTGGTATGCTATTTCTGTTTATATTTGTGTGTGTGTGTGTGTGTGTGTGTAGTTTCTTCTCTATTGGACTGAAAAAGTGAGAATTGACCCCAGTTTTCCCTATTGCCATCAATATTCTTTGTCTCATTTTTTTAATGGGCATTTCTTTCCTTTCTTTTGACTGTTATATCTACTATCTTTTTCTATTTTAACAAATTTCAAGTCTGCTAATTTCTTTGCTTTCTCATTATTGTGTCACCATTTTCCCACAAATTTCCTTAAGAATTTATTATTCAATTGTGCAGTATAAAACATTTACAGATCCATCTGCTGCAAAGCAATACATTCAAGAGCAAGGAGCACCAATTGTTATCAAAGCGGATGGATTGGCAGCTGGAAAAGGAGTTGTTGTTGCTATGAGTGTGGAGGAAGCATGTGAAGCTGTTGACTCAATGCTTGTGAAGGGTGATTTTGGTTCTGCAGGTTGCCGTGTTATTGTTGAAGAATATCTAGAAGGAGAAGAAGCATCTTTTTTTGCCCTGGTGGATGGAGAGAATGCCATACCTCTAGAGTCTGCTCAGGACCATAAACGAGTTGGAGATGGCGATACAGGACCCAATACTGGTGGGATGGGGGCATATTCTCCAGCACCCATCTTAACAAAAGAACTTCAGGCATTGGTCATGAAATCTATAATTCTTCCTACAGTAAATGGAATGGCTGCAGAAGGGTGTAAGTTTGTTGGGGTTTTGTATGCTGGGCTTATGATTGAGAAGAAGTCTGGCTTACCAAAGCTGATTGAGTACAATGTGCGCTTTGGAGATCCAGAATGCCAGGTCAGTTAACAGACACTAAATTGATATTTATTCTATGGTCCAACATATAATTAGATACTGTGGACCCTGCTGGTTTTGAAGCATGATAGCAGGATGCAAATTTTGGTCAGGCTTTGAATGTGGTATCTTCATAAATTATTTTGACTTGAAAATTCAATCCCGTATGGCTAACTTAGTTCAGTTAGCTATGGTGCTGTTACTGTTTGGGAAGTCATTAAATTTTGCTTTTCTTTGCTTATATTAATCTGCAATTCTTTCACAATGAACTTTCTTTAAGTTGGTTTTTAAAAGTAGATGGTGGATAAGTTGATATATTGCCCCATGTATTAGGCTAGTGTAAAAATTGTACCATGTAGCATGTGAATGTTATGGCTGAGGTAGTGAGATAGGTAAGAAGAGAATAATATAAGTTGAAGGCAGATCACTTAGTTAATCTTCTTTTTTAATGCCAAATTCTGGTTTGCCTTTTCGCCAACATGATATAAGTTATATTGTGTACGTACTCTACAAACATATGGGTTCAATTGCATACTCAAACTTTTTGAATGGGTCTGCTTTAGAGATCCATGTTTTTGCTGTGACTATAACCATACGCTATCAACTTAAGACATTACAATGTGTCAATGACATTGTTCATGACACCTTTTTGGCACTTCCCAGTAACCCTCTTAGTTGTCAAAAAAAAAAAATTTATGTTGTTGGTGACATATTGAACTGGATTCTTTTGGCCTTGTTTGCCCTTAATGATGAACAGGTCTTGATGGTTCGGCTGGAGTCTGATCTGGCGCAAGTTTTGCTTGCAGCTTGTAGAGGAGAGCTGAGTGGGGTATCCCTGAACTGGTCCCCAGGTTCAGCCATGGTAGTGGTAATGGCAAGTAAGGGTTATCCTGGGGCCTATGAGAAAGGATCTGTGATTCGAAATCTTGAGGAAGCGGAGCATGTTGCTCCATGTGTTCAGATATTTCACGCTGGAACTGCCCAAGACTCAGATGGCAATATCATTGCCACGGGAGGACGCGTTCTTGGGGTTACTGCCAAGGGAACAGATCTTGAAGAAGCACGGGAACGAGCTTACCAAGCTGTTGAGGAAATTAATTGGCCGGGAGGATTCTACAGGCGGGATATTGGTTGGAGAGCACTGCCCCAGAAACAATTTGCTACAAAGAGGGTGAACTAATGTGAGAAAATAAAGGTGGCTCATTTGGAAAACAAATGTTCTGCATTGTTGAATATTTAAAAATGGCTCGTGATAGAAATTAACCAAGGAAGAAAAAGGTCCTCTTGTTGGCGGACTTTTTTGGCTTCTTATAGAATTTTCATGTCATATTACTGACATTGATTCCATCTTTTTTGTATCCAAAGATTGAGCCAAAAAAGTTCAGCATTACTCTACACATGGGTCTCAGGCTAAGTGACATTTCCCAATTATTCTATGAGATAAACCTGGGTTCAAGTCCTCTCTCCATTTGTTGGAAAAAAAAAAAAAAAAAAAAAAAAAAACCTTAGAAGCCAAAATTGGCGTAGTTTGTTGTTACTTTTGGAGATGTGAATATATATATATATATATATATATATATTTATATTTTTTTTTAGATTTTTTTTTTATATGTTTAGGATATTTTCAATGTGGCAAAAAGAAGAGAGGATACCTTCAGTAAGGTTGTTGCAGTGTGTTTGACAAATTTAGTTAGTGAGAAAAGTAGCGAGGTAAAGGGGAATGGCGAAAAATGAAGTTTGTAGTATCTTCTTTTGTTAGCATGGAAGGAAAAGATGTGAAAAGGAAGTTTAGAGAAAAGTATGGTTTACTTGAGATGGTATGATGATTAATTTGTGCCAAAGAGAAAAGTTGAACTCAAGATGTTCTTTCTGCAATTAACTCCTAAATCTTCACTTTTGATATGAAGCTAACTATTATACATATTTCGGAAGAGTTCATTGAATTGAAATACATGATTTGATGTAAAGGAAAACAAACATTTTCATTGTAATTTGGCCCCAATGAAAAAGAGCAAAAAAAAAAAAAAAACAATTCTTTGAGCTAAAGAGTGCCAAGCCCCTTGTAGGATACTTTGGGTGTTTTCAACAAAGAGGTTAGGGGTTTAAATTTCCCTTATCGAATTATTAAAAAATAAATGGATGAGTTAAAATAACAAATCATGGGAAAGTGATTCTTTCAAAAACAAATAAAGAAAAATCATGTGAAAGTATTTTGTAGTGAGATTACTTTCTAACATTAAAGGAGCTATTTAAGGAGTGAATATGCAAATACAATGATGTAATGAATAACACCTTGATTGTAAAATATATAATGTTATTGCTTTCCTTACTTGATCAACTGCTTTAGATTGAGTTTTGAGTACTAGTAGGTGGTCTTGATAAGTTAGGTAAGCAGAAAATTACGACCTTAGATAGAGCCTTGATTGTGAGGTACGTAAGCCTCATAATCTAGTGTAAGTCAGTAGTCTGGACAAGTTAGGAAAACCAGAAAATTACGCACACTCTCGATGATTAATGAATGGTGGCACCATGCCATTCACTAATGGTTTTTAATGGTTCTAAAACGTATAGTTTCTTAAGGAATTAATTAAATTACTGATTTTGTTACATAACCTTCACTTCAAAAAAGAAATATTAATCAAGTTGCAAGGGTCAAGATTTATAAAGATCTTCATCATGATAGCAAAGGATTAACCATAAATATTATTACTAATTTCATAAAATTGAAAAAGACTGTCACATTAAACATATAGTAAATAACAACGAGATAATTCGGGTAACAATGGCTAATAAAAACGCATTGATATCCCACACTACTTATTTTGGCTATATCTTAGATAGCAATCTACCCTACTTGTCTCTCAAAAAATAAGGACAAGTGGTAGCACTTAACAATACTAAAACTAATTGCAACATAGAAAAAAATAATTCTAAAGCTAATCAAGCAGCCGATGGAGCATTCTTGTCATGATCAGCAATGATATTCTTATAATCCAAAGACTCATCATCATAAATATCCCACCATTTTTTCACTAGATCCTTGATATCTTCCCTCTGCATGTTTTCTTCTTTCCCAGTGTACCTCCAAGGCTTTGAACCCTTTATCATAAACACAAGGAGACAAATTAGTTATTAGTAAATATAATACTAATTAAGTATAAGATGCTGTAATTGAAATCAACCAAAAGAGTAACATACCGCAGCACAATAGTGGGCAACTTTTATTTCATCAAAGTTGAAATTTTCAGGGTGGCGCCACAGCATGGCTAAAACAAGGTTGTATATGGGAGGGATGGGCTTATAAATGTCCTTAAAGTACATGTTAAGGAAGTCCTACAAAAGATAACCCAAAATTTAGTATATTTTTTAGTGAAACAAATTGAAAATATGGTAATGATAGTATATAATATATAACCAAAAATTAAATTAAAATTACCTGCTCAGCAAATAAAGTAGGGGGGGTGACTTTGACAGTCTCCAAAATATCATGGTAAGTTGAAAGTTTTGGCTCATAGACAAACATGCCTGCATTGAAGTAAAGTGGGGGAGGTGAGCCCAACTCAGCTGGCCACTGAACCCTCTCTGGGCACTGTTGGCAATAGCCAATGTTGTGTTGAGTAGAATTGATCCATACATTCTCACAAAAGCAATCCATCACAGCATAAAAGTATCCATCAGGCAAGTCAAATAGGTGATCAATATTGCCAAAAACTTGTATGTCACCATCCAAGTAGATCAACTTGTCATACTCCTCAAACTACATGAGGAATGCCAATAATCAAATCACTTATTAATTATAGCATACAATATATAGAAAATAGAAGATATAATATACTTGGTAGAACGAGTGCTTTGAAAGAAAAGATATAAAAACTTGGTAGTGTATTTCATGTTTTAAATGTGGACACCAATAAAAAAAAATGTATATATCGTGCATGAAATCATGAACATATATTGTGTAGCAAAGATTTACCTCCCAAATACGAAGTTTTGAGTAGTTGATGACATAGTATGCCATAGCAAACTTAGCAGTGTGGTTCTCTGGAGGGCTTAAAGGCACAATCTCACGTAAAATACATCCCTGAGATTCAAGGATGCAACGGTGCTCCTCAGGCACATCAGGCAACATGGCCACCACAAGAGGATAGGCAGACTTGGCCTTTCTTAGGCCCTTAGCCAAACCAACCACACCTTTCACATAGTCTCCAGCACCAGCCAAAAAGGTCACATAGGCTCTCTTAGGGAAATTCACACTCTTGGTTGTTGCTTCTAGTGCCATTCTTGGGGTTGAAAGGAAGAGAAAGAAACAAGATTTTTAATGGAAGGGAAAGAACAAAAATCACGAAGGTCTAGCAAGATGGTTTTTGAAGAATAGGGTTGTGGCTGTATATATAGGCAGTATGTGGTGGTGAAAAATGGTAATGTTTGATATTAGGGGAAATGAATTATTTTTATGTATCTTTTTTGCCAAAAATCATGGTACTGATTTGGTTCGAAATATATATACTTTATGGAAAATGTTAGAACCATATATACTTTATGGAAATATATATTCTTATGTATCTTTTATTGTTAGGGATTTTTTTTTTCAACTTGTTATAAGGGATATTTTGTCGTGATTGTCATTTGTTTCCCTCTCTTACCTTTAAATCTCAAAATTTATTAGTGAGTAATCAATTCCAAAATTTCTGAGATTTGCTATGCAAGCATTTAGCATATATTCCATATTTAACGATTAAGGAATCACTTTTAATGCAATCATCTAATTTTTTATAAAAGGTAGTTGCGATTAAAAACCGGGGTAAAACCGGGGTAAACTTATTGCATATTATTTCCATTAGGTTTTCAACGGTTTTCTTTTTCCACTTTATCTTAATTTATAGAATATTCTCCTATCATGTATTCTTTTTACATCTCTTGGGCAATACGTTTCACAGTTGGATAATTCGACCGTACTCTCCTTTTTTTTTTTTTTTTTTTTAAGGTACGATGCTCACTAGTAAGCACAAAACATCACATTTGATGGTACTATTTTCATATTGTGCAGTACTAACATCACATGTGACTGTACTTTTGTCACATTTGGTGGTTCGCTTATTTTTTTTTTCACATTTAATGGTATCATTCTCACATTGTGTAGTACCAACATCACATGTGACTGTACTTTTGTCACATTCGGCGATTCCCTTATTTTTTTTTTCTCATATTTGATAATACCATCCTTACATTGTACAGTACCAACATCACATGTGATTTAACTTTTATCACATTCGGTGGTTCCTTTATTTTTTTTTCACATTTGATTGTACCATTCTCACATTGTGTAGTACCAACATCACATGTGACTGTACTTTTATCACATTCGGCGATTTTTTCACATTTGATGGTGCCATTCTCACACTGTGCAGTACCAACATCACATGTGACTGTACTTTTGTCACATTCGGCGATTCCCTTATTTTTTTTTCTCATATTTGATAATATCATCCTTACATTGTACAATACCAACATCACATGTGACTGTACTTTTGACACATTCGGTGGTTCATTTATTTTTTTTCACATTTGATGGTACCATTCTCACATTGTGCACTACCAACATCACATGTGACTATACTTTTGTCACATTCGGTGATTTTTTCACATTTGATGGTACCATTCTCATATTGTGTAGTACCAACATCACATGTGACTGTACTTTTGTCACATTCGGCGATTCCCTTATTTTTTTTTCTCATATTTGATGATACTATCATTACATTGTATAATACCAACATCAAATGTGACTGTACTTTTGTCACATTCGGTAGTTCCTTTATTTTTTTTTCACATTTGATGGTATCATCATCACATTATGCAGTATCAACATCACATGTGACTGTACTTTTGTCACATTTGGTGGTTCTCTTATTTTTTTTCTCACATTTGATGTTTCCATTATCACATTAGGCAGTACCAACATCACATTTGATTGTATTTTTCTCACATTCGATGGTACTTTAATTTTTGCCTCACATTTCGCAATTCCGTTGTCACATTGGGCAGCACCAACATCACATGTAATTGTACTTTTGTCACATTCTATAGTTCTATTATTTTTTCTCACTTTTGATGGTTCTATTGTCACATTGGGCAGTACTAACATCACATTTGACCATACTTTTGCCACATTCGGTTGTACTTGTATTTTTTTTCTCACATTTGATAGTATCATTCTCAAATTGTGCAGTACCAACATCACATGTGACTGTACTTTTGTCACATTCGATGATTCTCTTATTTTTTTTTCTTATATTTAATGGTTCCATTGTCACATTGGGCAGTACTAACATCTTATTTGATCGTGTTTTTCTCACATTTAGTGGTACTTTAATTTTTACTCACATTTGACAGTTCCATCGCCACATTGGGATTTGGGCAGTACCAACATCACATGTAACCATATTTTTGTCACATTTGATAGTTTCCTTATTTTTTTTCTCACATTCGATGGTTCCATTATCAAATTAAGTAGTACCAACATCACATATGACAGTACTTTTGCCACATTCGGTTGTACTCGTATTTTTTTCTAACATTTAATAGTCCCATCTTCAAATTGTGCAATACCAAAGTCATATGTGAATGTACTTTTGTCACATTTGGTGGTTCAATTTTTTTTTTCCTTGCAAATGATGGTTCCATTGTCTCATTAGGCAGTACCAACATCACATTTGTTTGTACTTTTCTCACATTTGGTTGTACTTTAATTTTTTTGATCACATTTGATAGTGCCGTCCTTACATTGTACAGTACCAACATCACATGTGATTGTACTTTTGTCACATTTGGTGCTCCCCTTATTTCTTTATCACATTTGATGGTTCCATAATCACATTAGGCAGTACCAACATCACATTAGACCGTACATTTCTCACACTCGGTGGTACTTTTGTCACATTCGAGGATTCCCCTTTTTTTCTCGTCAATTATGATAATACCCTCGAAAACTACAAAATGACTGAAATACCCTTAGAACCTAAAAAATGACAAAATCACCTTAAAACTCAAAAAAAAAAAAAAATCCAAAATTACTATAAAACCCAAAAAATGACTGGAATAATCATGAAACTTAAAAAATGACCAAAATACCCTTAGAAAAAAATTGACCAAATGACCTTGAAACATTAAAAAAATAATAATAAATAAAAAAAAAGACCAAAATTACCGTAAAACCTAAAAAATGACCGAAATAACAATGAAACCTAAAAAATGACCAAAATAACCCTAGGACAATAAAAATGACCACATGATCTTGAAATTTAGAAATTGACCGAAATGACCTTGAAGCAAAGAAAATGACTAAAATGACCTCATAACCTAAAAAGTAACCGAAATACCCTTATGACCTGAAAAATGACTTAAATATTTATGATCCACTTAATAATATAAAATTTACAAAAGAAAAAAAAAGTTATTTTTTTTTTTTTACCCAGTACTTGTTTTCTTAAAAGTAAAGTACCATACAAAAGATAAAGATAAATCACTCCAAGATCCACACTCTAAATATTAATTATTAACTTAAATATTTATAATTCATTTAATAATATAAATTTTTTTTTAAAATTACTCAATACTTGATTTCCTGAAAGTAAAGTACCATTCAAAAAGAAAAAGAAAAAGAATATATATATATATATATATGTATAAAGATAAATCACCCTATAGTCCATACTCTAAATACTAATTATTATACTAAATATTTATAATCCACTTAATAATATAAAATTTACAAAAGAAAAAAAAAAGTGAAAAAATATTTACCCAGTACTTGATTTCTTAAAAATAAATTACCATACAAAAAGAAAAAGAAAAAGAAAAAGAAAAATCACTCCATAGCCCACAATATAAATACTAATTACTATCTTAAATATTTATAATTCACTTAATAAATATAAAATTTACAAAAGAAAAAAAAAAGTGAAAAAAAATTTACTCATTACTTGATTTCTTAAAAACAAAGTACCATACAAAAAGAAAAAGAAAAAGAAAAAGAAAAAGAAAAAGATAAATCACTCCATAGCTCACAATATAAATAATAATTACTATCTTAAATATTTATAATACACTTAATAAATATAAAATTTACAAAAGAAAAAAAAAAGTGAAAAAAAATTTACCCAGTACTTGATTTCTTAAAAATAAAGTACCATACAAAAAAAAGAAAAGAAAAAGAAAAAGATAAATCACTCCATAGCCCACAATATAAATACTAATTACTATCTTAAATATTTATAATTCACTTAATAATATAAAATTTACAAACAAAAAAAAAGTGTAAAAAAAATTACCCAGTACTTTAATTTCTTGAAAATAAAGAACCATACAAAAAGAAAAAAGATAAAGAAAAAGATAAATCACTTCATAGCCCACAATATAAATACTAATTACTATCTTAAATATTTATAATTCACTTAATAATATAAAATTTACAAAAGAAAAAAAAAGTGAAAAAAAATTTACCTAGTACTATTTGATTTCATAAAAGTAAAGTATCATACCAAAAAAAAAAAAAAAAAAGATAAAAATAAATCACTCCATAGTCCACAATCTAAATACTAATTACTATCTTAAATATTTATAATTCACTTAATAATATAAAATTTACAAAAGAAAAAAAAAAGTAAAAAAAAAAAAAAATACCCAGTATTTGATTTCTTGAAAGTAAAGTACCATACAAAAAGCAAAAGCAAAAGAAAAGATAAATCACTCTGCAGTCTACAGTCTAAATACTAATTACTAACTTAAATATTTATAATCTACTTAATAATATAAAATTTACGAAAGAAAAAAAAAGTGAAAATAAATATTTACCCAATACTTGATTTCTTGAAAATAAAGTACTATACAAAAAAAAAAAAAAAAAGATAAATCACTCTGCAGTCTACAGTCTAAATACTAATTACTAACTTAAATATTTATAATCTATTTAATAATATAAAATTTACGAAAGAAAAAAAAAGTAATAATAAATATTTACCAAATACTTGATTTCTTGAAAGTAAAGTACTATACAAAAAAAAAAAAAGGATAAAGATAAATCACTCCATAGTCCACAATCTAAATACTAATTATTATCTTAAATATTTATAATCCACTTAATAATATAAAATTTACAAAAGAAAAAAAAAAGTGAAAAAAAAAACATTCGCCTAGTACTTGATTTCTAGAAAATAAAATATCATACAAAAACAAAAAGAATAACAATGGATAAAGATAAATCACTCCACATTCCATACTCTAAATACTAATTACTATCTTAAATATTTATAATCCACTTAATAATATAAAATTTACAAAAGAAAAAAAAAGTGAAAATTTTCTTTTTCCTAGTATTTGATTTCTTAAAAGTAAAGTACCATACAAAAAAATGAAAAAAAGAGAGATAATGATAAATCACTCCACATTCCACAATCTAAATACTAATTACTATATTAAATATTTATAATCTACTTAATTATATAAAATATATAAAAAAAAAGTGAAAAAAAAAATTACCTAGTACTTGATTTCTTGAAAGTAAGTACCATACAAAGAGAAAGAGAAAAAGAAAAGATAAATCACTCTGCAGTCCACACTCTAAATACTAATTACTATATTAAATATTTATAATCTACTTAATAATATAAAATTAACAAAAGAAAAAAAAAGTGAAAAAGATGATTTTTTTTTTTTTACCTAGTATTTGACCTCTTAAAAGTAAAATACTATACAAAAAGAAAAAGAAAAAGAAAAGATAAATCATTTCATAGTCCACACTCTAAATACTAATTACTATCTTAATTATTTATAATTCACTTAATAATATAAAATTTACAAAAAAAAAAAGTAAAAAAAAAAAAATTACCCAGTACTTTTAATGCAATCATCTAATTTTTTTATGAAAGGTAGTTGCGATTAAAAACCGGGGTAAACTTATTGCATATTATTTCCATTAGGTTTTCAACAGTTTTCTTTTTCCACTTTATCTTAATTTATAGAATATTCTCTTATCATGTATTCTTTCTACATCTCTTGGGCAATACGTTTCACAGGTATGTTTGGCAATGAGAGTGAAAATATTAACACAAGCTTGAAGTTCATTAGCCAAAAGCAATAAATAATCAAACAAAATGATCACATCAACAATAACTATCGAATTATCATATATATATATATATATATATATATATATATATATGTTTAGGCTTTGATCATGCTACTTTTTCGTAAAATTTAACCATAATATAACATTAAAAGAGTGGTTTCTATTTGTAACTTGCAATTTGAGTAATATTACATACTTTTACATAAGTCCATCATTGACAACACATATTTTGTACACTAATTACAATACTTCATGTTAACGGTTGTAAAAATAGAAAAAATAAAAAAAATTATGCCTCTAATTTTATTGACTTATAAATCCTTCTTTTCGTGTTTCATAAATTTATTAAAGAAGATTATTCTCCTTAGAAAAAAGCAAATAGCCAGAAATATCAATTGTAATTTAATGCCAAATGCTAGGAACTTGTTATTTGTGTGCTTGTGTGTGTTTTTATAAATTTAGAGGCTTGTTTGATAATTAACAAATTCTTTGTTTCCCACTACCGCTGGGACCTCTTGCAGCTGAAGCTAAGGCCATGGAAGAAGTAGCTCCCTTTGCTAGAGATTTTAGACTATAGGATGTTATCTTCGAGACTGACTCATCAACCATCTCAGGTGCTCTCACTGGCTCATCGACAACATCGGTTACTATTGAGGACATCATTAGAGGCACTCACCACACCTTACGTGACTTCCGAAGAACTCAGATACTGCATGTTAGGCGGCATGGCAACATACCAGCACACACTTTGGCACAACACGCCAAAGGGATTGACACTTTTGTTACTTGGTTAGAGGAAACCTATCATGTATTGAAAACTTCGTGTTTTAGGATGCTATGCATCTTTCTCCTTAATAAAATTCACGTATTTCTCAACAAAAAAAAAAAAAAAAAAACTTTGTCTCTTAAAAAAAGAATAACGCTTTGGTCAAGATAGTAAGATTTTAGGGGGCTAATGTAGGGTGTCCGAGGACTGAAGAGGAATGAATGCGAAGTATCACACTTGATCCCACCTGTAAAAGCATATTCGGCCCGAGGACTTCATTGACTCGAGAAGGGATGGAGATGCGAGATAGCATTTTATGAGAGCCCGATTGGAAGGGAAAAGACCTGGGGAAGGGGCCAAGACGGTGGAAGGGAGCTTCCTGTAAGGGTATACCTTCCCCCTCCACATTGAATGCTCTGCAACATCTTATCAGCTGTATTAATGAGGAAATGACATCTGAACAATAATTTTACAGTTAGTAGCCCCTTCTACCACCTTCAGCAGAATTATGATTTGACCAATATCTTGAGGAAAGACCTGAGGTATACAAGTGGAGGGATAGGATGCAAGGAAGGAGGGTATATAGAGGGGGGGGGGGGGGTGGGGTAAGGGGGGATGATTTTGGAAGAAGAAGATAAACAAGAAAGTGAACAATGCGTTGCCTGACTTAGAACTTGTATCAATCATATATAAGAACTTAACCTTAAACCTGACCAAGGAGAGCTTTATTCTCAATTACAACGTGAATTATTTTCCTTTGTTGCTTTAGGCTCTTCGGCCTTAGACCTAAACTTAGCTTAGAATTACACCAGAACTGTCTTCCCTCTCTCTACATATTTACCTTTTATTGTTTGGGCTTGGTTTGAAGGATAAAACACTACTTTTCTTAGTGGGCTTGGGCCATCAATTTTCAAGTTCTTACGGATAGTATTGATAACTTATACTTGGAAGTATAAGATGATATTTCTTTTTAACAGATTTATATGCTAAAAAATTACATTAAATAAACAAACAAATCCGAAGCTATGATCTTTAAAAGCCTTCCTTTATATTATTCACTTACATATATATATATATATATATATATATTGATACAAAGCTGTGAAATACAACCAACCAGACAAAACAAATATGAAGAACAACAGAGATGACAAACTGAGACTAGCATAAACAATCAGATACACTCCGCCCGAATCAACTCAAGCAAAGAAGGAGGACAAACCCCCACCCACACCTGAGAGGTTTCACTTCTTCTAGCTAGTTGAGCTAGCTCATGGGCAGCTCTGTTGTACTCCTTATTCAAATGTCTGATTTTCCAACTGGAGAAAGAGCTTAGCACAGCAAGAATACCTTGATACAAATGCCCAAGACCACCATCCACAAACTTCTCATTACTGTTGCTAACGATAGTGGCAGCATCAGACTCAATAATTACTTGAGTAATCTTCATGTCACAGGCAAGTAAAATCCCCGTCTCCACCGCAGGGGCTTCCACTTTAGCTACTGAAAAGTTGCCCTGAAAATACTTACAGCAAGCAGCTGTAACTCCCCCACATGAATCTCAAATAACAGCCTCTACACTAGAATGTCTCCCATCCTCCGACATTGCCCCGTCCACATTCACTTTGAAAATCCCAGGAGGTGGAGGATTCCACCTACAATTTCTAGCTTCTTGCCTCTTATTCAAAGACATTCTTGCCCCCCTGTATTCATGAAGATAATTATTTGCAAAACCCCAAATATGGCTCGGCAACTTGCAAGTAGACTAAAAAACAACTAAGTTCCTATTGTACCATTAACCAAGCTACTCCAAAAAATACTTCAAGATCTCGGGCTGTACCTTTGTCAAGGATTTGCATCGCAACATCAAATATATCACATAACCTTTGCCTATTCTCAACAACTTGGACTTCCTAATAATCCCAAACCCTTTTTGCGACTTCGCACTTGATGATGACATGAAAAATTGACTCCACCTCTCTTCCACAACAAGAACAAAAAACATTCTCCCCAATGCTTCTTTACCTCAAATTCACCATTGTTGGAAGAGTATCTACACAAGCTCTCCAAGCAAAGATCTTGATCTTTGAAGGAATATTTAAATGTCACACCTTCTTCCATAACCGCTCTCTTGGATCCCCACATGAACTTTCACCTTCCTCGAAATTATCCACCATATTGAGAGCTACATAGTATACACTTTTAACCGAAAACACTCCTTTCTTATTGGCTGCCTAAATAATTTTGTCCTCGGGAAGATTATAGCTAATTGGAATATTGAGAATCGTCTTTGCTTCAAATGGCAAAAATATGGACTGAATAAGGTCAGCCCTCCACCTTCTAGTGTCGTAATCAATTAAAGTCGAGACCATGGGATAATCATCAAAACTTTGTGGCGTGGAAACCACTTTGTACGTTGTGGGGGAAGGCAGCCACTTGTTGTTCGATATATGAATCAACCTACCATTGCCAACTCTCCAACGGGTACCTTTCTTAACCACCTCAAGCCCTTGCATTATGCTCCTCTAAGTATAGGAAGGCCTAGAACCCAGGCAAGCATTGAAAACATCTCCATGGGGGTAGTATTTAGCCTTATAAACTCGAGCTACTAAAGAGTTTGGATTCATGAGAAGCCTACAACCTTGCGTAGCAAGCATGGCTAGGTTGAAGGCTTGAAGGTTTCTAAAACCCATCCCACCTATAAGCTTAGATTTGTACAAACGCTTCCAAATCACCCAAGCAATCTTTGACTCTTGACCCTGCTGCCCCTACCAAAATTTTCTCATCATACCCTCAATATCATCACATAAACCCTTAGGAAGTTGAAAACAGCTCATAGTATACATAGGGATAGCTTGGGCCACCACCTTTATAAGGATCTCTTTACCCCTTATAGAGAGAAGTTTCTCCTTCCACTCGGCCAACTTCCTCCCCACTCTTTCCTTAATCTCAGCAAAAACTTTATTTTTTGACTTGCCAATCATAGAGAGAAGACCCAAATACTTACTGTGCCGAGAATCCTGCATAGGTCCCAAAATCTCCAAAATCTCATTTTTTTCCCTCATTCGTGTTAGCACTAAAGAATACCGAGGATTTGTCGGTATTGATTTTCTGACTAGAGGTAGCTTCATACGAGCAGAGGATATTAATTAGCTGATGACATTCTTGGCTATTAGCTTTACAGAACAGTAAACTATCATCTGCGAAGAAGAGATGTGTGATCTTAGGGTAGCCTCTTCAGATTGATAAGCCACTCATCAACTGATTTCTAGCAGTTTTACTAATGAGAGAGGAAAAGCCATCAGCACACAGTAAGAATAAGTAAGATGATAAGGGATCTCCTTGACGAAGACCCCTTGAGGGCATAATGTTACCATAAGCTTCACAATTAATTAGCACAGAGTAGGAAACAGAAGTAATATAGCGCATAATCAGACAAATCCAACTATCATGAAAGCCCAATTTTTTCCTAACCTGCTCAATGAAGCCCCATTCTACCCTATCATAAGCCTTGCTCATGTCCAATTTAATTGCCATATAGCTATCCTTCCCATCTCTTTTATTGTCCAGATAGTGCATGAGCTCAAAGGCTATAAGAACATTATTCGTTATAAGCCTCTCAGATAGAAAGACACTTTGATTTTCAGATATTATTTGAGGGAGAATGGACTTGAGGCGATTAGCTAAGACCTTGGCAATGAGTTTATAGATCACATTGCTTAGACTAATCGGTCTATAATCTGTCATTTTAGTTGGATTGTTCATTTTTGGGATAAGAGTAAGAAAAGTTTTGTTTATATCAGTCATAGAAGTATTGGAATTTAGGACATTTAAAACCATGCCAACTACATCATTACCCACAATATCCCAATATTTTTGATAAAAGATAGCTGGCATACCATCAGGGCTGGGAGATTTTGTCGGATGCATCTGCTTCAGGTAGCTTCAATTTCCTCCCATGTGAACTGCTTGATTAAACTTTGATTCATTTCAACTGTAACTTTAGGATCAATTGCTTCCACAACTTCCATAATCCAATCGGGATGGGAAGTCATATACAGCTTCTCGAAATATGAAACAGCTACCTCAGCCACCTTCAAAGTGGACACTCTCCAACTCCCCCTTTCATCTGGAAGCCTAGAGATGGTGTTTTTCTTTTTTCTTCCCAAGGCCTTTGTATGAAAATATCTTGTATTGCGTTCCCCAAGCCCCATCCATTGGACTTTAGATCTTTGTTGCCACATGATTTCCTCACAATCCAGCAAGTCATTAATCTCTTTCCTGAGCCTGTTAATTTCTCGACCATTACTTCCATCATGATCTCTCAGCATAACTCATTTAGGGCTTTTCTCTTAACCTAAATCTGCCTTGGTGCAAGGCCAAAAACTGCTTATTCCACTTTGATAACCCATCGACACGCTGCTTAAGGCCTGTCACCATGCCATTTGGATTGTGTAGATCTACACTTTCATTCCAAGCTGCCTTGATAATATCTCTACACTCATCCTTTCTAGTCCACATAGCTTCAAATTGAAATCTTCTCTTCTTGGGGTTTTGCGGAACAAAAGAATCAGTGATCAAGAGCAAATAATGGTCACTAGCAGATTCCACAAGATGGTGCACTCTCATATCCCTAAAATGATCAATCCATTCTTGTGTAACTAGAGCACGATCCAACCGAAGATACATTCTGTGTCTTCCCTCTTGCATATTGCACCAATTGAACTCTAGACCACAGAACCCAAGGTCCATGAATCTATAACAATTAATTGCTTCCCTAAATTCATTCATCTGCTTCTGAGATCTTCGAGCTCCCCCCATTTTCTCCGTAGCGGACACAATTTCATTGAAATCCCCAAAACATAGCCAGGTAAGCTAAAATTTTCTACTAAGAGCCCTTAATAAATCCCATGACTCCTTCCTTCTATGGCTCTCAGGATTTCCATAAAACCCAGTAATCCGCCACTTAAACCTTGAATCTTCAGTGACAATGGCATCAATACGCCTGTCTGAATAACTCTAAACATCAACAATAATATCCTTCCTCCACAGCAAAGCCAAACCTCCACTTCTTCCATGACTAGGAACAACTAACCCATTGATAAAACCAACACTCACCGTCTTCTTATCCATACTTTTCATTTTCAGTTTTGTTTCCGATAAGAAAACAAAATTAGGATCCCATTGTTGCACTAGACCTCGCAACACTCGAACTGACTAAGAATTCCCAAGCCCTCGACAGTTCCATCCTAAAGCCCTCACCAGTAAAACAAATCCAAAGAAGATTAAAAGGATACAGGGGTTCAACCAGAGCATCAAAACAACCCCAAATACAAGGGGAAAGTCCCTAATAAGAAACAAACCCTTGATAATCAAATAAGGAAACACTAAAACATATAAAACACTACTCACAGATTGTATGGAAAAGCCACTTTGGCCGAATCACACCAACACTAGGAGTACCCCACTTGTCGGAGATTCAACCCACAAAATTACTTCTTGGGGTTCAAACACCGACCCCTTCAGCATAAGAATTCCACAAATCAATACCCACGCCGATCAGCTCCCAGGATTTCGACCAGCAACAAATCAATACCCGCACTGATCAAACTGACCCACTTCTGTATCTAAGGAAACCCCCTGTGAAGAAGGAAAGACTCACCGAGAGGTGTTGGTAGACTGAGGATGTGTGCCGAGAGAGAGAGCTGGAACCTCATTGTCTAGAGAGAGAGAGAGAGACGAAACTCTCTAGAAAGGACTAGAACCCTTCGGTCCAGAGAGCTATATTTTTTTAATCCTAGACTTCTTTGGATCATTAATTTTTTCCCTTTATCTCAAGGTGTTACATAAAATAAAATTTTTTAAGACTAAAACGAAAATTATACGATCTAAGTTTGGATCAATTGTGATTTTAGTCCCTCTAATAACTCTGCCAAAAAAAGTTTGTTCAACTGTTTTTACCTATAGTCCCAAATATACTCAAGGCCAAAGATTGCCTTTTGACTATTTTTGCTTTTTTTTTTTTTTTTTTTTTTTAATGATGAAAATAAACTGCTTTTACCTTAAATCAACTATGGATTGAAAATTTCAATTCCAGTCCCTCTAATAACTCTGCCAAAAAAAGTTTGTTCAACTGTTTTTACCTATAGTCCCAAATATACTCAAGGCCAGAGATTACATTATAACTATTTTTGCTTTTTTTTTTTTTTAATGATGAAAATAAACTGCTTTTACCTTAAATCAACTATGGATTGAAAATTTCAATTCCAGTCATAGGGCAATTATTTCATTGCAAAATACATGCAAAATGGAGTTTTAACTCCAAATATCTAAACTGATAGAGACCCTTCCATGATAGTAACAGCTTTTCCTCGCAGTAGCACTCTTTGGTTTTGTTCATCGAGATGAATGTTTGCTACTCCACTTCTAGCTGAAGCCTAAACAGAATCAACAATGTCAATTAATATGATGAAGACAACAACTACAACGATGAGTTTGCATGCACTGAAGATAGGCAAGAATACCGCATATGCAACAAGATCACACTTCCCTAGCCTTTTGCTCCAGTACAATGCTAAGGCACAATTTGCACTCCCACAAACATGATCCTGAGAAGAAGTGAAACAGGTAAGAGGAAATTGCACTAGTTTCATTTCAATTCTAGACAATAACAAGAAGGGGAGGTTCTTTTTTCTCATTTTATTTCAGCATTCTAGTATCATCCAAGGTACAAAGTCATTATAAAAAAATTAGATACAAGAATTACTCAGCTATTCAACTTATGAAGAAGCATCCTTTAACATGGCGAAATTTGTTTGAGTAAAGGGTATTCCTTAGGTCTGATAACATTCTATTCAACACAAAAGTCGTATTAAGTAAAGGGTATTACTTAGGTTTGATAACATCTCTCATTTGTTTGTTTTTTGCAATCGAATAATATTAATCAATTCATTATGCGGGCTCTAATAAGTGCATTAAACTGTGTCAACCTTGAAAGTCCCTCATGACTTGTTGAATCATGTATCCGGAGATGTTCAATGTTCATTCTAACATAATCAGAAACATGTTATTAATGCATTAAAGAGACCAAACAGAGATTGATAATATATCAAGTTCTTGAATAACATTACATTGTTTGAGACCAAATGCTAAACATATTTTACCTCATTGACCCGAAATTTTGGGCAAAAGAATCCATAGTAATAGTCAAATCCAGAATCTAGGGGAGCAGGCCCTGAAATAATTATCCCCCTTCCAGGACATTTACATATCAAATCAAACTGTGGCTAAAGTTCTACGACAGTTTCTCCAGATGAGAGTATTACCTGCAAAACATGATAAGCTTTTCAATGAATGAAACAACCAAGTGCTAGTTCCAAAGTTATGGGATCGGTTATGAATCCTCAATAGACTAGTCAAGGTTTGATGAATTAGATATATTATTGAAATAAATAGAAATTTTAATACAATTGAAACTTGCAGCTGAAGGACTGCTACCACAGGAGCAGAATAAGCTTACAAGATACAAATGCTTAAACATCAACTCCAAACATAAAAGGAGAAAAACCAACTAGACAACACATTACAGACCTTCAGCCATTCACTTTAACTATCACTTAGACCATTGGGACACTAGAACACATAGAGAAATTCCCCATTTATTACATAAAGCTCTATTCAGAATGGAATTCATATACCCCCCTCTAGCCTCAATTCTTGCTTTTACTTCTCTCTTAATGGATTGAATAATTCTTTATTCTGTCTCTAAACCCCACCATGAAGGATAGCATTTTGTTGCCAAATGTGATAAACAGTAGCTGCCAAGGCTAATTTACATATCTCTGCTCTTATAGTTTTCCCATTCCAATGCTTTTCCTACCACAAAATCTTAGGAGAAACATGATAGGCATTACTTTAAGGTGCTTAAAAATATTTTAAAACCAGACAAAAAGATGCCATTTTTTCCATTAAGATTCACTTAGACAAGCTATTATACATCTAACCCAACAATTATGGCTGCAAATAAGAACAAGCCACGATTCCAATAGGTCAAAGAATCATACAAGTTAGTTCATATCATTCATTTTAAGAATATTTTATCGAAAATTTTTCAGTGCATATATAACTACTATAGTTATGAACTTTGAAAGTTAAGTATGAAAGAAAAATTAAATCAAAGTGAAAATGTTAGGACACGTTACAATGAGATCATCTTCAGTTGCTGTTCTCTTTATATCAATCACAGAGGCACCATTCAGGGCTTTGGAAATGGGTGAAAACTCAGCAGAGTTGAAATCAATCATTGGGATGGTAGGAAAATCCAATTCAATAAGAAAACTCTCTTGTGACTCATGATTCTGAATATTCAAACCATCAATTGTTTGTATATATGCAACCTTTCTAGCAGTTAATGTTCCAGATTTTGTGACAAACTCAATGATATCACAATTCAACAAACTAGAAGTGAAGAGTGTATGTGCAGCAGCTAATGTAGCATAACCACATATCTTAGCCTGCAAAAGGCCAGGTATCAATTACTCATTTGATCAATAATTCAATGCTAAAAGACTTGCAAGTAAATAAATAACGGCAAGATGTTCAATTTTGAAAGAAAATAAGAAATCTTAAGTACATTTAAAAGTAATTAATACTTGTGTGAAATTTAAGTGATAAACAATCTTAACTCAAACTCATTGTTAGAAATGGCAAGACATAGCTCTAAATACAATGTTGGAATAAGAAAAAAAATTAAGAAAGATTATAAAGAATTCAAGTGGTTCAGCTTGGAGGTGTAAGTTCATAGCAAAAAAAACCTCTAAACGTCTACCGTTTTACTATTTAGCTTTGTGTGTTTCAAATGAACCGAATAAGCATTGGACTATTTACAGGTTAACCTTGAACTAACCTTAAGGTTATAGTACTATGGTTAGGATTAAATTAGCTTTTTGTAAAAGTGCATAATGAAAAAGTAGAGTTTTCAAAAAGTACATAATGAAAAAGTGCATTTTCAAAAAGCTGAGTGTTTGGTAAAAGCTGTTAAAAGTGATTTTTAAAAAAGCTGCATATTTGGCTAGCACTTATAAAAGTGGTAGTTTGAGAGTTAAATTACCAAAAAGGATAATGTATATATAAGGAAGTTTATTTCATACTTTTTTTTTTTGGATGTGAGTTTGGTTCATAATTAAATCAACTACTTCATCATACTTAAATCAATTTTTCTCTTTCTAAAAACATTATTTTTTTCTCACTAATATTAGCTAATAATAAACTACTACTTAAGATTTATTGTAAAAGTATTGTGAAAATATTGTGATAAAAATTGATACTGATTTTAATTTTAACGTACTATTAGAATTATTTTTTTCTCTTTCTAAAAAAATTAATTTTTCTCACCAATATTAGTTAATAATAACCTACTATTTAAGATTTATTGTGAAAATATTGTAATAAAATTTCCTTCCTTTTTCTTTTTTTTTTCCCTCTTTTTTTTCTCCTCCCCTCACTTACCGCATTTCATTTTTTTTTTTTCTTTTTTTTTTCCCTCTTTTTTTCTCCTCCACACACATACCCTCACTCTTTTCCTTTTTTCCTTCTTTCCTCTCTTTTTCCATACCACTTCTTCCTCCAAGCTCCAGAACGTTCCACTGTGCTCTTCTTCTTCCTCTTTCTTTTTTCTTTTCTTTTTTTCTTTTTTTTTTCCTTCTTTCCCCTTTTTCCCTACCACTTCCTCCTGAACATTCCACTTTTCTTTTTTTGTTCCTTCTTTCCTCTTTTTCCCTTCCACTTCCTCCAGTTGCCGCAGAGCTTTTTTTGTTCCTTCTTTCCCCCCCTTTTTTTTTTTTGACAGTTCGATGATGATGATGATGAAGAAGATGAAGATGATTGAAACAAGGAAATCCCATTGGATTTGTATTTGATTTTGATTTTGGGTTTGGGTTATGGGTTTTCAGTTAATGGTTTAATTTTGAGTTGATTTTCTGTGGATTTTGGGTTTGATTTTGAGTTGATTTTGTTTTGAGTTGATTTTGAGTTGGGTTTGAAATGGGTTTTGTTGATTTTGTTGATTGTGGTGGTAGACCGGTGATAGTTGGGTGGTGTTGTGTTTGTAGCAGCACGGTGAGGGCAGACCGGCGTGAGAATTGAGAACTGATGAAGGGTAATTTGGTAATTGAACTCACCCAACGGATATATATATCAAACGCCCACGGTAGCTTTTACAAAATGGACCGAAATACGTCCATAACTGAAACGCGCATTTCTTCACAAATATAAAATGCAACTTTTATCAAAAAGTTGTGTTTTATATTCACCAAACGCTGAACTTGGGCTGGCTTTTTTAAAAAGCCAACTTTTGGGCTCAAAACGCCCAAACAAGCGGGCACTAAGATTTCCTAACACAATGGAGTTGACAAGAACTGTACAATTTGGGGCCTTGATATCACTAACATTAATAATCGTATCACAATATAAAGAAATTCAAAATTCATAGGATTCATAATTTAAAATTATATTGCTTGGGTCGCCAAATTTTTATCAAGAACAGCTAAGTATGCTTAAACTAATTCATTTTTCTTTCAGGTAAATTAGAATATATCTCCATTTGTGCCAAATAAATATCTCCTTTTCTATATTGCTTTCTCAGTCATGTATGGAAATGAAAGTACATACCTCAGCAACAGGAGTGAACCATCTAAGACGGAACCGAGGATTGGGCTAGTTGGACTGAGTGAGGTGAGTCAAGTAACACGTGGTGGGGGTGTTGAACTCGGTTGCCACCACTTGTAGCCACTCCTGGGTTCTCTGATCTTCCTCTAAGAAACACACCACTGCTGGGTTCCCCTTGAAAGCTGAGTCAGTGAACGCGTCCACCTGCCAATGCCAACTCAGACTTTCATTGACAAATATACAACACTAACATATAAGACTATAAAACACACACACAGAGTACCACATAGTACTTGACAGGTTTCACTGCCTTGTTCCTGTGGGACTCAGAGAATTTCTGATGCACTGAAAATGAAGTTGTTTCTGTTAATATAAAATGGTCAACGGACATCAGAAAGCAAATTGAGGAAAGAATTGGATTTATAAAAAATAAAAAACGAACTTGCCAACTTGGTGGTTTGTGTGTGTGTGTATATAGATATATAAACTATTCCACTTCATGTCCATATAACACATCTCAGAAACCCCATTAACTAGATTGAATCTACGACCTGTGGCCGTGAGCTGGTTGGTTTATATTCCCAAATCGTATCACAAGTGCAACATACATGAGTAATGACGGAAAGGCACATATTCACTTCACTCCAATGCACAAGGGGTAAAGTGTAATACTGAAGAAATCAGGTAAATCTCTAAGTACAAGGGAGTAGTGTGTTTTAAAAAAAAAAAAAAATGAAAAATATACTTATTCAATCGAATCTTATTGTTCTTTTATTCAATTTTTTAACATATAAGCAATATATATTCCTAGGCCAATAGAGATATGTTAATAAATCTCCTAATTTACCTTTTATTTTATTTGAAAACTTCGGTCCTATTTTTTCAACTTCGGTCCAACTGGTTCAAATAGGTCTATTTTGGTCCACTTCAATCCATTCGGACCACTTCGGTCTATTCTGTCCACTTTAGTCTAATTTGGTCTACTTCAGTCCATCCAGCCCATTTTTGTGCGCTTACATAATGAAAAAAGATAGTTCTGGATTAATAGCACTTATTTTAAATCTAAATTTATTTATAATACACACACACACACACACACACACACACACATATCATAAACTTGTAATATTTAAAATTTTCAATATAGCATTTATTGTTACTACGTTCTTGTTAAGCCATATTAACGTAGCATTTTGATCTACTTTTGTCCGGCTAAATTTAAGTGAAAGTCTTTTTAAACACAAAAGCTATGAATATACAAATGTAATGGCAGTTACTCATTTATTGTTACTTCACTCTTTTTGAACTACATCAGCATAGAATTTCGGTTCATTAAGTCCATTTTAGTCTACTTAGTCCATTATGTCCATTCACATGATATTTAAACCATCTAATAATGTTAATAATCTAGAAGAACATTCAAAAGACTGAGGGACACAAAGAAATGGTGGATAAAGTTTATCATAAAAAAAAAAAAAATTATGATAAGGCGAAAGGCTTAATAACATGTTATAGTTGATCTTTAAATAATTGTACTTACCCAATAAGATAAAATAAAATAATTGCAATACTTATATGTATCTGTTAAGTATTAGTCAAAATTAAGATCATTTTGTAAGATTGATGCATATGATGTTTGAATATTTTGCCAGGTTCCTAGTTTGTTCTACATTCTTAATGGAAAATCAATGAAAACTTAAGGTTTTAAAAGGCAAATGCAATAATTTTGTCTCCAATATCTCAAACAATGGAGTGCAAAGTTACACCCTTTTCAAGGTAAGAGTTAGAAAATTTTAGGAAGACATCTATATCTATACTCTATATAAAAAAGGACAGTTGAGCTACTTGTTTGACAAAACGACTGCTCAAATGTTAAAACGAGGACAAAAAGTTTGAAGTGCAGCAAACAAAATTTAGAAGTCCAGTAGATTCTTTGGAATACATCCACATTTGATTGAAATTTCTAAATTGGTCCTACCTTCATTTGTGAGCCAAATAAAAATGGGCCATTTTTAGTCTTTTTGTTGTCATGTTAAAAGTGCTAGCTAGCAGACATGTTTTGGTATATTTACGTTTTTATCCTTTAAAACTTTAAATGAGAAAAGTGAAAAGGTGTGGGTAGTTTTGGTAATTTTCAATCTCAATCATTGATTAAAAAAAGTAAAGAAAAACTTTATGAGAAGTAAAAAATAAAAGTTAAAAAAGTAAAAATTGAAAATTTTTTGTGAGACAACTGAGGTGAATTGCACCCGGTACAATACCTTAGGTATTGCACCAGATCCTAATCCTTCAATACCCAATGACTTTACTGATACACACAAACTGAAGCAACACGGTAAGGGAGAGAAATAGTGAGAGATAAGAACAGAGAGAAAAAAAGGGGGTCAGCCATGACCCATTAGTCAACTGCTTCCATCACAAGAGAGAGAGAGAGAAGAAACAAGAAAAAGAAGAAGTTTGGAGAGAAAGAAAGATGAAGATTTTGTTTTGGTTTAGCTCATTAATTTATTTTATTTTATGAAAGTATATTTATCTCATTTAGATGTAGCTTCTGCACATGGGTTCATATTGCATATGGATTATTACTTTCTTGCTTGCTGGGCTTTTTTTTTTTTTTTTTTTGAGAAAGTCTTAGTGGTTTGTTTTAACAAAGATGCAGATTTTGTTTTGGTTTAGCTTATTCATTTTATCTCTTCTTTTTTTTTTTTGAAATTATATTTATTTCATTTAGATGTAGCTTCTCCAAATGGGATGTGGATTATTATTTTCTTTCTTGCTGGTTTTTGTTTTTTGAAAAAGTCTTGCTGATTTGTTCTAATTTGTTATATGTAGTCATGTTCCTTTTTCTAGTAAAGATATATGTAGTCATGATGAAATTATTGTGATGCTTCTAAAAATAAGTGGACCCCTTTTTGGTATTTTTGTCATCAGTTCTAGAGATTTCTCGTTGCCTTTTTTTTTTTTTTTTTTTTTTTTTTTTTTTTTTTTTTTTTTTTTTTCTTTTTTGGATATATGTGAGCTGAGAAACAAAACGTTGGAGGTTTCTATTATTTTTCTGCTGACACATTTCGTTCAAATTATTTTGTTGGTTGTAACTTCATTTGTTAGCTAGAGAAAAAGTGGGGACCTTTTAGTATTTTTCTTCTGAACTCCATTCAGACCGCTTTCCACGGTTCCCTGCTTCCTTTGAATTTGAACCTTGGAAAAACACACACACACACACACACACACACACACACACACACACACACACACACACACACACACACACACACACAGAGAAAAACAAAAGAAAACTAGCCTCATCACACGCATTTCGCCCGTGCGATGAGTCTTTTGTTTTTTTGTTAGTGGTCCTATTTTGTAGAAAAAAAACTATGTTTTTTTATTTTATATATATAATTTTTATTTTGAAAATTTATTTTATAAATAAATAAATTAATTTGAAAATTAATAGGAGAGTGGTCCTAATTTTTAAGCAATGTTTTAGTGGGAGTTAAAGTTGCATTTTTACCGGATTGTCCTTTAATTTTATCTCTACTTAAACATAGGAGTATAGGAACATTTTTGAACTAAAAAATGAGGAATCCAAATGAGAGAAGCCCCTTAAATAATAGTATAGAAGAAACACAACTACTGGGAGTCTAGAAAGCACGGGTGAGGCTCCAGGGCTGCCGCACCCGCGCCGGATTCGCGGTGACACAGCGATGCTCCTCCGACGTGCCGATTGGTCTTTTTTTTTTTTTTTTTTTTTTCGATCCTCAAATCCACTGTCTCTCCTTTAGCTTTATCCTTGTCCCTGAAAGTTTCTGGAAAAGAGATTAGCTCAAGCATTTCTTGAAGAGAATTCTGCAGCACAAGCAAAGGCATTCTTTGGAGCTGACGAGAGAGCTACTATCAGGAAGAAGAGAGCGTTTAGACTGTTTAGAGAACTAAAATGCTAAAAAGAAGAAGGGAACTTGAAAGAAAATTTTGAATACACGGCTGAGATGGGATTTGGGAATTGGGATATGGGAATATTGGGATTTGGTAGAGATAGGACAAAAAGGAAGATAAGGGAATATGTAAGAAAGAGAAGATAGAGAAATAAAAGAATCGTAGAGAAATATTGGAATTTTTCTATTTTTTATTAATTTAATGTTTTTATATATATTTAAAATAATTATTAAATTAATTATGATGTCATCACGGTTCAACTTTGGTTCGACCTTAAAAACCTTAAACCTCTTCTTTTTACGGTTTAATGAACGGTTCAGGTCTGAAAACTTTGGTGTTGCCATCCATTTCAACTTTATAGTGCAGCCAGCTGTGTTAGCTTTTTAGTTAAATTACCATCTCCACTCTTAAGTACGTGTTAGCTAGAGAAAAAGTGAGGGCTTTTTAGTCATTTTCTCACATTATTGCTCTAATTGTAGGATGGAATACAAAATTTAGAAAACATTGCAACGCTTTCTTCCAACCAAAAGTTCATTATTCATCTCAAATGAAAGTTCATTATGACGTTCGTGGAGAAACGCACAATAGATTTAATATTGTTTCCGTCTTTGATTTGCCAAATGAAAGTGAATGAATATAAGCTACTGTGACAAGTAAGTTAATATGTATATGTGTGTGAGAACTTCACTAGAGGTCAGAAAAAGCAAAATTTTGACGATCATGGAAGACAGATAGAGACATAATTGTTTACTCAATTATGTACCAATTTGTGTTCCCTTTTGTGGATCAAATGTGTAGATATGGATAAATTTGTTCTTCTAGACCTCTTTTTGTACACAATATATACTCATTTTTATAAACTACGCTTGTGATATTGAAGCTCTTTTTTGTATAAAGTTCAATATGAGCTATGTTATTATTATAGTTAATTTATATAAAAAAAAGGTCATGTACTTAGATTTTGACATAAATATAGCAAAAAAAATTATATTATCTACTTAATATAACAAATAACACATTTTTTATGTATGTGATCTTTCACAGTAAAATAGAAAAAATAGCATTTGGAAGAAAAGTGATGGGGACAGGGCTGAAGTATTGGTGTTTGTTGAAGGTAACCATAGATTTTATTGAATATAACCATAGATTTGATAATATATCTGAATATTTTGAAATATTTAATAGTATAATTTCCAAGCAATTCAATAATTAAATAATTATATATAAATTCTATTTCATTGTAATATTTTTACTGGCTAACACGTGCTCTTGCACGTGCTTCAAAACTAGTTATAGAGAAAAATGAAGCTGTATTTGAAAACTTGCCTAAACAAACATTGTTATGTGGAACAGTTATTGAAAGTTTCTCTTAAAGGGAAAAAAATATCACCTTGCAATAGAATTTGAAAACTCTAGCTCCAGGGGATTCTTCCACCCAGTAATAGTCATTTATTTCAATTGTAAAATACATGCAATATGGAGTTCTAACTTCAAATTTATAAACTAAAAGAGACCCTTCCGTGATAGTAACAGATTTTCCTCGCATTAGCACTCTCTGGTTTTGTTCGTCTAGATGAATGTTTAGTACTCCACTTCTAGGTGATGCCTGAACAGAGTAAACAATGTAAATTAATATGACAAAGACAAAAATACAATTATGAGTTTGCAATACACATGGTGAAAATACCTGATACGCAACAAGATCACACTTCCCAAGCTTTTTGCTCCAGTATGGTGCTAGTGCACAATGTGCACTCCCAGTAACAGGATCCTTAAAGCCAAGTTATATAACTTTATTATGCAGATGTTTTGAATTCCAACTAAGGGAAATGTCATTAAATTATCAATTCATCACTACTATCTATCTTCTTTTCCAGATGACAGAAGGAAGATAGAGCTAGAAAGCAGAAAGGAGAGGAACAATAGATATAAGAACTAGTAAGCTATCCAATGTATGAAGCATTTACTCTTTAAAATGCTGTTAGTGAAGAGAATGAGACTAAAAAACATCTCTTGCTTGTTTTATGGCAATAGAATTTGATGGGATAGCAAAAATACATCTATGGTTCGTCCAGATGGGTCGTCCATCATGAACGGTTAGCCGAACTACCAGACCATCTTTTATTCGTCCAGACCTCTCTTCCTTGATTTAAGCTTTGACTTATAGGGAAAGCCCCATAATCAAGGAGATGGAGTCGTCCATGGGCGAAGAGCATGGACGACCAATCGACATAACAAAGGGTCATCCATAGGCATCACGCATGGACGACCACACAACACTTGCAATTTCTGGAACGATTAGCCAACCCGTGCCCATCGCTGCCAATTCCTCCCAAGTATGTAACTTCCAAACGACGGTTATGGTTTTAATGGCAGTTGAGGTCCGGATTCCAAGAATCTGGGAAAATTATTTGGACCAATAACCGCCTCGAAATACCCTATATAAGGACTGGTCTGAACAATGCAAAGGTAAGAAAAACTGAGATTTTTACTTCCAAAAGATTAAAAACTCCATCCTAGAGAAGATACTAACTTTGCCATCGGAGGGTATTCGGCCGGTCCACCCCGGTCTACCTTTGATTGTTTTTCTTTTTACAGTCCTCCGCTAACGCCGTAGTCCATCGAAGCCGAAGTGTTCAATCAACTGATTCCACCATCATCAGTTGGCGCCGTTTGTGGGAAGGCGTAAATTGTTTTTACGATTTGGCTTTCTGGGACAAAAGGTTGAATGGTTCGAACTAGATCGAGGGCTACAAGCCCAGGCCATCAGGGAAGCAGAGACGCTTCAAGCAACCCCCATCGCGATCGCCAATCAGCGCCTGTCATGCAGTCACCTTCCATCCAACAGATGCAATCCATGGCGGCCGCTATGGCGGAGTTAACTCGCCAGAATCAAGAGTTAACTAGGGAAATGGAGAGGCAGCGCCGCGAAGGACATGCTGAGAGGCAATCCCAGAGTCAAGAAGATAGAAGGGGACATGCCGAACCCGAGACTCAATCAAGAGGCACCACTTCACAAAGGATGCCACATTTAGAGAAGGAAATGGATCAGATGAGGAAAGTTATGGACGAGATGAAGGAAAACATGAGGAGAGCAAATCCCGTAGAGGATTTGGTTCATTGAACAGATTCCCTGTTCATGGCTTCCATCAATGGGCATCCCTTGCCGCCAAAGTTCAAAATGCCTTCCCTAGATTCATATGATGGAGCGCGCGATCCTTTTGATCACATCGCTACTTTCAAGACCACAATGCATCTCCAAGGGGTTCCAGACGAGATTATGTGCAGAGCCTTCCCTACCACCCTTAAGGGACCAGCACGAGTGTGGTTCAGCAAAATACCCCCGAATTCTGTAAGTTCTTTTGAGGAGTTAAGCAAATTATTTGTCAATAATTTTATTGGGGGACAGAGACACAAACGTTCCTCGTCCAGTTTGCTGACCATTGAGCAAGGAGAGAATGAAAGCCTACGTTCCTTCATCACGCGCTTCAACAGGGAAGCCCTGACAGTAGACGAGGTGGACGACAAACTACTATTGGCAGCCTTCCACAATGGGGTTAACTCAGACTTATTCATTCACAAGCTGTATGAAAAGGAGCCCCAATCCATGGCTGAACTCGTCCATTCAGCCCAAAACTTTATGAATGCAGAAGACGCCATCATAGCTAAGAAGAGGAAGAGAGCTGAGAAAATGGAAGTCAACCCCCCACGTCAACCTGATCAAGGGTCTCGTCCAAAGAAGGGACGAACGGAAGACAAGAAGGATCGAGACAGGGATAATAGGAAGGCAGGCCCATCAGCAAGGAATCAGAATTACACACCCTTGAATGCCCCACTCGATCAAGTGCTCATGCAAATCAAGGATGATCCTTCCTTGAAGTGGCCAGAGAAAATGAAGGGAGATCCTAACAAGCGCAATAAGAATAAATATTGTCGCTTCCATAGGGATCATGGGCATGACACGGACGAATGTTTTGACCTGAAGTAGCAGATCGAGAACCTCATTAGACAAGGGAAATTGAGGCACTTTGTTGGAAGGGATTACAAAGATGAAAAACTGAAAGTAAAGATGGAAGAATCGTCACGGCCCCCACTTGGAGAAATAAGGGTTATCATTGGAGGGACTTCTGAAGGACAATCTTCTAGATCAAAGAAGACGTATCTCAAAGTGGTGCAAAATGTACAACACTCTGGACGATCCCCGTGGACGAGGGGGACGGACAAACCAACCATCTCTTTCACTGATGAAGAAGCTGAAAGAATTCATCACCCGCATGATGATGCAATTGTCATTACCCTGCTCATAGCAGATTATCGAACCAGGAGGGTGTTGGTAGATAATGGAAGCTCAGCGGATATATTGTATTATCCTGCCTTCCAGCAGATGAGGCTTGGGCGAGATCAGTTTCGTCCAGCATGCTCGCCACTGATAGGATTTGGGGGAATGAAAGTGCAGCCCATAGGAACCATTACCTTACCTGTAGTGGTGGGGTCATTCCTGCAGCAAATAGCTAAGGAAGTGAATTTCCTTATGGTGGATTGTTCATCCTCATACAATGCTATCATTGGAAGGCCAACCTTGAACAGTTGGAAGGTGGTAACATCTACCTACCATCTATCAATCAAATTCCCTACGGAGTGTGGGATTGGTCAAGCGCAAGGAGATCAGTTGGCAGCCAGGGAGTGTTATCTAGCTATGTTGGCTATGGACGAGCAGATGCAGACTATGAGTATAGAAGAAAGAAAAAGTGTTGCAGAACCAATTGAAGTTTTGGAAGATGTTTTATTACAAGAAAATGATCCTGAGAAATTCACTAGAATTGGAACAAGTATGAAGGAGAAGACGAAAGAAGACCTCGTCCAGTTTCTAAAGAAGAACGCCGATGTTTTTGCATGGAGTCATCACGACATGCCTGGCATTGATCCAAGTATAATCACTCATCGACTGAACGTGTCCCCCTCTTGTAAGCCTATTCTTCAAAAAAAGAGGGTGTTTGCCCCTGAACGAGAAAAGGCTATCAAGGAAGAGGTTCAGAAACTGACTACAGCACAGTTTATACGGGAAGTCTATTACCCGGATTGGTTGGCAAATGTAGTGATGGTGAAGAAGGCAAATGGCAAGTGGAGGATGTGCGTCGACTTCACTGACTTGAACAAGGCTTGCCCTAAGGATAGTTATCCTTTGCCCCGCATTGATCAACTAGTTGATTCTACAGCTGGCCATCAAATGTTGAGCTTCATGGACGCCTTCTCAGGATATAATCAGATAAAGATGGACGAGGCAGACCAGGAAAAGACATCTTTTATTACCAGTCAAGGTTTGTTTTGTTACGAGGTGATGCCCTTCGGTCTGAAGAATGCAGGGGCAACTTATCAAAGGTTGGTGAACCACATGTTTCGTCCACAAATAGGATGAAATGTGGAGGTGTACGTGGACGACATGCTTGTGAAGAGCTTAGACGAGGGAAGCCACTTGGACGATCTTCAAGAAACCTTTGAAACACTTAGGCGATACAAGATGAAGCTGAACCCAAGTAAATGTGCATTCGGAGTATCGTCAGGAAAATTTCTAGGATTCATGGTTTCAGAGAGAGGAATTGAAGCAAATCCAGACAAGATCCAAGCCATATTGAACATGGAGCCACCGAAGAACATCAAGGAAGTCCAATCCTTAACTGGACGAGTTGCAGCTCTGAACAGGTTTGTCTCAAAAGCCACTGACAAGTGTTTACCCTTTTTCAAAATTCTCAAGAAGGCATTTGAATGGACGGACGAGTGTCAAAAGGCCTTCCAGGACCTAAAACACTATCTTACCACGACCCCATTGCTAAGTCCGTCCGTGCTAGGAGAAGAACTATATTTATACTTAGCAGTGTCCCCACATGCCGTGAGTTCAGCCTTGATCAGGGAGGAAGAAAAGGTGCAGAAGCCTGTGTATTACACTAGCCGGGCACTAAGAGGGGCAGAAGGAAGGTACCCATTGATAGAGAAGTTAGCCTTTGCACTAATAACAGGTTCTAGGAAGTTAAGACATTACTTCCAAGGTCATGTCATCAATGTCATGACGGATCATCCGCTCAAGAAGGCAATGAATAAACTTGAAGCTGCAGGACGACTAATTCAATGGGCAGTTGAGCTCGGTGAGTTTGATATTCGGTACCGACCGAGGAATGCAGTAAAAGCTCAAGCCCTGGCGGATTTCATTGCAGAGTTCACTCCAAGTTATGAGGACTTAGATGACAAAGAAGACAATAAAAAATGGGTCTTCCATGTAGATGGATCATCTACGCTGTATGCAGGAGGTATAGGAGTGGTTTTGCAATCACCAGAAGGAGATAAATTGAACCACAAGGTTCGCTTGCAGTATCAAACAACTAACAATGAAGCAGAATATGAAGCCCTTCTTAAAGGGTTGAAGTTAGCTAAATCCATGGAGGCAGACTCAGTACTCGTCCTGGGAGACTCACAGTTGGTCATAGGCCAAGTAAATGGAACATGTGAAGCCAAGGAAGATAGAATGAAGAGATATTTGAAGAAGGTGTTACGCCTTATGAAGAAGTTCAGAGAAGCTAATTTCGTTCAAATCCCGAGGGAAGAGAACATGGAAGTGGACACTCTAGCGAAGGAAGCCTCCGCTAATGAAGCAATGGATAAGTTAGATGAAATACGATACGTGCCAAGCATAGACCTTCCAGAAATGTTGCAGATAGAAGGTGAGGAGAATTGGATGACCCCGATAGTCTCGTACCTGAAGGACGGAAGGCTTCCAGAAGGGAAGGACGAGGCCAGGAAGCTCAGAGTCAAATCAGCCAGATACATCCTTATGGACGAAGTGTTATACAAAAGAGGTTTTTCACAACCATACCTGAGGTGCTTAGCTCCAGACGAAGCGAATTACGTATTGAGGGAAGTTCATGAAGGAGCATGTGGTAATCACTCAGGAGCCAGATCACTCGTCCACAAGGTCATTCGGGCAGGGTACTACTGGCCAACCGTCCACGCTGATGCTAAGGCATATGTTAAGGTATGTGACCAATGTCAACGTTTCAATAATATCCCTAGACAGCCTTCAGAATACCTCACCCCAATGATGGCCCCTTGGCCTTTTGCACAGTGGGGTTTGGATATTTTGGGCCCCTTTCCAACTGGAACTAGACAGATGAAGTTCTTGGTAGTGGGAATAGATTATTTCACTAAATGGGTGGAAGCTGAATCCTTAGTGAAAATTACACAACAAAATGTCAAAAGTTTTGTCTGGAAGAGCATTGTATGCAGGTTTGGAGTACCCAGAGTACTAGTATCTGACAATGGACGACAGTTTGACAACACCCCCTTCAGAGAATTTTGTGAACAGCTTGGAATCAAGAATCATTATTCCTCACCCTCCCACCCACAAGCTAACGGACAAGCAGAAGTAGCAAATCGATCCTTGTTGAAAATCATCAAGACTCGGCTTGAAGGGGCAAAGGGAGTATGGCCGGACGAATTACCAGGTGTTTTGTGGGCTTATAGAACAACAGTGAGGACTCCTACAGGAGAGACTCCTTTCAAGTTAGCGTATGGGAGCGAAGCAGTCATACCCGCAGAAGTACATATGGCCAGCCATAGGGTGATGAAGTATCAAGATGAAGAGAATAATGAGCAGCTTCGTCTTAATCTCGACCTCATAGACGAGGTAAGGATGGACGCGGAGCAAAGAGTAGCAAGGTACAAAAATCTCATGGCAAGACAGCATGACGCCATGGTGAAACCTAGGCGCTTCAACGTTGGGGATCTCGTCCTGAAGAAGGTTTCTTTGGCCACCAAAAATCCGGCCCACGGAAAACTTGGACCAAACTGGGAAGGACCTTACAGAGTTATCAACTCCAAGAGACAAGGATCCTACTATCTGGAAGCCCTGGATGGACGAAGGTTAGAGCACCCGTGGAACGTTGAACACCTAAGGAGGTATTATCAATGAAAGATGATCATGGACGAGCCGTGAGATGGACGAGATCTTTGGACGCCTTAAATAATATATTTAAATATTATTTTCCAGTGTGCTTATTACTATTGTGTTTTAAGTATTTTATGCTACTCATGGACGAAGTTATGTTGTATTATGTATTTTTAATTCCCTAAAAGCACAAACTCTCAAGCATGTGCCATGATTGTGGACAAATGATTATATAGTATGGATTTCTGAAAATGATGCATATGATTGTATGGGAATCCCCCATTTTCTATGACTCAAAATGATCCACGGAAGGCGAAATGCCAAAGACGAGTAAAATCCTTGGACGCAAGGAAATATCGTCTAAAAGCTTTCCTTTAGAAAAGGATAAAGAAAAATAAAATAAAGGTATGTCCGTCTAAGTTCAAGACGAGAAAAACCTTAAGAGCAATCGTCTACACTATGGACGAACAATGTGCGTGTGAAAACACCATGGGTCCATAGACGAGTCTAGCCAACTTAACAATCCAGTCCTTGGACGAGAAATTGTTGGGAAAATTTTATTAAGGACGAATAAATAATCGTCCTAAATTTGAGTAACGGTTGTCTGGCAAAAGGACATCGTTCATGGACGGACATTACTTGAACATTTCATAATGTCATACAGGAAGGAATTCGTCCACATGTTCAAGACGAGATAAAACATCCACACAAGGAAAATCCCACAACAGCCAAAAATGGTATGGACGATATAAATGAAATTTTATTCACAAAACTTGTGGAATATTCAAACACAAGGAACAATGAAAAATAAAAGCATTCATAAATTCATATAAGATTCATAGGGTGGACGACCACCGTCCAAAAACCCTTAGAGTAATGCTAATTCATAAAATCTCGTCCATATACTTGGACGAAGAAATTGTATTTGGATAAATTCTAAAAAAAATGAACAAAAGCCCAAAACACTGGGCACCTCCAAATAAAATTAAAATATAAACTTTCTAAAAGAAAATGAAATCACTTGGATTCACCACTGGGAGCAGTCTTTGGATCGTCTTGTGTCACCTCGTCATTGGCATCCTCCACCACGTTGACGTCCTCAGAACTCGTCGCTAGCAAGGAACTTTCTGTAGCAAGAGGAAGCTTGAAGGAGTCAAAGTTTAAATCAGGGAAGGCTTCTTTGGCATCAGCACGGAAGTCTTCATAGCCAGCAGCATAGTGACTATCTAGACGATTCTTAAGCTCGTCAGACTTCTTGAAGGCTAAAATAGCTTCCTTGCGTGCTTTCTCCAAAGACGAAGCAAACCCTGAAACTTCTCCCTCCAAGTAAGCAATACGAGTGTCCTTCTCGACACCATCTGCTTTGCGTTCTTCGACCTCTTCCTTTAACTTCGTCTCACATGCTAGCAAACGGTTGACTTCGTCAGTCAGCCTAGTCACCTCTCCCTTCTTCAACAAAACTTCATTAGTTAACTCCTTAGCCTTCTCTCTTGCCGTCTTGGCTTCCTCAGCTAGTTCCTTGGCCTGGCACGTCGCTGTATAAAACTTTGACATAGCCTGTGCATGGACGAATAAGAGTTAGCCAGATATATAAAAAAAGAAAGAAGAAGAAAAAAGGAACACAAGGACGAGTTAAAGCCTACCTTAAAGAGGTCGTGGATGCCAGAACGTTCAAACTCTTTCACTGACATGTTGTAACATTCGTTAACCTCATTGTCAGTGACGATTCCTTTGAACGTCCTCCACGCATACCCCTCGGCCAGCACCAAGTTAGAAGGACGATCTGATTGCTCTGACGGATGAGTCTTCTTAGAAGTCTTGGTTGAAGGAGCAGGGTCAGTCTGAACAGGATGAACCGTCTGGACGGGCTCCACGTCGGCAGGAGACTCGTCCAAATTCATCGTGGGAGGAGGAGTGAATTTGGGGACCTTGGGAAGAGGAGTCTGAGTGGTTTTTGATTTTTTAGGACCTCGACGACTAGGAAGGTCGTCCAGGTCCACAGAGCTTGAAATCTTCTTGGACTTCCTCTTCCCAGGCTGGACGGTAGCCTTCTGGATGATTGGAGGTGGAGGAGCCTTCTCGTCCCCACTTGTTACTGTTTGTCCTTATTTTCCCTCATTGTCATTATTCCTAAGACGAGGAAAATCAGTTAAAAAAAAAAAAAAAAAAGAATAGAATAGAAAGAAGTATTTAGGGACAGACGACACTTACTTCGTCGAGTGGTCTCCTCGTGACTTAAATTTTTAGGGGTAGGTTCTGGGCCAAGTCCCCACGTAGCCAAACTACTGAAAGTTACTAAGTCGTGAAAAGTCCTTCTACGGAAGGCACGTACGTGGTCGATTCGATCCAAATAAGACCTGTCCAAACGCGGACGAGTAACAGCTGCACCAATAAAAGAATGTTGGTTAGACGATTGAAAGTTAGAAAAAGTGCAAGGAATAAAATAAATAACATGGAAGGAAAACATACCCTCAGGACGAAGGCGACCTATGGGGCTGGTAAAAGGAGGGAAGGGGGCATTACTAACATCTGTTGGGTCCCCAGCCCAGTTTCCAGAAATGATAAAAAATTCTTGCTTCCAGAGCCTATCAGACGAGCTACGATCCTTTATTGACTATAGTAAGAGCCTCTGGACGAGAACTGGTAAAAACCAGCTGATTGTTTTATTTCTGAGGGCTTATAGCAGTAGAGGAACTCGTCTACTGTTATAGGACGATCCCCTTCCAGCGCCTCGCGCCATAACACTTGCATAGCAACTATCGTCCTCCAACCATTGGGATTAAGTTGGTTAGGACCAATACCTAACCTATGAAGAAGACCTCTACAAAATGAATTTAGGGGGAACCTAAGACCAGCTAAGAGATAAGACGAATATACTCCCAAACCAGAGGAAGGTGAACAACACCACTCTCCTTCCCTGGGTAGACGAGGTTCAAACTCGATAGGAATTTGGTATCTATCTACTAAGGTTTTTAACTTAGGAGCGTCTAAGGTGGACGCTACCTCGGGTGCACAGCTATATATTATGTTTTCCTCTTCCTCCTCTTCGTCCTGAGAAGGGCTGGGTGGCGCTCTGGACGAACTAGCCCCAGTTCCAGAGGCCATCCTACGTTGCATCTCTTGAAACTCTTTTAAGGAAACGCCTGGGACCCCGGACGAATACTACTCGTCCGAGGAACTGCTACTAAAACTAATGCTACCCTCACCACTCTCGTTACTTCTAGATGAGACGTCTTGATATTCGTCTATTTCCCTCTGTGTACTACTAGACGAAGACATAACTAAAGTAAAGATCAAAACAAAAACCTAAAGGGAAGAGGAAGTACCTGATAACTAGGACGAATGCTAGACGAGAACCTTGGACGAGATAGCAGAAGGAAGTTTATGAGAGAGGTGAAGGGCAAGAAAGAGAATGCGCCTATTTATAGGGCCCAGGAGTAGGGTCAGCGAAACGACACCATCCACTAAGAAATTGACACGTGGCAATCGCGTGGGGAAACGTAATCGATTTGATTGCTCAACGAATTAAAAAATGACACGCGGCAGTAGAAAAGGGATAAATTCCCTATAATATCCCTGGACGACACCCTGGACAAGGGGGCAACTGATGGGATAGCAAAAATACATCTATGGTTCGTCCAGATGGGTCGTCCATCATGAACGGTTAGCCGAACTACCAGACCATCTTTTATTCGTCCAGACCTCTCTTCCTTGATTTAAGCTTTGACTTATAGGGAAAGCCCCATAATCAAGGAGATGGAGTCGTCCATGGGCGAAGAGCATGGACGACCAATCGACATAACAAAGGGTCGTCCATAGGCATCACGCATGGACGACCACACAACACTTGCAATTTCTGGAACGATTAGCAAACCCGTGCCCATCGCCGCCAATTCCTCCCAAGTATGTAACTTCCAAACGACGGTTATGGTTTTAATGGCAGTTGAGGTCCGGATTCCAAGAATCTGGGAAAATTATTTGGACCAATAACCGCCTCGAAATACCCTATATAAGGACTGGTCTGAACAATGCAAAGGTAAGAAAAACTGAGATTTTTACTTCCAAAAGATTAAAAACTCCATCCGAGAGAAGATACTAACTTTGCCATCGGAGGGTATTCGGCCGGTCCACCCCGGTCTACCTTTGATTGTTTTTCTTTTTACAGGCCTCCGCTAACGCCGTAGTCCATCGAAGCCGAAGTGTTCAATCAACTGATTCCTCCATCATCAGAATTAGCATCATAATTCCATTCTGCAGGCTAACAAAGAAAATACCGTTACTGAACTTTTTGAATTATCTCAAGATATCATGCTAACAAAGTTATAAAATATTATTAACACCGTAAAGAGATGCAATAGATATTTAGCTATAGCGTCAAGCACTTCACAAACATTGCAATTGGTTGAGACCAAAGACTGACAAATTTTACCTCATTGATCCCAAGTTTTGGCAAAAAGACCCGACTGTAAAAATCAAACCCAAACCCTGAGGGAGCAGCCCCTGTTGCAATTATCCCCGGTCCAGGACATTTACGTACAGCATCAAACTCTGGCTGTATTTCAACCGCACTTTCTCCTGATGGGAGTACAGCCTGCAAAATTGATAAGCTTGATTCCTGAGTACTTACGAAGTAGTCATAAATCAGTGGAAAATATGGCATTGCTCCATAAGGAATCATCTAAAAACACAAGGAATGGTACAAATATTCCAACCAACCACTCATCTGTGTCCAAAGATTTGAGCGAGAAAGTCATGAATGAGACACGATATTGTTCATGTCATTCATTTTAAGCAAACATTAAGCTTTTGAAATTTTCGCAATGAATATTTCACTAAAGATAATTAAGATACTAACTAAGGCATTGAAGAAAAAGAAAATAAATATAAACTGTATTAGAACATTACAAAGAGGGCATCTGAAGTAGCAGTTTTCTTTATACCAATCACAGAAGCACCATTCAAGGCATTGGAAATCGATGAAACTTCTTCAGAATTGAAATCAATTGTTGGAATAGTTGGAAAATCCAATTCAATCAGAAAGCAATCTTGCGATTCACCATTCTGAATATCCGAAATATTAGATGCCTTGGTTTCCTGGAACTTTTTAGCAGTTAAAATTCCGGAGTGTGACAAACTCAATAATGTTGGAATTCACCAAACCAGATGAAAACAATGCATGTGCAGCTGCCAATGTAGCATGGCCACAAAGCTCAGCCTGCCAAAAAGGAAATTCAATGTATTATTATTAACTACCTCTGATCAAGAATTCATTACCACTTAGTATATCATAAACGCCTGAATTAGCTAAAAGATTAAGACACACACCAATTAGAAACCAAAGTACAGCACTAATTGTGTCATATCACTATAAACTGAAGCAAAACACATGCATGCAATTAGATTATAATATGATCAATGATGTTCATTTTTATAAGTAAACAAACAATCATAAATACTACAAGGTCTATCTAATCCTATAATTGAATCTAACTTCTTCTTTTTTTTATGGGAATTGAATCTAACTTTGATAATGCACTTAGAAGTTAAATCACATTCTAGTAAAATCATACTCCTTGTCACAAAATTTAAAGGACAAAAAAAAGTATAAGAAGCCATTTATCATCATTTAATCCTTATTCTAACATTCTACCTCACTTGTGTGATCTAGACACCCTCTAAGAAGTGAGACCAAACACATAGAATTGTCTAATACAATATTCTTTTAACACTTTCTCTCATATGTGTGGCTCATACTCCAACTTAATATGTAGAGCCCACCCCTTGAAATTCTAAACACCAAAGAGTAATAATAAATACAATTAATTTTTTACATAAATCATACATACTGATGTGTCAGTAATGACAAAAAAGTAATAGATATATTTATTTATCATATCTTTGAAGTGGCAATAATGACAAAAAAGTTATAGATATATTTATTTATCATATCTTTGAAGTGGCAACAATCTCCGCACGTCAATATCATTACCATTTTCCAATTGCAAAACACGATCAACTACTACATGATTTAAAAGCTAATAGGAAGCACCCAATTAAAAATTTTTAACTATTATTCTAATGATCTAAAATTAAAATATAATAAGATGAACTAAGAACACCCACAAAGGCAAATATTAAGATTCAAAAGGAAGTGAAATTATGAAGTGAGACCTCAGCAAGAGGAGTGAACCATCTGAGACGGAACCTTGGATTGGACGAGTCAAGAGAGTCGGACCCAGATAGCCGAGTCAAGTAACAAGTCTCGGCGATGTTGAACTCAGCTGCCACAGCTTGCAACCATTTCTCATCTCTCTCTTCCTCTAATAAACACACCGCTGCTGGGTTTCCCTTGAAAGCTGTGTCAGTGAACGCGTCCACCTGTATCCAAAACCAACTCATCAGAATCCCATATATATATATATATATATATATCACATACATAACAGAGAGAGATAGAGAGAGGTACCACATAGTACTTCACAGGTAGCTTTGCCATGTTGCCGTGAGAGAGCTTTAGAAACAGCGAAAATGTAGTTTGTTTTCAAAACATTTTCGTAGATGTATATGTAGCATTGGTCAGCGCACATCATCTGGTTGGTGAAGAGGTATATTCCCTTGTATCCCACCGGTGTGGGGCCACGTGAGGAGGAAGTTAACATACATCGGAGACTCCTGTTTTACCTGTCAAGGAGACCCCCTGTAGCATTGGTCAAGGAGAAACATTATCAAGAGACCAGCAAGATTGGGGCAGGCTGCGCTGAATACGTTTTTCCGAAAAAACCAAGCAAAATAACCTTTAATAATTTGATAGTTTTTTATTTAACCTCCAAAATTACTCAAGTTGCCATTTTGATCACTTGGTTTTAGTTAGAAATTTGTGAAAAGTAAAATTATATGAGTCAATCTGCAACATAAAATAACTGTGACATAATCTTGTGGAATACACCAAATGCCTCCATTGGGATGTGCATATACTAATGAAAATGAAACAACAATTGTTCCACCCACAAATAACAAATTAATAAACCAGAGAGCTATACTAATTTCATCTAAAATTGAGATTCCAAGTGGAAAAAGAGTCTACAAATCACAATGGTATCGGGCAATAATTACAGAAAATGGACTAGAACAAGTTCTAGCACATGTTACTATATTTTTGTCACATTCGATAGTTCCCTTATTTTTTTTCTCACATTCGATGGTTCCATTGTTACATTAAACAATACCAACATCACATTAAATAGTATCAATATCACATATGACAGTACTTTTACCACATTCGGTTGTACTCATATTTTTTTCTAACATTTGATGGTACCATCTTCAAATTGTACAGTACCAAAATCATATGTGAATGTACCTTTGTCATGTTTGGTGGTTCAATTTTTTTTTTCTCGCAAATGATGGTTCCATTGTCACATTAGGAAGTACCAACATCACATTTGACTGTACTTTTCTCACATTTGGTTGTACTTTAATTTTTTTTCTCACGTTTGACTATGTTGTCCTCACAGTGTGCTGTACCAACATCACATGTGACTGTACTTTTGTCTCATTTGGTGCTCCCTTTATTTCTTCATCACATTTGATGGTTCCATAATCACATTAGGCAGTACCAACATCACATTGGACCGTACATTTCTCACACTCGGTGGCACTTTTCTCACATTCAATGATTCCCCTTTTTTTTCTCGCCAATTACCATAATACTCCCGAAAAATAAAAAATGACCGAAATACCCTTAGAACCAAAAAAATTACAAAATCACCCTAAAACTCAAAAAAAATTTCAAAAATCACTATAAAACCCAAAAAATGACCGAAATAATGCCCTTAGAAAAAATTGACCAAATGACCCTAAAACATCAAAAAAAGACCAAAATTAGCATAAAACTTAAAAAATGACCGAAATAACAATGAAACCTAAAAAATGACCAAAATACCCCTAGGACAAAAAAAATGACCTCATGACTTTGAAATTTAGAAATTGACCGAAATGACCTTGAAACCAAAAAAAATTACTAAAATGACCTCATAACCTAAAAAGTAATCGAAATACCCTTATGACCTAAAAAATGACTTAAATATTTATAATCCACTTAATAATCTAAAATTTACGAAAGAAAAAAAAAAGTGAATTTTTTTTTACCCAGTACTTGATTTCTTGAAAGTAAAGTACCATACAAAAGAAAAAAGAAAAAGAAAAAGATAAATCACTCCAGGTCCACACTCTAAATACTAATTATTAACTTAAATATTTATAATTCATTTAATAATATAAAATTTAAAACAGAAAAAAAAAATGACCCAATACTTGATTTCTTGAAATTAAAGTACCATACAAAAAGAAAAAAAAATATAAAGATAAATCACCCCATAGTCTATACTCTAAATCCTAATTACTATACTAAATATTTATAATTCACTTAATAATATAAAATTTACAAAAGAAAAAAAAAGTGAAAAAAAATTTACCTAGTACTTGATTTCTTGAAAATAAAGTACCATATAAAAAGAAAAAGAAAAAGAAAAAAAGAAATCACTCCATAGCCCACAATATAAATATTAATTACTATCTTAAATATTTATAATTCACTTAATAATATAAAATTTAGAAACGAAAAAAAAAGTAAAAAAAAAAATACAAAAATAAAAATAAAAAGAAAAAGATAAATCACTCCATAGCCCACAATATAAATACTAATTACTATCTTAAATATTTATAATTCACTTAATAATATAAAATTTACAAAAGAAAAAAAAATTTTAAAAATTACCTAGTATTTGATTTCATAAAAGTAAAGTACCATACCCAAAAAAAAAAAAAAAGGATAAAGATAAATCACTTCACAGTCTGCAATCTAAAAAGTAATTACTATATTAAATATTTAAAATCCACTTAATAATATAAAATTTACAAAAGAGAAAAAAGTAAAAAAAAAAAAAAAAAAAACCCAGTACTTGATTTCTTGAAAGTAAAGTACCATGCAAAAAGCAAAAGAAAAAGAAAAGATAAATCATTCCGTAGTCCACAATCTAAATACTAATTACTAACATAAATATTTATAATCTACTTAATAATATAAAATTTTAAAAAAAAAGTGAAAAAAAAATTTGCCAATTACTTGATTTCTTGAAAGTAAAGTACTATACAAAAAGTAAATAAAAAAATGATAAAGATAAATCACTCCATAGTCCACAATCTAAATACTAATTACTATCTAAAATATTTGTAATCCACTCAATAATATAAAATTTACAAAAGAAAAAAAAAAGTGAAAAAAAAAATTTACCCAGTACTTGATTTTTGGAAAATAAAGTACAGTACAAAAAGAAAAAGAATAACAATGGATAAAGATAAATCACTCCACATTCCATACTCTAAATACTAATTACTATTTTAAATATTTATAATCCATTTAATAATATAAAATTTACAAAAGAAAAAAAAAGTGAAAATTTTCTTTTTCCTAGTATTTGATTTCTTAAAAGTAAAATACCATACAAAAAAAAGAAAAAAAAAAGAGAGATAAAGATAAATCACTCCACAGTCCACAATCTAAACACTAATTACTATATTAAATATTCATAATCTACTTAATTATATAAAATATATAAAAAAAAGTGAAAAAAAATTACATAGTACGCGATTTCTTGAAAATAAAGTACCATACAAAGAGAAAAAGAAAAAGAAAAGATAAATCACTTTGCATTCCACACTCTAAATACTAATTACTACGTTAAATATTTATAATCCACTTAATAATATAAAATTTACAAAAGAAAAAAAAAAGTGAAAAAAATGAAGAAAAAAATTTACCTAGTATTTGATCTCTTGAAAGTAAAGTACCATACAAAAAGAAAAAGAAAAGATAAATCACTTCGCAGTCCACACTCTAAATACTAATTACTATCTTAATTATTTATAATCCACTTAATAATATAAAATTTACAAAAAAAATGTAAAAAAAAATTACCCAATACTGTTAATGCAATCATCTAATTTTTTATAAAAGGTAGTTGCGATTAAAAACTGGGGCAAACTTATTGCATATTATTTTCATTAGGTTTTCAACAGTTTTCTTTTTCCACTTTATCTTAATTTATAGAATATTCTCCTATCATGTATTCTTTCGACATCTCTTGGGCAATACGTTTCACAGGTATGTTTGGCAACGAGAGTGAAAATATTAACACAAGCTTGAAGTTCATTAGCCAAAACCAATAAATAATCAAACAAAATGATCACATCAATAATAATTATCGAATTATCATATATATATATATATATATATATTTAGGCTTTGATCATGCTACTTTTTTTGTAAAATTTAACCATAATATAACATTAAAAGAGTGGTTTCTATTTGTAACTTGCAATTTGAGTAATATTACGTACTTTTGCATAAGTCCATCATTAACAACACATATTTGGTACACTAATTACAATACTTCATGTTAACGGTTGTAAAAAAAAAAAAAATATATATATATATATATATATATGCCTCTAATTTTATTGACTTATAAATCCTTCTTTTCATGTTTCCTAAATTTATTAAAGTAGATTATTCTCCTTAGAAAAAAGCAAATAGCCAGAAATATCAATTGTAATTTAATGCTAGATGCCAGGAACTTGTTATTTGTGTGCTTGTGTGTGTTTTTATAAATTTAGGGGCTTGTTTGATAATTAACAAATTCTGTCTCCCACTACCGTTGGGACCTCTTGCAGCTGAAGCTAAGGCCATGGAAGAAGTAGCTCACTTCATTAGAGATATCGAACTATAGGATGTTATCTTTGAGACCGACTCATCAACCATCTCAGGTGCTCTCACTGGCTCATCCACAACATCAGTTACTGTTGAGGACATCATTAGAGGCACTAACCACACCCTACGTAACTTCTAAACAACTCAGATATTGCATGTTAGGCGGCATGGCAACATACCAGCACACACTTTGGCAGAACACGCCAAAAGGATTGACACTTTTGTTACTTGGTTAGAGGAAAACTATTATGTGTTGAAAACTCGGTGTTTCAGGATGCTATGTATCTTTTTTCTTAATAAAATTAACGAATTTCTCAGGAAAAAAAAAAAATCTGTCTCTAAAAAAAAGAACAACGCTTTGGTCAAGATAGTATGGTTTTAGGGGGCCAATGTAGGGTGTCCGAGGACTGAAGAGGAATGAATGCGAAGTATCATATCTGATCCCACCCGTAAAAGCTTATTTGGCTCAAGGACTTCATCGACCCGAGAAGGGATGGAGATGCGAGATAGCGTTTTATGAGAGCCCGAATGGAAGGGAAAAGACCTAGGGTGGGGGCCAAGACGGTGGAAGGGAGCTTCCTGTAAGGGTATACCTTCCACCTCCGCATTGAATGCTCTGCAACACCTTATCAGCTGCATTATTGAGAAAATGACATCTAAACAATAGTTTCACAGCTAGTAGCCCCTTTTACCACCTTCAACAGAACTTTGATTTGACCAATATCTTGAGGAAAGCCTTGAGGCATACAAGTGGAGGGCAAGGATGCAAGAAATGAGGATATATAAGAAGGGAGGGGGGGGGGGGGGGGATACCTCCCAGTAAAGGGGGATGATTTTGGAAAAAGAAGATAAACAAGAAAGTGAACAATGCAGTGCCTGACTTAGAACTTGTATCAATTATATATAAGAACCTCGGACTTGACTGAGGAAAGCTTTACTCTCAATTAAAACGTGAATTATTTTCCTTTGTTACTTTAGGCTCTTCGGCCTTAGACCTGAACTTAGCTTAGAATTACACCAGAACTGTCTTCCCTCTCGCTTCATATTTACCTTTTATTGTTTGGGCTTGGTTTGAAGGACAAGACACTACTTTTCTTAGTGGGCTTGGGCCATCAATTTTCAAGTTCTTATAGATAGTATTGATAACTTATACTTGGAAGTATAAGATGATATTTATTTTTAACTGATTCATATGCTGAAAAATTACATTAAGGGTTTGTTTGGATATAGCTGAAAACTGAAAAACACTGTAGCAAATAATTTTTAAATGTGTAAATAGTACCGTGGGACCCATTTTTAATGAAAAAGTTGCTGAAAAGTGAAATTTTTGGATCCATGAACAGTGAAATTTGTGTTGAAAAGTTAACTATTGCGGCTACTGTTCATTAAACAGTAGCCGCTACAGTGCTGCTACAGTAAAAAAGTGGCTGGGAAAGCTGAAAAGTATACCAAAAAAAAAAAAAACGTGATTTAGAAAACGTGCCAGCCAAACGATACCTAAATAATCAAACAAATCCGAAGCTATGATCTTTAAAAATGAAAATTATACAATCTAATGTTTGGATCAATTGTGATTTTAGTCCCTCTAATAACTCTGCCAAAAAAAGTTTGTTCAACTGTTTTTACCTATAGTCCCAAATATACTCAAGGCCAAAGATTGCCTTACAACTATTTTTGCTTTTTTTTTAATGATGAAAATAAACTGCTTTTACCTTAAATCAACTATGGATTGAAAATTTCAATTCCAGTCATAGGGGAATTATTTCATTGCAAAATACATGCAAAATGGAGTTTTAACTCCAAATGTCTAAACTAATAGAGACCCTTCCATGATAGTAACAGCTTTTCCTCGCAGTAGCACTCTTTGGTTTTGTTCATCAAGATGAATGTTTACTACTCCACTTCTAGCTGAAGCCTGAACAGAATCAACAATGTCAATTAATATGATGAAGACAACAACAACAATGATGAGTTTGCATGCGCTAAAGATAGGCAAGAATACCGCATATGCAACAAGATCACACTTCCCTAGCCTTTTGCTCCAGTACAATGCTAAGGCACAATTTGCACTCCCACAAACATGATCCTGAAAAGAAGCGAAACAGATAAGAGGAAATTGCACTAATTTCATTTCAATTCTAGACAATAACAAGAAGGGGAGGTTCTTTTTTCTCATTTTATTTCTGCATTCTAGTATTATCCAAGGTACAAAGACATTACAAAAAAATTAGATTCAAGAATTACTCAGCTATTCAACACATGAAGAAGCATCCTTTAACATGGCGAAATTTGTTTGAGTAAAGGGTATTACTTAGGTTTGATAACATTCTATTCAACACAAAAGCCTTATTAAGTAAAGGGTATTACTTAGGTCTGGTAACATCTCTCATTTATTTGTTTTTTGCAATCGAATAATATTAATCAATTCATTACGCGGGCTCTAATAAGTGCATTAAACTGTGTCAACCTTAAAAGTCCCTCATGACTTGTTGAATCATGTATCCAGAGATGTTCAATGTTCATTCTAACATAATCAGAAACATGTTATTAATGCAATAAAGAGGCCAAACAGAAATTGATAATATATCAAGTTCTTGAATAACATTACATTGTTTGAGACCAAATGCCAAACATATTTTACCTCATTCATCCGAAGTTTTGGGCAAAAGAATCGATAGTAATAGTCAAATCCAGAATCTAGGGGAGCAGGCCCTGAAATAATTATCCCCCTTCCAGGACATTTACATATCAAATCAAACTGTGGCTGAAGTTCTACGACAGTTTCTCCAGATGAGAGTATTACCTGCAAAACATGATAAGCTTTTCAATGAATGAAATAACCAAGTGCTAGTTCCAAAGTTATGGGATCAGTTATGAATTCTCAATAGACTAGTCAGGGTTTGATGAATTAGATATATTATTAAAATAAATAGAAATTTTCAATACAACTGAAACTTGCAGCTGAAGGGTTGCTACCACAAGAGCAGAATAAGCTTACAAAATACAAATGCTTAAACATCAACTCCAAACATAAAAGGAGAAAAACCAACTAGACAACACATTACAGACCTTCAGCCATTCACTTTAACTATCACTTAGACCATGGGGACACTAGAACACTTAGAGAAATTCCCCATTTACTACATAAAGCTCTATTCAGAATGGAATTCATATACCCCCCTCTAGCCTCAATTCTTGCTTTTAGTTCTCTCTTAATGGATTGAATAATTCTCTATTTTGTCTCTAAACCACCCCCCCCTGAAGGATAGCATTTTGTTGCCAAATGTGATAGACAGCAGCTGCCAAGGCTAATTTACATATCTCTGCTCTTATAGTTTTCTCATTCCAATGCTTTTCCTACCACAAAATCTTAGGAGAAACATGATAGGCATTATTTTAAGGTGCTTAAAAATATTCTAAAACCGGCCAAAAAGATGCCATTTTTTCCATTAAGATTCACTTAGACACACAACATTTAATAGACATACTACAGTCTATTATACATCTAACCCAACAATTATGGCTGCAAATAAGAACGAGCCATGATTCCAATAGGTCAACAAATCATACACAAGTTAGTTCATATCATTCATTTTAAGTATATTTTATCGAAGATTTTTCAATGCATATATAACTACTATAGTTTTGAACTTTGAAAGTTATGTATGAAAGAAAAATTAAATCAAAGAGAAAATGTTAGTACACATTACAATGAGATCATCATTAGTTGTTGTTCTCTTTATATCAATCACAGAGACACCATTCAGGGCTTTGGAAATGTGTGAAAACTCAGCAGAGTTGAAATCAATCATTGGGATGGTAGGAAAATCCAATTCAATAAGAAAACTCTCTTGTGACTCATGATTCTGAATATTCGAACCATCAATTGTTTGTATATCTGCAACCTTTCTAGCAGTTAATGTTCCCGATTTTGTGACAAACTCAATGACATCACAATTCATCAAACTAGAAGTGAAGAGTGTATGTGCAGTAGCTAATGTAGCATGACCACATATCTGAACCTGCAAAAGGCCAGGTATCAATTACTCATTTGATCAATAATTCAATGCTAAAAGACTTACAAGTAAATAAATAATGGCAAGATGTTCAATTTTGAAAGAAAATAAGAAATCTTAAGTACATTTAAAAGTAATTATTACTTGTATGAAATTTAAGTGATAAACAATCTTAACTCAAACTCATTGTTAGAAATGGCAAGACATAGCTCTAAATACAATGTTGGAATAAGAAAAAAATTAAGAAAGATTATAAAGAATCCAAACGCATAGAATTGTCCAATACAATATTTTTCTAACACTTTCTCTCATATGTGGCTCATACTCTACCTTAATATGTAGGGTCCACCCCTTGAAATTCTAAAGACCAAAGAGTAATAAGAAATATATAATTAATTTTTTACATAAATCTTACCGACTGATATGACAATAATCACAAAAAAGTAATGGGTATATTTATTTATCATATCTTTGAAGTGGCAACAATCTCATTCATTCGCACGTCAATATCATAACCATTTTCCAATTGTAAAGCACGATCAACTACTACATGATCTTACAGCTAATAGGAAGCACCCAATTTAAAAATTTTAACTATTATTCTAATGATCTAAAATTAAAATATAATAAGATGAACTAAGAACACCCACAAAGGCAAATATTAAAATTCAAAAGGTAGCACTTTGAAACATTTTTAAAGTTATGGTTTTTTTAAGAGTGGAAGTGAAATTAAGAAGTGAGACCTCAGCAACAGGACTGAACCATCTGAGACGGAACCTAGGATTGGACGAGTCAAGAGAGTCTGACCCAGATAGCGGAGTCAAGTAACAAGAGAAATTGAACTCAGCTGCCACGGCTTGCAACCATTTCTCATCTCTCTCTTCCTCTAATAAACACACCGCTGCTGGGTTTCCCTTGAAAGCTGTGTCAGTGAACGCGTCCACCTGTATCCAAAACCCAACTCATCAGAATCCCATATATATATATATATATATATATATGTATATATCACATACATAACAGAGAGAGATAGAGAGAGGTACCACATAGTACTTCACAGGCAGCTTTGCCATGTTGCCGTGAGAGAGTTTTAGAAGCAGCGAAAATGTAGTTTGTTGTCAAAACATTTTCGTAGATGTATATGTAGCATTGGTCAGCGCACATCATCTGGTTGGTGAAGAGGTATATTCCCTCGTATCCCACCGGTGTGGGGCCACGTGAGGAGGAAGTTAACATACATCGGAGACTCCTGTTTTACTTGTCTTATCAAGACACCAGCAAGATTTGGGCAGGCTGCGCCGAATACTTTTTTCCAAAAAAAACCAAGCAATTTTTTTTTTTTTTTTTGAGAATCAAAAACCAAGCAAAATTATCTTTAATAATTTGATAGTTTTTTATTTAAACCACCAAAATTACTCAAGTTGCCATTTTGATCACTTGGTTTTAGTTAGAAATTCATGAAAAGTAAAATTATATGAGTCAATCTGTGACATAAAATAACTGTGACATAATCTTGTGGAATACACCAAATGCCTCCATTGGGATGTGCATATATTAATGAAAATGAAACAACAATTGTTCCACCCACAAATAACAAATTAATAAACCAGAGAGCTATACTAATTTCATCTAAAATTGAGATTCCAAGTGGAAAAAGAGTCTACAAATCACAATGGTATCAGGCAATAATTACAGAAAATGGACTAGAACAAGTTCTAGCACATGTAACTATATTTTTGTCACATTCGATAGTTCCTTCATTTTTTTTCTCACATTCGATAGTTCCATTATCACATTAAACAATACCAACATTACATTAAACAGTACCAATATTACATATGACAGTACTTTTGCCACATTCGGTTGTACTAGTATTTTTTTTCTAACATTTGATAGTACCATCTTCAAATTGTGCGGTACCAAAATCATATGTGAATGTACTTTTGTCATGTTTGGTGGTTCAAAATTTTTTTTTTCTCGCAAATGATGGTTCCATTATCACATTAGGAAGTACCAACATCACATTTGACCGTACTTTTCTCACATTTGGTTGTACTTTAATTTTTTTTCTCACATTTGACTATGTTGTCCTCATAGTGTGCTGTACCAACATCACATGTGACTGTACTTTTGTCTCATTTGGTGCTCCCCTTATTTATTCATCACATTTGATGGTTCCATAATCACATTAGACAGTACCAATATCACATTAGACCGTACATTTCTCACACTCGGTGGCACTTTTCTCACATTCAATGATTCCCCTTTTTTTTTGGCCAATTACCATAATACTCTCGAAAACTAAAAAATGACCAAAATACCCTTAAAACCAAAAAAATTACAAAATCACCCTAAAACTCAAAAAAAAATTTTCAAAAATTACTATAAAACTAAAAAAATGACCGAAATAATACCCTTAGAAAAAAATTGACCAAATGACACTAAAACATCAAAAAAAGACCAAAATTACCATAAAACTTAAAAAATGACCGAAATAACAATGAAACCTAAAAAATGACCAAAATACCCCTAGGACAATAAAAATGACCACATGACCTTGAAATTTAGAAATTGACCGAAATGACCTTGAAACAAAAAAAAAAATGACTAAAATGACCTCATAACCTAAAAACTAACCAAAATACCCTTATGACCTAAAAAATGACTTAAATATTTATAATCCACTTAATAATATAAAATTTACAAAAGAAAAAAAAAAGTGAATTTTTTTTTTACCAAGTACTTGATTTCTTGAAAGTAAAGTACCATACAAAAGAAAAAAGAAAAAGATAAAGATAAATCACTTCAAGGTCCACACTCTAAATACTAATTATTAACTTAAATATTTATAATTCATTTAATAATATAAAATTTAAAACAGAAAAAAAAAATTACCCAATACTTGATTTCTTGAAAGTAAAGTACCATACAAATAGAAAAAAAAAATATAAAGATAAATCACCCCATAGTCTATATTCTAAATACTAATTACTATACTAAATATTTATATTTCACTTAATAATATAAAATTTACAAAAGAAAAAAAAAGTGAAAAACAATTTACCTAGTACTTGATTTCTTGAAAATAAATTACCATATAAAAAGAAAAAGAAAAAGAAAAAAAATAAATCACTCCATAGCCCAAAATATAAATATTAATTACTATCTTAAATATTTATAATTCACTTAATAATATAAAATTTACAAATGAAAAAAAAATAAAAAAATAAAAAAATAAAAAGATAAAGATAAAGATAAATCACTTCATAGCCCACAATATAAATACTAATTACTATCTTAAATATTTATAATTCACTTAATAATATAAAATTTACAAAAGAAATTTAAAAAAAAAAAAAATTACCTAGTATTTGATTTCATAAAAGTAAAGTACCATACAAAAAAAAAAGAAGAAGGATAAAGATAAATCACTTCACAGTCTGCAATCTAAAAACTAATTACTATCTTAAATATTTAAAATCCACTTAATAATATAAAATTTACAAAAGAAAAAAAAGTAAAAAAAAAAAAAAATACCCAGTACTTGATTTCTTGAAAATAAAGTACCATACAAAAAACAAAAGAAAAAGAAAAGATAAATCATTCCGCAGTCCACAATCTAAATACTAATTACTAACATAAATATTTATAATCTAATTGACAAAAGAAAAAAAAAAGTGAAAAAAAAATTTACCAATTACTTGATTTCTTGAAAGTAAAGTACTATACAAAAAATAAATTAAAAAATGATAAAGATAAATCACTTCATAGTCCACAATCTAAATACTAATTACTATCTAAAATATTTATAATCCACTCAATAATATAAAATTTACAAAAGAAAAAAAAAGTGAAAAAAAAATATTTACCCAATACTTGATTTCTGAAAAATAAAGTACTGTACAAAAAGAAAAAGAATAACAATGGATAAAGATAAATCACTCCACATTCCATACTCTAAATACTAATTACTATTTTAAATATTTATAATCCACTTAATAATATAAAATGTACAAAAAAAAAAAAAAAGTGAAAATTTTCTTTTTCCTAGTATTTGATTTCTTAAAAGTAAAATACCATACCAAAAAATGAAAAAAAAAAAAGAGAGATAAAGATAAATCACTCCATAGTCCACAATCTAAATACTAATTACTATATTAAATATTTATAATCCACTTAATTATATAAAATATATATAAAAAAAAAGTGAAAGAAAATTACCTAGTACTTGATTTCTTGAAAATAAAGTACCATACAAAGAGAAAAAGAAAAAGAAAAGATAAATCACTTCGCATTCCACACTCTAAATACTAATTACTACGTTAAATATTTATAATATACTTAATAATATAAAATTTACAAAAGAAAAAATAAAAAAATTTACCTAGTATTTGATCTCTTGAAAGTAAAGTACCATACAAAAAAAAAAAAAAAAAAAGATAAATCACTTCACAGTCTACACTCTAAATACTAATTACTATCTTAATTATTTATAATCCACTTAATAATATAAAATTTACAAAAAAAAAAAGTAAAAAAAAAAAAAATTACCCTGCACTTTTAATGCAATCATCTAATTTTTTATAAAAGGTAGTTGCGATTAAAAACTGGGGCAAACTTATTGCATATTATTTCCATTAGGTTTTGAACAGTTTTCTTTTTCCACTTTATCTTAATTTATAGAATATTCTCCTAAGTCCTATCATGTATTCTTTCGACATCTCTTCGGCAATACGTTTCACAGGTATGTTTGGCAACGAGAGTGAAAATATTAACACAAGCTTGAAGTTCATTAGCCAAAACCAATAAATAATCAAACAAAATGATCACATCAATAATAATTATCGAATTATCATATATATATATATATATAGGCTTTGATCATGCTACTTTTTTGTAAAATTTAACCATAATATAACATTAAGAGTGGTTTCTATTTGTAACTTGCAATTTGAGTAATATTACGTACTTTTGCATAAGTCCATCATTAACAACACATATTTGGTACACTAATTACAATATTTCATGTTAGCGGTTGTAAAAAAAAAAAAAAAAAAAAATTTATGCCTCTAATTTTATTGACTTATAAATCCTTCTTTTCATGTTTCATAAAATTATTAAAGTAGATTATTCTCCTTAGAAAAAAGCAAATAGCCAAAAATATCAATTGTAATTTAATGCCAGATGCCAGGAACTTGTTATTTGTGTGCTTGTGTGTGTTTTTATAAATTTAGGGGCTTGTTTGATAATTAACAAATTCTGTCTCCCACTACCGCTGGGACCTCTTGCAGCTAAAGCTAAGGCCATGGAAGAAGTAGCTCACTTCATTAGAGATATCGGACTATAGGATGTTATCTTCAAGACCGACTCATCAACCATCTCAGGTGCTCTCACTGGCTCATCTACAACATCTACTATTGAGGACATCATTAGAGGCACTCACCACACCCTACGTAACTTCTGAACAACTTAAATATTGCATGTTAGGCGGCATGGCAACATATCAGCACACAATTTGGCAGAACACACCAAAAGGATTGACACTTTTGTTACTTGGTTAGAGGAAAACTATTATGTGTTGAAAACTCGGTGTTTTAGGATGCTATGTATCTTTCTTCTTAATAAAATTAACGAATTTCTCAGAAAAAAAAAAAAAAAAATCTTTGTCTCTTAAAAAAAGAATAACGCTTTGGTCAAGATAGTAAGGTTTTAGGGGGCTAATGTAGGGTGTCCGAGGACTGAAGAGGAATGAATGCGAAGTATCACATCTAATCCCACCCGTAAAAGCGTATTCGACCCGAGGACTTCATCGACCCGAGAAGGGATGGAGATGTGAGATAGCGTTTTATGAGAGCCCGAATGGAAGGGAAAAGACCTGGGGTAGGGGCCAAGACGATGGAAGGGAGCTTCCTGTAAGGGTATACCTTCCCCTCCGCATTGAATGCTATGCAACACTTTATCAGCTGCATTAATGAGGAAATGACATCTGAACAATAGTTTCACAGCTAGTAGCCCCTTTTACCACCTTCAACAAAACTTTGATTTGACCAATATCTTGAGGAAAGCCTTGAGGCATACAAGTGGAGGGCTAGGATGCAAGGAATGAGGATATATAAGAGGAGGGGGGGGGGGGGGCACTCCCTATAAGGGGGGATGATTTTGGGAAAAGAAGATAAACAAGAAAGTGAACAATGCAATGCTTGACTTAGAACTTGTATCAATTATATTTAAGAACTTAACCTCGGACTTGACTGAGGAAAGTTTTATTCTCAATTACAATGTGAATTATTTTCCTTTGTTACTTTAGGCTGTTCGGCCTTGGACCTAAACTTAGCTTAGAATTACACCAGAACTGTCTTCCCTCTCGCTTCATATTTACCTTTTATTGTTTGGGCTTGGTTTGAAGGACAAGACACTACTTTTCTTAGTGGGCTTGGGCCATCAATTTTCAAGTTCTTATAGATAGTATTGATAACTTATACTTGGAAGTATAAGATGATATTTATTTTTAATTGATTCATATGCTGAAAAATTACATTAAATAAACAAACAAATCCGAAGCTGTGATCTTTAAAAATGAAAATTATAGAATCTAATGTTTGGATCAATTGTGATTTTAGTCCCTCTAATGACTCTGCCAAAAAAAGTTTGTTCAACTGTTTTTACCTATAGTCCCAAATATACTCAAGGCCAAAGATTGCTTTATAACTATTTTTGCTTTTTTTTTTTTTTTTTTTTTTTTTTAATGATGAAAATAAACTGCTTTTGCCTTAAATCAACTATGGATTGAAAATTTCAATTCCAGTCATAGGGGAATTATTTCATTGCAAAATACATGCAAAATGGAGTTTTAACTCCAAATGTCTAAACTGATAGAGACCCTTCCATGATAGTAATAGCTTTTCCTCGCAGTAGCACTCTTTGGTTTTGTTCATCGAGATGAATGTTTACTACTCCACTTCTAGTTGAAGCCTGAACAGAATCAACAATGTCAATTAATACGATGAAGACAACAACTACAACGATGAGTTTGCATGCACTAAAGATAGGCAATAATACCGCATATGCAACAAGATCACACTTCCCTAGCCTTTTGCTCCAGTACAATGCTAAGGTACAATTTGCACTCCCAAAAACATGATCCTGAAATGAAGCGAAACTGGTAAGAGGAAATGGCACTAATTTCATTTCAATTCTAGACAATAACAAGAAGGGGAGGTTCTTTTTTCTCATTTTATTTCTGCATTCTAGTATCATCCAAGGTACAAAGACATTACAAAAAAATTAGATTCAAGAATTACCCAGCTATTCAACACATGAAAAAGCATCCTTTAACATGGCGAAATTTGTTTTGAGTAAAGGGTATTACTTAGGTCTGATAACATCTCTCATTTGTTTGTTTTTTGCAATCGAATAATATTAATCTATTCATTATACGGGCTCTAATAAGTGCATTAAACTGTGTCAACCTTAAAAGTCCATCATGACTTGTTGAATCATGTATCCAGAGATGTTCAATGTTCATTCTAACATAATCAGAACCATGTTATTAATGCAATAAAGAGACCAAACAGAGATTGATAATATATCAAGTTCTTGAATAACATTACATTGTTTGAGACCAAATGCCAAACATATTTTACCTCATTGATCCGAAGTTTTAGCCAAAAGAATCGATAGTAATAGTCAAATCCAGAATCTAGGGGAGCAGGCCCTGAAATAATTATCCCCCTTCCAGGACATTTACATATCAAATCAAACTGTGGCTGAAGTTCTACGACAGTTTCTCCAGATGACAGTATTACCTGCAAAACATGATAAGCTTTTCAATGAATGAAACAACCAAGTGCTAGTTCCAAAGTTATGGGATCAATTATGAATTCTCAATAGACTAGTCAGGGTTTGATGAATTAGATATATTATTGAAATAAATAGAAATTTTCAATACAACTGGAACTTGCAGCTGAAGGGCTGCTACCACAGGAGCAGAATAAGCTAACAAAATACAAATGCTTAAACATCAACTCCAAACATAAAAGGAGAAAAACCAACTAGACAACACATTACAGACCTTCAGCCATTCACTTTAACTATCACTTAGACCATGGGGACACTAGAACACATAGAGAAATTCCCCATTTACTACATAAAGCTCTATTCAGAATGGAATTCATATACCCCCCTCTAGCCTCAATTCTTGCTTTTGCTTCCCTCTTAATGGATTGAATAATTCTCTATTTTGTCTCTAAACCCCCCCATGAAGGATAGCATTTTGTTGCCAAATGTGATAGACAGCAGCTGCCAAGGTTAATTTACATATCTCTGCTCTTATAGTTTTCCCATTCCAATGCTTTTCCTACCACAAAATCTTAGGAGAAACATGATAGGCATTATTTTAAGGTGCTTAAAAATATTCTAAAACCAGACAAAAAGATGCCAATTTTTCCATTAAGATTCACTTAGACACACAACATTTAATAGACATACTACAGCCTATTATACATCTAACCCAACAATTATGGCTGCAAATAAGAACGAGCTATGATTCCAATAGGTCAACAAATCATACACAAGTTAGTTCATATCATTCATTTTAAGTATATTTTATCGAAGATTTTTCAATGCATATATAACTACTATAGTTTTGAACTTTGAAAGTTAAGTATGAAAGAAAAATTAAATCAAAGAGAAAATGTTAGTACACATTACAATGAGATCATCTTCAGTTGCTGTTCTCTTTATATCAATCACAGAGACACCATTCAGGGCTTTGGAAATGGGTGAAAACTCAGCAGAGTTGAAATCAATCATTGGGATGGTAGGAAAATCCAATTCAATAAGAAAACTCTCTTGTGACTCATGATTCTGAATATTCGAACCATCAATTGTTTGTATATCTGCAACCTTTCTAGCAGTTAATGTTCCCGATTTTGTGACAAACTCAATGACATCACAATTCAACAAACTAGAGGTGAAGAGTGTATGTGCAGTAGCTAATGTAGCATGACCACATATCTTAACCTGCAAAAGGCCAGGTATCAATTACTCATTTGATCAATAATTCAATGCTAAAAGACTTACAAGTAAATAAATAATGGCAAGATGTTCAATTTTGAAAGAAAATAAGAAATCTTAAGTACATTTAAAAGTAATTAATACTTGTATGAAATTTAAATGATAAAAAATCTTAACTCAAACTCGTTGTTAGAAATGGCAAGACATAGCTCTAAATACAATGTTGGAATAAGAAAAAAATTAAGAAAGATTATAAAGAATCCAAACGCACAGAATTGTCCAATACAATATTTTTCTAACACTTTCTCTCATATGTGGCTCATACTCCACCTTAATATGTAGGGCCCACCCCTTGAAATTATAAAGATCAAAGAGTAATAATAAATATGCAATTAATTTTTTACATAAATCTTAGATATGTCAATAATCACAAAAAAGTAATGGATATATTTATTTATCATATTTTTGAACTGGCAACAATCTCATTCATTCGCACGTCAATATCATAACCATTTTCCAATTGTAAAACACGATCAACTACTACATGATCTAATAGCTAATAGGAAGCACCCAATTTAAAAATTTTAACTATTATTCTAATGATCTAAAATTAAAATATAATTAGATGAACTAAGAACACCCACAAAGGCAAATATTAAAATTCAAAAGGTAGCACTTTGAAACATTTTTAAAATTCTGGTTTTTTTAAGAGTGGAAGTGAAATTAAGAAGTGAGACCTCAGCAACAGGAGTGAACCATCTGAGACGGAACCTAGGATTGGACGAGTCAAGAGAGTCGGACCCAGATAGCCGAGTCAAGTAACAAGTCTCGACGATGTTGAACTCAGCTGCCACAGCTTGCAACCATTTCTCATCTCTCTCTTCCTCTAATAAACACACCGCTGCTGGGTTTCCCTTGAAAGCTGAGTCAGTGAACGCGTCCACCTGTACCCCACAACCCAACTCATCAGAATCCCATATATATATATATATATATATATATCACATAAATAACAGAGTGAGATAGAGAGAGGTACCACATAGTACTTCACAGGTAGCTTCAGTGGCGACGCTACTCAATGTGGGAACACCCTGAATTGAAATTTTTTTTTTTATATATATAATAATTGAAATTTTTTTTATTTGTTTATCCTTAAAAAAAAAAAAAAATAGGAACACCCTAAAAAAAATATAGGAACACCCTCAAAATTTTTATGCCAAACAAATTTTGAACTAAAATCTAAAAAAAAAAAAAAAAAAAAAAAATTATAACAGAGAATCTGAAAAAAAAAAAAAAAAAATTGTAACAGAACAAATCCAAGAAAAAGCCCAAATTCAATCCTAAACAAATCTCGAACAGGCCCAACCCAAGCGTATTCTCAAAAAAAAAGAAAAAAAAGGACTTGGGTCCCCTTTGGGCCCCCCTATCCCAGCCGGCCAGCCCAGTCAAGAGCCCTGAGCCCATGTAACTATAAAAAAAAATGTAAAAAACAAAAACAAAACCCAACAAAAGAAACCAAAAGGAGCAAAGAAAAGAAACCAAATGGAGTAAAGCAACAAGCGAAAACGAAGGAAAAAAGAAAAGAAAAGAGAGAGACCCATCGCAGACCCAGTCACGCCGCCGCTCAAGCCGCCACACGTGAGAGAAATCCATCGCAGACCCGTCCCTGTTTCAACTGTCGGCGTCACATACCCTAACGGGAAACGGCCACACCAGCGCCGCTATTGTCGCCACGCGAGACCCATCCTTGGCTTAGATTCACGGTCAAATGATGATGACCCCGATTTCACCCAACACGCCAGCTTTGATTACCCTTTCCATATTCCATACACTGTGGTCGATACTTGTAACGGCCTGCTCTGCCTTTCCGATGATTTAGCCCAATTATTTTTGTGGAACCCTTGTGTGAGAAAATTTCTCCAACTTCCTTCTTCCAATCTCACCTGCGATACACACTTTGCTTTCGGGTTTGGATTTGATCCCAAATGTGATGATTATAAAGTGGTCAGGTTTGTCAGCTTACTGGGTACTCGACCCGTGGTCGAGGTCTACTCACTCTCCACTAAAAGTATGAAAGAATATTTGAGTAAAGAATTAATTTGAGATCTTGGCATTGCTTCCTTGGTGAGAGACTGTGAGGAAGAAATTTGGTTGCGAAAATAGAAAAAAGAGACTTAATGGAAAAAGTAAATCACGTGCTGAGCAGGGAAGAGATTAAGAAAATTTTTAGGAAACTTCCTACTTAAAAAATAATCATCTATTCTTCTTTATTTACAAGATTGCCATAAGTAAATAGTGAGTTAAAAATCTTATATAAAATGTGAATAAGAATATAAGATTATAAATAATTTTTTTTTTAAATCCCACCTTATTTAAGATTTAAAAAAAATTAAATTAAATTATTATTTTATATAAAAGTAACAATTATTTTATATATATATATATATATATATACACATATATTAAGAACTCCGAAACAACCTGAAAGGGTAATAATAGAGACAAGTAATAGAAAGAGGAACATTGATTCAACTTTCAAGGACTAAAAATGGTAAAGTTAGGAAAAGTACTTGTTGGTAGTGCATAATAAGTTCATAGTGTCGAGTTCCATTTTCATAGAAAATGTATTAAGAAACAATAGTGTTTTGTATCTTTTGTTTTTATTGATAGATGTTTGCATTAATATATTAAGAAACAATGATTTTGTATATTTGTATTGGTTGATAGTTTGTTAATAATATATGGATGCGCATTTGAAATTTTTTTTTTTTTTTTTTGCGTTTACCTCCGGCCCCCCCTAACTTGAAATCCTGGGTCCGTCCTTGGTTCTAAAACACCCGAAATAGACTGAAATCACCCGTAATTTTTTCAAAGTGGAATAGGAACACCCTGAACAAAATTCCTGGAGTCGCCACTGGGTAGCTTTGCCATGTTGCCGTGAGAGAGTTTTAGAAGCAGTGAAAATGTAGTTTGTTGTCAAAACATTTTCGTAGATGTATATGTAGCATTTGTCAACGCATGTCAGCTGGTTGGTGAAGAGGTATCATCCCCCGTACCCCACCCGTGTGGGGCCACATGAGGAGGAAGTTAACATACATACATCGGATATAGTCACGGGCGGTGCCATCTTAAAATCAGGTGGGTCCCTTCGTACCCCACACGTGTGGGGCCACGTGAGGGGGAAGTTAACATACGTACATCGGATAAAGTCAGGGGCGGCGTCACCCTAAGGGAAGGTGGTTTCAAGATCACTTTGACTTGAATTTTTTTTTTAATATATATATATATAATAATTTAAAAAATGTTATTTGTCTACCTTTTAAAAGAAATTTGAGAACACTCTCAATTTTTTTATACAAATAAAATTAAATTTTTCTCAATAATTTATTCTATATTCAATGTATGAATAATTGTTTAGTTATGTACATTGAAAGAGATGTAGCTTGTAACATTGATAATGAAACTATCATATAACGATTTCAAATTATGAAAATTTGTAGAAGGCAATTGTAAAATTTATATATTTGCTACTATTCATCGGTCCCACTGTAGTTTTTGGTACTATTCATAGGTCTCATTATACTATTTCAACTATGTTTTACATTTATCTACAGTACTTTTAGTAATAAGTTTTCAGTTTTAGTAAAATAAGTGGTATCTAAATATACTCTTAGGATATTTTATGATATTAGGTATTATAGGGTTTACATGGCCTTTGCTGGATCTCATGCCTTGGGTAACAACATGGGCTTGGGTGGGTCTGGTTATGTATCAAGGAGACTCCTGTTTTACCTTTTGGGCCTTATCTAGATCTAGTGCTTTTAGTTAAAGTGGTGCTGTCAGTGTCAAATGATTCTACACCATTGTTAATTTGTTTATAGTGAATGATTGCTCCTCAAAAAAATAATGCATATGTGATCATGGATTTCTATTTTAGAAATGTCTAGTGCTAGCACCTGGTGAATTCAACACATCTCTCTCTTCGGTCATATGTTAACACTATTCTTCAATTGAACTGCATTGTAACCAGTCACCAGAGTATTACTGCAATGAAGTTATATTTAAGAGCGTAAAACAGTCTGCTTTTATGAAGTGCTACTGCTCACTGCTCAGTAAAGCTTTTGTTTTGCAGGTATGCAGATGCCTATGATGTACAGGTGGTGGATCAAAGTAACTGCTGGAGAGTACCAGCGCAAGTGTCTAGTTGTGGAGGGACACCGGCAGAGATGTTGCAAATGGGTTGGTCTTTCCCCATGCTGCAAAATCATGTTTTGACGGGAAAAGTTTCTGCAGGTTGCAGTTATGCCATTTGCAACCGAATGGCAGCCAGATGCTGGCTGTTCAAAAAACATTAATCGAGGCTATAGAGCTTGGTTTTTGCAGACTTGTTTCAATAAGTTCTAGAGGAGTTGAGGACCTCTTTTTGGGAAAAAAGGTTCCTTGGCAACTTCTTGTGCTGATTGAAGACCACAAGTGCACGGAATTTGGAGAATGCTATTGTTGTATAGATGTTGTGCAAGGGAGAGTCACTGCAGAGGATATGGTGTACAAATGTTCTAGTAAATGACTTAGCCAAATGGTTCTGTTATAATATTGAGGGATCCATTCCTCTCTCTCTCTCTGTGGAACACGCACAACTATATTTAACTGCATATTGGTCTGAAATTTGGGGCAAAGAACAACATTTATTACAAGTTGTGTTGCTTCTCCCTTCCATTTTCTGCGGTCAACAACCCAACAACCCAAATAAAATTAATACAGCATTTATTGACCATGTTATTTTATGAAGCAACCAACATTTACATATTGGTCATTGTACAGAAAATAATTACAAGTAACCAATAAATTCGAAGTTCAAACTACACTACCCATCATAAACAATATCTTCTAAAAGCAAATTACATTAAAAAAAATTGTACAATTTCCTTTGTTGAGCCTAGGCCCTAGCCACAATCAACTTCTTTTGCTGATTAATGGGAAAAAAGCATTCACAAACCAGCTGTTCCAAAGCTACAAGTCATTCAACTACTTTTATAGATAATTGGGGTTGAATATGATACATATGCGAACTTTTATAATAAAGTATGCTTTTATTATATTGACATGAATCTGTGCCCCCACCGGATGGAGTCACCAAATTCCTTCCTTGGACATCCTCAGAAAATGTATCAGGGTGATGTTTGGGAGCTCAGCAACACCCTTTTTCTTCTTCGTTATCCTCGTCATCTTTGGTGATTCCGCATCCTTGTACTCAGTCACTATCACTGAGACCAAGTTGTAGAACTGTTTCAAGGACAGCATTCATGTATATTATACCAAGAACAACCTCAAAAAAAAAAAAAAAAAAAAAGAAGAAGAAGATACTAACAGGAACACTTCGATGTCGTACTTTCAACAAATCTTTTAACAACGCATTAACTGAACCAAGCAACTTCTTGGTCATGGTGAACCTTAAATTGATGGATGATTTTCTTCTTTTTCCAAGTTTTAAATATAGTGGCAGCTAATAGTTGTCTTCCAAAACAAATTATTCCTCAACGTCTAGATAAGGAGCTCAGCAGCACCCTATAAATACCCATTTAGGATATGGTTGCCATACTTGGTCAGAAGCTAGTATAGCTCCAAACCTCAACATGAATTAAATCCTTCCAAATCCAGAATGATACAGTAATATTTGGAGAACATACCTCACAGACACCATGTAACAATAATCTATGAAAAGGATCTTGAAGTACTCGTAGCTCGAGAGCATCCCTATCTCCACTGTCCATGATGAATGCTCGAATGCATTCCTAAAAAAAGAAAAGAAAATAAATTAGTTATTGATAACAAACAATATTAGTTAAATTGCAATGGATGCAGGCACCAAAAGTCCAATCCACAATTAATTGAGATGAAAGTATGCTAAGAATAAAATAGCTCTGACAAAGAAGGAAAACAAGAAAGTGGGCCATTAATAGAAAAAAGATGCAATTTGTGGGGAATTATGGACAGAAAACTGAACTGTAGCAGAAATTTTATCAAGAGACCAGCAAGATTGGGGCAGGCTGCGCTGAATACTTTTTTCCGAAAAAACCAAGCAAAATAATCTTTAATAATTTGATAGTTTTTTATTTATTTATTTATTATTATTATTATTATTATTTGCAGATTATTGTCAAGAGTAGACACCAATTACATTAATCTTTTCTTTAAAACACAAGAGGCAAAGATACTCATAAGTCAGCATACCTTTATATAAAGGAAATTTGCGTCTTATTAATCAGATATACCTCATAGCCCTGAACAAGTTCTGAAAGAAAGCTACGCTGAAGAGCCTCTCTTGTTTTACAATTAACTCTATGCCATGCATTTAATACAGCCGCCTTATCAGCATCAACACGAACTTTCCTTTTTTGTGGACGATCTTTCTGAGGCATTAGTAATATTCGCCTACCAAAAAGAAATAAAAGCTAGAGTTGGAGCATGCTGCTACATTGCATGTAAGAATTGCACAACCGATAACACAAGTTACATACCATATGAAGTATATTAAAAGCATTTTATAAACTCAAGAACAAACATCTTTCTCAACATCAAATTCAATAACATTGAAATGTGCTTTAGAGAAGCAAAAAGACCTCTTTATCCATGTCTATATTCCTAAAATTGTCCCACTCTCCAACATTAGTCATGCAAAATGGTGACAGCGGTACGTCATCACCTGTAAAATGAATTTCATATCAATATTAATATGAAACATGATAAAACAGTAATGGCCATAAAGACGCATCTGTAAAGTGGGAGTTTGTGAGTTCAAACCCACTTAAAAGTACCAAAGCCCAAGGGGTTTAGTAATAAACGTACAAGAGTCAAGACTTCGATTACTAAGTAGTGATAAAGTAGTTTCCAGCTATTACTTCGCTTATCTGTAGCTCGCCTCTCACATTTTTCAGAAGATGTTACATAAAAACGAGTAACAGAATCAAGTTCAGAACATGTTGAGGCTTAATCATATGTCTTTCATGAAAGCACAGAATAGTAGTTATTGCCCATTATAATAAAAGAAAACAATATGGTTGATTTTATTCATATATATAATTACCAAAAGGTGGTGGTGCAAACAAGCCTCTAATTTCTTCTGCATTTAAGCGAGGAACAAGTTCCATAAGAAGACGATCATTTAACCATCTGCGAGAACGTCAGTTGCTAACGTGCAAAGTAAAAAGAATTAGCATTAACATAACATGCAAGCTTTCAATGGGATCAAAGTATGAGTTTCCAATAATGGTCAACAGCATGATTCTCTAGAAGAATAAATACAATCATGATAAGGATTTAAAGAAAAAGGCAGGTGGGACATTTGGAGAAGCTATGATGAGCAGCATAAATCTTAACAAAAAAAGTTTCCATGTAAAGGATTATTGGAACTTCTTAACCTCCAAAATTACTCAAGTTGCCATTTTGATCACTTGGTTTTAGTTAGAAATTCATGAAAAGTAAAAATATATGAGTCAATCTGTAACATAAAATAACTATGACATAATCTTGTGGAATACACCAAATGCCTCCATTGGGATGTGCATATATTAATGAAAATGAAACAACAATTGTTCCACCCACAAATAACAAATTAATAAACCAGAGAGCTATACTAATTTCATCTAAATCTGAGATTCCAAGTTGAAAAAGAATCTACAAATCACAAATCACAATGGTATCAGGCAATAATTACAGAAAATGGACTAGAACAAGTTCTAGCACGATCCAATTCATTTCCAATTAAAATCTGATAAAAAAAAAAAAAAAAGATCCATTATAGAAAATTACCGGTCCAGTCAAGCTCTCAATAAACTTGATTTTCTTCTCAAGTGACATCCCTTGAGACTTGGCAGCACTCTCTGCTGGTACAAAAACCTATCAATTACAAAACTTTTTTCCTAAAGGGGGATCAAATTTGTAAGGTTGAAATTTATCAACCATCTTGTTAGCTTTATTCCGTGCCAATTTGCTTGTAATTTAAGCACTTAGTAACCCTGTATTTAGGTGGGATTATTGTAAGGGTAGTGTGTGAAAAGATGTGAAGAAAAGCTCAAGTATGTGCAAAGAGACAGAGTTTCGCTGCTAGGACTCGCGGGTGGCTCGCGGCTGCAAGCCGCCAAATGCTGGTACGTGAGATGCACACAGGGGAGCTGAAGGGTCGCGCCAGCTATCGCACTACAGGACAAAAGTCCCAGGCTGGCCAGGCCGTTACGTTGCGACTTAAATTCGCGACTTGGACAAGCCGCGAGGTCAAGCCGCCAACCAGCCCTGTTTGGCAAAAAACTGTCTCTTCGTATTCCAAACACACACCACTATATATAGACCCTTATACCCACTAAATTAAGAGAGCTTCCAGAGAGAATTTTGTGAGAGAAACCCTAGAGAAATACAAGATTGATTCATCCACAATCTTTACCTTAGAGACTCTACAAATTCCTCTACTCTCTTCATCTCCATTGTCATACCCTTGAGAGGTCATTGACCAAATCCTTTTCTCACCACACCCACGTTTGTGAGAAGGTTCATTTGGTGCTAAGGGAAGCAGTTTGGAAGGAACCAATATACATTGGTTGATGCTATGGTCTAGTAGCAGAATCCGGGAAGCTAAAGAAGAAATAGGTTCGGCGTAACCTCGTTGGAGCAAGAAGCTTGGAGGGCTTAGGTACTTGGGTAGATTAGGCTTGGAGGGTATTCTACTGTTCATGTATCCCAACTACATTCTTTAGTGGATTATTTCACCGCTTGGAGGGCGGCAGAGAGGTTTTACACCGAGAACTTCGGTTTCCTCTTCGATAACACATCGTGTGTTGTACGTGTGTTTGCATCTTCCTTCCCTTTATCTTTGTCTTATATTTACTGCTGTGGATGTGTTTATATTTGGTTTAGATTAATTATCAATTTTATGATTGGCTTATGTTCATGTTCTGCACATTAATTGTTTGATTATAAGCTTGAATTGATATTTTGTAATTTGGGGTCTAAACGTTCAAGGGTATTTCATACCCATATTGAACTTTCAAAATTAATTATTAAAAACAAATTATCTAGGTACTCCCCAAAAAAAAAAAAAAAAAAACCAAAACTAAGCATATCGAACAAATACAACAAAACCCAATACTCTTCACACAGTGTTTCATCATTCACAGCACAAGTAAAGGCCAAATTCCACAACTTTAAACATAATTTTCTGTACAGTCAGCTACATTTCAATTGCATTTACAAAAAACAAGAGAGAAAAAAGAAGTACCTTTACAAGGATCAAAGTGTGAAAGGTCATCTTGTTGCTGAAGAACTTGTGGGGTCGCCATGGTTCGATTGGTTTTGAAGCAGATCTAGGAGCTGTGTGTTTGTGTCAAAGGCCAGAGGATGCATCACCAGCTGCTACAACAGTGCAGCTCAGCTTGCCTCACAGTGCAGCAGCTAGTGCACCAGGTGATGCAGCATCAGCTGCCACACTAATGCAGCCCAGCATGCCACACAGTGCAGCAGTTCGTGCATCAGAGCTGCCCAGACAAGCACTTGACCAAGCTAGACAAGTAAATCAGTTACCAGCTGATGTAGGAACAAGTGAAACTCAGATTGAAGCTTCAAGTAGAAGTCCTAAGGTCTTGCCTTGTGTTTCAGAGTTGAAGAAATTGAAGAAATGTGTATTTTCATCTAAACGACAATGTAGCTTACCTAATATGTGTACAGAAACGGTGTGTAGTTTTGTTTGTTAGTTTTGGTTAGTTTAGTCAGGCACATGCATGAGTTTGTTAAGTTTGTTAAGTCCTGTTCACACGTGCATCTAGCTGTTAAGTTAGTTATAGAACAAAGTCTATGTATATATTTGTACAGTTATTGATTCAATCAATGAAATCATAATTTTCAGCTTCCATCAAAATCAATTTTCTAATAGTTTTTGGGTATTTGAGGGATAAGGAATACTTGAACAAGGTTGAAACTTGAAATGAAACAACAATAAAAGGTCAAGAGTACCAAGGTTGTTTAGATATATAGAAGATGTCGAGGAACATAGAAAGATGAGTAAAAGGGGAATTATCTTTAGTTAACATAAAAAGTATGGTTTATTTTTAGAGATTGTTTCTTATTAAATTTTTTTGGGAAAAAAATTCTATCTCACACCAAACTAAATAAAAGAAGTTAGGAGGTTGTTTTTCAAATCATTTAAAATTGCTACTAAACATTAGAAAATAAAATAGTTTTATAAAAAATACTTCTTGAAAAATGATTCATTTTCTAGAAAATATCATTACTGAAGAAAACAGAGCTTAGTAGGAGAATATTTATAAAAAAAAGTTTATGTAGATTCATTTCCACAGTTTCCAAAGAAAAAAAAAATCTTTGTCCCTTGACATTTCTCATACCGTGAAAGCCATACTAGAAACAAGAGGGTTTGTGATAGATGTTACTTGTGCTTTGTGCAATGAGCCCCCGAAACCATAATCCATGTGCTTAAAAGTATTCCATATTAAAAAAAAAAAAAAATTTTGAGAAACGTATTCCATATTCTTTAATATGGAATTATGCTAAAATGTGACTCGGGGAATTTTATTCTTTGGAAAATTTTCCTTACCTTGGCTATTTGAAACATTTGGCTCCATAGAAACAAAGATGATTTTTAAACTTGTGAAACTTGAGCTTGTTAGAGTAAAGCATATATTCGATCCCTTATAGTATTTCTTTTGCACCGCTCTGTCTCAAATGAGCAAGAATAAGCAGGTAGTTAGAGTGAGATGGACCCAAACTTGAGAGAGTTTGGTACAAACTAAACTTAAGAAAGTTTGGTACAAACTAAACATTGATGGCTCTTCATTAGGTACTACCAACCTATCTAGTGGTTGGGGAGTTATCAACGACCATAGAGGCCTTTAGATTGCGGGTTTTACTTGATCTATAGGCATGGCAATGCATAGTGAGTGTTACGATTCCAACAACGGTCCTGGATATTGTTGCAAGTGCTTCTATGCAGTGAACCTTCCGGTAATAGTGCAGTAAACTAATGCAGTAGAACAGAAATTGAAAGGGAATTAATGGAGAAAGTGAAGAAAAATGTTGACTGGTTCGAGGGAGTCACCCTCCAAGAGCGTAGAGAGGGAAAAGAGAGGGAACACGGAGAAGAAGAGGAAACAAATTGTAGTCTTATTTCCGGTTGTTCTCTAAAAGTTCCATCACAAGTATTTAAGCTAGGCTCACCTTTACAACTGCCAATAGGAAGCCAGATTTAGTAACTAATTTCCCAATAGTCCAGCTGTACAATTAACCCCACTACTAAGTTACTAACTAATATTCTATTAGTGGACACAAACCACTTGCATCCGCATGCTCTGCTATTTGTAATTTGCAACACCAGATTTAATACTCAAATTCCCTAAAGTTGAGCTTCATTACATTCTATGACTATCAATAAAACCCATACCTCCTTTATGGTTGTCAAGGTACACTACCAAAAAAAAAAAAAAAAAAAAAAATCTTTATTACTATGAAAAGATCGTTGCAATAATTTTAGAGTCATTGCAATAGTTTATGCAAGGTGTTGTAATAAAATTTGAGGTAATAGGTTAGTGCTACAAAAAATTTCGTTCCAATAAACTTTAAATATTTTAATGACAATTTTGACGTAATAATATATTTGTTGTGGCAATAAAAAATTTATACTTCAAATATCTTGTAGCAATAGGCTATTATTTCACCAATTTTATTGCAACAGATTGTAAAATAATTTGTGTTAGATTATTGTAATATTATATTTGTAGGGAGAATTTTTGTTCAACCCCGCAATCTGTTTGTCCGCTTTAGAGGGCAGGCCATGAGCTTGCTGCTTGTGCAAGGCACCGAGCTTCTATCCCCTTCACGGCTTTGTCCTCGTTTGCGAGTGTGGAAGGCATGCTTAGGCACTTTGTGCTTTGCAACATCCGTCCCACATCGCTTAGAGAAGCGCCCCCCCCCCCCCCCCCCCCCTTATGCCTTATAAGCATGAGCTGAAGGCATAAGGGTACCAAAACCGTGCGGGATATGTGGCGGGTACAAGTCCAAGCTAAGTGCTTGCTTGCCCAAAGCCTGCCCCAAAGCGGACAATACTTGAGATCGGCACTGCCCTCAAAAGCGCCTTTTTGTAGGGAGAATTTTTGTTCAACCCCTCAATCTGTTTGTCTGCTTTAGAGGGTAGGCCACAGGCATGCTTAGAATGCAACGTCCTGAGCTTCTATCCCCTTCACAGCTTCGTCCTCGTTTGCGAGTGTGGGCATGCTTTTTTGTGCAAGAGTCCCACATCGCTTACAGAAGCGCCCCCTTATGCCTTATAAGCATGAGCTGAAGGCATAAGGGTACCACTACTTACAAGGTGCCTAAGCATGCCTTCCACACTCGCAAATGAGGACAAAGCCGTGAAGGGGATAGAAGCGGACAAACAGATTGCGGGGTTGAACAAAAATTCTCCCTACAATATTCGTTGCAAAATAATTGATATCAAATATCAATGAGTGTGAAACTCTAAACCCCTGTAGCAGATGATGCCACAATTTTCCTAGGGGTTTCAATTGCTTTTGTCCCAAGGGTTATCAAGGCGATGGGATTAAAAATGGAATGGGTTGCATTCATATGGACAGTCAATCCAAGATTATCATTATTGCACTATGTAAGTATATATAGTTTTTGTATTGTTTTCTCTATTACTCAATCTCAACAAAAATTCTGATAAGATTCTGCCAAATCTTATGGTTGTATGGCTATAGAGTTATGGTTGATTCAAGGAAACCATAATCCTCCTTAGAATGAGAGATATAGAAGACTAAGAAGAGAGAAGTTAGAAAGAGAAAATTCTAAATAATTCTAATTCTAATTATGCACTTGCTTAATAATTCCTAGACATGTTACATTGTAATTACACTTAATCAGTTTAGTTCTCATCCAGCTTAGCACAGTACATGCCATAGCAGAACACTCACACATCACTGCACATCACAACACACACTTGACCAAGGACCCTAAAGTATTCTAATTTCTTCATTGATGACTGGGAGTACAAAAAAGTTATACTTGATCATATTTAATTTGTAAAACTTATAAAATTCAGTCATATTATTTTAGTTTTCTTGATTTAAGCTGCTAGCAAGAACAAACATAAACTTCTAGGTTAATTGGCTTCTTCTCTACTAAGAAAGGAACGTTAAGGTTTTAACAATTGAGGTCAAATTCAAAATTGTGGTTCACCAGTTCTATTTTAGTTGTATGTATTTTTAATATTGATTTAAGTAGACATGGCCACATTTGAGAGCTGCTTGCAGATATATGCTTATGTGGCAATCACCAACTGAGTTGTAATTCTAATTATCTCCATATTATAAATGTGTTATTTATTAACATATTTAGTTCTCAACTGTGTCAAAGTATTTACTATTACAAAAACAATGGTATTGACAAATATATGTTTGAGCTTCTGCAGGTGGTAGTGTTGGCCTTTTAGTATTGCTCATGGGAGGTTTTTGGATATATTGGGACCTGAAAAGAAGAAGGCTCATCAACTCAAAGAAAAATTCTTCCAACAAAATGGTGGCTTAGTGTTACAAGAGAAATTATCTAATTTCCAACGATCTATTTTACACTACAATTCATTAAAATATCAATTCTTCTTGATTTTTTTAATTGTTCTTATTTCTTCACACACAACCAAGGAAGTCAATACCATATTGGAAGATACCCAACAAAAAAAATTGTTGCAATAATATTAGAGTCATTGCAATAATATTAGAGTCATTGCAATAGTTTATGTAAAGTGTTGCAATAAAATTTGAGATAATAGGTTTGTGCTACAAAAATTTTGTTGCAATAACTTTAAATATTTTAATGACTATTTTGATGTAATAATATATGTTGTTGCAGTAAAAAATTTACTACTTCAAATATCTTGTAGCAATAGGCTATCATTTCACCAATTTTATCGCAATAGATTGCAAATAATTGACAAAAATAATTTGGGTCAAGTTATTGCAATGATATCTTCATTGTAATAGATAATTGTTTCATATTTTCATTACAATATAATGTAAAATCATTTGTATTAGATTATTGTAATATTTATATTCATTGTAAAATAATTGGTATCAAGTTATTATAACGATTTCTTCAATTTAAATTATTGCAAAAAGAATTTCTTAATACAACTTAGTATTAAAGCCTCTATTACAACCAAAAAGTATAAGTTATTGTAACTAATTATTATTAATGTAATAATTTCAGGGGGTCAACATAAGCCATCAAGAATGCCATTGCAGCCCTCAATCAAAAAGTCATGTAACTAGGTCAGTCTCTTTACAACCAACCAGGTGCTTCTGGTGTTGGGCTTGTACCTGCACCTAGCAGTGAATCTGGGCCTTCAGAATCATTAGGCAAGGGGCTTGAAAAAGATGTTATAGATGCAAATTTCATCGACAGCAAGTGAGATAGCAAAAATTCGATATTTTTATGCCACCCTTTTCTTCCTTTCCAATGTGTATAAGAATTGATTTTGTGGAATCAAATTTGGTTGTTGTTTGGTTAATAGTTCTAGCCATTTTTATTAGAAATAGAGTTGAAAACCACTATAATAGTTTCCATTGATATCAAAATCTTTGGGTGACTAAAGTTCCATGTATTTCATTTAAAACAACTATAAAATGCAATATGATGTATTTGAGAGGAAAGCTTATCTTGCCATTTTGCTTGCTTTGTTTGTGTAATATATATACACGTGATTTGTGGGTTAGATTAGGCCTTTTTTTGTGGATGCATTTTGCTGGAACATAAACTAGATAAAATGTGCCATTAATTGTTATATTTACAGGTAATGCGCAGACTACATGTAGTCTATTCCAATTCTATGCAACAACCATATACAACATACAAAACCAGCACCAAATATTAGGTATAGAAGGAAGAAAAAAACAATCATCTATACCATTGTTGAAAGTCCTGGTGAGACTCCATTCGATGTGAGGTGTCTCATGTGAGAGAGGATATATATAAGACGTAAGATAATTATTGCTTGAATACCTCTAAACGCTCTCTCTCCCTCGAAGAACAAGAGGAACTTGCCCGCAGTAATAAGAAAGTTAAAAATGTCAATCATGCTGGTTTCTGTGAAGGGAGAGAGACATGATTGACATTTTTAACTTTCTTATTACTGTGGGCAAGTTCCTCTTGTTCTTCAAGGGAGAGAGAGCGTTCTATGGCTTTCAAGGAAACCCATACCTCCTTTATTGTCAAGGTACACTACAAAAAAAATGTTTATTACAACCAAAAAAAAAAACAAAAAATTGTTGCAATAATATTAGAGTCATTGCAATAGTTTATGCAATGTGTTGCAATAAAATTTAAGATAATAGGTTTGTGCTACAAAAAATTTTGTTGCAATAAACTTTAAATATTTTAATGACAATTTTGATGCAATAATATATTTGTTGTTGCAATAAAAAATTTACTACTTCAAATATATTGTAGCAATAGGCTATTATTTCCCCAATTTTATTGCAATAAATTGCAAATAATTGACCAAAATAATTTGAGTCAAGTTATTGCAACGATATCTTCATTGTAATAGATAATTGTTTCATATTTTTCATTACAATAGATTGTAAAATAATTTGTATTAGATTATTGTAATATTATATTTGTTGCAAAAAAATTGGCATAAAGTTATTATAATGATTTCTTCAATTTATATTATTGCAAAAAGAATTTCTTAATGCAACTTAGTATTAAAGCCTCTATTGCAACTAAAAAGTATAAGTTATTGTAGCTAATTATTATTAATGTAAATGAAAAAAAAGAAGAAGGCCACCAACGATTATGAGAAGTATAGAGTCCTTGGCAAAGGAGGCTTTGGAATTGATTACATAGGAGTGCTTCTAGATAATAGAGTGGTAGCCATTAAGAAGTCCAAAATTTATGATAAGAAACAAGTTGAGCAATTTATAAATGAAGTATTTGTGCTTACTCAAATTATCCATAGGAATGTGGTTATGTTATTGAGTATTGCAAACCTATCTAGTGGTTGAGGTGTTATCAATGACCATAGAGGCCATTGGATATTGGGTTTTACTTGATCTATAGGTGTGGTTTCTAGTGTCAATGAACTTTGGACTCTAAGAGATGGCCTTAACATGTGCATAAACCTTAATTTACAAGCGGTAGAAATATAAATTGATGTTAAAGCAATCCTTGATTGAGTTATGGATACTTACGCCATGTATCTCTCTTATCTTGAATTACGAGAACATCTCATATATGTACCTCGGATTTATGAAGCATTGTTTTCTTGAGGCTAACCAATGAGCTGGCTAGAAAGTGACATTATCTTCAACGAGATTTATTTGTTTTCAATAGTCCTCTTGTGAATGTTTATATTTTGCTTTATTATGACATGGTGGGTATATATTATGAGAGGCCATGTCCTAAATCATTTTTTGTTTTTGTTTTTTTTTTTTTGTTAATTCGATAGCTGGGGAAAGGAGATTTGAATTTTGTATGTTTCCATTAAAAACACATGAAAATACCAATTAAGCTATAAGGCTCTTAGCCTAATTTAATTATTTAATATATGATAGTCCTCTATTTATAGGGGAAAACAAATTAACATTTCTCCATATATCTTTAATGAAAATTTTGAACAAATTATATTTTTCCATCATAAACTATTACTCTAAGTCTCTGATTACAATTAACCCTCTATACTGTTGAAACACACGTTTGTTTTCTTTAAAAAAAAAAAAAAACACACATTTATTTTGCTATTGAGTCTAACAAAATTTAGTATTGAAAGACCAATCTACCATTCTCTCAAAATAGACAATCGAGAGATATATAGGTCTTTCAATAATAAATTTCATTAAAGTTAACAACAAAATAGATAGCAAGAGGTTAAGTGTAACATAGTTTTAAAATTGGGGAGTTGATTTTGAGTTTCAATAGTTTAGAGGGTTAAGTGTAATAAAATGCAATAGTTTTTTTTTTTTTTTTGAGAACCAAATGCAATAGTTTATAGTGGAAAAATGTAATTTGCTTGAAATATTTTTAAATTTTTGTTTATTATACAAAAAATTGGAAGGAGAAGAGCTCAAGCTCAAGCTCAAGCCCATCTAGCATCATAAAATGAACCCAACCCAAAAATCCATATCTTGGGCCACAACCTCACCAAACACAAAGAAATTAAAAAAAATAAAAAAATCCAATCTAACGGTCAAGATTCCGTCATCAGCCCATCTTGTCTTCTACCAAGCAAAGCTCGAGATAATTCTAGAACTCTCCGCGTGTCACTACCTAACCCTCACTCACTATTAAGCTCTCATACACATAAACCCTCTTCTCTCTCGCTTTTATCTCTTCCCTCAACCCCAAATTTATTTCTCTGTGTCCCTCAAATTTCTAGGGTTAGGGTTTATCTCTTTTAATTTCCTCTCAATTCTTCAATGGCGTCTTCAACCTCTGCCCAAATCCATGGCCTCGGAATCAGCCCTCGTGGGTATTCCGGGAAGCTCAATTTGGCTTCTTCCAAAGCTTTCTTCTTCGGACAGAAGCTTCACAAAACGACGGCGTTTTACCCGAAGCTGAGAGCGAAGAGGGTGGGACCCTTGAGAGTGGTGAACGAGAAAGTGGTTGGGATCGATTTGGGGACGACGAATTCGGCGGTGGCGGCGATGGAAGGTGGGAAGCCGACGATAGTGACGAACGCCGAGGGGCAGAGAACGACGCCGTCTGTGGTGGCGTATGCGAAAAATGGCGATATGTTGGTGGGTCAGATTGCGAAACGACAGGCCGTTGTGAACCCGGAGAACACGTTCTTTTCGGTGAAGAGGTTTATCGGGAGGAAGATGACGGAGGTGGATGAGGAGAGCAAGCAGGTTTCGTATAGAGTTGTGAGAGATGAGAATGGAAATGTGAAGTTGGATTGTCCGGCGATTGGGAGGCAGTTTGCGGCTGAGGAGATTTCTGCTCAGGTATGAGGGAATTGGAGTTGTGGGTTTTGTTTTGTTTTGCGTTTTTGGTAATGGGCTTTTGTCAAAGTTTTTGTTGTTTATGAATTTGTGATTTGTGACATTGAAATAGTGTTTAGAGGAAGGGAATTAGAAATGGGGTGCTGGGTTGGGTTTTGTTTTGTGTTTTGGGTAATGGGTTTGTGAAAGTTTTTACCTTTTGGAAATTGTGACATTGAAATGTTGTTTACGAGGAAGGGAATTAGAAATGGGGTAATGGGGTTAATGGGTTTTGTTTGGTTTTGTGTTTTTGGTAATGGGTTTGTTAAAAGTTTTTGTCTTTGTTAAAGTGAGAGCTTTATTAATTAATTAATTTTTATTGGTTTAATATTACGGTATTTGGTTTGTGAATGCGGTATTTGTGCTTTGGTTTCTAGTTTTTGGTAATGGGTTCGCATTGAAGTTATTGTTTTTTGGGCTATGTTTGGTTGGTCTCTAAATGTAGTAGGAGGAGATGAAAGGGGAACAAATAACTTAAATGATAGTTTTGAGGTTTTGGATAAGGGAAACTTTGGTTAGGTGTGGGCTGGATTGTTAAATTCTCAGAGTTGATTGGAGGCAGAGATTGTGTTTCTTCATTCTTGACACGTTTTTCGCATCCTGGATTAGAAAAATATTGCAATTCTTGCAAATATATGGTGGTTGTTGCTATGAACTTGGGTGTTTGTGTTTGAACTTAAAAAAGTTATGCCAGGTGGTTTTATTCCACCCTCTCCCTTTTCGATTATTCCATTTCAGTTGTTACATGGCATCAGCAGGCTAGTTTTTATTGCCAAGTATACATCATTAGTTCCCTTTTCTTGCTATTTTATTCTAGTCAATTGAAGTTATGTACTGTTTTGGGTGAATGGTGGCATTATATGGTTGCAAGTTTATAATTTAAAGTTCTTTATGTTGTTTTGGCACGTGGGTTCTGAATTCATTTATTTCTGGTTTAGGTTTTGAGAAAGCTTACGGAAGATGCTTCAAAGTTTTTGAATGACAAAGTTACAAAAGCTGTTGTTACTGTGCCTGCTTACTTCAATGATTCCCAAAGGACAGCAACAAAGGATGCTGGTAGAATTGCTGGTTTAGAAGTTCTTCGAATCATTAATGAACCTACTGCCGCATCTTTAGCATATGGGTTTGAAAAGAAGAACAACGAGACCATCTTGGTATTTGACCTTGGTGGTGGTACTTTTGATGTGTCAGGTACTAAATATGTTTCTAGACTTATGTAACTCCTTGCCATGTTCATTAGCGCATTGTGATTATTCTAGTTCATTTTGTCAGTTTGTATATTGTACATTCTGTATTCCTGACATAGGCTTTCTATAATTGATTTTTTCTTTTTACATTGTAGTGCTTGAGGTTGGTGATGGAGTTTTTGAGGTTCTTTCTACTTCTGGAGATACTCATTTGGGTGGTGATGACTTTGACAAGGTTTGAATCTTCTCTTTTTCTACCCCTCTGGGCCTGTTCAATTATGAGCAACTTAAATTTTTTTACTCTGTCATCCTCTCTCTCTCTCTTCTCTTTTTGGGTGGGTGCAGGAGGGTATGATGAATTATATAGCGATACTTAAGTGCTAAGTGTTTCTTAATGCATGCAGAGAATTGTTGATTGGCTTGCTGCAAGCTTCAAGAGAGATGAAGGAATTGATCTGTTGAAGGACAAACAAGCTCTTCAGCGATTAACAGAGACAGCTGAGAAAGCTAAAATGGAGCTTTCAACTCTAACCCAGACAAGCATTAGGTATTTTGCATCTGTCAGAATGTTTTCTTGAGTACTCTCTCTTTTGTGCAAATGGGTGTCTCTGAGAAGTTCAACTGAAATTTTATATTGATAAAGATATTGTCTTCTTCCAGTTTGCCTTTCATTACTGCCACTGCAGATGGCCCCAAGCACATTGAGACCACCATCACTAGGGCCAAGTTTGAAGAATTGTGTTCTGACCTTCTGGACAGGTACTTAATATTCTTCCAGACATCCAATAGTGCTTTATTTTCTTAATCATTGCATGCTCTTCTTTTAATGCTCCCTCGTCTTCTGGTGTAACTTTAATTATGTTCCTTGTAATCTATGGATTGGTTAGAAAGGGTTTTTTTCTAGTTGATTTTTGTTACTTTTATTCTTAATCTCCTTGAGACAACTGAAGTGGAATAATACAGACTATAACATATCATGTCTGTTATTGTATGTTAGGCTTAAAACACCAGTTGAAAATTCCTTGAGGGATGCAAAACTTTCCTTCAAAGATATAGATGAGGTAATCCTCGTTGGCGGATCAACACGTATCCCGGCTGTTCAAGAGCTTGTGAAGAAGTTGACTGGAAAGGACCCCAATGTGACGGTTAATCCTGATGAAGTTGTTGCCCTTGGGGCTGCAGTTCAGGTGAGGCCTACTGAATGCTTTCACCTTAACTAATATATTGTCTCCTTTGTCTTGTGTGACAATTTTGATGATTTTTGTTGTGATATACTTGTATAAGATTGCTCTAGTTAATGTTTTTCTCCATTCTTTTAAGTTGCAAAATGCTTGCTGGTATTGTGTAAATAACTTTGTTGTTTGTTTGATTCATGTGTGACAATTTATTTTCAGGCCGGTGTTTTGTCTGGGGATGTCAGTGATATCGTGCTTTTGGATGTTTCACCATTGTCACTAGGTCTTGAAACCCTAGGTGGTGTAATGACAAAGATCATCCCAAGAAATACTACTTTGCCAACCTCCAAGTCAGAGGTGTTCTCCACAGCCGCAGATGGGCAGACTAGTGTTGAGATTAATGTTCTCCAAGGGGAGAGAGAATTCGTTAGGGACAACAAATCTCTTGGCAGCTTCCGTTTGGATGGTATCCCACCTGCACCTCGTGGGGTTCCTCAAATTGAAGTGAAGTTTGACATTGATGCGAATGGTATTCTTTCGGTCACTGCGGCTGACAAGGGCACAGGAAAGAAGCAAGACATTACCATTACTGGTGCTAGCACATTGCCCAGTGATGAGGTATGTTATAATATAGGGTTTGGATAGTTTAAGCTTTATTTCAGTTTGTAGCATTAGGTCAAACGCTGAAAAGGAACTAAGCTAAATGTGTCAAAATATGCAGGTGCAAAGGATGGTTAATGAAGCAGAGAAGTTTGCGAAGGATGACAAGGAGAGGAGAGATGCCATTGACACAAAGAACCAAGCTGATTCTGTTGTCTACCAGACAGAGAAACAGCTCAAGGAACTGGGAGACAAGGTTCCTGCCCCAGTGAAAGAGAAGGTGGAGGCCAAGCTTGGAGAGCTCAAGGAAGCAATTTCAGGGGGTTCAACACAAGCCATCAAGGATGCCATTGCAGCCCTCAATCAAGAAGTCATGCAACTAGGTCAGTCCCTTTACAACCAACCAGGTGCTCCTGGTGCTGGGCCTGGTGCTGGTGCGGGGCCTGGACCTGCACCTGGCGGTGAATCCGGGTCTTCGGAATCATCAGGCAAGGGGCCTGAAGGAGATGTTATAGATGCAGATTTCACCGACAGCAAATGAGATAGCAAAAATTTGATAATTTTTTTGCCACCCTTTTCTTCCTTTCTAATGTGTATAAGAATTGATTTTGCGGGATCAGATTTGGTTGTTGTTTGGTTAACAGTTCTAGCCATTTTTATTAGAAATAGAGTTGAAAACCACTATAATAGTTTCCATTGATATCAAAATCTCTGGGTGACTAAAGTCCCATGTACTTCATTTAAAACTACTATAAAATGCAATATGATGGATTTGAGAGGAAAGCTTATCTTGCCATTTTGTGGGTTAGTGTAGGCCCTTTTTTCGTGGATGCGTTTTGCTGGAACATATACCAAATAAAATGTGCATTAAACGTTATATTTACAGGTAACACTTTAGACTACATGTAGTCTATTTCAATTCTATGCAACAGCCATATACAACATACAAAACCAACACTAAATAATAGGCATAGAAGGAAGAAAAAAATCATCTATACCATTGTTAAAAGTTCTGGTGAGACTCCATTCGATGTGAGGTGTCTCACACGAGAGAGGATACATATGGGATGTAAGATAATTACTGCTTGAATACCTTGAAGAACTCATGCCTTCTCACTCTTCGAAAAGGCATTTCTTGGACTTCTTGGACTCCGAGAAAGACTCCCAGAACTACTTAGCCTAGTACACGCAAGGACACTATGCTCTTCATGGTACCCCCAGTTGATGCAGCCTCCAGACTCTCTATGGTGGCAACTTGATGTGTAATGGGGGTTTAGGCCACGACCCATTAGGCTCCTCCCACCATCAACCCTGCCCAACGACCAATTTCGGGTTAACATTTCTCTGCCAACATCACCTCTGTGAGAATCCATTGGTCTAGGATGATAGCCGTGATGAAGGTGGTGTTGATGGTTTAAGTGGTAATGTTGGTGGTGCTGGTAAAGGTGCTGGTTTCCAGGGTTATTGCTAAGATTTTGGAAATTGTTGAGGCAGTAAAGGGTAGGAGAGCTTTGAACTCTATGCACTGAAATCTTGCCATTTTGGTTGACATTTGACAAGTTGCTTTCATGAGTCATAATAGCATCAACATTTTGGCCGTCAGGGGAATTGCTATGGGGGGAAGAACAACCAGAAGAAATGCTGAAAGTGGATTTATTTGTATTGATAGAGGTGAGTTTAGGATGGGGAGTTGTACGAAATATGCCATTGATGGCGTCAATATAGCGCTGCTCTAATACATGGGGTTCAATGGAGGTTGCTTGGTTCTCAAGTATGATTGGATTGGATGGGAACAGGAAGGCTCGGAGCTTCGGGTTTCCTTCGCTTTCATGGCGGTCATGTTCATCAAGCATATGCTTAAGGTCCTCGTCTGATCTTACAGTCACCAAGGCATCAAGTTCCTCAGGGATTACTTGGTACTTGAGAACCATGTCCCCATCAATCGTTGCAGTTAGCTTCTTCATTAGCTCTGTTAACAACAAAGAGGTCAAAACAACAAAAGGCAATGTTATTTAATATTAAAAGGAACATAAGCACATTTTCTACTTTTATTGACAGCACTCTAAATGACACAGTGCACAACACAAGAAGTTGCTAATACAATGACTGTTGTTCATTCAAAACGACATGTTCAAGAGGACTTGAGCCCAAGATACTATTCACCACTTGTTTATAATCTGTTAAAGGTATTTTTATTTTTTAAGTTGTAACAGTTAATACCAAGTCATGTAATAATCCAATTGATGAATATCATGTGGGAGGTTGGTGGGTTCAACTCTTACAAAGAAGTATAAAATTAATTATATAACATTCACTTACTTATTGAGTTGTTACACAGGAGACTTAATAACTATTACAAAAAATACTTTTTCATGTAACGGATATGAGTCCATTTGTTTATGAAATTGTATTACACATGAATTGAATAGTAATGAATGGGAACAATTCAAACACTATCGGGCAACTAGAGTTCATTAATTTACCAAAAGCACAATTAAGTATCAATACCCATCTTAGTTTATGGCATGCAGGGATATGTTAGAATAATAATTAAATTTGTTAGATTTTAACCATTTAAGTTTTTGAAACAAAATTTTCTTGATATCATAACATGTGGCCTCCTCAAGATTAATAGAGCTTGCTTAACTGTTATAGTATATCTCCAAATCTTTGACATATATAGTTTAAATTAATTCCTGTAATTTTTTTGTTTAAATTACATCACTTAATAAGGGATCATTTTACACTTCAATAAAATGGAACAAATAATTTGTATTCTAGTAAAAAGTTCTAGAACAATTATTGAATTGACTTATTAATATTATCTTCATATTGAAATTTGAAGACTTCGGGAGTTCTATCAAACCTCCAACTCCATCATATTTCTCTGTCAATAGAACATATGCACATGTTCATATCCATGCTCATTTCCAAAGATTACACGTAAAAATAATAGAGAACTTAAGTTTTCACCAGGTTATAAATTTTTATTAAACAATGCTTAAGTTATTAAAAAAATTATTCTATAATTTATATGCAATGCTCTCTTTCCTCTCATAAACTATGTTTCTATCATAAATTTAATTAACAAAATATTTTTTTATAATTCAACATTACAACAAAAAAAGGAAAATTTAAATTCCAGACATTTTTATTGAAAATACCTTAAAATATCAATCGAGCTATCGACAATAAAACCTATTATTACATAGAAACAATAATCTTGACGATGTTGCTCAAAATTTAGACCACTTATATCCACCTCATCTAATTTAAAAATTGCCCACCATGAAATTATTCTTATGACTCTTAAAGAATCTCATAATATATTTAAAAAAAGAAAAAGAAAATGAAAACCTGAGAAGCTGATATCGCGAGGGACGGCAATGACACGTGTCTCGCCACCAACATACTTGAGTTGACCATCGGTGGGCCTAGGGACAATCCTCCCACCATGGCTGCACATGAACTTTACCCTGCTTACCGGCGACCACGACGTCGTTTCTTCCACCACTCCACCATTATTATTATTATTATTATTATTATTATTATTATCAACCTCACCTCCCATCATATATATATATATTTATATAACTCGCTCCAGCTAACTCACCCCAACTCAGTCCCGTTTCAAACATCAACTCTGCAATATAAATAAATAAATAAGAAACCCATCAAAACAAAACAAATTTATCAAAATAACATAACATAATTCAAACAAAGATTGTATTAAACAAAAAATGGAATGAAATATGTTGAATATACGTACGTGAAGGAGTGAAAGCAGAGCATTAAAGATAATGAAACATAATAAAATTGACAAAGAAGAAAACAGAGAAAAAAAAATTATTTTTTTTTTTCGTTTTTTTGTTTTTTGTTTTTGGGGGTTCTATTTTGAAAGATATTGAAGAACACAAATAAAGGAAGAGAGAGAGAGAGAGTTTTAAGGTTGTTCAAAAGCTTTTTTCGGAGGAACCGAAAATAGGAGTTCTGAGAAAAATGAAAAAAATGGATGGGATTCGTTTTGTTTGGAAGATTCTAAAACTATAAGGTTTACTGGTTCCACGCTCAGACCAACAAATTCACACACAGAGACATAGAGCGAGAGACACGCGCACCTCTGGTTTTTCTCTGTGTCTATCGCTATGTCTCTCCGCCACTGTATTTTCAACGAATTGCAATTGTACTCTCACCCCCACCTTTTTATGTCCCATATTTTCGTAGGACAAGACGACATGTTTGTATCATGTTGAAGTTACGAAATTAGCCTGTTCTTTCTTTTCTTAAAAATTTGCACCTTTTTTTTTTATTTTTTTTTTTATTTTTTACAAAATTCCATATTCCACTAAACTTTTATTTACCTCTTTAAAGTTTATTTTTTGTCCTTTTAGTTTATTTTATTTTTTATAAATACGGTAGAATTATATCCTATAAATTGTTCGATCTTTTTTTTTTAATACAAAATAGAATTCTCCTCTAGTCTAATCTAAGTGTATATGTGTGTGAAATTCCTTCCTGGAGACTTGAACCCCGCCCTTTACCCCCCACTCTCTACAAACACTTATACTTGTGGAGTGACCATCGCACCAAGAGTGTGCGGTGGTAATTGTTTGATCTTTTAGTTCTTAAACTTTCATCCATTGCAATTTATAAAATTGTTGGCATGTTGTGATTCATGCAATTTTATAGATGGAAAAACAAACTTGACTAAAATTGTAAAGGTTTAAGTACTAAAATGCTAAATATATAAATGATATATATAGGAATGAATAATAATTCACTAAGTTTAAAGGGTGTAATTTGGGATTTTAGCCTTCTTTATATATATATATATATATATATATATAAAATGTTAAAATATACTTTTTGTCCTTAAAGCTTGGTTGAAGTTTCTTCACTTAAAAATTGTTAAATATAATTAACCCATGTGCATTAGATTTGTGACAAATTAAATATTAATCTTCTAGTATTATTTGTTAAAAATATAATTGTATTTAGTCTCATGATTTACCAGTAATTTCTGTTGCATTGTCAATAACGTTAAAATATCATTATTTTCGGTTGCTTAATGGTTGCGACTGTCATTAGCAAGTATGTCAATAGCTGTGAACAATATTGCATGTTTATAAAAGTGTAGTAAGTAGTAACCCTTGGCTTTGGCTTGCACTAAAGAAAACGAAGATGTTTATAGTTAACTGGTGTTTGTGGACATTCAATACCAGTATAGCACTATCATCCTTGTTTAAAAGTTGTTTAAAATGACAATGTGATTATGGAAAATATGAGTTTTATCTTGATAAATATATATATGGGACACGTAATTTTTGGATGATTACGTACGAAGATTTTTTTTTAATGAATGATGAAAAAAATAGAATACGTACATTTTGACTTTGGGAGAAAGAATATATAAAGTAATTGATACCTACACTACACTAGACTCTTACCATGTCAGTGAAATCACTTCAGAAGCTTCTAAAATTCCATCATATATATGAAGTTATATTATTTAACCATTTCAATATTTTTTTTTTTATAAAATTTATTTTTAAAAGAGAAATTCTTTAAGAACGAAAGAAAATGTCCCCTTCAAGCCTTCAACGACCTTTAAAACAGAATAAATCAGCTTGTTAGTGCCATAATAAAGGTATCAATTAGGTGAAAAGAAATTCTCTCGCTCTAACCTATACAAGTGAACGATGAAGAACAAAAATGCTTGAAAAAGGTTCACAATAAAAGAAGTTTTTTAGATACTTTTAATGGCTCGTATGGTTTCCCGTAAAGATATACAAAATCAACTTATTCTTTTACAAGTGTTGTACTTGTATCCTCATGACAAGTGTTTATACTTTATATTCTACTTCTTCCAACAAAGAAAAAAAGTTTTTTTTTTTTTGGCTTCTAATGCAATTAATTTATTTTAGATGGAATTGAGAGCAGCGCATTCTCATCCAATGAGGCATATCCCATCAAAATGCTAAATATATGATAATATTCACCAAAAAGCACAAAAATAAAAAACCTACATTTGTTGAGGTATTTTGCAACAAAAAAATAAAAATAAAATACAGTGAACTTATATGTTTACATGTTCATTATAACATGTAAATTAAAAGTTTTTTATTCCCTTTTATTCTTACTCTCCTCTACTATAGCAACATGTAAAAGTTTGTTGTTGTGTGTACAAAATATAGTACAGTATTATTTTAATAAAGGAAATTGTAAAATAAAGAATGTGTTAAGTGCTATTGTGCAAAATAGATAAAATTGGTTTTTTTTTTCATAGAAAAAATACCATGAACTTTTATTAAAAGGAATTAGTTATAATCGACTAAAACTATACCAGTAAATTGTGGAAGAATATTCTTCATTCACATAAATAAGAGTAATTCTTAGATACTCTCGGAGCACGGAGAATGGTGCTCTCTCCTCTCACATTTATGGTGAAGTCCGCTCATTAAATTCATGGTAGGATCCATCATGAATGTGAGAAGAGGGAGCACAATTTCATTATACTTCGGGACTATCTAAGAATTTTCCCATAAATAAACTATTAAAATATTTCGCTTGTTTAATTGCCATAAAATTACCTAATTGTCGAGTACGTAAAAAAAATATAACACTAAATGATTCCATATATAAATAAAAGTGGGTTTTTTTTTAATGTAAAATATATTGTTTTTGTATTTTTCGGATGTGAATGTATTGAGCTTATATATTTATATCTTCATTCATTTACTTTAAAAATATATTTATAATTTTATTCATGTCCTACGTAAATTAATTAATTTTCGTGACTATTGTACGTTTTGGTAATTTGAAGAAGAGAAGCAAAAATAGAAAATAGTATAGTTACTAAATTAGACTCTACTTCTCCTTAATTGCCCAAAGCGAATTTTTTTGTCGCTTTGTCGGAATCTGCCAAATGCTGCATTGAAATGTTGGAACACATACACAGTACAGCACAGCACTTGGCAAACTGTTTTAGCCACGAATGCATTTCCTATGGGTCCCACTTAGGCTAAGCCTCTTCCCAAGTTTGCATGTTCTTCGTGGGTCCCACAAATAGTACGCATGGGACCCTTTTTAGTATTAATGGCCACCCATCAATGATCACGTAATAATGTTCATGGGAATAATTAGCAAGAATGCACCACCATTACTCGACAGCTAGATAGGTAAACTTATCCTCAGACATGGCTTGCATTTGCCTCCAATAGTCCAATGAAATGGAGCCGACATGACGCGGACACGTGTTTGAATTGGATTAACTCAAGTATACTGAAGTCGAGCCTTAATAATTTTTGTTCATCACTCTTGTAACAATTTTAAAGTCATCGGCCATATGCAATGAAAAAAAGATAACGTATTAGAATAAAGTAGTTAACGTGAATATGTGTTCCATACACTTTTAATATTTTATATTTTTTAGCTGTTGGGCAATAAAGGATAAAATAGTCTTTAGGCAATTATGAAAAAATAGTAGTTAAATAATAATAGGTAAATTAGGTGTTGGACTTTTATGAGTTATTAGTAACCAATAACTATATACCATTAGTAAGTTGTTCATACGATGCACAGATAATATTATAATATTTTATGTAAAATGATTTTGAAGAATGTTGTATATGTATTATAACATAATTATTATAGAACTTTATTAGTAATGAGTGTATCATAAAAAACATAAATTATAAATTGCACACACATATCTATTATAATTATTCAATTGAAATAATGAGAAATTTTTTTTTTTAGGAATATTATAGAATAAAAGTTGATATAGAATGTGTCTTTCTTTTTCTCCTTAATTCTAAAACAAAATACACATTTCAAACACCTACAATCAATCATATTTACATCATTTAAAAAGCCCACAAATTCACAACTTCCGCCCTTAACATTAAAATCGTAATTGCCATTGTCACTCAATATAAAATTCAAACCTCCCTTCCTTGATTGTAGCCAACTCATACGGGTTAGGATTAGATGAAACAATAATGTTAGAGCTAGGTAGATATCATTGAAAAATTAAAACTAAATGATATTATTTTTTGTTTGTGTGTATTTGACTTGAGATGGCATGAAAGACTATGGGTAGGTATATATAAATGGGTAGAAATGTAAGGGGTGAAAATAGTGCATTAAAATGCAAAAAGTTTTGTGTGTATGTGTGAGAGATGAAAGTCTTAAAATATTGAACCAGATAATACAAAGAATATTTATTTTTTAATTAGAAAAGTCTTGAAACAATAAACCAAATGAAAAAAAAAAAAAGGTCAATATTTAATTTGTTCTTATCTCTGATGTGTCACTTGAGAATATTTCAATTCTCTTTGCATAGAATACGCCACTTGGCAAAAGCTCATACTTTCCCATATGAGGTCTCTGATCGGATAATTTTTTGATATTTTATGTAAGATGGTTTTGAATAATATTGTACATATATTATAAAGAAAAAGTAAACTAAATTAGAGTAAAGAAACATATACATTTTGAGATATTAAAATTAGTTTAGTAGTTTCGCTACATATTTGTAGCCTTCTCAAGGTAAGATTAATTTTTTTTTTAAATCATGAAATTAACCAAAGATAAATGCAAATGAGTAACAGGGCTATGAAAATCAATTAATTTGTGTTGTGTTCACATATTTCATACCATAAAGTGAAAGTATGTCCAACTCTCTCACCATCTTCTACTCATCAATAGTATGACATTAAGACATGATGTGGGCAAATGTGTATGCATATATCTTATAGATGATTTAAAATTAAACCATGGTAAAATGTGGCTTTACATTGCACACCAAATATTTTCTCTATTTATATACCCAAAACAAAAACTATCCAACCAAATCACCGAAACCTATATCATATTTAAGCCCCTAATTTTAAAAAGAAAAAAGAAAATAAAATATCCGTAGGAGTTTCGGCGTCTTGATAGTAGTGGGAGGCTTGTATAACAGAGGTGGTGACCTTTTAGATTCCTATTTCTCTCTCTTTCAAGTGCTTTGACAATCTCAGGTCTTTTATTTTGGTAATATAAAGTGAAACAATACATTTAATTTAATAATCCACAATATTTTTGTGTCTCTTTATCTTTCTTCATGACCTTATTTGGTTAGTTGTTACTAAACTTAATTATTATTTTTTTGCTTTTTTAAAAATACTAAAATGGTGGGTATGCTAAAAGACATGAAGAATAGAGAAAAATGTGGTGTAAGTTTAGTCAATTAATGAGACATTAATGAGATAACAATAAAATAAGTTAATGTGAACTTTTGCTTAACAGTAAAAAAAACTTAACGATAGAGGTTAAAAAAAGCTAAATGCAAAACTAGACTAAAAGTTTAGAATGTTTAACATATTGTAAATTAATAACATGAAGTAACACATTTTTTCCAATTCCAAAAAAATTTATAGTTAGTTTTCAATTAGAATTGTTTAATATACCAGTGACATTAGATAATTAGTTACATTATATGAGAAGCTCACCTGGTGTTGGTGATGTAGAGAGATAGAGCCAAGAGAGGGTGTGTTAGACTTATCCCAAACTCAAATGATATGTATAGGCTCCTCGTATTATTATGAACTTTTTTTTTTAGAATCACAAAAATTAAAAGTTATTCACGATTTGAGATAGATTAAGAAGAGAATCAAGCACAAAGGCATAATCCCTCGTGTGTGATGTGTATGTTTGATTCAAAATAAAAATAAAAAGATAACTGTTCCACATTACTTGAGAGAGTGTATTGTGGTAAGCTTTTGTGTTAGACTCTTTCCCTCTCCTTTGCTTCTATGTGTGATTGTTTCTCAAAAAAAAAAAAAAGGACAAAAAATCAAAATGATAGAATGATAGCATACTGGGGAAACAAATATAATTGTCAACAAAGGAATTGAATTGTGGAACGTTTATGAACAAAGAAGGAAAAAAAAAATGATTTTGCATTTCCCTTTTTCTTTTTTTTTTCCTAATATCAATATTCATGTAAAAAAGAAATAAAAAATTAAAGTTTATATGATGTGCTAAAACATTAGTATTTTACTAATCCAGCCAACTAATCCAGCCAAATCTTGCGCCAAAGAGAAGATGGAACAAACTTCACCTATGTTTATGATTTGTAGAATATGACGCTTGTGCTAGATGGATGCATATATAAATGCATTGCGCTCATTTTTCCTGAAACCAAACCATTAAAATTGGGAGATTTTTTTTTTTTTTTTTTCCAATTATCTTCTAGTCACAACTTAATTTAAAACACAGAAAAACAACCACTAGCCTATTAAAATTTGAACCTTGAAAACTCATTCAACCGCAAAGTCTCCGTAAAATTTTGGACTAATAATGGGAATTAGAAAAACTTACCCCCACGCTAAAGCAATATAGAAATAACACAAAACATGGTTAGTTTTGCTTAGAAGAATTTAAGCTCTATATATGGGAAATTAATATTAGGAAATTAAGATAAAAGGGCCTCTTCATTTTCATTGATATAATGGGTATGACATGAGAGAACAAATTGTAATAAAAAAGAAACTTGAGAAAGAGAGAAAAAAAATGTTGAAGTGGGCCCGCGTGTGTGGCTTGAATTGCCACAAGCCCAAGTTGACCGAATACAACTAGGAAAACAATTCTTAGTAACAGCCGACCAATGACATATATATATATATATATATATATGTTAGGTTTGTGTTATAGGGCAAGTTGAGAGTAATTTCTAATAACCTAGCAACAGCCGCATAAGAAGAAGAATAATATTTTCTTGTCTTGTGGGTGAGAGAGAGTTAGGGTGTATTGGGATTTGGGTTTCTTGAGAGTGTTCTTGTGCACTATTGTATCTCCCTATTTTTTATAGTGAAATTTCTTCATCGTCGCCATGGAGGTAGGCAGTTTGCCGAACCACGTAAATTCTTGTGTTATTTGTGTGTGCTTGTTATTTAATTTTCGCTTATTTATTGTTATTGATTTGAGTCTTGGGGTGCTATCTGCACAACAGGTGGTATCAGAGCCAAGTTAGGATTCAATCCTTTGAACACAGTAAAGATGTCAAGCACAAAGTATGATGTAGAGAAGTTTTGTGGTAAGAGAAATTTTTCTCTTTGGCAAAGGCAGATGAAGGATCTCCTAATTCAACAAGGAGTTCATAAGGCATTGCTTGGGAAGGAGAAGAAATCGGAAACGATGAAGGATGTAGAATGGGTAGAGATGGATGAGAAAGTAGCTAGCGCTATTCGTCTCAACCTAGGTGATGAGGTCATTCACAACATCCTTGAAGCAAAGACCGCAAAGGAGGTTTGGGAAAAACTAGAAGGTCTTTATATGAGAAAGAATCTGATGAACAAGTTGTACGTGAAGAAGCAATTGTATGGTTTGCATATGAAGGAGGGTTCTGATCTGTTGGAGCATCTCAATACGTTTAACATGTTGAACACCCAATTGTCAAGTTTTGGAGTGAATTGTGAGGACGAAGATAAAGCGTTACTCTTATTAGCGTTGCTTCCTACTTCTTTTGATCATCTAGTGACTACATTGATGTACGGGAACTCCAACAGGAACAGATCACAGTCTAAATCACGTGCAAAGAAAGATGTATAGTGCTTTTATTGTCACAAGAAAGGGCACTACAAGAACCAGTGTAAAGAGTTAAAAGAGCATTTAGAGGAGAAGAAGAATGGAAAGAAGCCCCTAGAATCAGCTAGTGTTGTTGAAAAAACATCAGATGACAGTGAAGTTAGTGCAGATTTACTTTCAGTTTCATCAAGTAACAATGTTCCATCGGAATCTTGGGTTTCAGATTCAGCATGCTCATATCATATGACTCCAAAGAAAGATTGGTTTGACAAGTATAAGCCTTACAACGGTGGTATGGTCCAAATAGGTAATGATGCTACATGTCCGGTTATTGGAATTGGTACCGTGAAGATCAAGATGTTTGATGGAGTTGTGAGAGTTCTCACTAATGTCAGACATGTTCCAGATCTTAAAAAGAATTTAATTTCTTTAGGAGTATTGGATGATTTGGGGCTATTCATACTCATCAAATGGTGGTATCATGAAGATTACCAAAGGTGCTTTGATGGTGATGAAGGGACAAAAAGTAAGCACGCTTTACAGATTGATTGGGAATACAGTTGTAGGAAGAGTTGCAGACACCACTTCGGTGGAGTCCAGCACTGACGACACAAAATTATGGCATATGCGACTTGGCCATATTGGTGAACGTGGTATGTTAGAATTGCACAAGAGAAATTTATTGAAAGGGGTGAAGACATGTAAGCTAGACTTCTGTAAGTATTGTGTGTATGGGCTCTCATACAAGTAAAGGTGTTCTTGACTACATTCATTCAAATGTTTGGGACCCAATATCAGTTTCTTCTCACCGCGATGCTCAATACTTCGTTAGTTTCATTGATGACTACTCTAGAAAGGTATGTGTTAGGACATATGTGTTTTCACTTGTTAAGGACATATGTGTTTTCACTTGTTAAGGACATATGTCACTTATTTATGTAAATTGGCTAATCCTTTGACAAAACGCACTTTACTTATAATTGAGTAGTTCTAGGTGTTTTTAATACTTCAAGAAATAAGGTTTCAAGATCAAGTGTTGAAGTCATCAAGTCTGTCCAAGAAAAACAAGCTAAAGTGCAAAATCATTAAATCTCGACACCTGCTTGATAGCTCCTCGACACCTGCTATTTGTCGAGATTTATAAAATCAGATTTTCTGATATGATTTCTTGGGATCCGTGAATGTGTCTTTGGGCCTTCTTTTCTCCTAACCCTAGACATATAAAATGATTATTTTAAGAGCCGTCAAATTGTACACAAGTTGCACAAGCATTGAGCAAACTCTGTTCAAGCAATTTGTGATCAAAGATGAAGTTCTTGATCGAGTTCATCTTCTCTGAAAAAGTTGCTGTGCATTTGCACCAAAGGGTTTTGTGACCAAGTATCTTCCTGATCTTCATCGTATAGGATGAACTGAAGAACTTTGCAGCCAACCTCTCATTTTAAGTTGGTGTTTGAAGTCGCGTACTGGGATCCGCGCATTGGTTAGTCACGTACTTGGGAGCCGTGCATCAAAAGGGGGAACTGTCACTACAAATCAAGTCCAATTGGGTATTGGGGTAAAGGTTCAACTGTACGTTAGTAAGGTACTTGTGATTCCTTTACTTGTAACCGCTTGATTTGATAATAGTGGAGTTTTGGGAGTGGTGACCTGAAAATCACCCGGTGGGGTTTTTGCCGTAAGGGTTTTCCCCATTCGTAAACAAATCACTGTGTCATTTAAATTCTGCTGCTTATTTAGTTATTTGGTGATTTGTTTGTGTTTCCACGTATTTGCATGTTAAATTGATTAATTAATAACTTGGCTAATTAATTAATTGGTTTAATCACAAGGGGTCATTCAGTTTGTGGCCTATTAAGTGGTATCAGAGCAGGCACACTCTGATTAGGGTTTAATCTTTGCTGTGTTTGATCCATTTGACCCCTGCTGTCATGGCTGTAACCGGGTTGAAGAGATCTTTGTTTTCAAATACATCTTGTTTTTCTAATCACTATTTGTTTGAGTGTCTCAGAAAATACAAGTCTAAAAGTTATTTGAATTCTCTTATGATGACTATTGGAAAAGATCTCAGTTTGGCTAAAAAGAAACTAGACTGTCTCGGAATGAAAATGTGTAAAGGAGTTCGTCTGAGAAGAGTGAAAGTTAAAGGCTTAGCTCATAAAAGGCAGTTGAGAGAAAGAACCATTCCCTCTGATTTGTCATCTAAGCATGAAGTGTGTTTCATGATGAAGTCTGCATTCAAAGTAATGGACACATGTCTATGGTATCTTGACAGTGGTTGCTCAAGACGCATGACTAGAGATAGATCTCTCTTCAAGGTCTTCGAGTCTAAGAAAGGTGGCAATGTTACCTTTGGTGATGGAAGCAACTCACAGATTAAAGGGAAAGGAATCATATCTCTACCAGGACTGCCAGACATTGCAAATGTTCTTTATGTAGAAGGTCTAAGGGTGAACCTATTGAGCATAAGTCAGATATGTGATCAAGACTTCATGGTGCTATTCTCAAAGGGGTGTCTTGTCGTGGATGAGTCTGGAAAGAAGCTCATTAGTGGGGTTTGCACTTTGGACAACTACTATGGATTGATTCCTGATGCTGATATTGTGTGTAATAGCATTCGTTTGCCTAATGAAGATCTATTGCATCAACGAATGGGACATGCTAGTTACAAGCATCTTTCTATTGTATCTAAGCATGAATCAGTCTTAGGGATACCAAAGCTTAGTAGAATGAGCAACGTGGTGTGTGGACCATGTCAGCTTGGAAAAAAGACGAAAGCTAAGCATCCAGGCACTTAGACATCAGCTACATCCAGACCATTGGAGCTTTTACATTTAGATCTTATGGGTCCAATTTGAACTGAGTCTCTTGGTGGTAAGAGATACATCATGGTTGTGGTAGACGACTTTACTAGATACACTTAGGTCATTCTATTACGATCCAAGTCTGATGCTCCTGAGCACATTGAGGCTTTGTGCACAAGACTGCAGAATGAAAAGAGTCTAAAGATTGATCGAATTCGAATTGACCATAGGAAAGAATTCAAGAACTCATACATGGAGTCTTTCTGCATAAGATCGGGTATATCTCAAGAATTCTCTGCTCCTATTACACCTCAGCAAAATGGTGTGGTAGAAAGGAAGAATAGGGTTATTCAAGAGATGGCCAGAGCCATGCTGCATAACAAAGATGTGGCTAGAAACTTGTGCGGAGAAGCCGTAAACACTGCATGTCATACTGCATGTCATACGGTTAATAGGGTATACTTCAGACCCGGTACCAAAAAGACTCCCTATGAGTTGTGGAAAGGAAGGAAGCCAAATGTGAAGTACTTCAGAATCTTTGGAAGTGCTTGCTTCATTCTCAAGAATAGAGAGAATGTGGGAAAGTTTGACTCTCGGAGCGATGAAGGCATATTTTTGGGCTACTCTTCTACAAGCAAGACTTATCGGGTGTACAACAAAAAAACTATGAAGGTAATGGAGACAGTAAATGTCGTCATTGATGAGTCTTCAACGTCCAGTTTTGAGAAAGGCATTGAGGAACTCTCCAAAGAAATTCTTCCTCCTGAGCCTAGGGAAGTTCAAGACATTACTGAACAAGAACCTGCATCTCCAAGTACTCCCTGTACTCCGAGTGTTGTGGAAGACTCTGCAGACATACCCATTTCACCAGATTCTGAATCTCATGAAAAGAAGGGACCTTCTTCTAGAATCAAATTAAATCATCCTCTAGAAGTTATTGTGGGAAACATGAATGAACTCACATTAAGGAAACGTACAGTTGATAAATGTGTTACTAACTTTGTGTCTTATTCCTGCTACTTGTCACAGGTTGAACCTAAGAAAGTTGAGGAAGCATTACAAGATGAAAGTTGGGTCGAAGCAATGCATGACGAACTATTTCAGTTTCAAATGAATGATGTTTGGACTCTAGTACCTAGACCGGAAGGTGAACACATCATTAGTACAAAGTGGATATTCCGCAACAAGACTGATGAAGAAGGCAATGCTCAAGGATACTCACAAATGGAAGGAGTAGACTATAATGAAACATTTGCCCCGGTTGCCCGAATGGAGTCAATTAGAATTCTCTTTGCCCTAGCATGTCAGCTGAATTTCAAACTTTATCAGATGGATGTAAAGACTGCTTTCTTGAATGGGTTACTCAAAGAGGATGTCTATGTGGCTCAACCAAAAGGATTCATTGATCCACACTTTTCGGATCATGTGCTGTACCTTAAAAAGGCACTTTATGGGTTGAAGCAAGCTCCTAGAGCCTGGTATGATAGACTCACACAATATCTGGCATCACATGGGTTCACAAGAGGAAAGGCTGATCAAACTCTCTTCATCAAAAAGAAAGATGGTGAGTTGATAGTTGCTCAAGTCTATGTTGATGATATCATCTTTGGGTCGACTAAGGATGAACTTGCTCATAACTTCTCAAAACTCATGCAAGCCGAGTTCAAGATGAGCATGATTGGAGAGCTGACTCACTTCCTAGGATTGCAGATTCGCCAACAAGATTTAGGTATATTCCTTTCTCAATCTAAATATGCTAAGAATCTTGTGAAAAAGTTTGGTTTGGAATCTGCTAGTTCTGTTAGAACCCCTATGAGCCCAAATGTTAAACTCACTGTAGACTTGTTAGGTAAGAGTGTTGATCATTCTCTCTATAGAAGCATGATAGGTAGCCTTTTTTACCTTACTGCTAGTAGACCTGACATTAGTTATAGTGTTGGTGTGTGTGCTAGATATTAGGCTAACCCCAAAGAATCTCATATGACTGCTTTAAAAAGAATTATAAAGTATGTCAAAACCACTGCTGAGTTCGGGGTGTGGTATAGTAAGGACACTAATAGTGTCTTAGCTGGGTACTCTGATGTTGATTGGGCTGGCAATGCTGATGATAGAAAGAGTACTTCGGGGGGTTGTTTTTATATGGTTAACAATCTTGTCTCTTGGATGAGCAAAAAGCAGAACTTCATCCCTTTATCCACTGCAGAAGCTGAGTACATCGCTGCTGGTAGCTGCTGCACCCAACTCCTCTGGATGCAAAAACTCCTTCATGATTATGGTATTTGTCAAGAGCATCTCACTATTTACTGTGACAATACCAGTGCCATCAATATCTCTAAGAACCCGGTTCAACATTCTCGAACCAAACACATAGAGATTCGACATCACTTCATTAGGGAGCTTGTCGAAGATAGTACTCTCACTCTTGAGTTTATCCACACTGATGATCAGAATGCTGACTTGTTCACCAAACCTCTTGACAGCAAACGTTTTGAATTCCTTTGTCAAAACATTGGTGTCATCTCCATGGATTGATCTCCTTCTCTTGTTCCTCTTCCTCATGCATTTGCATCTAGTTTTTGCTTTACTTTAATAACATGTTTTTGTTTGTTTATTTTCAGTTTTGTTTATTTTGTTTTTGATATAAAAATAAAAAATTTTGAAAAATTGAAAAATACAAAAACAGTGTGTGTTTTGTGTACATTGGTACTTGTGTACCTTTGATGGCCATTGAAACAAAGTTTTCTAAACTTTATATCTTTTGTAGCTTAGATGAGCATCTCCATGCACAACTAAGCAAGTGAGCTTCGTGGATCTTGTTTGTGATGAGTAAGATTAAGTTATCTCTTAAAACTTAACACTATATCACTCTTTTTGACGGGTAGGACTAGAAAATCTTAAGAGAAAGGCATAAATAACCATCTCACCACTGTTGCCCGCCAATCATATTATGACACCTGTATGCTTCGGTATAGCAAAAGTGCAGTGTCATAGACACCTGTATGCTTCGGCATAGCAAAAGTGCAGTGTCAAAGACATCCGTATGCTTCGGCATAACAAAAGTGCAATGTCTATGCTTAACATGTTGGATATTTCTTTTCTCTCTTTTTATGCCCATGCATGATATGCTTAAAAGAAAATATACAAAGAAAATAAAAAGCAAAAAGATTAAAATGCTTTAAATATGATTGCAAGCATGTTTTCTAGGAGATGTGGGAATTATAGGATGTACCTCAAAGGTGATAGTCCCCATCAAATAGTTATGATTGTGTGTGAGTTAAAGTTATTTTCTCATATCTCAAATCGTCATAACATGTATACACATATGTAATCTTGCGATGTTTTACACATACAACACGCAATATTCTTTGCTACTATTGATACATGTGCAGGTACAATGTGACTTGGCCATCACAAGTGTTTACATGTGCTAATGTATGTTTACTAAACTGTCTTGACTCGTTTTTGAAAAATAAAATTGGTTAGACTTATTTAGTGTGTGTGTGTGTGTTTATGAGGATCCATGTGCTTAAATTGTTTAATGAGAGATGTTTTTGAGAGCTTAATATGTTGATTGGATCATTGGTTGAGGTGTATATTGGATTGCATTCATGTCTGTGTTTTTCACTTCTCGAAAAACTGTTTTTAACTGTTGGCTCAACACTTCCTCGACACCTCCTCGATACCTTGTTATCTATCGAGCTTCTCAAACCTTTTTCTTATCGCAATCTCAACACCTCTTCGACACCTGATGGATCGATCGAGAAAGTTCCTGTCTCCTCGATACCTTCTCGATACCTAGTCGATCGATCGAGCTTTTGTTCTTGGTTCTGGTGTTCATTCCTCGACACCTTCTCGACACCTGTAGCTATCAACGTTCATTTTCTCGACACCTACCTCGACAGCTGTCTCGACACCTCTCGACACCTTAACTGTCGAGAATTACTGAAGCTCCTATATAAGCTTCTATCGCGATCCGGTTCTCATTTTCTCGATCTCTCTCGATCTATCCGCGGCTGTTCATCTCCCAAACTCCTTTTTCTCACTCAAAACCTTCAACCCACGTGTTTTTCGGCCCTTCCTTGCTTCAAATCACTTGGTAAGATCTCTTTTTCCCTCATTATTCATGCATTTCATGTTTTGAATCTTAGGTTTTGGGGTTTTTGAAAATTTTTGGGGTTTTTCAAAATTAATGAGTTTTTCTTGAAATTTTGGGTTGGGTTTTCACTTAAATGTGTTCAAAATGTCATACATTGCATTTTATGTGCATTAGAATGGTATTTACATGCATTTAGATGTGTGTTCTATGTTTGTGTGCTGGTAGGATTGGATTGGGCTGAGCCCATGATACTTTTTACTTTGCATGTCATATGTTCATGTATTCCCCATGCATACGTACTCATTGTTCAATATATTTGATATATGTGAACTATTTTGGGACTTTTCTAATTGTCTTCTTCTCTATCTCTTTCTCATTCTGTTTACGTTAGTAGTGTCTATGGCACTTAAGCGTAAATCCACTTCGGCTCGAAACCCTCTGCGTCCTGGAGCTTCTTCATCTTCTGATTCTGCTCCTCTCAATCTTTGGTTCCGTGATGGCGATGCTCACAAGGAATTTTCGGAGAACTTTTCTAGACGAGGTGTTCATTCAGAACGCCAAGTCATTTTGGCGGACTTCATTGACACTGACCTTCCCTCTGTCATTCACAGTAGGGGATAGGAGTCACTGTGTGACGCCCCGGTCACATGTCCTCTCGTGCTCATTCAGGAGCTTTACTCCAACATGCACGGGATCGATCATTTAGTACCTCTCTTTTTCACTCGTGTTTGAGGTATGCGCATCCCTGTCACACCGTAGCTAGTTGCGGATGTGCTCAGGGTTCCTAGGATAGAGTTTCCTGACTATCCTTCTTATGAGCGTCTGAGGACTGTGTCCAAAGATGAGCTCATCTCTGCTTTTTGTGAGCGCCTCGCTGATTGGAGTGAACATCAGTATACATCATGTAGACCTTTTGCTAAAGGTCCTAGATTCCTCAACATGGTGATGACTTTTGTATTCCATCCACTCTCTCACTACAGCTCTATCATAGAGCCTCGTGCTCGATTTTTGTTATCTCTTCTTGAGCATCTGACTATAGATTTTCCTTCTCATTTCATTCTTTCTATCATAGATGTTCATTTAGATTCAGCGTCCTGTGATAAGCTCATATTTCCTTCCATTATCACGAAGATCTTACGCCATTTTTTTATCCCTTTTCCTGTGTCCGACCACTTCACACACTTTTGTGCCATAGATGCCGCTACCATAAAACGTAGTGAAGCTTAGTTTAGGTCGAGACAAACGGATTCCACTCCTCCCTCCCGTTCAGCTCCATCCATATCTGCTCCATCTACATCTGCTCCTTCTTCCTCTATGGGCGATGTATCTCTTAGAGACATCATGGCGCAGCTGCAACACATGGATGCTCGCCTCGATACACTCTCCACTGAGTTGTATCAGGTGAATGTTCGTGTTAGTCGTATTGCACGACGACAGGCGACCATGGGTGGTTTTGCTTCTGAGGCTACTCTTTCACCACCTCCTCCAGCGATTTCTGACTCTGAGGATGATGATGATAATGGTGATGACGATGACACTTCGGATGATGATGGAGATGCTATCTCTACTGATGAGATGTCTACATGACACTCTACCCTTTGTCACTCGTGACAAAAAGGGGAAGTAGTTTTGGGTTATGAAAGTAGTCATCTTAGGGGGAGAGTTAGTATAGGACATTTTTGTTAGGGGGAATGTTGATATTTGAAGGATGTAGTGAGGTTTTGATGTATCTTTTCTTTTCTATTCTTTTTAAATACATTGATCTTGTATATGAGGTCTTTTGACCAGTTTTTACATACATTGTATTTATTTTCTCTATATATGTGGATGTATGTTTCTTTCACTTATCTCTTCATGTGTTGTTTCTTCTCTATCTTTATAGACATGTTCATTATGACTTGTTCGCAATCTATTATTTCTGTTTCACACAAGATGCCTTGATGAGTTTTGTTTAAAGTGTTTCAGAAATACAGGTTGTCAAAGTCTACTTGCCATAAACTCTTTTCTTGTAAAGTTTTTCAAGGGTTTGTGATAGGATAGATTTTATTGTATTCAACAAGTGAGTATGAGTTGAGTGATTTATGACTTCTCTCATATGTTCATTTGTTTGTTGTGGTTTTATCACGGATTGCCAAAGGAGGAGATTGTTAGGACATATGTGTTTTCACTTGTTAAGAACATATGTCACTTATTTATGTAAATTGGCTAATCCTTTAACAAAACGCACTCTACTTGTAATTGGGTAATTCTAGGTGTTTTTAATACTTCAAGAAACAAGGTTTCAAGATCAAGTGTTGAAGTCATCAAGTCTGTCCAAGAAAAACAAGCTGAAGTGCAAAATCATTAAATCTCAACACCTGCTCGATAGCTCCTCGACACCTGTTATTTGTCGAGATTTATAAAATCAGATTTTCTGTTCTGATTTCTTGGGATCGTGAATGTGTCTTTAGGCCTTCTTTTCTCCTAACCCTAGACATATAAAAGGATTATTTTAAGAGCCTTCAAATTGTACACAAGTTGCACAAGCATTGAGCAAACTCTGTTCAAGCAATTTGTGATCAAAGACGAAGTTCTTGACCTAATTCATCTTCTCTGAAGAAGTTGCTGTGTATTTGCACCAAAGGGTTTTGTGACCAAGCATCTTCTTGATCTTCATCGTGTAGGATGAACTGAAGAACTTTGCAGCCAACTTCTCCTTCTAAGTTGGTGTTTGAAGTCGCGTACTGGGATCCGCGCATTGGTTAGTCACGTACTTGGGAGCCGTGCATCAAAAGGGGGAACTGTTACTACAGATCAAGTCCAATTGGGTATTGGGGTAAGGGTTCAACTGTAGGTTGGTAAAGCACTTGGGATTCCTTTACTTGTAACTGCTTGATTTGATAATAGTGGAGTTTCGGGAGTGGTGACCTGAAAATCACCCGATGGGGTTTTTGCCGTAAGGGTTTTCCCCATTTGTAAACAAATCACCGTGTCATTTAAATTCCACTGCATATTTAGTTATTTGGTGATTTATTTGTGCTTCCACGTATTTGCATGTTAAATTGATTAATTAATAACTTGGCTAATTAGTTAATTGGTTTAATCATAAGGGGTCATTCAGTTTATGGCCTATCAGTATGGATTTATTTTATGAAGCATAAGTCTGATGTGTTTGGCATATTTAAAAAGTGGAAAGCACAAGTTGAGAATCAGACCGGCAAGAAAATAAAATACCTTAGAACAGATAATGGACTAAAGTATAGAGATAAAGAATTCATAAGATTTTGTGAATTAGAAGGCATTACTTGTCACTTCACAGTTAAAGGAACTCCATAGCAGAATGGGGTTGCAGAGAGAATGAATAGAACCTTAGCAGAAAGAGCTAGATGCATGAGATTGAATGTAAGGTTGCCTAAGGTGTTCTGGGCAAAGACAGTTAACATAGCAAGCTTCATTATTAATAGATCTCCATCATCAGCCATAGATTTCAAGATTCTAGAAGAGGTTTGGTCAGGTAGACCAGTTGATTATTCGAGTATAAAAATTTTTGGTTGTCCAGCTTATGTGCATGTGCAGAGTGGAGAGCGTTTTAAATTGGATTCAAAGTCAAAAAAATGCGTATTTCTTGGGTTTGAAAAAGGTGTTAAAGGCTATAGGCTTTGAGATCCAATCTCAAAGAAAACGGTGACCAGGAGAGATGTCATATTTGAGGAAGCCTTTATGTTGAAACAGAGACTTGTGATGATAGTACACAGGAAAAATTAACTGTTGAGGTAGAGTTTGACGAGAATAGTTCACCCAGTGATAAGGGTGATGTTGAGATTGATCCACAGCAGCAACAAGAAGAGCCTTATTCAATTGCTAAAGGTAGAGAGAATCGAGTTCACAAAGCACCACAGAGATATGGCTTTGAAGACATGGTTAGCTTTGCTCTCATAACTAGCAGTGGAGATTCATTGTCTTACAAGGATGTAGAAGAGATGGGGTCGCTACAGAAGAATAAGACTTAGGAATCCTCTATTATGTTGACAAAGCCAGTTCCAACAAACAAGTTCAAGGCTACTTGAACTTGGTTGATGTTTGCAGCTTGTAAGCCCTTAAGGGCTAAGGTGGAGGCGATGGAGGAGTTTGCTCGTGTAGCTTAATCAATTCAAGCCAAGGTGGAGATTTGTTGAAGTGGGCCCGTGTGTGTGGATTGAATTGCCACAAGCCCAAGTTAACCGAATACAACTAGGAAAACAATTCCCAGTAACAGCCGACCAATGACACACACACACACACACACACACACACACATATATATATTAGGTTTATGTTATAGGGCAAGTTGAGAGTAATTTCTAATAACCTAGCAACAGCCGCATAAGAAGAAGAATAGTATTTTCTTGTCTTGTGGATGAGAGAGAGTTAGGGTGTATTAGGATTTGGGTTTCTTGAGAGTTTTCTTGTGCACTATTGTATCTCCCTATTTTTTATGGTGAAAATTTTCCCTCGCCGCCATGGAGGTAGGCAGTTTGCCAAACCACGTAAATTCTTATGTTCTTTGTGTGTGCTTGTTATTTAATTTCTACTTATTTACAGTTATTGATTTGAGTCTTGGGGTACTATTTGCACACAAAAAAAAAAAAAAAAAGAATTAGCAAGGATTTGGTAGGACGTGTGGGCTTCAATTGTTTGGTTCCACTCACCACTGCCATGCCTGCAAACCACCCAAATTAGATCAAAGTAAATAGTTCTTTTGGGGCTTTAATTGTGGAGAGATAAAGATTTAAGGCTATAAATTTTTAAGATGGTGCAAAAGAAATATGAGTTACGTTTGGTTGGTTAGTCCATTTAGGAAAAAAAAAAAATCAAACACATAGCAAATCATCAAATATTGTTGAAAGCAGCCAAAGGCACCCACCCAAGCAACATATCAACATATCAAAAGAAATAGAACAGAGATAAAAAGATAGAAAAAAGGTCACTTACAGTTGTTGCCTGAAAAACAGTCAATGAGTGGGAGAGATATTGATGATTTGGTTCCAAGCCAACCTTGCCATAGGTAAACAAAGGTCACAAAATCGAACAAAGAATTAGAATTGGGTTTTAATTTTTAAGTAAATACAATGGTATATTTTTGTTTTTGGCAATACAGAGATGAGTTTTTTATTCATAAGGAAACCAAAACACCAGCAGTAATTAGGACTACCCAAGATAATAATTGAAGGACCTCAACCATCACAAACTGGCAAAAAAACTCCCATTTCTTCTAGATCATAATTTGTGTAAAATAAATGAAATGTTGAATTTGCACATTAACTTTCTCATTGCAATCGAAAGCTTCATAATAGACTCGTTCAAATGCTTACAATTAATCATTAAATAGATAGTTAACCACTTGATAGAACCACAATTGAATGAAAGAAATCTCACTAATCTTCATTTCTCCTATGAGCAACACGTGAAATAATTATTTTTCATTCACCAACAATCATGTAGTCTAAATCCTAAAACTTCATAGCAATGTGAATCAACAACTGTGGAAAAAATAGCTAGCATAATCAAAAGAGACAAAAGCGAAAGTACCTTTAATATAAAGGCTTTGAAAGCCTTTTCAGAATTTGGGGTTGCAATTGCTAATAGAAGAAAACCCAAGATCTGCTGATTAAAGCCAAAAGTGGTGGGATTTTCAATAAAAATTAATGCCAATGATTAAACATTGAACTGGAATTGTGAATCCAGAAAGAACATAGTTGTCAAACAAAGCAGCTAGCATAGGGAAAACCAATCACACATGGATAGACACATCTAAAGCTGATTAGACACAAATCCATTGAAAAAAAAAAAAACATGGGAGGAAAAGAGGAAAAACTCACCTTGAGTTGCTACTGGTAAAACAATGAGAGAGGAAAGAGAGATTGGAAATCTTAAAGTAATTTAACACCAGGTGGCAACTGAAGCATCTGAAGAACTCAAAGAGTCAGGTGAAAAGGGATGTCATATTATTTATTATCATTAACTGATCCTTATCATTTACATAAGCTATTAAAGATGGGCTTGGGTTATTTCCTATGAATGGTGTTTGAGTAGTAGAGAAGAATGGGATGAAGAAGTTAATGTGAAAGGCTAAATGTAACACTAGAGTGCCACATGGCAAAACCTCATGCTTTCTCTCATGAGGTCTCTGCTTTTATATATATATATATATATATATATATATATATATTGATATTGATTATTGTTATGAATAAGCCTATATAATATTCATTACAACGAGAAATTATTGTTTATTCCTAGAGTACCATAAATGCGTACTCCCTCCTCTCACATAAATGGTGGGTCCCACTAATTAAATTCATGGTAGGACCCACCATTCATGTGAGAGGAGGGAGTATGCATTTATTATACTCCGGGAGTACCTAATAATTTTCCCATCACAACACCCTTTCACATTAGTCTTTTAACTACTCTATATTTACAAATACACTATTTTGTTCTCTTCCTCTCTCTCACATTTTTGGTTTTACAATTTATACTTATAACTTAAGGAAAAACAATACAAGGTTGTTCTTAAACCTCATTGAGTGGAAGTACGTCATGCAAAAACACCAAACATTGAATTTTTTTTTTTCTTCTACTCAAAAATGTTTTACACTCCATCAAACACAACCTAAGTGAATTAGTGTCAAAGTTGCCATTGAACAAGAACTAGATTCCATAGTTCACAAAGCCTCTTATTTATGATTATAAGCTAGTACCAAAACAAGATGCCTCTTATTAGTAGGGAGAAAAGTTGAAGATTTCTTTTTGCTTGTTAATTAAGAATTTGAGTGATTCTAGAGATACTATAAATTTTACAGCATAATTCTTCACAAATTGAAGTGTCATAAATTAGAAAAAGTATTTCAATATTCATTTATTATGTTGTTGAAATCCATCAATCACAATTACAATTACAATTACAACTTGTAAATATTATGTAGTAAAAACTGTAGTATTTTTTTGCATTTTCCTAAGAAATGATAGATTTTTTTAAGGAGAAATTGAATATATTTTGTTTTGTAGTATGTGCTTCTAGATTTTTCTGGACATATTATACATAGCATACTTTCATAATAACTTACAAGTAAGTGTTAAATTAAGTTTTGCTTGCCTTTAATAGTATCCTAAGCACAAAACCTCTTTAATTTGTAAGGAAGTGTTAACGTGTATAATATATTATGGGCTTTAGGCCTAGTTAGGTTACTTGTATAACACACATATTTACTTGTACTGCACACATATGTCTCCTATATAAAGGCACCTATGTACATTCTTTCATTGAGAAATACAATACAATTACATTCAGTATTTCTAACATGGTATCAGAGCCATTGCTGTAACTTTCTTGTGTCTTGCAGTCTTGTCTTTGTTGGTATTTTCAGCTGCCTCGACTTCTTCAGCCAGTAAATCTTTTCTGTGCCATCTCCTGACTGCTCCACCAACGTCAGAGGTGCTCAAGGTTGAATCCTCACTGCAAGAAGCTCGATAACCACCACAAAGATCACTGCCTTCATCGGATCTTCTACAAGGGACCTCAGATTAAGACATAAGACATATCACCGTGTAGATTTTCAATCTATCTACACAACGCCGCCAAAATCATCATAACCTGACCTTCCACGCGCCACCACGCGCCGGTCAAAGATTCTGCAGTCTGTTCCACGCGTTTCACGCGCCTTCAGTATTACTTCGATCTTGTCGCCGCCGCCTCTGTCAGAATCGTCTTTCTTCGATCTACATATTCGGAAAAGAATCGGCCTCATTGGACTTCTCACGCGCCCTAACGCGCCGCCTGAATTTCCCTGCAACATCATCTACGCGCCACACGCGCCGCCCTGTTGCACACTGACATCACTTGCTAACGTCATCTGCCACGTCAGCCCTAGTTGCTCGCCTGCTGACATCATTTGCTGACGTCATCGTCCAGTCAGCATCTAGTCAGCGCTTACGTCATCTTGCTTACGTCAGCCTCTGTTGACCGTTGACTTTGGCCGTTGACTTTCTTCAGAGTTGACTTTTTTGCAGTCCAAGTGCTCCTTACCCAATTTTTTGCGTAGATTTCATTTTTGCAGTCTGTTTTTACATATCTTGCTTCTAAATGAAGAATAAGGGCAGGTCTTCTTCCTATTGCAATAATCATCGCGGCCAATCTATCAAACATTTTTGCAAATTTTGCAAACGTTTTGGCCACAATATTGAGACTTGCTACCGTCGCAACAAATCAACTGTTTCAATTGTTAAAGCTATTGTTGCTAACACTGAGAGTGACCAGCCAATGGCTCCCGTTTCTGCACAGTCTAAGTCTTCGGGATCCACTTTCTCCATTTCCAGAGATGACCTTATAAATATCATCGCCAATGTCATTCGTATGGTTGGTAATGCATTTTATTCCTCTTCTCTCTCAGTTTTATCTAGTATGTCTCCTACCTCTTGGCTTATGGATTCTGCTTGTTGCAATCACATGACACCTCACTCGTCCTTATTTTCTAACCTTAAACCTGCACCGCACCCTCTTAATATTCGCACAACAAATGGTTCCACAATGTCTGGTTATAATATAGGTTCAGTTTCAACCTCCAACCTCTCCGTTCCTGTACTCTTTAATGTTCCTGACCTTTCTTATAATTTATTTTCTGTGGGGCAATTAGCTGAGTTGGGTTATCGCATTATCTTTGATTATTCTGGGTGCATTGTACAGGATCCTAGGACGGGACAGGAGCTTGGGACCGGTCCCAGAGTTGGGCGTATGTTTCCCGTGGACAACCTTCGTCTTCCACTTGCTGCTCTTGTTTCTATTGCTGCAGCTGCTGCAGCTTCTTTCACTCCTTCCCTTGCACTTTGGCATACTCGACTTGGTCACGCATCTTCCTCTCGGGTACAACAATTGGCTTCTAGAGGTTTGTTAGGTTCAGTGTCTACAGAAAATTTTGATTGTGTTTCATGTCAGTTAGGAAAACAACCAGCTTTGCCTTTCAATACTAGTGAATCAATATCCACTGATATCTTTGACCTTATTCATTCTGATGTTTGGGGGCCGTCCTCTGTCTCTAGTATTGGTGGGTCTAGATATTTTGTTGTCTTTGTTGATGATTACTCTCGTTATAGTTGGATTTTTAATATGAAACATCGTTCTGAATTATTGGAAGTATATTCTAATTTTGCAAAAATGGTTGAAACTCAGTTTTCCAGATGCATCAAAATTTTTCGATCTGATAATGCTCTTGAATATACTCAATATGCTTTCCAAACTATTTTGCATTCCTATGGCACTGTTCATCAACTAACTTGTCCAGGTACCTCTCAACAAAATGGTAGAGCCGAACGAAAACTTCGTCATATTCTTGACACTGTTCGTGCTCTCCTTCTCTCTGCCAAAGTTCCTACTCCTTTTTTGGGTGAAGCTGCTCTTCATGCTATTCATACTATTAATCGTATTCCGAGTCCTGTTATCCAAAATCAAACTCCATATGAGCGCCTTTTTGGGTCACCTCCAGACTATCACCACCTTCACTCCTTTGGTTCTGCTTGTTTCGTACTTCTTCAGCCACATGAACATAACAAACTTGAGCCTCGGTCAAGGCTTTGTTGTTTTCTTGGCTATGGCGAAACTCAAAAGGGGTATAGGTGTTATGATCCTGTCTCTCATCGTCTTCGTATCTCCCGCAATGTTGTCTTTTGGGAACATCGTCTTTTTGTCGAGCTCTCTCATTTTAGTGCTTCCTTATCTTCCTCCTTTGTCTTAGATCTTTTTTCAGATGAGGCACATATTCCTTCTGTAGCTGCTCTTGATCCTCCTATAGTTGCTCCTGATTCTGTTATTGTAGACTTCTCTGTCCAACCACCAGATATCACTGATCCCTTTCCTAGTTCACCCTTTAATGAACAGGTGGAAAATGAACAGGTTGAAGACGAGCTACCCAACCCCAATTCTGAGCTTGGGTCTCCTACTCCTGCTCCGCCTGAAGATCTTACACAAGACATTCCACCTCGTCACTTAACTCGGGTAAGATCTATTCCTACAGATTTACTTAACTATCATTGTTACACTACCATTGCTACACTACACGAGCCTCACACCTATCGTGAGGCTTCCACTAACCCTTTATGACAGATTGCAATGAAAGAGGAACTTGATGCATTATCTAAAAACCATACTTGGGATTTGGTGACACTTCCTCCTGGGAAATTTGTGGTTGGTTGTAAGTGGATCTACAAGATTAAGACTCGCTCTGATGGGTCCATTGAGCGCTACAAAGCTCGTCTTGTTGTAAAAAGTTTTACACAAGAGTATGGGATTGATTATGAAGAGACCTTTGCTCCGGTTGCTCGTATCTCATCTGTTCGTGCCCTCTTAGCTGTTGCTGCTGCCAGTAAATAGGACATTTTTCAGATGGATGTCAAAAATGCATTCCTTAATGGGGATTTAAGTGAAGAAGTGTATATGCAACCTCCTCTTGGTCTCTCTGTTGATTCAAACCAGGTTTGTCATCTTCAACGTGCACTTGATGGCCTTAAACAAGCTCCATGAGCTTGGTTTGCCAAATTCAGCTCTACCATCTCTCACTTGGGTTACATGGCCAGTCATTATGATTCTGCCTTATTTCTTCCTCGCACTGACAAAGGCACTATATTACTTCTCCTATATGTGGATGATATGATCATAACTGGTGATGACCTCAGTGGCATTCAAGAACTCAAGGCTTTTCTCAGTCAGCAGTTTGAGATGAAAGATCTTGGACATCTCAGCTACTTCTTGGGTCTTGAAATTACTCATTCTACAGATGGACTTTATATTACTCAAGCCAAGTATGCCTCTGAACTCTTGTCTCGAGTTGGACTTACTGATAGCAAGACTGTTGACACTCCAGTTGAGCTTAATGCGCATCTGACTCCCTCAGGGGGGAAACCATTGTCTAATCTCTCTCTTTACAGACGCTTGGTTGGCAGCTTAGTTTATCTCACTGTCACTCCTCCAGACATTTCCTATGTTGTTCACCAGGTGAGCCAGTATCTGTCTGCACCACGATCGACTCACTATGCTGCAGTTCTGCGCATTCTTTGATACCTAAAGGGCACTCTCTTCCATGGTCTTTTCTACTTTACTCAGTCTCCTCTTATTCTCCGTGCATTTTCTGATGCTGATTGGGCAGGAGATCCTACTGATCGCAGGTCCACCACTGATTATTGCTTTCTTCTTGGTTCTTCTTTGATTTCTTGATGAAGTAAGAAACAAACTCATATGGCCTGCTCCAGTACTGAAGCAGAATATCGTGCCCTTGCTAATACCACATCTGAGCTCCTTTAGCTACGATGGCTTCTCAAAGACTTAGGTGTGTCTACATCCTTTGCTACTCCTCTTTATTGTGACAACCAGAGTGCTATTCATATTACTCACAATGATGTCTTACATGAACGGACTAAACACACCGAGATCTATTGTCATTTTATCCGTTTTCATCTTGTCCATTGTGCTCTCAAGCTGATCTCAGTCTCCTCTAAAGATCAACTTGCAGATATCTTCACCAAATCACATCCTAAGGGACGCCTTTGTACTTTGGTTGACAACCTCAAGCTGGTCTCACATCCACCTTGAGTTTGAGGGGGGCTGTTAACGTGTATAATATATTATGAGCTTTAGGCCCAGTTAGGTTACTTGTATAGCACACATATTTACTTGTACTGCACACATATGTCTCCTATATAAAGACATCTATGTACATTCTTTCATTGAGAAATACAATACAATTACATTCAGTATTTCTAACAGAAAGAAAAGGGCACAATTATTTATTTTTTTTTTTAAAAGAAATTGTCTCTATCCCATGCAATGGGTGACAAAAGTAACTTTACTCTATGTTTATTTCTACGTAAAATATATATATTTTTAAAATTTTATACATATTTTCAATGTTTGATATAAATCTTGATCAAAAGAAAATCTCTTCCGAAATTAACAAAAAAATAACTCAAAAGAAGAGTAAAATATTTTATGTATCTTCTTTGAGAGCCAAAGAATGACGATGATTTTCGGAATGATTTTTAGGATCAGAACCAAACTATCCAAACATAGCTAAACAAGTTATTTTCTTGAAAATATTTTAGTTTCAACAAGAAACAAAAATATAAAATTCTTGCTCTATCCCCAGAGTTTGCAAGGACTTTTTTTTTTGAGAAGATATATACATGTGTCTACTTGTTTGTTGACATCGATCTAATAGAATTCACATTAAAACAAGGAGAAAAACTATGGAATTGAAAAATGCCTAACATTCACCTGATTGTTTATAATTAGGATATAAACTAGATGACGTTAACTAAAACATAGCAATATTCTCTGAGTTTAAACTTTACATGGTTAAAATCTAATATGTGCAATCAGCTTTTTATTTCAGTAAAACAGTTGTATGCTTTCAACTACAAGTAAGAACAGACATAATGTTATATCTCCAAGTCCACAACACTAGCTCATAGAACTCTGTAACAGCAGCTATCCAATAAAGTCATTCTTCATAGCCCATTTTATTAGCCAACTGATGATGCCCCACTGAATTCCTTTCTCGATCGTCCTAGCTAATTGAAAAACAAAAACTGACTCTGAGTTGATTTCACAGTCTATACCTCACAAATGTTAATTTTTCCTTAGCTAGCCTGTCTTTTCTTCAATACCCAATAGGGTCCACTCCACTCCCCACCCTTTTTCACTTATATCATCTTTACATATGTTGTACATTAGTCTAGTTGCAATTGGAGTTGGGTGAACTGAACTACTGAAGGTTATATTTGCATTCTCAAAAGAAAGATGTGTTTGTATTAAGGAAGCTCCATGGATTTGTGTAACCGATCTCCATTTTTTTTTTTTAACCAATAAACTAATTAGGAAAACCACATTTTTCACAAATTTTATCGTAATTGTTCAGTTGTTGATATAACATGTGAAAGCTCGAAAATGTGTTGAAAACACAAGAGCAATTTAGACCCCCCAATTAAAATTACGGCTCGATAGATTTTACACTAACTTAATACTAAGTGCGGAATAGTGTAAATGCGAGTGGATGAACAAATAAGCTACTCTAATCCATAAACTAAGTAACACAGCAGTATAATGGAATATAAAAGAGTAGGGAAGAGAGATGCAAACACAGAAAACACCGAGACATGTTTTCGAAGAGGAAACCGAAGAACTCGACGAAAAACCTCTCCGCCGCCTTCCAAGCAGAAATCGATCTACTAGACAATCAGTTGGGATACATGGGTTAGCAAGAGACCCTCCAAGTCTAATGTACCCGATGTACCTAAGCCTTCCAAGCTCTTACTTCAACAAGACTTCTCGGAACCGTGTCTTGTCTAGCACCCCGGATCCCGCAACAAGCTCCATGTTGCATCTGCCATTCCAGGCTTCTTCCAATGCTTCCCAGAAGCACCAAAACGTCACACAACACTCTCAAAGGGTGTAGTAAGTGTTTGGGCTATCAACCTCTCAATGGTATGGAAATGGAGAGGTAAGAGTTGAGGAGATAGCACAAGCAAGTGTATAGAGAAAGGTGGGGATGACAATCTCTAATTCTCAATGTGTTTGGCTAAGGTTTTTCTCTTTGAAGCATTTCTCAACATTTGTGGATAATGAGGGTATATATAGGATAGACACAAAAAGTGTGAGTCATTCAGTACAGGCTGGCAGAATAGATTGCCTCACGGGTGTCTCGCAGGAAGGCCTTACCCACGAGATACTCGCAAGAGACAGCTGTCTCCACCTGGCCTGACTCTTCGCATTCCAGCATGTGCAGGGCACATGATTCACTTCGCAGGAAGCTAGGTCGCGACATACCCACGAGAATTCTTCATCCTTCAAATGCTTGAGTCTTCACACTCTCTCTCTATCACACAACCCTTACAACAAATCTCACAATAGATACAGGGTATAAACGATTGATAATAATTACAATCAAATTTGGCACGGAATAAAAGCCAACAAAATACATAGTTGTAAATAACAACTTTACAACATGTTATAGTGGTAGATCCAAGTAAGTCATCTTAGCAATTATGAAAAAAAATTGTGAAAAAATGTTGTGTTTCTGACAGTGTCAATACTCTTTTAAAATCAATTCAAAATCAAATCCGTCTCTCTTTCCTTAAACACATCGCTTTCCCACTCAACTATTTTTCCTAAAACCCAACCCCAAAACAATTCATGTCCTGCTGAGCCTTTGAAAGCAGAAACAGTTTAAGACAACAAGAATGTAATCAATGTTTTACTGTCTTTCTCAAAAATTGTTAAAACTTGAAATTTAATAACTGGTTTCGGCCGCACCTGCATCATAGATTCACTAATTTTCCTCATCAACCGTTAATGCCTTCATCAAAATCCAATGAAACATAACTAGCTAGGAAAAAGACATTTGAACTACTTCGCAATAAAAATTGTGCGAAGTGCCAACCATCTTATAATGGGTTGGAATCTGAAATTATGCTTCCTAGCAAGAAAGCATCCAAATTTTTTACATCTACTACAATAAATACAATAAGATAAAAGGAAACCATAAAATTAAGCAACCCATGATTCGCTTTAACGAAAAATACAAAGCCTGACCCCAGGCCCAGCTTGAAATTTCTGCATCAAAAAAGGGCCTAATAGATTCACTCTTAAATACTATCTAACTAGAAGTTAACATACTAATTAAAAACCAACATTGTGATCAGTTGTGACTTAGGTCTCAACAAAGACCAAAGCTAAAGCTTGTTCATTTGTTGCAATTACCAAAACCAGGTCCGGGGATGTATGTGCAAGGATTAGGGCCAGAAGGTGGTACCAATGCTCTATTCCTTAAAATGACATCTTCTTTGCAGATATTGAGGTGTTCATATCATCCAAAGGCCTCGTAGCTTCAAGAGGGTTGATTGTGAAACTCAAGAACGCAAGGATCACCACTTTTGCAACATTGAAGAGAGTTTTCTTCCACATTTTTTAGGTAAGGGATGGTTGGGGTTAAAGGCTTTTCCTCCATGCATGGTTCAGGCTTGATGCAGTGTCCAAACTCCAGATATTATTGCCTTGGTATGGAAACACTGTTCACCCAGGTGTAGTTTTGCCCTATTAACAGATGGACCACGGCCATCTTTTATAAAAAGCTTCGGGACAAAATAGGTGAAACTCTAACCAATGCAGCTTTTAAAGGACTCTAGTTAAAAGAGGTCAGTTGGGTCCCAAGGTTTGTGTGATAGTGTTTATTGGCCAAATGGGGTTTAAAAGAGGTCAGTTAGGTCAGTTGGGTCCCTATATCTGTGACAATGTATCACTTGAAACGGTTGTAATTCTTGGCGAATTTGTGAAGTTAAAAAATCTGAGCTATTCTTGCACAGCTATAGAGGCAGTGAACTAGGATTTGGGTAAAAGGTCCTTGAGCTATTTGTGGCCAAGGTAGGAAAGAGAGAGAGCTTGGGGTTTGGAGCTTGAGAGATATTTTGCTCTTGAAGATCAGAGAGCTTCCTTGGTGATCCCAGGTACAGCAGTAACTGAGAAACTAGGAAGCATCTCATTTATAAGTTCTTGAGCCGAATGTGAAGCTACCTGAGAGAGAGCCTTTTCTTTAGCTTCCAAATATCCTTCTATCTCATTTAGCTTTGGTCCTTGATCTTGTGCATTTGTTTTGCATCCAATATTAGGATTTGGATCCATGCAATAATTGCATGGTGCTATTACATGAGATGTAAAAGTTTAAAAAAGTAAAGTAAAAAATTTTCTAATCGAAAGGCTGAGATCAAAGGTGAGATTAAAAGTAAGTTTTTAACTTTCAATCTCACCCAGTAATTCACTATTAGTACATGGTGCAGCTATTGCATCATATCTGGAACCTCATGTTATAGCCAAGATCGTAATAGATCCTATGCCAACGATAAAATACTCCTTTCATTATCCCACTCTTCTTTCAATCCTAAAAGAAAGTGTTCATAAGTTTAAGACTATATAGTCAAATATTGAGTGAGATTTATTGTAGTGAAACCTTCGAGGAGGTTCTAGTTTGGAGGAAATAACTACATTGGGAATTTAGGAATTTAGAGGATCTGGGACTTCCACGATAGGAAGATAAGCTGAGGGTTCAAAGAGATTGTACAGAGCCTAGGCTACAAAAGTTTTGTCAGTCGTTGACTAGTTTTGTAAGTTATGGTAATTGGTTTGTGATTAATATATAACGCTTTAGTATATTTCAATTAAAATACTGATCCTAGAAAAGTAAAAACTTTCATAAACTAAAATCCAATGCTTCCATTTTTATTTAGAATCGACACTCTTTTTAGTTTGGAACTTAGTTGCATTTTTCAGGAACATTTATGAATTAGATCTACACAAAAGGTGGGTTTTGATTTTGTTCAGGACTACTCTGAGAGGTCTCACATGAGATAGTGGCTTACTCTGCACTGCAATTTATGGCCACAACCCTCTCTTTTTAAGGACTTGGGCATAAATTGCGACTAAATTGCTAAGGATATAATTGTGGTCTTCTTGCCTTGCGTATTAGGTGTTAATGTATCATTTACTTTGCCTATTAATATATATATATATATATATATATATATATATATATATATATATTTTGTGGAAAGTGTTTCGAGTATACTGAGATTTGATCAGTTATAGTTTTTAGAAAATGTTCTCCACAATTCCCGTGCTTGATGTAAATTCTGATCAACATAAATTTTTATTATTATTTTTTTAAATCAACAAAAAATAGCTCAAAAGAGGCGTAAAATATGTTATGTTTTTTAGAAGGCCATTTACATGAAGCAAATCATCTCATTTGGTTTTTACGTTCATGGTCAACAAATTATGCACCTATCTTTAACAATGAGAATAACCAAATTTTCTCTCATATTTCATGTAATCATCCACATTAATTTTAATTTACTTATAGCACACCATATGTAAATGTAAGTTGTAGTGTAATACTTAAGGTGAGCCATATAGCCAAACCCAACATGTAATCTTGAATATTAGTGTTAAAACAAAGAAAAATAAAAAAAGGTAAATGATTAAAAAAATAAAAAGAAAAATAATGAAAGTTCTCTTAAATTTCTAGAGAATTTGGTTAATCGAAGTAATTTTTATTAAAATTCTTAAAACCTTGGCAAAAAAGTAAATCGCTCATGATTATGATTGAAAACTTTTTAAAATTTAAGGTTTGATTTGAAATCGCCTAAACTATAAAGGTAATTAGATAATGATGAGAGTTTTGATTGAAGATAATTAGATACCCCCTGCTTTCTTATAGGCTGTTCTTCAAAATACATTTTACTAAATAAAATACATATTAGGTCGAGATTTACAACACGTGGTACCGTATAGGTCACTCCCCAATTGTAAAGCCAATTGCAACTTGGAAGAACAACACACATCGATCTTTAATTTGAAGGTTCCAAAACCGTTTAGGTCAGCGAAACCCCTAAACTTCCACCCAATAAGCTTGCTTATTAGTTGCTTCACTTAATTATATCACCTGCTTTACAAAGCTTTGCTAAGATAACTTGGTGAAGTTATCTTAGTGTTTCCACGTCTCTCTGCTAACTAAACTAGCCCACTAACTTAAGTGGAAGCATAATTAATAGATTACATGACATACTTGAGGTCTTGGATTGCCAACTCACAATGCTCATTCTTTAACTCTGAATTAATTTTGGAATATTTAATTTAAATTTGTGCGCTTTAAAATAAATACAAGTACCATAACTAAACATTACAATAAAATCGGCACATTCTAGTATTTCTAATGTAAATATCTAGAATTTAAGGGTCTGTTTGGTTTAAGCTTATTTTAAGTGATATCACTGAAAACTCATAACTCAGTGATGAAAAAACGTAAGACCCACATAATTTTTGTTGTTTGGCTTGATTTCCAAATCTTGTTTTCATCACTCAAACTCAAAAATTTTGAGTATGAGTGATGAAAACCGAAAACACCAATTTGGTGTTTTCAATTTCTGAGATACATAACTCAGTGGCACAATGGTAAATTTTCGAACTCTGTCGAGCCCATAGGCTTCTGTGTTGACTTGTCCGTTCAGAGCTGTTGGGTATTACTGTTGCAAACACCACCACAGCCCCACCCAGCGCCGTCACAACACCACTGAAATACAAACCCAGCCCCACCCAGCACCGCCACAACACCACCACAACACCACCGAAACACAAACCCAGCCCCACCCAGTGTTGCCACAGCAACCCACTGCAACAAATCACCACCGAAACACCAACTGAAACCCAAAAACCTAATTAAACCCAGGCCGATCCACACTACCGAAACACCAAACCGATTCAAGCCAGCCCCAACTGCTTCAAGCCACGCCGTGACCTAGCCCCAAAAACCCAATCTCAAACCCAATCTATCTCCACCGTAACCCAGCCCAAAAACCCAATCTCAAATCCGATCTATCTCCACCATAACCTAGCCCCAAAAGCCAATCTCAAACTCGATCTATCTCCACTGTGAAACCCAGCCAACACCCAAATGACCACCACTGAAACCCACCATTACCAATCCGAACCTAGCAACGACGGAAACAACCCACCATCACCGATTCAAACCAACCAAAAATAGCTGAGAAAGAAACAGAGAAGAGAGAAAAAAAAAAAATCAAATATAGATTGAAGAGGAGAGAGACAAAGAAAGCTGAGAAAGAAACAAAGGAGTGGAAAAACAAAATCAAATAAAGAGTGAAGAGGGGAGAGACAAAGAAAGAGAGATAAACAAAAAAATTTGATAGAAAAGAGGAAGAGTCAGTGAAATGAAAGGTGAGAGGATGTGTAGGAGAAGTAAAGGGGAAGATTTTTTTGTTAGTGAGACGCAGGTAGCAACAGTAGTAACAATGGGTAGTGTCAGTGCGTGGGGTCCACGGTTTTGGAAAAAAGTTGTAGGGACATGTAACTGAATTATGAGTCCAAACAGGTGTTTTGTAATTTTTGAGTGAAGGTGAGGTTTGAGTAGTGAGCTTTGAGTTTTGAGTTTGAGTTATAAGTTTTGAGTTTGAGTTATGAAAACTGAGACATCTCTAAACCAAATGGGCCCTAAATCCCTTACCCTCAATTATTGATATATTCATAAAAAAATAAAAATAAAATAAAAATACAAAAACTAGTAACATAGTGCAAACACAAATCAGGATATAATCTAACTAATGTTAACTAAAACATAGAGGAAAATTATTATTTCACACTTTGTGATGTATACCACTCCATATACCTAATGTTCATACTTTTAAATTAGATATCCACCTTTTTTTTAAGAATATCCATATTTAACTATTATTTGCTGTTTATAACCCAAGTTTATAATTACAAAGATTAGGTCATTTTATAGTTGTACTCTGGTTATGTAATGTATTATAAATCCAGTTTAAAATACTAGTATTACTATTTTTGTGTGTGTTCTAATAAGTATTACTGTTTATTTAAAAAAAAAAAACTAAGGATTACACATAATGTGTATAAAATATGTATAGATAGAGAGAGCCCTTCTCTATTACTAGCTATATGCTTTACATGGTTAAAATCTAATATGTGCAATCAATCTTTTTCAAGTTTCTCCTTTAGTAAATCAGTTGTATTGTTACAAGTAATTAACAACATGCACGGATGCACCCCCCTAAATAAGTAATTTGGCAAAATATATTGTTTATTCCTAAACTTTAGTATAAAAGTGATTTTATTCTTCAAAGTTTTTAAGTTTTATCAAACTTAAAATAAAACACTTTTGGTCCTTCTGTCAAGATCCATTAGAGGCAGCCTAATGGAATGATGACATGACCAAAATACAAACTGATATGTGATACATGCTAAAAGAAAGAGGTCAATTGGGTCCCAAGATTTGTGTGATAGAGTGGCTGATTTATTGGCCAAATGGGGTTTTTGTTTTGCTGTGTTAGGATTTGAATTGGCAAATATCCGTGACAATGTGTTACTTGAAAGAATTGTAATTCTTGATGACTTTGTGAAGTCAAAAAACCTGTCTTGAAGGTTGAAGCTGCTTAATTAAATTTGCTATAAGAAAGATCTTACTCGTGTATGAGAAGAACAGAGAATTAGCTTCCATCCTATTGAGCTGAAAAGAAAACACACAGAGAGGCTGAGCTATTCTCGCACAGCTAGAGGCAGTGAGGTAAAAGCTCCTTGAACCATTTGCGCCCAAGGTAGAATAAAAAGAGCTTGGGGTTTGGAGCTTGAGGGATATTTGCTCTTGAAGATTAGAGAGCTTCTTTTGGTGACCCCAGCTCCAGCAGTAAATGACAAACTAGAGAGAGCATTTCATTTAAGTTCTTGAGCTGAATGTAAAGCTATCTGAGAGAACCTTTTCTTTAACTTCCAAATATCCTTCTCAATTACTATTATTTAGTATTAGTCGAAGGACATGGGAAATAGATAATTATTTTGTAATTATGGTATAATATAAAATTTGTTCTCTAAATTTTATGGAAGATAATAAGTTTTTCCTAAAAATTTAACAATTTCTTTTTTTTTTTTCCATCTATCCATATCTACAAATATATCATTTTATTATTTTGGATATGTGTTTGATTGATATTATTCCCTTTTTGAGGTGACTTATATTTTTCTAAATTATGTTATGATGCGCTGTTTTTTTCCTAAATTTTTTTTCTTGTACAACACTAAACTCTTTAAGTTTTAATTGTATTATTCAAATTTTCATTCTCTTAAAGGAGATTATCAGTTAATTAAATTTCATCACAAAATTAATATTACTCAAATAATTGAGAGGCACATTCAAATACATAATCAAGATTGTATTTTGATATAAACTTAAATTCTCACTTCCAAAATAACTAAGTATTATATCAAACAAAAGCTATAAGAGGAAGAGAGAGGACTTGAGAGAACTCAAAAAACACACCACCAAGTTGTATTAATCAAAAATAGTGTTATAAAAAAACATAATGATCCATCAATCTAAAGTAGAGTTGTAAGAAAGAATAAATAATCGAAAGAAATAGATAGAGTGAATAATCACCTTTTTCAGAAGAAAATGTGAGGGAAATAGCAAATTTATAAAAAAATAGGATAAGAAGAAGGCGAGTCAAAATAAAAGATATAATCATGATTCATAAACAACAAATTATTCAAATCATGTTATGTAATAGAATTACATTATATTCTTATACGCTATCTTTATAATACAATAAGATAATATTTAACAATCAAAGAAAAGAAAAAAGAATAACAACTTAAAAACACAAAACCAAATTGCATCAAACTAATATAGAGTTCTAAAGAACACAAAAAGTTATCATCTTTACCAGGTCGGGGGATGTATGTGCAAGGATTAGCGCCAGAAGGTGGAACCGCTGCTCTATTTTCTTGAAATGATATCTTCTTTGCATCATTCGAGGTCTTCTTATCATTCAAAGGCCTGGTAGCCCCAAGAGGTTTGATTGTGAAAATCAAGAACGCAAGGATCACCACTTTGGCAGCAATGAAGAGAGTTTTCTTCCACATTTTCTGGCTAATAATGGAGAAAGAAATAAGATTTGAAGATATACTCTGTGTATTCTTGCTTCGGCCGTCTTTTATAGAGGTGAAAGTTACTAAAGCAAGAATTCTTGTCATGCAATCTAAAATTGACTCGCTTACTCCCTTCAAATTACGTGCATGTCATTGGTCCAATAAGTTTGTGCAACGTGGGGCATATATAGATTATATTAAGTAAATGACTCTTTCTTCCATTCTTCTTATATATCTACCAAATTGTATATAGATTATATTAAATGAATTTTTCTTCCATTCTCCTTCTCTACCAAATAACAAAAAAAAAAATTCTCATAAATTTTTTTTTTTGATAATAGATATTTTCATGAGTTAAATGTAGAAAACCATCCTAAACTATAAGGGTAATTGCACTTTGCCCCATAAACCATGAAAACATACAATCACTACCCTAATTATAGCAAACGTTACAAATTGCACCCTATAGCCTAATTGACAGTTTTTTTTTTTTTTTTTTTTGAGAAAGAAATCAAGCCTAATTGACAGTTAGTATATATTAATAAACACGCACAAGTCATATGATCATAAAAATTTAGTACAATAACTAACAGTGAAGGAAAAACGAAGAATTCAATTTTTGATGGTCAAGGACGTACATGTGGTCATTAATTTTAACAGCCAATCAAGCTATGATGTGCAATTTGCAAATGTTCATAGTTTGAGCTGCGAAGTACTGGAAGTATCCTCTCTTTTTTTTTTTTTTTTTTTTAATTAACCCTATCTTAATTTTATATTTTCCCATGCCACTTTCATATTCTCTAGAATTTCAACCGAATAACTACAATAAAATAAAATAACATTTCTTCTTTTGGCTGACTTTTCTATTCATTCTTTTTTTTTTCGTGTTCCCCAATCCCTATCAATGAATCTTCTTCTTCTTCTTCTTCTTCTTCTTCTTCTTTTTTAATTTATTTATCCTTCTATCAGTCTATTCTCCCACCTTTTATTCTCCCACTACCATCACTACCACTATCACTACCATTATCACTACCAACAGTTAAATGGCCCTTCCAACATGGAATGAATCAAAACGTACGTAGTGGAACACATTTTTTAGTTTGTTTAGAACCGACACTCTTTTTAGTTTGGAACTTAGTCAGTTGCATTTTTCAATAAAATTTATGAATTAGGTCTCGACAAAAGGTGAGTTTAGATTTTGTTCAGAACTTAGTCTTTTATTATAAGGACTTGGTCATAAATTGCGGCTGAACGATCCTGCAGTGTAGTTGGTGGGCAAAGCTTTGCCTCAACAAACCATATGCATGATTAGACGTAGTGCTCCTCCTTAAGCTTGTCAAAATAAAAAAATTGTCAATTCGATCAATAACACTTTCTCAGCCATACCTTCGTGAGGACATCCTTATCATAGATACACTCACAACGAAATTATATTTTAAAAAATTGCACTGGGACGACATATATTAGGATTGTTATTGGGTATTCTGATCCAACAAACCATATATTGGAGCATTTTAATATTAAATGAATAAAAATGAATAAATGTAATAACATAAATGTAAAGATGTGAGAGTGAATATGGAAGATGAGAAGTTAGTGAAAATGTTTAATCCCACATTGAAAAGGAGAGAGACTATTTTATTCTTTTTAATTGTGGTGATTAATGGGCTAAAATGTATTGACTCAGATATTGGGCTAGATACGTGCGCAAGGGGGAGGTGAAGAGTGGAGGTATCAAAATTGGAAATAAATCAGCCTCTTGGATCCTCCTACTTGACAGCTCATTCAGAGCAATTACCATATCCGTTGGTGAGTAAATGGCCCGAATTAATACTCCATAAAGTCAGAGAAGGTCTGCACCGGTTACAAAGTTTAGCCAACCAAGGGCTTGAATCTCCTTAAAGAGAGCGAGTGCCGCGCCTCAGTCCAAATAGTGTTGTGTAATTTCTCTCTTTAAATTAATAATATTCAGCGTACTATTCAGTTTCTCTTTGTATTATTTCTATTATCATTGTATTTGCACCAACACCATATACAGGATTAGACGTAATGCTCCTCCTCAAGCTTGTCAAAATAAAAAATTGTCAATTCGATCAGTAACACTTTCTCAGCCATACCTTCGTGAGGACATCCTTATCATAGATACACTCACAACGAAATTATATTTAAAAATTTGTATAGGGATGACATATATCAGGGTTGTTATTGGGTACCCTGCGAGTATAACATCTTCCTCTTATATAGAGGTAGGCCATGGTGGATAGAACCCACTCTTGTGAGAGGGAGGAAATATATTTTCGAACTACCTAATGTGAGAGAGAGGGAGTATACTTTCAGACTACCCAATAATTTTCTTATATATCATCATAACAATGAGTGTTATTTAATATAAGAGAAATGATATATCCACAACATTTTCATAACATTTTTACAACAAATTCTGAGTGGCAAGTTATTAGTGGTTGTTATTGTTGAGGCAAAAAAGTAATCTTAGTGTTAGATTCAAATTTGAACCAATAACAACTAACCACCTATAATTTATCGTAAAAATGTTGTGAACATAACATCTCTATTAATATTGATGAATCCAGTGATATCAGTGGGTTGAAAGTCTCGAACGTTGATGATTTTGCGACTGAGTCCTGAGAAAACAAACACGAAGTCAGAGAAGACCGGTGGAGGCCGGCCAAGAACCCTCCGATAATGAAGTCAGTGGATTTATAATTCCAAATGAAGAGGAAGTATTTTTGTGGATCAGTGTCTGAATGAATTACCTCTACGTAAAGGAGTGCTTATATAGGGTACATTGAATGGTTATTTGTCATAATAACCGCTCATATTGTTGAGGAGAGCAGAGAATTCAGAGACAACTTCCATAACTTCCGTGGAAGTTACCTTATTTGGACCGGTGCTTCATTGCGGTTAATGGAGGCTTTGGTTCGTTTGGCATGTTAAGTTCAAAATGATCGTCCGTCCATTATTATGGACAGACGAGGTCACGCCCTTTCATTAGGGACGGATGAGGTCACGTCCGTCCTTTATTAAGGATGGACGAGGTCACGTCCGTCCTTTATTATGGACGGACTGGGTTCTTGGAGATTGCCTCGCGCGTTCCACCTTCCCATTCTTTCTTTTATGGACGACTCATGTGGACGAAACAAGACTACATTTTCAAGGCACCATCAGTTGCCCCCTTGTTCACAAGGGTCGTCCAAGGGAGAAGCAACAGTGCGTTATATTCTTTGAATGTATGTACTTGGTGTCAGAATTGAGTGCCATGTGTCATCATTTTATTGGTGACTGGTCCCGTCGATTTATCTCCCCGAGGTGAACGCCACGTGTCATTTCCTGATTGGTTGTGTCGCTTTATGTGCCCAAGTCAACTGCCTATAAATAGTGGAATACCTCCACTACCCTTCACATTTCCAAAATTTTCGGCCTCTGACACTCTTCGTCTAGAGCCTCGTCTAGGAGTTCCTTTGCTTCCATAGACTTCGTCCGTCTTAGAGCCAGGTATTCCCTCCTTTCTCGTTTTTTAGGTTTTTCTTCAATTTTGCTTTGTAAAATGTTGGAAACAATTGTTTCCTCGTCTAGTAATAGTATGGAGAAAGCCATAGACGAGTATAACGACGAGAGTAGTTACAATAGTTCTAGTAGCACTAGTGATAGTAGTGGAGGAAATATCACGGACGAAGAGTATGTTTCTGGCGTCCCTGGATTTCCTGTAGAAGTTGTACAGGAACAGCTTAGGAAGGCCTCGAGTTCCCAGACAGGTACCTCGTCCACCGTCCCTCAACCTAATCCTTTGGACGATGAGGAGATCACTGTTTATAGTTGCGCAGTAGATATTCCTTCCAAAACAGACGACCAAAGAGTTCAAAACCTTAGGGTGTGGTACCAAATTCCGGACGAGGTTAACCCTAGGTTGCCCGTCCGAGGAGAATGGTGTTGTAACCCTCACTTCGGGATAGGCGTCTACGAGGCCTATCTTTTGGGGGGTCTAAGATTTCCTTTAAATGCCTTTCCTAGAGAGTTATTGGTTAGATTAAGTTTAGGAATATATCAATTCAACCCTAATGCGTGGAGATTGATCATTTCTATGCAAATTGAAGTATTCGGAAGGGACCGTCCTCTTACTGTGGACGAGGTCTTTTACTATTACAAACTTTCAGAAATACATCAATCCCTTGGCTTTTATCAATTCACGGCCAGGGGTAGAGACTATAGATTGATAAGGTCCCTGGCCTCGTCTGACAGAAAATGGAAGACAGAGTTTTTCTTCATCTCCGGCTTCTGGGCTGGGAATCCTGTGGACGTTGGCCGGGACACGTTTGGTCGTTACATTGGGGACTTAGGGAACCTTCGTCTTGAGGGTAAGTTGCTACCTTTTTTCTTTTCTTTTCCTTCTCCTTTTCTTTTCTTTCTTTTTTTATTTATTTATTATTATTTTTTTTTTTATTCACGACTAACTTTTACTTGTTTCCTTTCAGCTGCTAAATGTCCTTCTTTGAGTAAATTTCATCTTGACCGCGTCCACAGGGCTCGTCTACACGCGGATAGGGACTTTCATTCCTTGGTCACGCTTAGACGACTTGCCAAGTGGGGATTAGGCCCTAACCCATCCGACGAAACACTTGCACACGAAGTTACAGTAAGAAGAAGTAAGTTTTAGATTCCAAGCCTACTTTACATTGTTTACTTTGTTTTAATTCTAAAAGCCCTTCTTCTTTCTTTCCACCCCCATTTTTTTTAGGAATGGCAACAATGAAAGGGAATAAGGAAAAAAAGGTGGCTGCTGAGGGGGATTGTCCTGAGACTGAATCTCAGGCTCGTCCTGTGACTGGGGACAAGAGGAAGACTTTGTCTAAGAACTTGGATTTGGGAAATCACCCTAGTCGACTAGGCAAAAAGGCTAAGTATAGCTCGTCCCAAATAGTCAAGCCTACTCTTCCTTTGTCCCATCAGCCTGCACAAGTAGTTGATGTAGATTCGTCCACTCCGATTGAGACCACTCCGTCCAAGACTACTCCGTCTAAAATGATGGTGTCTGCTTCGTCCCAGCCTTCCCAAAAGGTTCCTTCAAACGTCATTGAAAATGAAGATCTAGCTTGGGAACGCTTTCAGAATGCTGTCACTGACGAGGACATAAACACTTGCTATGACATGTCTCTAAAGGATTTTGAACACTTTGGAGTTTATGACCTTTTCAAAGTAATTACCTTTTTGCCTCGTCTTTACTTTTTTTTTTTTATATATATATAGGCTATGTCAAAGTTCATGGCAACGTCTAGACAGGCCATAGGACTAGACAAGACGAGGGTCTTATTATAGACGAGGATTCAAGAGGTGAAGGACGAATCCAAGAAATGGGCTGAAGCAACTGCCAAGGCCAAGGAAAAGACGAAGGGATTGCAAAACTTAGTTGAGGAGTTGAAAGTTGATGCAATGGAGAAAGATACTCGTCTTGATCATGTGCAGAAAAAGAACGACGAGCTGAGTACTCTTCTCTCCAAGGCGAAAGAAGATGCAGTGCAGGAATTCAAGGTGCCCAAGCAATACACTGATCTTTTGGACACCAATTATGCAGCGGGCTTTGAGGATTTCAGAATGGAAGCTACAGAGAACTTCCCTGGAGTGGACTTTAGCTCCATTAAGCTCAATTTGAATGTTGTTGCCACTAGCTCTCTCCTCCAAACTGGTTCTGAGGATGTCAATATTGAGGACGACGCTACAACTCAGCCTCCTCAGGACGCCCCCAATGCAAATGCTCCCCAGCCTTAGGAAATATTTTAATATTTGTGTCTTCTCTATTTTTCTTCTTCCTTTTTTTTTTTTTTGCTTGGTCCACTATTTAGGACCTTTTCTTTTGTAATCCAAACACATTAAACTCATCCATGGTTTTAGGACGAGTTAGTTTAACAAATAGTTTTTATTTTACAAGGGTGTTTGGAAGTTGAGTATCCACCCTAATGAATGAATGCTGTTATGTTTCTTTTATATATGCGTAGACGAGATTTTTTTTATTTCCATATACAAGACATGCTTGACTCGTCCATATTTTATGTATATACTTCTACCATTTTCATTAGAATTTCAAGTGTAATTTGTCTATAGAATGGTAAAAATCAGCCTTACCCGTCTTTAGACTGGGTTGATTTTCATGTTTAATGAATAAAAGTTCTTGCATTTTGCTCGTCCATGGACAGAGCTTTTTAGCAGGTGCCTTAACAAGTTCAAAACACGTCTATGCTTTTCCTCGTCCATGGTATGGTAAGGTATTATGTTTTACCTTGCCCATCCTATGGACGAGCATGCCTTGGATTTTTTTGTAATTTGCTCTTAGGCATAGGCTTTACCTTGTCCTTTGCTTTGGACGAGCGTGCCTTGATTTCGCTTTTTTTAGGAAAGCTTGATATTACATCTCCGCGTCCAGAGAATTTTCTCGTCTTGAGCTTTTTAGCCCTCTTCAAGAGTTAATATGAACAAAAGTGGTATGAAAATCATGGATTCACACAACATTATGTACATTCCACAAATATTGTTCACAACACAGATATTGTTCATAGAAGAGACATGTATCTAAGAAACTAATGCCTTTTAAGAAAAACAAATACAAGCCAAACCATAACTTTGTCCTTAAGCTTAACATAATAATAAAGCAATACTAAAAATATATAGATAAACAAGTCTTTTATGTAGATAGACAGCCTCCAGGCTCGTCCAAAGTTATACTCATCTAGGCTGGCATTTTACTGGTAGTACCTCATCAGGTGCTCAACATTCCAAGGATGCTCCAACTTCCTCCCGTCTAGGGCCTCCAAGTAATAGGATCCTTGTCTCTTGCAGTTGACAACTCTGTAGGGCCTTCCTAATTAGGTCCCAACTTCCCATGAGCTGGGTTATTTGTTGCTAAGGAGACCCTTTTCAGGATGAGGCCGCCTATGTTAAATCGCCTTAGCTTTACCATTGCATCATATTGCCTAGCCATAAGGTTTTTGTACCTTGCCATCCTTTGTTCAGCATCCATCCTTACCTCGTCTATTAGATCGAGGTTCAAACGAAGTTGCTCCTCGTTATCTTTGTCCTGATAGGCTGCCACCCTATGATTGGCCATGTGCACTTCTGCAGGTATGACTGCTTCAGTTCCATAGGTTAACTTGAAAGGAGTTTCTCATGTAGGAGTTCTCATTGTCGTCCTATATGCCCACAGAACACCTGGTACTTCGTCTAGCTTTTGCAATTGACAACTCTGTAGGAGCCTTCCCAATTAGGTCCCAACTTCCCATGAGCTGGGTTCTTTGTTGCTAAGGAGACCCTTTTCAGGACGAGGTCGCCTATGTTAAACCGCCTTGGCTTTACCATTGCATCATATTGCCTAGCCATAAGGTTTTTGTACCTTGCCATCCTTTGTTCAGCGTCCATCCTTACCTCGTCTATTAGATCGAGGTTCAAACGGAATTGCTCCTCTTTTCTTTGTCCTGATAGGCTGCCACCCTATGATTGGCCATATGCACTTCTGCAGGTATGACTGCTTCAATTTCATAGGTTAGCTTGAAAGGAGTTTCTCCTGTAGGAGTTCTCATTGTCATCTTATATGCCCACAAAACACTTGGTACTTCGTCTGGCCATACTCCCTTTGCTCCCTCAAGCCAAGTCTTGATTATTTTTAACAATGATCGATTTGCAACTTCAGCCTGGCCATTTGCTTGTGGGTAGGCGGGTGAGGAATAGTGATTCTGAATATCGAAGTGTATGCAAAAATCTTTAAAGAATGCATTGTCAAATTGTCGTCTGTTATCGGATACCAGCACCCTGGGCACGCCAAACTTGCACACAATGTTCTTCTATACGAAGTTCTTGACATTTTGTTGTATGATATTAGCTAAAGATTCTGCTTCTCCCCACTTGGTGAAATAATCAATACCAACCACAAGAAATTTCATTTGCCTCACACATATTGGAAAAGGACCCAGGATGTCGAGTCCCCATTGCGCAAAGGGCCATGGGGCCGTCATTGGAGTTAGGTACTCTGATAGTTGCCTGGGGACGTTACCAAACCGTTGGCATTGATCGCAGACCTTGACATAGGCCTTAGCATTAGCCTGCATGTTTAGCCAGTAATATCCTGCACGGACGACTTTGTGGACGAGTGATCTGGCTCCCGAATGATTGCCACATGCTCCCTCATGAATTTCTCTTAATATGTAGTTCGCATCGTCTGGAGCCAAACACCTGAGATAAGGCTAGAAAAAGCCTCTTTTGTACAGAACCTCATCCATAAGAACGTACCTGGCTGACCTTACCCTCAGCTTTCTAGCCTCGTCTTTCTAAATACGATACAATTGGAGCCATCCAATTTCCTCCGCTCTCCACCTGTTATACTTCTGAGATGTCTATACTCGGTATATATTGACTCTCGTCAAACTTGTCCACAGCTTCATTCGCTGAGGCTTCTTTCGCTAAGGTATCGGCTTCCACGTTCTCCTCCCTTGGGATTTGAACGAAGTTAGCTCCCTCAAATTTCTTCATAAGGCGCATCACCCTGTTAAGATACTTCCTCATTCGTTCTTCCTTAGCCTCATACATCCCATTCACTTGGCCCATGATTAACTGAGAATCTCCTAAGACGAGTATTGACTTCGCTTCCACAGATTTGGCCAATTCCAGCCCTTTGAGAAGAGCTTCATACTCAACTTCATTATTAGTTGCTTGGTACTGCAAGCGAACTTTGTGTTTTAGTTTATCCCATTCTGGAGATTGCAAAACCACACCTATTCCTCCTGCGTGCTGTGTAGACGAACCATCCACATGGACGATCCACTTCTGGTTGTCTTCCATCTCACTTACATCGTTATAATTCGGGGTAAACTCCGTAATGAAGTCTGCCAGAACTTGAGCTTTTATGGCATGCCTTGGCTGGTACTTTATGTCAAACTCACTGAGCTCGACAGCCCATTGAATCAATCGTCCTGCAGCATCCAACTTGTTCATTACCTTCTTGAGTGGGTGGTTCGTCATGACATTGATAATATGATCCTGGAAGTAATGCCTTAGTTTCCTAGAGGCTGTTATTAATGCGAAAGCCAGCTTTTCCATTAGCGGATATCGTCCTTCCGCTCTCCTCAATGCTTTACTTGTATAGTACACCGGCTTTTGTACTTTTCCTTCCTCTCTTATCAATGCTGAGCTCACGGTATGCGGAGTCACTGCTAGGTATAAGAACAGCTATTCTTCCACCACGGACGGACTCAGCAACGAAGCCGTAATGAGGTATGTTTTCAAGTCTTGGAATGCTCTTTGGCATTCGTTCGTCCACTCAAATGCTTTCTTTAGAACCTTGAAAAATGGTAAACACTTGTCAGTAGCTTTAGAAACAAACCTGTTGAGGGCAGCAACTCGCCCGGTAAGAGACTGGACTTCTTTGATACTCTGCGGAGGCTTCATATCTAGAATTGCTTTAATCTTTTCTGGGTTTGCCTCAATCCCTCTGTGTGAAACCATGAATCCAAGGAATTTCCCTGATGATACTCCAAAAGCACATTTGCTAGGGTTTAACTTCATGTGATACTGCCTTAGTGTGTCAAACGTCTCCTGCAGGTCGTCTAGATGCCTTCCCTCGTCCTGACTTTTCACCAGCATGTCATCCACATAGACTTCTACATTCCCCCCGATCTGTGGATGAAACATGTGGTTAACCAGTCGTTGGTATGTTGCTCCAGCATTTTTCAAGCCAAAGGGCATTACTTCATAATAGAATAATCTCTGACTAGTGACAAAGGATGTCTTCTCCTGGTCGGCCTTGTCCATCCTTATTTGGTTGTATCTTGAGAAAGCATACATAAAGCTAAGTAATTTGTGGCCCGCGGTAGAATCCACCAGTTGGTCAATGCGCGGCAATGGATAGCTATCCTTGGGGCAAGCCTTGTTGAGATCAGTAAAATCTACATACATCCTCCACTTGCCGTTCGCCTTTTTGACCATTACCACATTGGCCAACCAATCTGGATAGTACACTTCTCGTATAAACTTCGCCACCATCAACTTCTGAATCTCGTCTTTAATAGCATCATCTCTCTCAGGGGCAAATACCCTTTTCTTTTGTCAAACTGGCTTTAAGGAAGGACATACGTTTAGACGGTGAGTGATGACACTAGGATCTATACCCGGCATATCCTTATGAGTCCAAGCAAATACATCAGTGTTTTTCCTCAAAAACTGGATGAGGTCCTCTTTAATCTTTTCTTCTAGATTTGCCCCAATCCTGGTACACCTCTCAGGGTTGTTCTCGTCTAAAGAAACATCTTCTAACACTTCAGCAGGTTCTGCCACGACTCTCTTTTCTTCAATATTCATGGCCTGAATTTGTTCGTCCATGGCCAACATTGCCAGGTAACACTCTCTTGCTGCTAGTTGGTCTCCTTGCACTCGTCCTACTCCATATTCTGTTGGAAACTTAACCGACAGGTGATAAGTAGATGTAACAGCCTTCCAACTGTTTAAAGTCGGCCTTCCAACTGTTTAAAGTCGGCTTTCCAATTATGGCATTGTAGGAGGATGAACAATCTACCACAAGAAAGCTCACCTCCTTGGTGACTTGTTGCGGGTGTGCCTCCATTGTCACTGGTAATGAAATAATGCCCATAGGTTGTACCTTCATTCCACCAAAACCTACTAGGGGGGAGCTCGCTGGACGGATCTGGTTTCGTCCGAACCTCATCTGCTGAAAAGCTGGATAATATAAAATATCAGCCGAACTTCCATTATCTATCAGCACCCTTCTAGTCTTGTAATCAGCAATAAGGAAGGTGATGACGATAGCATCATCATGAGGGTGATGAATTCTCTCGGCATCCTCGTCTGTGAAGGTAATTGCTTGCTCGTTCGTGGTCCTTGCGCTCGGTGATCGTCCAGAGAGTTGGACGCTCTGCACTACTTTCAAGTATGCCTTCTTTGACTTAGACGACTGTCTTGTTAAACTTCCCCCTATGATGACTCTTATTTCTCCAAGCGGTGGTCGTGATGATTCCTCTACCTTCCCTTTCAATTTCTCGTCTTTGTGGTCTCGTCCAAGGAAATTTCTCAGCTTCCCTTGCCTGATAAGATTCTCAATCTACTGCTTCAAATCAAAGTACTCGTCCGTATCATGCCCATGATCTCTATGGAAGCGACAATACTTATTCCTATTGCGCTTGTTGGGATCTCCCTTTATCTTCTCCGGCCACTTCAAGGAAGGCTCATCCTTGATTTGCATAAGGACTTACTCGAGTGGCACATTCAAAGGGGTGTACTGTTGATTCCGTGCTGAAGGACCTGCCTTCTTGTCTCGGTCTTTCCTATTTTCTGTTCGTCCCTTCTTAGGACGAGGACCTTGTTCCGAATGACGCATTGAGTTGGCTTCCACTCTCTCAACTCTCTTCCTCTTCTTGGCTATGATAGCATCCTCCGCATTCATAAAGTTTTGGGCTGAATGGATTAGTTCAGCCATGGTCTGAGGCACCTGTTCGTATAACTTGTGGCTAAACAAGTCAGAATGAACCCCATTATGGAATGCTGCCAAAAGAAGCTTATTATCCACCTCGTCCACTGCCAAGGCGTCCCTGTTGAACAGCGTGATGAAGGACCGCAAACTTTCATTCTTTCCTTGCTCTATGGTTAGCAAGCTAGACGAAGAACGTTTGTGCCTCTACCCTCCGATAAAATTATTAACGAACAACTTGCTTAACTCCTCGAAGGATGTCACTGTGTTAGGAGGTATTTTGCTAAACCACACTCGTGCAGGTCCTTTGAGGGTAGTAGGAAAAGCTCTGCACATTATTTCATCTGGAACCCCTTGAAGGTGCATGGTAGTTTTGAAGGTGGCAATATGGTCAAAAGGATCCTGCGTCCCATCATACGAATTTAACGAAGGTATCTTGAACTTGGGTGGCAAAGGATGAGCATTGATGGAAGCCACGAAGGGGGAATCAGTCCTGTGAACTAAATCTTCTGCAGGGTTCGTTTTCCTCATATTCTCCCTCATCTCATCCATAACTCTTCTCATTTGATCCATTTTCCTTTCCAAATGAGGTACCCTCCGTGAAGCAGTACCCCTTGACTGGCTTTCAGGTTCAACATTCCTTCCCTCTTCTTGATTCTGGGCCTGTCCTTCGGTGTTCCATTCGTGACGCTGCCTCCTTAAATCAAGTTGTCTGACCAACTCCTGGTTCTGGCGAGTTAACTCCACCATAACAGCGGCCATGGATTGCATGTGTTGGACTAAAGATGGTTGCATGGTGGGCGCTGATTGACGGTCGCGATGAGGGTTACTGGAGGCGCCCTTGCTCTGTTGAGGGCCTGGACTAGTAGCCCTAGATCTTGTCCGAACCATTTCAACCCTTTGTCGGAGAAAGAAATCGCAGAACTCAACAAATTAAGTTCAAGGGCGACAAATTTCCTTCCCACAGACGGTGCCAACTGATGAATCTAGTAATATCAGTGGGCTGAAAGTCTCGAACGTTGATGATTTTGCGACTGAGTCCTGAGAAAACAAACACGAAGTCAGAGGAGACCGGTGGAGGCCGGCCAAGAACCCTCCAATGATAAAGTCAGTGGATTTATAATTCCAAATGAAGAGGAAGTATTTTTTGTGGATCAGTGTCTGAATGAATTACCTCTACGTAAATCAGTGCTTAAATAGGGTACATTGAACGGTTATTTGTCATAATAACCGCTCCTATTGTTGAGGAGTCCAGAGAATTCAGAGACAACTTCCATAACTTCCGTGGAAGTTACCTTATTTGGACCGGTGCTTCATTGTGGTTAATGGAGGCTTTGGTTCGTTTGACATGTTAAGTCCAAAATGATTGTCCGTCCGTTATTATGGACGGACGAGGTCACGCCCTTCCATTAGGGACAGATGAGGTCATGTCCGTCCTTTATTAAGGATGGACGAGGTCACATCCGTCCTTTATTATGGACGGACGAGGTTCTTGGAGATTGCCTCGCGCGTTCCACCTTCCCATTCTTTCTTTTATGGATGACTCATGTGGACGAAACAAGACTACATTTTCAAGTCACCATCAAATATAAACTTAAACACATCTTAGAATATGTTTGTTAGTTCATGTACGTACATTTTTTAAAGCTTTAAATCAATGTAAATTAAAATGATAAGAGACTAATTTAATTCTAAATTTATAATTTATATATGATTTTTTTTTTTTTTTTTCATTTAGTAACCCTCAAACTCACGTATGATTATATCATAAGGTTACCCAACGAAAGTTCTTCAATTTTATATCCTTTTCCATTTTTTCGCTGAACCTAATTAAAGAGGTTCAATTTTCAATAAAATTTTGATAGTAAAATAAAATAAGAAAAACAATTATAATTTTTTTTTATTGGAATTAAACATTAAAACAGAAAAAATTTATTTTTCCAAATTAGAATCAAATAGAAAGTGTTTAGGGGATAGTGAGATTTGATCAATTTTAGATTTGCCAAATTTTGATTGAGAAATTACTTTCTTTCTTTTTTCTTTTTTTGGGGAGGGGGTTGGAACATTTATTCTCTAATTTTCATCCTCAAGAATGCCCTATCAATATCCCATGTAACACTATAGCTCAATCGTTAGCAAGGCGAGCAATTTCTATTCTCAAATGCAAGTCTAGATGAAAGATGTATTAGATATTATTCATGTTCTTCAGGCCGATTTTAACTGCCTACCTTAAATGATAAGTATTGTCTTTCTTCTCAAAAAAAAGAAGAAAAGAAAGTATAATCCCTTTACAATAAAAATTGTACTAGCCAAACAGACTTGCAATGTGAAACAGAGTATTAAAAAAAAAATCCCTGCAAGAAAAGCAAAGAACATCAATCTGATCTTCTTTTTTATAGAAGAAAAATTAATGAACAAGAAAGCATCCAAGAATTTACTTTTACCTCAATCAAAATCTAAAAAGGAAACCATAAAATTAGGTACCCCATGATTTGGGCTTAACAAAAATTACATATGTAAAGCCTACCCCAGCTGACATATCTGCCACAAAGGGTCTAGTAAATTCACTTCACTCTTTGCTTAGCCAATTAAAAATTAATATTTTAATACATTACCACATTAATGTTACTGGCCAAACTAAGTCGCTTACAAACTTTAAGTTTCTTGCCTCCCTTGTATAGTTGTACTTTTTATGATGGACATGATATATAGTAAACTTTCGTAATAATTTATGCAAGGAATCGGCTTAGATCCACCTTATCAGCCAGAGTCCAACAAAAAGGAATACTAAACTTAGACCTAGCCATTTTATGTAAATTCTTGGAAAGTGTTTAGGGAATCCTTAGAATTGATCAGTTTTATTTTCTAGAAAATGTTCTCCGCAATTCCCGTGCTTGATGCCAATTCTGATCAACAGAAAATCATTTTTGAAATCAACAAAAAATAACTCAAAAGAGGCGTTTTACATATTTGAGAAGGGTAAAATGTTTTCTAACATTACCCAAATTTTCTTCTAGTTAAAAAATAAACAATAAAAAAATCTCGTCTTAAAAATTTGAGTTTCTCTCTCTAGCTATTTTCCTTTTTTTTTTTCTTTTTTTCTTTTTTTAGAAAGCTCTATTTTATTGCTTTATATGAAGTAAACATAATTTTACAACACAATGAAAAAAAAAATTTGGAGTGATTCTTAAGGCCACAATCAAATATAGCTAAACAATGTTGCATTACTCTTTTAAAACTGATTTGAAATCTAATTCACCTCTCTTTCTTTAACCACACAACTTTCCATCCCAATTCTTTTTCCCGGAAACCCCAACCCCGAAGGAGAAGAAGAATGATGAACACTACAACAACTCTTAGTAACGAAGTTTCATGTGTTGAATGTAATTTATGTTCTCCAACAAACAAAACAGTCTTTCTCAAGATTTGTCAAAAGAAGAACTTGTTTCAATAACGGATTCTCATCAATGCTTTCTTGTGCAAACCCTCTCCAAGAATTCACTAATTTTCCTTCTAACTGATTAATGCCTCATCAATATTCGACATAACATAAGAGGGAAAAATGAAAGTTAAAACTACTTAACAATAGAAATTGTGCCAGCCATCATATCATAACTTGGAATCTGAAATTAACACATAATAATAATAAAAACTATTGTACTTCCAAGCAAGAAAGCATTCAGAATTTTACATCTACCACAATAAACCCAATAAGATAAAATCTAGGAAGCTATGTAAAAGCATCCCATGATTATTCATTTTAACAAAAAAACCCCATGATTTTTCACGCTTATATTACATACTAGCTAGAAGTTAACAGATATACATACTGTTGGTGCAAATACTAACATAGACCAAAGCTAAAGCTTGTTCATTTGTTGCAATGCCCATTTCCAGGTCCAGGGATGTATGTGCAAGGATTGGGGGCAGAAGGTGGAACTGCTGCAGTATTTTCTTGAAATGTCATCTTCTTTGCAACATTCGAGATGTTCTTATCATCCAAAAGCCTTGTAGCTTCAAGAGGTTTGATTGAGAAAATCAAGAACTAAAGGAGCACCAACTTGACAACAGTGAAGAGAGTTTTCTTCGACATTTTTTGGTTAATGGAGAAAGAAAGATGTGTAGAGATATGCTGTGTCTATTTTTGCTTTGGCCATCTTTTATAGAAGTGAACGTCTTAAGTATCCAACTTTTGTTTTTTGTTGATGGTAAATTATGTAACCAATTAGAGTAAGGTTTCTTGTCACCCAATCCAAATATGGTATCAAGTATATCAACCACATGACATTCAGAAAAGTAAAGATATTATGTTTACTTTGGTCCAGTAAGTTTGTAACGTGTCAGAACTCAGAAGCTCTCTCAAAAAAAAAAAAATTTGTTTACTTTGGGCTAATAATCAAGTTTGTGCAACAGGCATAGCAAGGTAGCCTTAATGGTCTTATTCAACTTAAAAGAAAAAGTGTGATCCTTTCAACTTTCATAGGATGTTGCCTTATCATAGTTTCTCTCATATAATAATAACGATAATAATAATAGTAATCAATCTTTTCTAAAGTATGTGTTTTCAAAGGTTCTTCTCCTTTTTTTCAATAAAAGAAAATTACATTTTTAATTGTAACTACCGCAAATAGTTATAGTTTAAGTATAAAATGTGTAATTAAATTTTATGGATTTTGAATTTTAAATTTCTTAATTTATCGTATTGTTAACTCATTTTTAATTACATAATAAGGATATTTCTAGAAATACACAATAGTGGACAATGAATAATTCTGTTTTAATTATTTAAATAAATAATAACTTTCCTTCACTATTAAAAAAAAAAAAAAAAAGGTATTGACTTTACTTTTCTTTTTCTTTTCTCATTTTGATGGAAAGTTTGTAGTTTTTGTTTGCTAATTATCTCTTATTTTTTAATCATGCAAGTATCAATCCTTGAATCCTTGATCGATGCCATTTCTGACATGTATTGTGCCAGACTGACAAGCATGTGGATAATGTGCCTTACTTTGAAACCCATGCTTTAATTTCCTCTAGGCTGTTCTTCTAGATGATGCAATATATATTTTAGTTTTACTCAATAAAATACATATTAGGTCGACATTACAACTCGTGGTAGGTCCTTCCAATTGTAAAGCCAATTGCAACTTGCAAGAAGAGAAGAACACACATCTTTGAAAGTAACAAAACCATTTAGGCCAGTGAAAAGTCCTGAACTGTCAGCCAGTATGCTTTGCTTTACTTGCTTAATACTACATGGATTACATTGCCTTTAGTGAAGTTGTCATAGTGTTTCTACGTGTCTTTGGTAACTAAACTAGCCCACTAATTAACTTAAGTGGAAGCACAATTAATAGATTGCGTGACATACTTTAGGTCTCGGATTGCCAATTCACATGTCCATTGCTTAATTAATTTCGCAATATTCAACTTAAATTTGTGTTTGCTCAAACAAATACAAGTACCATAATTAAACACTACAATGACAAAGAGCTTTGTAAATCAACTGGTTGACACCTCTCGATATTTCTAACAAAGACATTCACATTCTGGGGAGAATGAAAATTTGAAGTTATGAGGAAAAAGAGATGAATGACTAATGAGTGTTCTTTCCTATTCATTCAATTTCCCCTCACTTAAATTCTCAAACAAGGGGATGGTTTTTCTATTTCCTCTACAAAAACTACCAAATAAGAGAATGCAATAAATTCCAAAATAATTCTTTTCATTCCATTCCTTTCCCTCCTTTCAAATGGAATCAATTGTATTGTTACAAGTAAATTAACAACATGCATTGCATATTCAATATTCACCCCCCTAAATAAATAATTTGGCAAATTATATTTTTGTTCCTAAACTTTATTATATATGCAATTTTATTCTTTAAAGTTTTTAAGTCTTATAAAACTTGAAGTTATCATCTCTTGTCCTTTTATCAAAGTCTATTAGAGGCCGTCTAATGTAATGATGACATGACCAAAATAAAAAATGACAAGTGATACATGTTAAAAAAGGTCAAGTGGGTCCCAAGGTTTGTGTGAAAGAGTGGCTGATTTATTGGCCAAATGGAGTTTTTGTTTTGCTGTGTTAGGAATTGAATTGGCGAAATATACATGACAATGTATTAGTTGAAAGAATAGTAATTCTTGATGAATTTGTGAAGTCAAAAAATCTGTCTTGAAGCTGCTTAGATTAGCTATAAGAAAGATCTTACTCGTGTATGAGAAGAAGAGAGAATTGGCTTCCATACCTATTGAGCTGAAAAGGCTGAGCTATTCTCGCACAGCTAGGGGCAGTGAGGTAAAAGACCCTTGGGATTTGGAGCTTGAGGGATATTTGCTCTTGAAGATCAGAGAGCTTCCTTTGGTGACCCCAGCTCCAGCAGTAAATGACAAACTAGAGAGACCATTTCATTTAAGCTCTTGAGCTCAATATAAGAGAACCTTTTCTTTAGCTTCCAATTATCCTTCTCTATCACTATCATTTAGTTTTGGTCCATAAAAACTACCAAACAAGAGAATGAAATGAATATTTCAAAATGATTATTTTCATTTCATTCATTTTTCTCATTTCAAACAGAATTAGTTGTATTGTTAGAAGTAACTAAATAAATAAAAAGAAATTCTATGTTTAAAATATTTTCGTAACATTTTTACAACAAATTCTAAGTAGCAAGTTGTTACTAGTTGTTATTGGTGGGGCAAAAAAATAATCTCAATGGTAGGTTTAAATTTGAACCAATAACAACTAAACACTTGTGATTTGTTGTGAAAATGTTATAAACATAGCACTTCTCTTGAATAATTTGGTAAAATATATTTTTGTTCCTAAAAATTAGTATATGATTGATTTTATTCTTTAAAGTTTTAAGTCTTATCAAACTTAAAGTTATCATTTTCTGTCCTTCTATCTAGGTCCATTAGAGACCATCTAATGGAATGATGACATAACCAAAATAAAAAATGACATGTTACATAAAAGATGTCAATTGGCTCCCAAGGTTTGTGTGATAGAGTAGCTGATTTATTGGCCAAATAGGGTTTTTGTTTTGCTGTGTTAGGATTTGAATTGGCGAAATATCCATGACAATGTATTACTTAAAATGTAATTCTTGATGAATTTGTGAAGTCAAAAAATCTGTCCTGAAGCTGCCTAGATTTGCTATAAGAAAGATCTTACTCGTGTATGAGAAGAAGAGAGAATAGGCTACCATACCTATTTAGCTGAAAAGAAAACACACAGAGATCGAGGCTGAGCATTTGCTTTTCTAGCATTTAGTTTTGGTCCTTAATCTAGTGCATTTGTTTTGCAATTCATGTCACTTTGTGGCTTACTTTGCAGTGCAATTTATTAAGCCCACAACCCTCTCTTTTGTGGACTTATTCATGAATTGCGGCAGAACAAGGTTCACCTTGTGGACAAGCAATTTAAAACAATGGTTGGACGTATCACTATTCACTCTTCAAGCTTGTCGATCACCTGTGATGGTGACATATGTGTTCCTTTCTAGCACATGCTAAACGAACAAAATTTTTCTAATGGGCTTGTCAAGAGCTCTCTAGGGGAGGAAAAAAAAGTCTTGAAGAGAGTTCTTGTTAAAAGAACTAGTTATTGACAAGTTCTCATCAATACTTTCGTGTGCACACTCTCTGACTCTCACCATGGATTCGCTAATTTTCCTTATTAGCGTAGCGATTAATGTTTCATTAATATCCAATATAACATAATAAGGAAAAATAAAAATTAAACATACTTCTTTTCTTTAGAAGAAAAACAGTTCATATTATTAGAAGAAAACTAACTGGCATTGGCCAAAAGTACATTATGGATGTGTGAAGAAACATCCTTCATCCACACAGTGAAACCGCTAACATATTTAGCAAGTTTATGAGCTACAATAGAAATTGTGCCAGCCATCATATGATTCATATCATTATTTGGAATTTGGAATTGATACATAATAAAATAAAAAAAACTACTATACTTCGTAACAAGAAATCATCCATAATTTTACAATCACCACAATAAATCCAATAAGATAGAAGCTAGGAAGCCATGTAAAAGCAACCCATGATTATTCGCTTTTACAAAATAGCCCCAGCTGACATGTCTGCAGCTAAAAAGGGTCTAATTAAGATTCACTCTTATATCACATACTAGCTAGAAGCTAACAGACTTACTAAAAACAGCATTGTGATCAGTTGTGACTTATGACTCCACATAGACTAGAGCTAAAGCTTGTTCATTTATGGCAATGCCCATTACCAGGTCCGGGGATGTACGTGCAAGGATTAGGGCGTGAAGGTGGAATAGCTGCTCTATCTTCTTCAAATGACATCTTCTTTGCAGCAATCGAGGTGTTCATATCATCCAAAGGCCTGGTAGCCACAAGAGGTTTGATTGTGAAAATCAAGAACGCAAGGATCACCACTTTGGCAACATTGAAGAGAGTTTTCTGCCACATCTTTTAGCTAATGGACAAAGAATGATATGCAGATATACTTTGTTTGTTCTTGCTTTTGACCATCCTTTTATAGAGATGAAAATCTAACCAAAGCAAGGATTCTTGTCATGCAAGCCAAAATTCCTTGTATAAAACCAAGAATAATTCCAACTAGAGCAAGGTCGCCCTAAAGGTACTTGTCAATTCTGATTGATTCCTTCGTCTCCTAAAGAACAAAAGGAAATTGAGGATGGTAGCTATCATTATCAAGGTTGTTATAAGCAAAATCTATGAGAGCATGTTCTTCTTGTTACATGATTTTCATTGACAGGCCATCCAATCCAAAATTCCTTGTCATTTTGTTAACCACTTGTCCAACAAGTTTACTTGTCCAACAAGTTTGTGCAAGACGCATAGCAAGGCCTGAACAAATTTGAAACGCAGCCCACTAAACATGCCGACAGCCATTTCCTGTAGGCTGTAGTTGTAGATGATGCAATGCAATGCAAGACATTTTACTACTCAATAAAATACATATTAAGGTCAAGATTACAACACGTGGTATAGGTCACTCCCCCAATTGTAAAGCCAATTGCAACTTGCAAGAAGAGAACAACACACATCTTTGAAAGTTCCAAAACCATTTAGGCCAGTGAAAGTCCTGAACTGTCACCCAATACACTTCGCTTTACCCTAAGAATTCCACCAAGCGATTGATGACCCTCCCTCGCTCCCACGGCCTTGATTTTGGTAAAGTTGATTATACCACATGCTTTACAATTGAATTCCCACATGCTTTAATAAAGCTTTACTTGCTTAATACTACATCAATTAAGAGTTTGTTTTATTGACTCTGGTAAATCTTAGTATTTCCACTTGTCTATGCTAACTAAACTCTAAGTGGAAGCACAATGTGCTATAAAAAAAAAAAAATGTGAAGCACAATTAATAGATTGCCTGACATACTTGAGGTCTCAGATTGCCAACTTACATGCCCATTGTTTAATTAATTTCACAATATTCGTTTTAAATATGTGCGCCTAGATAAATACAAGTTCCATAATGAAAACATTTATAACTATATATATATATATATATATATATCTCTAAAACTAAGGTATAACATTTATTGTTGCTATACTTCTGTTGAGTTACATCTGCAGCCATATTATCCACTTATTTTCAAAACTCTATCTTATTTTTAATTATTTTTCTTCTTATTAATTCCCAATTTATTGTTACACTTTCTCTAGCCTCTCATCTTTTTTACTTTTTTATCTCTCCACTACTATTTACCTTAATATCACCATTCCTCTATCATTTTATCTACCATTATTTTTTGCTCTTTTTATTATTATTCTCCTACTATATATAAATTTGCAATTCCCTCTCATTCTGTGCATAGCTTTAACCGCACAAAAATTTATATATATATATATATATATAACACAATTATATTTTTTTTAAATTGTATAGGTACATATATCATCATACCAATGATTGTTATTTAATATAAAATCAGTAAACATTAATTTAAAATGTTAGTTTATGTGTAATTTTTTAAAAGCTTTAAATAGATAAGAGACTAATTTAATTCTAAATTTCTAATTTATAAAAAAATATTTTTCAATTTAGTAATCCTCAAACTCACATATGATTACATCAAAAGGTTACCCAACGAAGGTTCTTCATTTTTCTTTCCTTTTCCTTTTCTTCACCGAAGCTAAAGAGGTTCAATTTTCAATAAAATTTTGAAAATAAAATAAAATAAGAAAAATAATTATAAATTTTTTTTGGAATTAAACAACAAACATTAACAAAAACAGAAAAATTTTTAGAATTTACTTTTCCCAATTAGAATCAAATAGAAAGTAGATTTGATGATCAGTTTTAGATTTGCCAATTTATTATTAAGAAATTACTCTCTTTTTTGTCTTTTTTTTTTTGGGTGCTAGAGCATTTATTCTCTATTTTTTTCTTTAAGAATGCCCTCCTAACCTAAGCTTTTGCCTCCTACTCCACAAGACCTTATACTTGTGGAATGACTATCAAGTTATTGGTAAGTTCAAATCCAAAAAGAAAACCATAAAAGTACCCAATGATTTGGGTTTTAACAAAAATTACAAATGTAAAGCCTGACCCAGCTGACATATCTGCCACAAAGGGCCTATAGATTCACTTCACTATTACTTAGCTAACTTAGCCCCAAAAAAAAATTTAATTAAACTGATTACCACATTAAGGTTACATGCCGAATTAAGTCGCTCACAAACTTTTAGGGTCTTGCCTCCCTTGTATGGTTGTACTTTTTATGTTGGACACATGATATAGCAAACTTTCATAATAATTTATGTAAAGGATTGGCTTGGATTCAGTTCTCCTTATAACTTGGGATTTGGAGCTTGAGGGATATTTGCTCTTGAAGATCAGAGAGCTTCCTTTGATGATCCCAGCTCCAGCAGTAAATGACAAACTAGAGAGACCATTTCATTTAAGCTCTTGAGCTCAATACAAGAGAACCTTTTCTTTTGCTTCCAATTATCCTTCTCTATCACTATCATTTAGTTTTGGTCCATAAAAACTACCAAACAAGAGAATGAAATGAATATTTTCATTTCATTCATTTCTCTCCTTCCAAACAGAATCAGTTATATTGTTAGAAGTAACTAAATGCATTATATATTCACCCCCTAAATAAATAAAAAGAAATTTTATGTCTATACAATATTTTCACAACAAATTTTAAGTGGCAGGTTGTTACTGGTTATTATCGTTGGGGCAAAAAAGTAATCTTAATGGTAGGTTTAAATTTGAATCAATAACAACTAAACACTAGTAATTTGTTATGAAAATATTATGGACGTAGCACTTCTCATAAATAATTTGGCAAAATATATTGTTTGTTCCTAAAATTTAGTATATGACCGATTTTATTCTTTAAAGTTTTAAGTCTTATCAAACTTGTTTTTTTTTTTTTTGGTTAACAAGTCTTATCAAACTTAAAGTAATCATTTTCTGTCCTTCTATCTAGGTCCATTAGAGACCGTCTAATGGAACATGACATAACCAAAATAAAAAATGACATGTTACATGTAAAAGATATCAATTGGGTCCCAAGGTTTGTGTGATAGAGTAGCTGATTTATTGGCCAAATGGGGTTTTTGTTTTGCTGTGTTTGGATTTGAATTGGCGAAATATCCATGATGTTAGGTTCTAAGGTCTTAGGAATTTATGTATTTAGAACTCTAATTTGTAATGTTGGCAAACCATGATCAAAACATTGTATTTAGTCTTGTTTAGGCTTGCTCAAAGTTGGTTTATTATTGTAAAGTTGGAATCGAGTGACTGCAGAAGTTCTTGGGACTTTTGGCCTGGCTCGATCGATCGAAAAATAGACTCGATCGATCGAAAATCGCACAGGTTGATTTTTCTGCAGAATTTCCAACTCAGCCCTACTTCATTAAACGTTTAGGGTTTTATGTTTTTACCCTAGGTATATCAATTAAACCCTAGCCACGTTTTTGAAGGTTGTCCATATTGCTTTGTTGCTCATACATTGCTGTTTTGTGTGAATCTCTTGTGAGATCTTTGAGGAACTTTCCTTTACACAAAACTTAGAGTTTTCAATGTAGAAATGATTTCAACATCTTGAAGATCATTACAGTTGCAACCATTGGAACTTAAAAGAAAAGCAAGCGGGGAGCTTGTAGCTGATTGAGGAATTCAAGAAAGAAGTAGTCCATGGATTCGAAGCCTGCGCGTGGTCGTGTCAGGAAGTTCTACTGGTGGATAGCATTAGGAAGTCGAGCGGGGAGCTTGTAGTCCTTTTGTAAGAACTTCAATTCTTTCATAGTGAATTCTGTTATGCCTTGAGGATCGGTGGGTCAAATCCTCCCCAGGTTTTTACCGTGTGGTTTCTTGGGTGATCATATCTTGTGTTCATTTATTTTCCGCTGCATTATTATTCTTGATATGATTGTTTGATTGCTTTAACCTAAAATTGCATAATTTGACTAAGTAACAACTTGGCTAATTAATCTAAGCTACGCAATCTGGTTGTTTAAGGGGTCTAAATTCCTGTCACATGACAATGTATTACTTAAAATGTAATTCTTGATGAATTTGTGAAGTCAAAAAATCTGTCCTGAAGCTGCCTAGATTTGCTATAAGAAAGATCTTACTCGTGTATGAGAGGAAGAGAGAATAGGCTACCATACCTATTTAGCTGAAAAGAAAACACACAGAGAGGCTGAGCATTTGCTTTTCTAGCATTTAGAAAGGTCCTTAATCTAGTGCATTTGTTTTGCAATTCATGTCACTTTGTGGCTTACTCTGCAGTGCAATTTATTAAACCCACAACCCTCTCTTTTGTGGACTTATTCATGATTTGCGGCTGAACAAGGTTCACCTTGTGGACAAGCAATTGATAACAATGGTTGGACGTATCACTATTCACTCTTCAAGCTTGTCGATATCTGATTTCTGTCAGGGGAGATCAATCACCTGTGATGGTGACATGTGTTCCTTTCTAGCACATGCTAAACGAACAAAAATTTTCTAATGAGCTTGGCAAGAGCTCTCTAGGGGAGGAAAAGAAAAGACTTGAAGAGAGTTCTTGTTAAAAGAACTAGTTATTGACAGGTTCTCATCAATACTTTCGTGTCCACACTCTCTGACTCTCACCATGGATTCGCTAATTTTCCTTTTTAGCGTAGCAATTAATGCTTCATTAATATCCAATATAACATAATAAGGAAAAATGAAAATTAAACATACTTCTTTTCTTTAGTAGAAAAACAGTTCATATTATTAGAAGAAAATTAACTGGCATTGGCCGAAAGTACATTATGGATGTGTGAAGGAACATTCTCCATCCACACAGTGAAACCGCTAACATATCTAGTAAGTTTATGAGCTACAATAGAAATTGTGCTCACCATCATATGATTCATATCATTATTTGGAATCTAGAATTGATACATAATAAAATAAAAAAACTACTATACTTCCTAACAAGAAATCATCCATAATTTTACAATCACCACAATAAATCCAATAAGATAAAAGCTAGGAAGCCATGTAAAAGCAACCCATGATTATTCGCTTTTACAAAATAGCCCCAGCTGACATGTCTGCAGCTAAAAAGGGTCTAAGATTCACTCTTATATCACATACTAGCTAGAAGCTAACAGACTTACTAAAAACAGCATTGTGATCAGTTGTGCCTTATGACTCCACATAGACTAAAGCTAAAGCTTGTTCATTTATGGCAATGTGTTGGGTGCACGTGACACCCTTGCTTCCAGCCCACTTGCTTGCCTTGTCAAAGCTCATTTATGAGCTTGGTTCCGAAAGTCTTCATGTCAGCATTGCTTTTGCATGAGACTTGACTCAAGCATGTTTAACATGCTAAAGGAAGAAAGAAATTGGGTGAAGCAAAGAAAGCAAGTTCTGACTATTGAGAAGTGAAGGAAAAGCATGGTCTAACTTCTCTTATTGAGAAGTGTGGCAAAGCGTGTTGGACACACTGAAGAGAAAAGAAGAAAAAGAAAGAAAGGCCATTCGGCCTTGTAGAGAGAGCTGAAAACAGAGAGCATTCGGCCATTTTTGGTGTGAGTTCCAGAGAGAGCAAAACACACAAAAGGAGAGAGCTTCAGCCATTTTGAGGTGCAGCCCGTGTGAAGAAATAGAGAGAAACACAGTGAGAGTGTGAGAGAGTGAAAAGGAAAAATGTGACATTTTTCTTTGCTCAAGTTACACACAAGGAAGATAAATTGGTGGAGTTCTCATGGAGTTTTTGAGTGCTACAACCATGGAGAGTTGGAGTATTCAGAGGAAGATTTTGCTACTGGCTTTGTGGTGAGATTGTATTTACTCCTTGAGATTTATTTGTTGTATATCCAATTTATTGTAAACTCAAGTTTAGCATAAACTTGATAGTTGTAATCTCTATTTCATAGTGGATAATTTTTGGAGCTGCCCCGTGGTTTTCCCCTCTACACTAAAGGGTTTTCCACGTAAGATTTGGTATTCTTGTGTGATTGTGTTTATGTGTTGCTTGCTGGAATTTTTTTTGTTTCCATAATATTGCTATTGCTTGGTAGTCATTAATTTTAATTCATACATAGACATTGAGGGGATTAGGATTTTTCCCAACACAATGCCCATTGCCAGGTCCGAGGATGTACGTGCAAGGATTAGGGCGTGAAGGTGGAACAGCTGCTCTATCTTCTTCAAATGACATCTTCTTTGCAGCAATCGAGGTGTTCATATCATCCAAAGGCCTGGTAGCCACAAGAGGTTTGATTGTGAAAATCAAGAACGCAAGGATCACCACTTTGGAAACATTGAAGAGAGCTTTCTACCACATCTTTTAGCTAATGGAGAAAGAAGGATATGCAGATATGCTTTGTTTGTTCTTGATTTGACCATCCTTTTATAGAGATGAAAATCTAACTAAAGCAAGGATTCTTGTCATGCAAGCGAAAATTCCTTGTCTAAAACCAAGAATAATTCCAACACACTAGAGCAAGGTCACCTTAAAGGTACTTGTCAATGTCAATTCTAATTAATGCCCTTGGTTCATTCTAAAGCAAGATCTCCTTAATGGTCCGTTTGGATTGAGGGAGGGAAGAAGAGTAGAGTAGAGTAGAGTAGAATTGACTCAAAATTAGCCTATTTTTAGCTAACTTTGCTCTATTCCCCTCCACTCTCCCTCCTTCCTCCCTCAATCCAAACATGCCATAAAAATACTTGTCAATTCTAATTAATGCCTCTGATTGATTCCTTGGTCTCCTAAAGAACAAAGGGAAATTGAGGATGGTAGCTATCATTATCAAGGTTGATGATATAAGCAAAATCTATGAGAGCATTCTTCTTGTTACATGATTTTCTTTGACAGGCCATCCAATCCAAAATTCCTTGTCATTTTGTTAACCACTTGACTCGCGTATTACTTTCAAAGAATGCACGTTTACTTGTCCAACAAGTTTGTGCAAGACGCATAGCAATTAGCAAGGTAGCCTTAGAGGACCTTGATCTCCTAAAGAGAGAGAGAGAAAAAAAAATTTTGAAACCATATACGTCAAAGCTAGGCCTGAACAAATTAGAAATGTAGCCCACTAAACATGCCGACAGCCATTTAAAAAATCATGAATGAGAAAGTTTTGATTTAATTGAAGATAGATACCCCTGCTTTCCTGGAGGCTGTGGTTGTAGATCAATGTAATGCAATGCAATACATTTTACTACTCAATAAAAATACATATCAAGGTCGAGATTACAACACGTGGTATAGGTCACTCCCCCAATTGTAAAGCCAATTGCAACTTGTAAGAAGAGAACAACACACATCTTTGAAAGTTCCAAAACCATTTAGGCCAGTGAAAGTCCTGAACTGTCACCCAATATGCATTGCTTTACCCTAAGAATTCCACCAAGCGATTGATGACCCTCCCTCGCTCCCACGGCCTTGACCAGTGTGACCACCACTGAATTTGGTAAAGTTGATTATACCTCATGCTTTAATAAAGCTTTACTTGCTTAAAATACTACATCAATTAAAAGTTGATTACATTGACTCTGGTAAAGCTATCTTAGCATTTCCACTTGTCTATGCTAACTAAACTCTAAGTGGAAGCACAATTTGCTATTAAAAAAAAAAAAAAACATGTGAAGCAGAATTAATAGATTGCATGACACACTTGACGGCTCAGATTGCCAACTCACATGCCTATTGTTTAATTAATTTCACAATATTCATTTTAAATATGTGCGCTCAAATAAATACAAGTTTCATAATGAAAACATTTATATTTATATCTATATATATATATATATATATTTAAAAATTGAAGTATAGCACAAAAGGTTATACCCACATATGTTTACATGAAAAGGTTACCTATTCATCATTTTTCTTTCCTTTTCCTTTTCTTCACTAAAGCCAAAGAGGTTCAATTTTAAATAAAATTTTGATAATAAAATAAAATAAGCAAAATAATTATAAATTTTTTATTGGAATTAAACAACAAACATTAATAAAATAGAAAAATTTGCAGAATTTATTTTTCCCAATTAGAATCAAATAGAAAGTATTTCTGTAAAAAAAAAAAGAATCAAATAGAAAGTAGATTTGACGGTCAGTTTTAGATTTGCCAATTTATTATTAATAAATTACTCTCTTTTTGTCTTTTTGTCCTCTTTTTTTTTTTTTTTCGGTGTAGAGCATTTATTCTCTTTTTTCTATTTTTCTTCTTCTTTAAGAATACCCTCCTAACCTCAGCTTTTGCCTCTCACTTTACAAGAATTTATATTTGTAAAATGACCATTAAGCAATTGGTATGCGGTGGTAAGATTAAATCCAAAAAGAAAACCATAAAAGTACCTAATAATTTGGGCTTTAACAAAAATTACAAATGTAAAGCCCGACATAGCTGACATATCTGCCACAAATGGTAATAGATTTACTTCACTATTACTTTGCCAACTTAGCCAAAAAAAAAATCCTCAAACTCATTACCACATTAAGGTTACAGGCCAAATCAAGTCGCTTACAAACTTTTAGGGTCTTGCCTCCCTTGTATAGTTGCACTTTTTATGTTGGACACATGATACAGCAAACTTTCATAATAATTTATGTAAAGAATCGGCTTGGATTCAGTGCTCCTTACAAGCTTGAGTCCAACCCAAAAAAATACATAGACCCAAACCTTGCTGTTATGTAAATTCTGGAAAGTGTTTAGGGTATACTGAGATTTGATTAGTTTTAGTTTCTAGAAAATGTTCTACACAATTTTGGTGCTTGATGTAAATTTTGATAAACAGAAAATCGTTTTTGAAATCAACAAAAATGACTCAAAAGAGGGGTAAAATATGTAATGTTTTTGAGAATCGTAAAATATTTTCTAACATTACACAAAATTTCTTCTAGATAAAAAATAAACAATAAAAAATAAAAAAAATCCTCAAGTCTTAAAGGTACGTTTCTCTCTCTATTTTCTTGCTTTATACGAAGTATAAACAATTTTAAAACACAATGAAAAAAGTTTTTAGAATGATTTTTAGGGCCACAATCAAATATAACTAAAACAATGTTCACCTTTGCATTACTCTTTCAAAACGGATTTGAAATCTAATTCATCTCTCTTTCTTTAACCACAACTTTCCATCCCAATTCTTTTTCCCAGAAATCCCAACCCCAAGGGAGAAGAAGAAGAAGGATGTAGACATCAACAACTCGTAATAACGAAGTTTCACGTGTAGAATAGTGTAATCAATGTTCTCCAACAAACAAAACTCTCTCTCAAAATTTGTCAAAAGAACTTGTTTCAATAACAAGTTCTCATCAATACTTTCGTGTGTATGCCCTCACCATGGATTCACTAATTCTCCTTATAATTAAGCGATTACTGCGTCATCAATATCCGATATAATTTAATAAGGAAAAATGGAAACTAAAACTACTTAACAATATAAATTGTGCTAGCCATTATATAATAGCTTGGAATCTGAAATTAACACAATAAAATAAAATAAACTATTATACTTCCAAGCAAGAAAGCATCCATAATTTTAAATCTACCACAATAAATATCCAAGAAGACAAAAGGAAGCCATGTAAAAGCATCCCATGATTATTCGCTTTAACATTAAAGCCCCATGATAATTCACCTGGCTAGAAAGCACAAACATGAACAAGGGTTTGGGCATGACACAACAACGTAACACGAGTAGTTTTTGATAAATTATAACATGAAACAGAATGTACGATACTGATATCACACGGGTACACACGACAAAGTTAATAGACTTACAAAGAAGTAAGAACCAACATTGTGAGTTATGACTTATGAGTTAGGACTCCATAGAGACCACAGCTAAAGCTTGTTCATTTATTTCAATGCCCATTACCAGGTCCGGGGATGTGTGTCCAAGGATTAGGGCCAGAAGGTGGAACCGCTACTCTGTCTTCTTGAAATGACACCTTCATTGTAGCATTCGAGGCCTTCTTACTATCCAAAGGCCTGGTAGCCACAAGAGGTTTGATGGTGAAAATAAAGAACGCAAGGAGCACCACTTTGGCAACATTGAAAAGAGTTTTCTTCCACATTTTTGGCTAATTAATGGAGAAAGAAAGATGTGTAGAGATATGTTCTGTTTATTGTAGCTTTGGCCATCTTTTTATAGAAGGTCAAGATTCAGTGCAAGAATCTTTGGAAGAAGTACTTGAATTGAAACTCATGCATCCAATCTTTCAAAGAAAGTGCATGTTTACTCCTTAGAGGTCCTTGTCAACCTTCTAAAGTCCAAGATGTTCTCTGACCTCGTAAAGAAAGAAGCAAAACAAAAGGTGTGATCCTATCAACTTGCATATGATGTTGACTTATCATAGTTGCTCTCATATAATAATAATAATAATAATAATAATTCGCATAAAAATAATGATAATAATAATAATAACAACAACAACCAATCTTTACTAAAAGTATGCGTTTAATTTCAATGGAACTTCGTCTTCAAAATGCTAATAATAATGATAATAATAATAATTGCATTTTTAATTGTAACTCTTACAAATAGTTATAGTCTAAAAAGTGTAATAAAATTTTATGGAATTTGAATTTATAAATTTCTTAATTTACCTTAAATCATTTCAAATTAGATAATAAAGTTATTTTTAGAAATACACGATGGTGGACAATAGTTAATTATAGTAATAAATAATAACTTTCCTTCACAATTTTTCCCATTAAAAAAAGGTATCAACTTTTATTTTCTTTTTCTTTTCCAATTTTGATGGAAAGTTTGTACTTTCTGTTCGCTAGCTGTCTCTTATTATTCTTTAATTGTCTCTTATTCTTTAATCTTGCAAGTCTCAATGGTGGACATGTATTGTGCCAGACTGATAAGCTTGTGCATAATATATCTTATTGTAAGGTTGAAATTTATCAATCATCTTGTTGGCTTTATTCCGTACCAATTTGCTTATAATTTAGCATTTAGTAACCCTGTATTTAGGTGGGATTCATGTAAGGGTAGTGTGTGAAGAGAGTGTGAAGAAAAGCTCAAGTATGTACAAAGAAGCAGAGTTTCATGGCTAGGACTCATGGCTGACTCGCGACTGGCAAGCCGCCAAATGCAAGCACGTGAGAAGCACACAGGGGAGCTGAAGGGTCGCGCCAACTGTCGCACTACAGTACAAAAGTCTCAGGCTGGCTAGACCGTTACTTCGTGACTTGAACTCACGACTTGGACAAGCCGCGAGGTCAAGCCGCCAACTTACCATGTTTGGCAAAAACTGACTCTTCGTATTCCAAACACACACCACTATATATAGACCCTTATACCCACGAAATGTAGAGAGTTTCCAGAGAGAATTTTTGAGAGAAACCCTAGAGCAAAACAAGATTGCTTCATCCTCAATCTTCATCTAAGAGACTCTACAAATTCTTCTACTCTCTTCCTCTCCATTGATACATCCTTGAGAGGTCATTGACCAAATCCTTTTCTCACCACATCCACGTCTGTGAGAAGGTTCATTTGGTGCTAAGGGAAGTAGTTTGGAAGGAACCAATATACATTGGTTGATGCTATGGTCTAGTAGCGGAATCCGAGAAGTTAAAGAAGAAATAGGTTCGGCATAACCTTGTTGGAGCAAGAAGCTTAGAGGGCTTAGGTACTTGGGTAGATTAGGCTTGGATAGTCTTCTGCTGTTCATGTATCCCAACTACATTCTTTAGTGGATTATTTGACCACTTGGAGGGCGGTGGAGAGGTTTTACGCCGAGAACTTCGGTTTCCTCTTCGATAACACATCGTGTGTTGTCCGTGTGTTTGCATCTTCCTTCCCTTTATCTTTACTTTATATTTACTGCTGTGGATGTGTTTATATTTGGTTTAGATTAGTTATCAATTCTGTGATTGGCTTATGTTCATGTTCCACACATTAATTGTTTGATTATAAGCTTGAATTGATAATTTATAATTTGGGGTCTAAACGTTCAAGGGTGTTTTATACACATATTGAACTTTCACTTATTTTGAAACCAAAGAACATGAATGTTTAATATATGTGTAAAACACCCTTGAACGTTTAGACCCCAAATTACAAATTATTAATTCAAGTTTATTATCAAACAATTAATGTGCGGAACATGAATATAAGCCAAACACAAAATTGATAAACAATCTAAGCCAATTATAATCACATCCACAACAGAAAATAAAAGGCAAAGATAAAGGGAAGAGAGATGCAAACACAAGGACAACACGCGATGTGTTATCGAAGAGGAAACCGAAGCTCTCGGCGTAAAACCTATCCGCCGCCCTCCAAGCGGTCAATAATCCACTAGAAAATGTAGTTGGGATACATGAACAGCAATAGACCCTCCAAGCCTAATCTACCCAAGTACCTAAGCCCTCCAAGCTTCTTGCTCCAACGAGGTTGCGCCGAACCTTTTTCTTCTTTAGCTTATCAGATTCCGCTATAGCCCATAGCATCAACCAATAACCATTGGTCCCTTCCAAACTGCTTCCCTTAGCACTAAAAGACCTTCTCACAATGTGGGTGTGGTGAGAAAATGATTTGGTCAAGAACCTCTCAAGGATGTATCAATGGAGAGGAAGAGAGTAGAGAAATTTGAGGAGTCTCTTAGTGAAGATTGAGAATGAGGCAATCTTGTTTTTCTACTAGGGTTTCTCTCTCAATTTTCTCTCTGGAAGCTCTCTCAATTTAGTGGGTATAAGGGTCTATATATAGTGGTGTGTGTTTGGAATACAAAGAGACAGTTTTTGCCAAACAGGGCTGGTTGGCGGCTTGGCCTCGTGGCTTGTCCAAGTCGTGAGTTCAAGTCACGAGATAATGGCCTGGCCAGCCTGAGACTTTTGTCCTATAGTGCGACAGCTGGCGCGACCCTTCAGCTCCCCTATGTGCTTCTCACATGCCTGCATTTGGTGGCTTGCCAGTCGCAAGTCAGCCGCAAGTCCTAGCCGCTAAACACTGCTTCTTTGCACAAACTTAAGTTTTTCTTCACATTCTCTTCACACACTACCCTTACATGAATCCTACCTAAATACAAGGTTACTAAGTGCTAAATTACAAGCAAATTGGCACGGAATAAAACCAATAAGATGGTTGATAAATTTCAACCTTACAATCTCCCCCTTTGGCTACTCCGTGACAAAACCCTAAAACAAACTCTAGACTTAACGCTTGAGTTGGAAACAATTGGAAAACTCACTCACACCTAACTCTAAAATCTGTGAAGCTTTAGAACCATAAGAACAAGAACTCCTAAAACACAACAACACTATAAGTTCATTGTATGCAGAAAACTTGTAAAGCATATGGAACAAGCACAATGCGATCAAGCACAATGGAGTAAAGTAATAAACCATGGCAAGACCAAAACATGCAATCACTATAACCAAGTGATCACAATGCTCATTCACACTTGGAATGAGCATCCGGACATTCAAGTTGACAAACACAAGGCAAATCACTTGAATGACCAACACTCAACCAATGCACAGTACATGAAGAATGTGCATCTAGGAAAAATCCTACAAGGGCATAAGAGTGACAGTACTCAGAAGAAAATGCATGACATTTAGTTAGAAGTACTGATTTAACAAAGTACAAAAGCTGCATAAAGCATGGTACAAACCACAAAGGCCTACAAGTGCATAAAAACAAACCCTTAAAGCTTACAAAAGCAACATGGGCACAAACATAAACATAAACTTTAACAATCTACAAAGGTACCAGGTACAAAATATAAAGTACTTCCCTTATCCCCTATTATGAATCATAAGAGCTGTGATGAACTTGGAACATATATACCTGAACCTGAAACACTTGCACAAAACACATTAGACCCTCAAGGTAAAGCAAGTAATAAACGGGCAAGTATAATGTAATAAGTAAATTGTGATCAAGTAAACATGATGTGAAACATGTGAACAACTTGATCATACACCAAACACCAAAACAAAATTTTCTTATTAGCTCAATGTCTTCTCCCCCTTGGTACATGCATCTCCCCTATGGAATATCTCCCCCCTACAAATGTGCACGAGAAATAGAATTTCCCCCCCTAAGAATATGCACAAGGGTCATATAGAAAGGACAAAAACTCTCCGGTGTACTCCCTAGAGTATACTCTCCCCCTTTTTGTCAGGAATAGACAAAGGGTCAAGGAGAAACGAAGGCAAGAGATGAAGGTATGAATAATGACAATGATGCATGAGGGGTGCAATGATGCATGAGAAAAAGAAGCTCAAACCTAAGACGAAACAAAATGCTACAAAGCATAAGGTAAACATGACATGCTAGGATGAAGAAACAAGATATAGACCAATGCATGACAAGGGTAGCTAAGGTGTGTGCAAGAGGTGGTTATGTGCAATGCATGACCAATGCATGAAAAATGCACATGTGGGGCAAGGTGTGTTAAATACACAACCAATGAACTAAACATGTTCCTAATGAGGAAACATGAGAAACCTCAAAGTTTGATACTCATCGGAGTCCAAACAAGCGAGAAAATGCCTAAGAGGCATTTTATCAAACACCTAGCATGCACACTATGAACAACAATGAGAAACAATGCATGAACAATATGAAATCCACCCTCAATAAATGTTCTTTTTGCCACAAGGGGCCAACATCCAAAGCAAATCATTAAAAGAAACCAATCACATACAAAAATTTGATCAAAAAATAAGTTTTCCCAACCCTTATGATGAAAAACTCAACCAAAAGCACAAAACTCTCCAAAACATAGTCTAAGGATCAAAAACAATGAAAAGAGTTCATAATTACCTTAGAGATGTTAATGGAATGAAAAACCATTCAAATTGATTGAGTTTTGATGTAAAAATAGTGAAAGAGGGGTTTAACAAAGGACGGGAGAGGTTTAAAACAGGTTTTCCACGAAAAGCCCTTTAAAAAGCTGTTTTTGGGTGAGTCGCGAAGTTCAGTCGCGAAAATTTCGCAAGTCGCGAGTGAGTCGCCAAAGCTTCTGGATGAAACTCGCGACTGAGGTTGGCGACTAACGAGTCGCGAGTAAGTCGCGAGTGAGTCGCGAAAAACTCTGACACCTGTTTTTCAATGCAAAACATGTTTAAACACTGAAAAACAATGTAAGCACTAAACATGAACACAAAGAGTGATAAAAATCACTTCCAAAAATATATAAAATGATCGAAAATCTTTTTGGATTGATCCATATATAGTTGAGCACACACACATCACATTTAAACAAGTACAATCGAACAAATGAATAAGGCATTCATTAAACATTAGGCATGTGTGTTGTGTGTGTGTATCAAGTATGGAATAGTCCATAGTCTAGAGTGAAGTTTCAATGATTAATTCAATCAAGTCATACACAACTAGTACTAAGTCAAGTGGTCTATCTCAATTATAGAAATGAACATATATGACCTCCCACAAGAAAATGATTACATATCTTTGAAGCTTTTCATTTGGCTTCTTTAAAAATCATAACATTTGATCATTTTGAATCAATACATCTCATTTTGAGATCGATGCCTGAAATCTTTGATATTTCAATTTGATGAACAAGCCTTTGGCCTTTTTGGGCATCATACATTTTCATAAAAGTCGCTTTCCCTTTTTCCTAGTCAAATACTAGTATGTGCGATGGCTTTTGCAGCTCATTATCTCTTTTCATTTTGAGATTTACATTTGTTGAGCTCTTTAAGCAATAAAAATAAAAGAGTGGGAAGATATATAGGCACAAGTCTACGCATGTATCAAAACTAACATGACTATTGACTAATCATTCATGACAAGTTTGAAGATCGATTTACAACAATCACACAAAGATGTCAAAATTTTTCCCACAAAAATATAAGTGCATAAAGAACAAGCTAAACTCGTAAATGCACAAAGCCAAAAGTACGGAGGTACAAGACAAAACTCACATGTGATATGTGCTCAAACATATACGATCAAACTTTTCAAATTTTTCACTTTTTATGTGATTTTGGATTTTTTACTCACACAAAAATAAAACATAAAAGTAAGATCAAAACAAAAACAATGCATATGAATAAATGCAAGATGCACAAAATGCATGAAGATATAACATGCAATGCATGAAGGGTCCCACAAAGATCGAAAGAATTAGATGAAGGACCAAAAAAGCAAAAGCTCAACCATAGGAACCCTTCCTCATCCAAACGGAACGATTGTTTGGAATGAGTGTCTCATGAAAAGTGAGACGAGAGTTGGAAGAATGAGAACCGGAGATGCATATAGTCAAGGAGTTAAGTGCATTAAACACTTTCTTTAACAACATGCTATTTTCACTCAAATCCGATTTACTCTTTTTAGCACAACTTCCAAGAAGCTCAAGTTTCTCTTTTCTTTTGATTCTTTTAAAAGCATGAAACTTAGTGCATTGAGGTCTTAGATGACCAAAGGCACCATAATGGTGACAAACAATGTGTTTAGGTCTACTAGGCTTTTTGGGAAGGGATCTAGCAACATGGTTCTGTTATCTCTTCAACTTATAATATTGAGGTCTTATATGACCAATCACACCACAATGGTGGCAAGTTGGAACAAACTTAAATCCATCCAAAGCCTTAGGTTGAGACCTAAACAGAGGCTTTGACTTAATAGCTTTTCTCTCCACCTTTTGATTTCTTTTATGTGGAGGAATGTACACCGATCTGTCCTTTGGGGTAGAACACACAATAGGCACAAAATCGGGTACCACAACATGATTGCAACAAATAATTTCATCCCTTTTAATAATAGGTTCAGCAATCAAACACTTGGCATGCATCTTAAGAGATTCATTTTCACATTTTAGCTCATCAATAAGTTTGTTAGACAAAACAAGTTTAGCATCCAAATCCATATTCAAACATTCAAACTCTTTCAGCTTTTCAACAGAATTTTCAGCAAGTTTCTTATATTTTTCAACCAATTTGTTGGATTCATTAAGCTTAGCAATCAAATCATCCTTTTCACAAAATAACTTGTTCAAATCCTTATTAAACTTCTTAGCCTTTTTCTTCAAGAGTTTGATGTTAGGAATATCAACAACATCCAAAGATTCATGTAACATAGCATCACAATTATGAGGATTATCACTCATGGAGGCATTTTCACAAACACGTGACATGCTACATTTATCATCAACCAAATCATACAAAGAGGCATACAATGCAACATCCATGGTAAATAACACAAGGGGTCAAGGATCACACTTAGGTATTTAAACCACAACAAGTGTACCCGCTTTGATACCAATTGAATGTTCAATATGTGTGTAAAACACCCTTGAATGTTTAGACCTCAAATTACAAATTATCAATTCAAGCTTATTATCAAACAATTAATGTGCGGAACATGAATATAAGCCAAACACAGAATTGATAAACAATCTAAGCCAATTATAATCACATCCACAACAGAAAATAAAAGGTAAAGATAAAGGGAAGAGAGATGCAAACACAAGGACAACACGCGATGTGTTATCGAAGAGGAAACCGAAACTCTTGGCGTAAAACCTCTCCGCCGCCCTCCAAGCGGTCAATAATCCACTAGAAAATGTAGTTGGGATACATGAATAGCAATAGACCCTCCAAGCCTAATCTACCCAAGTACCTAAGCCCTCCAAGCTTCTTGCTCCAATGAGATTGCGCCGAACCTATTTCTTCTCTAACTTACCGGATTCCGTTATAGCCCATAGCATCAACCAATAACCATTGGTCCCTTCTAAACTGCTTCCCTTAGCACCAAAAGACCTTCTCACAGATGTGGGTGTGGTGAGAAAAGGATTTGGTCAAGAACTTCTCAAGGATGTATCAATGGAGAGGAAGAGAGTAGAGGAATTTGAGGAGTCTCTTAGTGAAGATTGGGGATGAGGCAATCTTGTTTTTCTACTAGGGTTTCTCTCTCAATTTTCTCTCTGGAAGCTCTCTCAATTTAATGGGTATAAGGGTCTATATATAGTGGTATGTGTTTGGAATACGAAGATACAGTTTTTGCCAAACAGGGCTGGTTGGCGGCTTGGCCTCGCGGCTTGTCCAAGTCACGAGTTCAAGTCGCGAGATAACGGCCTGGCTAGCCTGGGACTTTTGTCCTATAATGCGACAGCTGGCGTGACCCTTCAGCTCCCCTGTGTGCTTCTCACGTGCCTGCATTTGGCGGCTTGCCAGTCGCGAGTCAGCCGCGAGTCCTAGCCGCGAAACACTGCTTCTTTGCACAAACTTGAGCTTTTCTTCACACACTACCCTTACATGAATCCCACCTAAGTACAGGGTTACTAAGTGCTAAATTACAAGTAAATTGGCAGGGAATAAAACCAACAAGATGGTTGATAAATTTCAACCTTACAGAACATGCAGTCAACCTTTTAATTACATGAAGCAAATCATGGATGAGAGAGGATTGATTGAAGTTAATTAGATACCCCTGCTTTAATTTCCTCTAAGCTGTTTTCCTAAATGATGCAGTACATATACATTTTACTTTCCAATAAAATACATTTTAGGTCGAGATTACAACACGTGGTTGGTCGCTCCAATTGTAATTTGTAAAGCCAATTGCAACTTGCAAGAAGAAAACAACACGCATCTTTGAAAGTTCCAAAATCAATTAGGCCAGTGAAACTCCTAAGCTGTCACCCAATGGACAATATGCTTTGCTTTACTTGCTTAATACTACATCAATTAAAAGTTGATTACATTGACTTTAGTGAAGTTGTCATAGTGTTTCTACGTGTCTTCGGTAACTAAACTAGCTCACTAATTAACTTAAGTTGAAGCACAATTAATAGATTGCGTCACATACTTTTGTCTCAGTTTGTCAATTCACATGCTTAGGGGTTTACCAAACCATTCACACCACACAACCGCATCCAAACTGACCAAAATCACTTACAAAATAGAATAACCACACTATCACACAAGTGATGATGAACCACACCGCACAGTACTGTGTAGTGCGGAGTGCAATTTTATGATAAGAAAATAAAACTGCACAACACCACATCCACACACACACACACACACATATATATATATATTGCAAAATTAATTATGGCAATATTCAATTTAAATTTGTGTGTAAATAAATACAAGCATTATAATTAAATATTACAATGACAAAAGGTCTTGTAACTCAATTGGTTACTGTATAAAATAAATAAATATAATCTAGTTGATGTTAACTAAAACATAGAGGAAATATTTTATTTCACATGTAGAAAAAAAAAAAAGATATAATCTAGCTAATTTTAATTAAAACATAGAGGGAAATCATTATTTAACATGTCATGATGTACACTCCATATACAAAATGTCCACATTTTTATATTACATGGAAAGAATGGAATGAAATGGAATTAAATAATCTTGTTTTGATGTTTTAAAATAAATGAATGAAATTATATAAGTAACTTTGTTTGAAAGTAACTACATGCATTATATATTCACCCCCCTAAATAAATAATTTGGAAAAATATATTTTTTGCTCCAAAAATTTAGTATATGAAAGTTTTTATTCTTTAAAGTTTTTAAGTCTTATCAACCTTAAAGTTATCATTTTTAGTCCTTCTATCATGGTCGATTAGAGACCGTCTAATGGAACATTGACATGACCAAAATAAAAATGACATGTTACATGTAAAAGACGTCAATTGGGTCCCAAGGTTTGTGTGATAGAATGGCTGATTTATTGGTCAAATGGGGTTTTTGTTTTGCTGTGTTAGGATTTGAATTGGCTAAATATCCATGACAGTGTATTACTTGAAAGAATTGTAATTCTCGATGAATTTGTGAAGTCAAAAAATCTGTCTTGAAGCTGCTTAGATTTGCTATAAGAAAGATCTTACTCGTGAATGAAAAGAAGAGAGAATTGGCTTCCATGGGTGTTTGGTGAGTGTTTCCAAACAACAATTTTCAGTTTTTAAACAATATTTTACGTATTTTCACACATTTTTTTACCCACACATATTTTCACAAAAATTTTTAAATAACAATTTTCAGTTTTTAAACACATGTATCAAACAGGCCGACATTTGTTTTTCTAGCATTTAGTTTTGGTCCTTAATCTTGTGCATTTGTTTTGCAATTCATGTCACTTACTAGTGGCTTACTCTAGCTGTAGTGCACTTTATTTAACCCACCAACCCTCTCTTTTGTGGACTTGGTCATGAATTGCGGCTGAACAAGGTTCAGCTTGTGGACAGGCAATTGGTAACCAATGGTGAATGGTCCAGTGTAATATGAGTATATGACAAGGAAAAAGGAAAATTAAAACTGCATAACAATAGAAACTGTGCCAGCCATCATATGATTCATCATAGCTTCATTGCAATCTGAAATTGATACATAATAAAATATTTATTAAAAAAAAAAAAACTATTACATTTTGCTGCAAGAAAGCATACATAATTTTACATCTGCCAAAATAAATCCAACAAGACAAAAGGAAGCCCTGTAAAAGCATCCCATGACTACAACAACAAAAAAACCCATGATTTTTACCCTTACATTACATAGTGGCTAGAAGTTAACATACATCTCATCAAAAAAAAATAGAAGTTAACATACATATACTAACAACCAGCATTGAGTTGTGGCTTATGAATCCACATAGACCAAAGCTAAAGCTTGTTCATCTATGGGCAATGCCCATTACCAGGTGATCCGGGGATGTATGTGCAAGAATTGGGACCAGAAGGTGGAGTCGCTGCTCTATTTTCTTGATATGACATCTTCTTCGCAGCATTCGAGGCCTTTTTATCATCCAAAGGCCTGGTAGCCACAAGAGGTTTGATTGTGAAAATCAAGAATGCAAGGATCACAACTTTGGCAACATTGAAGAGAGTTTTCTTCAACATTTTTTTAGCTAATGGAGAAAGAAAGATGTGAAGATGTACTCTGTTTGTTCTTGCTTCGGCCATCTTAATTTATATCTACAAATTCCCTGCTAACCACTTGATATCGCCTACTCCCTTCAAATTACGTGCATGTCATTGGTCCAATAAGTTTGTGCAACGTGGCAATAAATAGCAAGGTAGCCATCGTCATTTCTCTAAAGGCCCTGAATTATCGATTCCTTAATGTCCTAAAAGATTAAAAAGCAAATTAATTATAAGGATCAAAAATGGAATATTTGTCTAGTCAATATCAGATCATTTGTATCCCTTCGTGGATAAATTTATCTATTTTAAAATAAGAACCAAAATGAATTGGAATAAATTATGTACAATAACCTACAGCATCTTTATCGATGGATCCCCAATCTCCTTTTTTTTTTTTCCCCTCCAAAACGTGACCTGACGCAAGGTGACCCATTAAATGGGTTTTTTTATTAGTTCACCATTATACCAAAAAGAAAAAAAAGAAATAGTTTGATCCTATCAACTTTCATAGAATGTTGCCTTATCATAATTTGTATCATATAATAATAATAATAATAATACACCGTACACCGTTCTTCAAATTGAAAATTTTTTTTTTAAAATTTTTAAAATATATATATATATATATATATATATTTTAATTGTAACAACAAATATATAGTTTAAAGTATAAAAGGTGTATTCTAATTTTATAACCTTAATTGATCTTATTGTTAAACCATTTTAATCAGATAATAACGTTATTTTTGAAAGTTCATAAAAGTGAAAAAAAAAATTTAATGGTGTTTTAGAATTACAGTAGGTGGTAACTTTTTTTCACTACTTTTCTTTATAAAATAAAAATTAACTTTTTTTCTTTTATGCAGTAAGTCATTTAATTACATGATGAAGCAAATCATCTCATCTGGTTTTTAGGTTCATGGTCAACAAATTAAATTATGCACCTATCTGTACCAATTAATAAGACTGCAATTAGGCTAGCCAAGGTTGCTCCAACTGTAAAGGCCAATTGCAATTGGCAAGAACAACACATATCTTTGAAAGTTTCTAAAACCATTGAGGCCAACGTAGTTGGGAGATTATTCACCACTTGTTTAAACTTTGAACTTTGAACGCTTTAAAGTTATCCTTGTGTTTCGACACATGTCTCTGCTAACTTAGCCCAAATTGCGTGACTTACTTGAGGTCTCTGATTGCCAACTCAGTCACATACCCATTATTTTTTTATTAATTTCTCAATATATTCTCTATTTAAATTTGTGTGCATACAAGCATCATAATTTAAAAAGTGAAAAACATGTTAAACCCTTCGGCAAGTATTGCATGCCAGCAATTATGTGTGTTACTGTGATAGAGATGGGAACGGTTTCATTTTTTTGTCCCTTGATATAATTTATGTTTTTCTCAACCAAGAAATAAATAAATAAAAAGCATCCAATTGAAATCAATTGCTTCACAATATCCCATCAAAAAAAAAAAAAAAATTGCTTCACAATATCTCTTTTTAACTCACCAACTTCTTATGACTATATATAGGAAAGGGTCACTTTCTAAGAATTTTTTTTTTTTTTTAAGAGTTTTAATCTATGACGTCTGTTTCTGATAATGACTCATTATTATCATATCAAGACAACAATCGATTTTTTGTATAGGTGGGAATTGAATTACAGAACTCTTATTTAACTATTAGAAAATTTACTAGTTGAGCTAATTGGAATCCACTACTTTCTGAGAATGTTAATATAGAGGTATTCAATATTATTAGCTAATGAAATGGATGGCCACTTGAAATGGTAGTTCATAAATAAAATCACATTTTTATATTGCTTTGTCTTGTCTAACTTTTTTATTTTTTTTCGGACCTATTGTGCAAGCCTTTTCATATGGAACTTTTTAAGCTGCTTAAATTTTTTTTTTTTTTTTTACATGGTTACAACCATAATACAAATTACATTATCATGGATATTTTAACAATTTAAATTCTAACATGATTTTCTGTATTTGAACTTTAAAATTCTTAATTTTCCTTTATAACCTTAATTTGTTTAATTGTAAAATAATTTTTAATTAGATAGTAATGTAAGCACAAAAAATGGACAATAAAATATTCTATCGTATTTAAAATAAATAAAAAGAAAAAGAAATAAAAGACAAGAAAATAAGATTAGGCTAAGCTTGGGTCATGGAGGAGATCGACTTCTAGAAGACTAGAACTTGGGCTTGGACTCTGTTCCAGAAAAACCTCTGTCTAGGCCTGAAAAAATTATATAACGCATCCGACAGAACATGTAGTCAGCCATTAATTTTAACCACAAGATGCAAATCATCTCATCTGATTTTCTTTTTTACGGTCAACAAGTTAACCACGTGTCTCTGTTAACTAGCTAGATTGCGTAACATCAACTTGCCCAATCACATGCCCATTGTTTAATTAATCTCGCAATATCCAATTGTGTGCTTAAATAAATACAAGCACCACAACAAAACATTACAATAACAAGTAACATAGTGCAGACACATTACTACATTGGATATATATAATCTAGCTGCTGATGTTAACTAAAACATAGCACTCTCTGTGGGAAAGTTGTTTCACACTTCCTTATACATACTTGTAAATATAATGTCTATACTTTTATATCAAGAGTCCACCTTTTTTTTAAACAGCTCACATTTAATACATGATATGCATGAAGAGTGTACAATGAGAGTGTGTGTAGGGACCCGTGATGCCCAGGCACATTTGGGGCCTAAGTTCTAAACACAACAGTGAGGCTCATGGTTCCCATCTCCCTTTACCCAGGATCCTAGCCTAAGCCCACACGGATTGTAAGCCCGGGTTTCATCACTCAATCTTTGCTCAAGGGACCATTATCGGACAATAAGGGAAGAATAACGTCCAAACATCCCATCGTTAACGTGCTCGGCAGTACCCAGATGCGTCGTGGCCGGACATGATTGCTAGAATGGGAGCCAAGTCCCAAGGCCACTCTCACCTCATCCCATTCCCACCTAACCAACCACTTATGGCTGATGATATTGGGCCTCACATTACACTAACTACAAAAGTAATCATAGCACCCCATTAATCGGAATGCTATAAATAAGAGAAGTTGGAGAAGAGGAGGGGGTTTGAAGGTTTTGAGAAAAAAGAGAAAGAAACAAAGAGTAGAAGGAAAGCGAAGGAAGAAGGCAGCAATGTAGAGAGAGAGAAAAGTGATCTCATTGAGTCTTTGTGTTAAGAACAACCCAAAGTAGGAAATCCAAACCCACCATACAAATAAGTTGTGAGCCCAACTGAGATCTCAGCCCAATAGCCTCATTTTTGGCATGCACAATTGGCACCGTCTGTGGGAATCTCCTACAAAGCCGTGGTTCAGCTGAGACTCACACACGAGAGGATGTCTGGGAGACGTTCTGGGAGTGATGCTAAAAGTGGTTCAATGGGATCTTTTCGGGGATCCTCTTGGTGAGAACGGAGGCAAAAGAGGCATGAAGATAGGAATCACGAACGGGAGGAAGAGAGGTCTGGCCTCGGAGAAGGGTCGTACCAAACGCAGCGAACGGCATCCGTTGCTTCAGGGCACAGGCAACTCGACGAAAAGGATGAAGAGCTTGAGCTGCTGCGCAGGTTGGTGAGAGATCTGGAGTTGGAAGCAGAGACAACCGAGAAAGAAGATCCAATACTGGGGAAGATCGTCACGAGATGGGATCCAATCAATCTAGATCCCACCACCGCCGAGAACGTTCCCGTTCACGGGAATCTCATCGGCAAAGGGAACGTTCGCGTTCGCAGGAATCCCATCAACGCCGAGACCGTTCGCGGTCACGGGAATATGCAGACCGAAGTTCGAATTCCCCAAAAGAATAACGACCCCATAATGCAGCCATGGATACGATGAGCCATACACTACACAGAGCTGCTCAGCCCCCATTTTCGGAAGGCATCGAGCGGGCCCTAATGCCGGATAGATTCACGTGCCCTCCGTTCAACTCCTACGATGGGAAAACTGACCCGGTAGAGCACGTCAGTCACTATATCTAGATGATGTCTCTGCATACCCACAATGACGCACTGATGTGTAAGGTTTTTCCCTCAAGCCTTGACCCTACCGCTCTGAGATGGTTTAATGGGTTACGGAAAGGCTCCATCCATAACTTCGCTAAGCTGATACAGGAGTTCGGAATCCAGTTTGTAACTTGTAGCCGGGTGCCACAACCAGTAGACGCATTGCTGTCCATGAAAATGAGGGTAGGAGAAACCCTTCGTAGTTATGCTAGCCGGTACTGGGAGCTTTACAACGAGGTCGGCAAAAGGAACGAGAAGATTTTCGCGAGCACTTTTAGAATGGGATTGCCCGAGGATTCCGGACTGAGGGAATCACTAACTAAAAAGCCTTCCAAGGATATGAGGTAGCTGATAAGGCGCATTGAAGAATACAAACGGCTGGAAGATGACCAGCTGAAAACAAAGGCAAAGCACCAATGACAAATCGTCCTCGGCAGGATGGCTTTCAACCGAGGATCCGGGGGGATTTGAGGATACAAGAGCTAGAAGCGCCAGCAGGGGAGGTAAATGCGACGTTTAAGGAGCCAATGCATAGGATTATTGACAAGATTAAACACGAGCCATACTTTAGGTGGCCGAACAGGATGGGTGGTGACCCCTCTAGGAGGAATCAGAACTTGTATTGCACTTACCATAAAGGTAAGGGTCATACTACCGAGCAGTGCCGAGTGTTGAAAGACCATCTCGGACAACTAGCCAAGGCGGGGCACTTAAAGGAATTTATGCTAGACACAGGGGACCGAGGAACGGGGCAAGGCACTCCACTAAGGGGCAACCCTCTCCCACCCCTTCTCGGGATAATTGAGGTTATCCATGCTCCTCCGAGGAAACTCGCTGCGGCAAGAAAGAAAGGGGTGTTAACAGTACTGCCGGTTAAAGGTAACTCGGATACGCAGCCATCCGAAAAAAGGATAAAACTTACCCGGGAACCTATTACTTTTGGTGATGACAATTTGGAAGGAACGATTCAACCGCATGACGACGCCTTAATAGTCACCGCCGGATAAATGGCTTCCTGGTGAAGAGAGTGATGATAGACCAAGGAAGTGGGGCCGATGTGATGTATCCAGATTTATTTAGGGGGCTTGGGTTGAAAAACGAGGATCTTTCCAAGTATACAACACCTTTGGTCGGGTTCGATGGCAGATTGGTAGTTCCCGAGGGGCAAGTTTCCCTGCCCGTGAATATGGAGGGCAGAAAGGTGGTAGTAACGTTTATAGTAGTCGCTTCGTTCTCCCTATACACTGCGATACTAAGAAGGCCGTGGATCCACGCAATTGGGGCTGTACCGTCCACCCTGCACGAGCATGGCATAGCTGTAGTACGGGGAAGCCAGAAAACGGCCAGACAATGCTTAGTCGCCATAGTCAATTGGGAAAAAGGGCAAACCGACCAGGGGGATCAGGCCGAGTAAAAGGACCCATCACAGGGGACCCCTTTATAGCAATTACAGGAGTTGCAGGAGGGAAAGGGGGGCGGAGCTACTGAGGAGATGGTGAAGGTAAGAATATTGCCAGACGTAGACGAGTACTTCCAAGTAGGAGAGGGCATGAAGGATCAGGATAGGGTAAAGATATTGTTATTCATTATATTAAATGTGGATGTGTTTGCGTGGAGTCCATATGAAGTGCCCGAAATGGATCCTGAATTCATCGTTCATAGACTTAACATAGACCCCACGTTTGCTCCTAAGAAGCAGAAGCCAAGGAGATCAGCCAGAGAGCATGTTGAAGCAGTAAAGGCGAAAGTTCAAAGGCTGAAGGAGGCAGGGACAATAAGGGAAATTTATTTTCCGAAATGGTTGGCGAATTCCGTAGTAGTGAAAAAGAAGAGCGGCAAGTGGAGGGTTTGTGTAGATTTTACAGACTTGAACCGAGCTTATTCGAAAGACCCATTTCCCATGCCGAAGATTGACCAGTTGGTAGATGTCACGTACGGGCACCCGAGGATGAGTTTCTTGAACGCCTTTCAGGGGTACCACCAGATCGCCTTGGCTCTCGAGGACCAAGAAAATATGGCATTCATCTCCCCGGATGCCTTTCGGTTTAAAGAATGCCGAGGCCACGTACCAGCAAATGTTGACGACGATGTTCCGGGATAAAATAGGACGAACGGTCAAAGTGTATATTGACGACGTGGTGGTGAAGAGTAAGCAGAAGGTGCAGCATATAGAGGATTTCAGGGGGGGATTGAGATTCTTCGACAGCATAAGTTACGCCTTAATGCCGAGAAATGTACTTTTGATGTGGGGGCTGGCAAGTTCCTAGGATATCTGATCACTAACCGGGGAATAGAGGTAAACCCGGATCAGATAGAAGCCGTGAAACGACTAAAGCCTCCGAGCAACCCAAAGGAGGTGCAAGTGTTGACAGGAATGCTAGCTGCCCTAAACCGATTCATTTCCAAATTCGATGATCGCTGTCGGCCGTTCTATCAGCTTTTGAAGAAGTGGAAAGGGTTTAAGTGGAATGAGGAATGTGATAGAGCTTTTCAGGATTTGAAGGAGTACTTGATGCAAGCACCCATGTTGACAGCCCCGGAGCCCAGGGAAGATCTGTTCATGTACCTGTCGGTGTCTGAACATGTAGTGAGTGCTGTGCTGCTCAGCGATCGGGGAGTGCAACAGCCCGTGTATTGCATCAGTAAGACTTTGGTTGACGTCGAGACAAGGTGTTTGCCTCTAGGAAAGTTAGTGCTAGCCCTGATACATGCTACAAGGAAGTTGCCGCATTATTTTCAGGCCCATACAGTGTATGTCCTAACTGAGTATCCTTTGCAGTCGTTGCTGAGGAGATCTGACTTCACAGGCCGAATTGCTAAATAGGGGACTCAGCTGGGTTCCTTTGACATACCTTACTGGCCACGAAATGCAGTGAAAGGGCAGGTCCTCGCCGATTTTGTTACAGAGTTTTCTCCTAGGGACGACGGGGAGATGGTCTATCATGTTGAGAGTCGCCCGTGGAAGGTATTTGTGGACAGAACGTCGAGTGCCTTGGGGTCCGACGCCGGTATCGTTATTGTCACCCCTGAGGGAATACGGTTGGAGCATTCTTTTAGGCTTGGGTTCAGAGCCTCTAGCAACGAGGCCGAATATGAAGCCTTACTTGCCGGATTGAGAGTGGTTCTGGGAATGGGAGCCCGGGGCGTGGAAATATATTCAGATTCCCGGTTAGTTGTTAACCAAATCCAGGGAACCTTTGAGGCCTGGGACCCTCGGATGAAGGCATACTTGTAGTTAACGAGGCAGGTTTTAAACAAGTTTGGCTCGGCGAAGGTGTCCCAAGTAGGTTGGGCGCAGAACAGACATGCTGACTCCTTAGCCACATTAGCATCGTCGATGGTAGAGGGGGTCCCTCGGCAGATCAGGGTAGAACTAATGCCGGAACCGAGCATTTGTGTAATGGATAGCGTTGGCGTAGAGGGGGTCGAGGTAGCCGCGATTGCAGTGACCGAGCTGAGCTGGATGGACCCAATCATCGAATTCCTAGCAGAGGATCGTGTCCTGAGTGACGAGAAGGAGGCCAGTAGGGTTCGCCGAATAGCACATCGATACTGGTTATCAACAGGACGCCAGCTGTATAGAAGGTCTTTTAGGGGGCCGTACCTTTTGTATTTGCACCCAAGTAAGGTGGGTGAACTACTGGCCGAGCTTCATGGCGGAATGTGTGGCAGTCATGTAGGGGGACGCTCATTGGCACATCGAGCAATGACGCAGGGATTTTGGTGGCCACAAATGCAGAAGGACGCCGCCAAATACGTGCTAAAGTGCAAACAGTGTCAAAAGCACGCACCATTGATCCATCAGCTAGCAGGTCACTTGAATCCAGTGAGCAGCCTCTGGCCCTTCGCACAATGGGGGCTGGACATTCTCGGCCCATTTCCCCAAGCAACCGACAATCGAAGATTTGTACTGGTAGTCGTAGATTGCTTCACCAAATGGGCAAAGGCAGAGGCTTTAGCTAATATTCGCGACGTGGATGTAAAAAAGTTTATATAAAGGAACATAGTCACCAAGTTTGGGGTGCCGAACTCGCTAATATCTGATAATGGGCTGCAATTTGACAGTAAAGCTTTCCGTGCATTTTGTAGTGATCTCGTCATCAAAAACAGGTTTTCCACACCAGCTTATCCGCAAAGCAGCGGTCAAGCCAAGGCCGAAGCAATGATACCAGCCGAGGTAAACCTTTACAGCGCACGAGTAGAAGGTTTCGACCCCGCTCGAAATGGCGAGCTAATGGTGGAACGCTTGGACTGATTGGAAGAGCACTGGGAAGCAGCGACAATCCAACTGGCCAAATATCAGCAAAAACTTGCCCGCTGTTATAACCGAGGTGTAAGGACAAAGGAATTTCCTAAGGATAGAAACTTATCCCCGGTTCGATACTCATCACCAGACAGGAAGAAACCTTAGTCCAAATTTCCTAAGGACAAAAACCTGTCCCCGGTTCGATACTCATCACCAGACAGGAAAGAACCTTAGTCTAAATATCCTAAGAACAGAGATCCGTACCCGGTTCGATCGCTATCATCCGACAGGTGAGAACCCTAATACTAAAAAAAAAAAAAAAAAAAAAAAAAAAAAAAAAAAAAAAAACACTATCTCGAGAACGGAAACCTACTACTCGATTCAATTACTGTCACTAGGCAAGTGGAAAGAATTCTAAGAACAAGGGCTAAAGATTGAAACCAAAAAATTAAACATTGTCTGGGATCGGGAACTCACATCTCAGTTTTTTGCACTGTATAATGCATCGAGCATTCAGGAAATCATTTATGTACGAAAAATAGAAAAACATGGCAAGAAAAGATAACATAAAAGTAAGCCTTCATGAAAACAATTAAGGCGAGCGTTCAACAAATAAGTAACACAAACGCATGAAAACGAAACCGTTGTCTTGTCACCAAAGCCCGGTGACCACGTAAAAGTCAAAAGAAGTCGAAGTAATGATTGTTCAGTCACCACAGCCCGGTGACATAGGCAAATTAAGTAGAAAAAGGGAAACGTAGTAAAAACATAAACTGAAAGAAAACGGTAGCAGTCTTGTCTGGCATCTAAGTTAATCTGTTCCATTTGGGCAGCAGGATCGGTTGGCTGCTGGTCGACGGGGTTCTGAGCTACATCCTCACAACGTTGATCGGTAGGGCGGGGGACACTGGTGACTTCCGCATCATCCGTTTCCACATGGGCGTCTATCTGTTCCACCAGTTCCCTCAAGCTTGTCGTGTCTTCTGCGTCAATGGGCACAGGGGGGTTCTGCGCGGCTGAAGTAAAACTGGGGAAGGGTATTTGGCCGGGGTCCCTAAAAGGAGAATCTTCGAGAACCCCCATGGCCTGCAGGGCAGCAAACCAACCAGCCTCAAAACCCAGCTTCCGAGCTTGATTCACGACTGGCTCTACAGAGTTTTCCGCATCAACGAACCCTTTATGGTACCATTTTTCTTCGGCAGCCCCTAACGCCACTCTCATATCAGCAAGCTCCTCAGCATAGGCAACATTCAAACTTTCTGCCTCGGCTAATTTGACGTCTGTCTCATTCTGCTTCACTAGCAGCTCCGCGCACCTACTTTCTGCCAGCGCCTTAGCTTTCTCCTCGGCAGTAGCCTTTTCTCAGCAACATCAACAGCCTTTGCCCTCTCTTTCGCTGCCCTGGCAACTGTCTCCTTGGCCGCCCTTTCCTGGTTGGCATCCTCAGAAAGTTCCTTCATACAACCATCAATAATGTGGGCCAGCTGGGCCGCCTAATGAAACCTCGAGTGTTAGTACGACAGAAGATTAAAAATAAGTATACATATGTATACACGTTGCTAATAGCAATAATAAGTAATAAAGGCCTACAGAGACTGGTAGGAAGCTAGTGAGTAAGGGATTACCACAACAGTGAACCACTGCAGCCTTCTCCCCATGGACTCCTCCGTCCCCTGCTCGTGCACATCCTAGGGCAAGAGGAGTCCGTGCGCTAAGCTTTGGGCAACACGACCCCCTTCACATTTCTTCCAAACCCGTACACTGGCGGTCTTGGGGAGTGGCTCGCCATCCAAGAAAAACTTGGGCTGCCACGGCTGAGCTGCCCTAGATGAGGACGTTGTGCCCACCCCGGTTTGGGCCTGCGGCTCTTGTATGACGATGCCCTTGGACGGTTATGAGGGGACCCGGGTTATGGCGTCTCCCGGCCTGGTAGTGGTCTGCTCGCTGACGCGTTGCCTCTTTCGAGTTCGTCCAGTTTGGGATGGAGGTGGGGGAGGAGGCGTCTGGCCTTGGCCTTGCGATGGTTGCTGTTGCGTCACTTGCCATGCCCCGGGCACAAAACGGTCGATGGTCAGGGTCTTTCGGGTCACCATATCTGCACTGCGGTCAGATTCTATATTGGAAAGGTCGGTAATGTTGATAGTCACTTGCTCGGTAACAAGCACGAGAGGCTCGGGATTAATTGGTCCTTCAGGTTAAGCAGGAGCCTCTTAAACGGGAGCTTCTTCCTCAACAGGAGTGTGAGCAAGTTCTCAAAGGCGCTGGGACACACGCTCCGCCGATTCGTCGCGCAACGAGGCGAGCTTGTTCGAACAGGTGTATCGCCGGCCTTGTTCTCGAGCTTCTCCCACCGTAAAGTTTGGAGATAGAAAATTCGCGTGCCGAACGTCGATGTAAGACAGAAGTGGGCTGTCTACCAAAAGTGCTTGCTTGAAGGGTTGCCAGGTGGAGTAAACTGGTTCAACTCCGAGAATAAGATGGGACGCTCAAAGCTGCCCGTGAGTACGAAGTTTAGATCCTTCACATGAACTACCCTGATGTCTGGGGTAAACAATCTACTGTCTGTAAAAAAGAGGAGAAAAATAATAAATAAATAAGGTAAAACGAGTGAAGAAACATGAATATATATGTAGGCACGTCGGAATTCAGGTAAATAAAACAACCATAAAACAAAGACAATCATGTTAGGAGTCAGTGCAAACCCACTTCGTGATGAGAGAGGGGAGGGGGAATATCCCTGGCAAACCAATTGTCGCGCACCCGGACGAACTCCCCGGCAGAGTTCCTATTGGAGTAAGGTAGGCATGATATCAGCCGTACCCGCTTATCTCTAACCTTTAAATAATAGTTTGTGTTCTTATTCCCACACAAGCTGTACATGTGGTTTATATCATGGTAATTTAAGTGTGTCAAGTAAGAGAGGGTCCACGGGAAACCTAACCCCACCCTCTAGGATTGCCATCAGAGGAAAGAAGGTAGTTTGTTCCCCTCTGTGGAGGTCGAATTTGCTCTCGTGGCAATACGCCACCTCCACATCATTAGGAATATACTTCTACCTAAAGGTGGCTAAGGATGCCGCGGTGTTTAGAAGATAAGCAAACCCTATACTAGAGTCTAAAATTGAAGGAAGAAACTCGAAGAAAGATGCTGAAGTAAAAGGAAGAGGTATGAGACTTACTTTGGGCTCTAGGGAAGAAAAGGGGGCTCTGTGCGGACGAGTAGGTGCGCAAATGAATGCTCGGCAGAGAGAAAATTCAGAGAGAGGAGAGTTAAAAAAAATGGAGAAGTGATTTGGAACGAACTATTTATAGAGGCCAAGGAAGAAAAAACAGTGTCTAATCAACAATAATGAGGCTCAATTAATGAAGAATTCACACGGACGCCAACTGACACACGCGCCTCTTCGGTTCGCGAACCGTCAGGTGATGATGACGGTTGAACCAAACGGGCCAAAACAGCACGTCTTTTAATGGCGCATTAATGGGTTTCTGGAACCGCCCTAGCTTATGCCTATTGACCTTCTCAAATGAGTGTGCCCACCGAGCTCCTTGATTCTGCCCGTTTGTCGGGCATGAATCAAGGGGGGGCTAATGTACGGACCCATGATGCCCAGCCACGTTTGGGCCCTAAGTTCTAAACACAACAATGAGGCCCATGGTTCTCATCTCCCTTTACCCAGGATCCCAGCCTAGGCCCACACAGATTGTAAGCCCGGGTTTCATCACTCAATCTTTGCTCGGGGGACCATTATCGGACAATAAGGGAAGAATAACGTCCGAACATCCCATCGTTAACATGCCTAGCAGTACCCAGAAGCGTCATAGCCAGATATGACTACTGGAGTGGGAGCCAAGTCCCAAGGCCACTCTCACCTCATCCCACTCTCACCTCATCCCACTCACACCTAACCAACCACTTATGGCTGATGATATTGGACCTCACATTACACTAACTGCAAAAGTAATCATAGCACCCCACTAATTGAAATGCTATAAATAAGAGAAGTTGGAGAAGAGGAGGGGGTTGGAAGGTTTTGAGAAAAAAGAGAAAGAAACAAAGAGTAGAAGGAAAGCGAAGGAAGAAGGCAACAACGTAGAGAGAGAGAAAAGTGATCTCATTGAGTCTCTGTGTTAAGAACGACCCAAAGTAGGAAATCCAAACCCATTATACAAATAAGTTGTGAGCCCAAGTGAGATCTCAGCCCAATAGCCCCATTTTTGGCGCGCACAGTGTTAACAATCAAAGCCTTTCTCTATGAGTCTATGCTTTACATGGTTAAAATCTAGAATTTGCGATCATTCTTTTTCCTTTAGCAAATTAGTTGTATTCTTACAAGTAATAGTATGCATTATATATTTTCACTCCCCTACAAAAGAATTTGGCAAAATCTGTTGTTTCTTCCTAAACCTTAGTCCATGAGCAATATTAATATTTAAAATTTAAAGTGATCACTTTCAATTCATATCAAACTGAGTGATCACTTGGTCCTTCCGTCAATAATCGTTAAATGTTATTTCATGAAATGACTACTGAAGTTTAAAGTAGTTACTTTTAGTCTCCATCAAGCTTAAAGTAGTCATTTTTTGTTCTTCTAATAATGTCTGTTAGAGGCCGTTTATTGCAACGATAACATGGTCAAACTAAAAATTAACACGTTATCAGTCTGTTAGACACATTAAGAACTAAAATCAATCACTTTTAAGTTTATTAAGGACTAAAAGTGACCACTTTAAACTTAGTCATGAGCTAAAGTTTAGGGACCAAGCCTAAATAAAACTACTACATATAGAGGTATTCAATATTATTAGCTAACTAGAATCCATTACTTTCTGGGAATGTTAATATAGAGGTATTCAATATTATTAGCTAATGAAATGGATGGCCACTTGAAACGGTAGTTCATAAATAAAGTCACATTTTTATATTGCTTTGTCTTCTCTAATTTTTTATTTTTTTCAGACCTATTGAGCAAGCCTTTTCATATGGAATTTTTTAAGCTGATTTAATTTGATTTTTTTTTTTTTACAACCACAATACAAATTACATTATCATTGATATTTTGACAATTTAAATTCTAACATAATTTTCTGTATTTGAACTTTAAAATTCTTAATTTTCCTTTATAACCTTAATTTGTTTAATTGTTAAATAATTTTTAATTAGATAGTAATATAAGCACAAAAAAATGGACAATAAAATATTCTATCGTATTTAAAATAAATAAAGGAAAAAGAAAAAGACAAGAAAATAAGATTAGGCTTGGGTCATGGAGGAGATCAAATTCTAGAAGACTAGAACTTGGGCTTGGACTCTGTTCCAGAAAAACCTCTATCCAGGCCTGAAAAAATTATATAACGCATCCGACAGAACATGTAGTCAGGCATTTAATTTTAACCACAAGATGCAAATCATCTCATCTGATTTTCTTTTTCATGGTCAACATTCAACAAGTTAACCACGTGCCTCTGCTAACTAGCCTAGATTGCGTAAGGGTAACACCAACTTGCCCGTTCACATGCTCATTGTTTAATAAAATCTCGCAATATCCAATTCTGTGCTTAAATAAATACAAGCACCACAACAAAACATTACAATAACAAGTAACATAGTGCTGACACATTACCACATTGGATATATATAATCAGGGACGGAGCTATGTTGAAGGTGGGAGGCCATGGCCCTCCTAAAATTAAATTTTTTTTTTAAATATATGTATAATTATTTTAATATTTTTAAAATTTAGTCTACAAAAATAAGAGTTGGCCTTCCCAAGTATTTAAATTAGTTCAATGATGCTCTTAAAAAAAATGGTCTAATAGTTATAGAAACAATTTTATTTTTCGCAATTCTATTTTTTATTATAAAATGTGCTCTGATATCTGTTAAATATTTGATAAAGTTTGACACTAAACATATTTGAATTTATCTTTTTCAACCCGTTATGTGGCGATTAACAAGTCATTGACTCATTAAAAAACTCTTGTCACTAAAACTACACACGAAATGTCTTTTTAGTTGTCACATAATAGGTTAAAGTAAGATAGTTTCAAATATGTTTGGAGCCTAACTTATTTCTCCAAGTTTTAGATCATTCATGTTTTTGCAAATTTCATTAGTTCAATTGAATGATTTTTTACTTACATTAGTATAAATTTGATAATTTGTACAGAAAATGAAACATTTTAAGAATTTCACTATGAAAATGGTAAAAATGAATTTTATTAAGTTTATGAAAGATCGCCATCAAATATAATTTTGATTGAAACTACTAAATTTTTTTTTTTGTTGGGTGTGTGTATATATATAAGTTATCAAATAAAAAAGTGTGTATATATGTGTGTGTATATAATAAAAAAAAGTGTGCATATATATGTGTGTGTAGGGGGGTTGTCTTGATAAATATATTAGTGCTGCAACTTAGCCCCCCAAACAAAAATCTTGGCTCCACCCCTGTATATAATCTAGTTGAGAGCATCCACATCAGTCCATGGATAGTCTTGCAAAATACATAAAGCAGCCTTTTTTACACATTTTGGCCAAAAAAACATCCACATCAGTGGATGTAAAATTGTGCAAAATATACACCCAACTGTGCAAAGTACACGGTTACTGTTCATATGTAAACGATTATTTTATTTTATTTTCTCTCTCCTCTATCAAACTACTTATCTTCCCCAACCATTACAACAACCCAGCGCACCAGAATAACCACCCTAGCACAAAGTATTAACCAAAATCAACTGAAAATTAACCCAAAATCAACTGAAAATTAACCCAAACACATCCACACAGACAAATCAACACAAAGATACACTTGCTCAAAAAAAAAAAAAAAAAAACACAGAGATACACAAACACACCCACACACAAACAAACCCAAATAGACAAACAACAAAGAGAGATCAATGCTTATCGGAACGATCGGTGCTTGATTGGAATGATCGAAGTCGTGGGTCTTGCTTGATCGGAGCTCGTGGGTATGGCTCTTGCCTGATCAGAGCCTGATTAGAGTTAGGGAGATACACTAACTGATCGGTACTTGTGGATCGGAGTTAGGGAGATCTTGGTCAAACCAACAGAGAGATAGATCGGTGCTTGTGGAGCGTGGAGCGTGGATCAACCGATTTCAGGATCTGGGTCGCCGAAGCTTGGTTCATGGATCAGCCGGTGAAGAAAGGATCTAGGTCGTGGAGCTTGGTTCGTGGATCGGCCGATGAAGAAAGGATCTGGATCGGCTGGTGAAGAAAGGACCTGGTGAAGAAGTGATCTGGGTTGGTAGTTTTTGAGAGAGAGAGAGAGGTGATCTGTTCAGAAAAGAGAGAGAGAGCGCGCGTATATAGGTAAAAGTAGTTGAGAGAAATAATAAAAAAAATTGAGAAAAATGAAGATTTTATTGAAATATCTTGTAAAATAGATAAACTGATGTGGATGTTTTGTAAAAGTGATAGTGTAAAATAGAAAGAGTAGGTTTTTTCATGTAAAATAGACAGAAAATTTAGAAGAACTGATGTGGATGCTCTAATGTTGTTAACTAAAACATAGCACTCTCTGTAGGGAAGTTGTTTCACACTTCCTTATACATGCTTTTTACATATAATGTCTATACTTTTATATCAAGAGTCCACCTTTTTTTAAACAGTTCACATTTAATCAAAGCCTTTCTCTATGAGTCTATGCTTTACATGGTTAAAATCTAGAATTTGCGATCATTCTTTTTCCTTCAGCAAATTAGTTGTAATCTTACAAGTAACAGTATGCATTATATATTTTCACTCCCCGACAAAAGAATTTGGCAAAATCTGTTGTTTTTTCCTAAACCTTAGTCCATGAACGACCACTGAGTGATCACTTTTGGTCCTTCCGTCAATAATCGTTAGATGTTATTTCATGAAATGGCCACTGAAGTTTAAAATAGTTACTTTTAGTTTCTATCAAGCTTAAAGTAGTCATTTTTTGTTCTTCTAATAATGTCTGCTAGATGCTGTTTAATGCAACGATAACGTGGTCAAACTAAAAACTAATACGTTATCACTCTATTAGACACATTAAGAAATAAAATCAATCACTTTTAAGTTTATTAAGGACTAAAAGTGATCACTTTAAACTTACTCATGGGCTAAAGTTTAGGGACCAAGCCTAAATAAAACTACTACATATGATTTTGAACTCCACAAAAACAGAGCTAATTCTCCACTCTGTTCACTAAGGGTCATGTCCACCAGCTTTGGGGATGTAACTGCAAGCATTAAGGCTAGAAGGTAGTACTGGTGCTCTATGTTGTGCATATGGCACCTTGTTAATTTGCACCAAATATTGATTTCATTTCAGCCGTAAGCCTCGTGGCTCGTAGACGTAGCATCAATAGGTTTGATGGATAAAATCAAGGACACAGATAGCCACTTTTGCAACACTCAAGAAAGTTTTCTTCCAGAAGAACATTTTTTAGTTATTAATAAACAAAAAGGGTTAAAGGCTTGTTGATAAAAGGGTTTAAAATTGAACTAATGAGTAACACACGAACACCCCTCTATCATTACGGCTCGGCCTTTATAAGATGCTGCTTCCATTTGATTATTATGTTTTTGTTTTTTTGCAACTTATTTGTGTTATTTTTAATACATTTGTGAATTAGTTTAAGTCACAAAGTAAGTTCCGAATTCAAATGTTATTATTTGTCATCTGAATCAATGTGGATAGAAGAAGTTCCTCCGTGTCTAGCTAGTACTATTGGTTCTGACGTATCTGATTAATTTCAAGTAACACAAGTTAGTAATATTTTCATCCAAAAGAAAAATCAAAAGTTATTATTTGTTAACTACCAAAGTCGAAAAAATTCTCCAATATTTTGAAGGATTTTAGGCACCAAAAGCTAGTTACGTACACACCGTATGACATTTCCATATAATTTGTCATAAACTCTCTTCTATTTTAACTAAAGCTAGCTAGGTACACACCATAGTGCATTTCCATAAACTTGGTCAAAAACTTTCTATTATTTTGAAGGATTTTAAGCGCCTAAAGCTAGGTACACACTATATTCAAGCGCCTAATGATCAAAATTTTGATCCGCAGAAAGATATTTTAAGATGAATTTCATTGTAGAATATAATATTATCCAACACTCTTAAATATTGCATTTCCAAGATTTGTTTAAAAATAAAATAAAATGTTTCAATAACAAGTTCTCATCAATAATTGCGAGAGAACAAACTCAATGATTATACACTTACACCAAACCCGGAAAAGATCAATTTGCCTAGGGACTACATACATAATAATCATACCTATGATTATTAGTGTGAATGAATTTGGTGAACACACTTTAAAGTGGATAAAGAGAGAGATGTACTAAAGACCCTACTTTATTCTAAAATTATTTAAGTTGTGGTAGGGACCCTAAAGACTTTGTATGTATGTTGGAACCTACTTATGTCACTCGAAGAACAGAGTGAAGATAAATATATTAGAAGAGATAAATTAACTTTTCTTAGTGTCCTCTATGGGGCTTTCGAATGCCCTCATTGAATTGGATATTTCTTATTGTGGTTTCTTAAAGTACATCCCACTTTGTGCGGACAAAATTGGGAAATGCCCCATTTGGGTAAAAATAGCAGCATAATGCCCTTTTCTCCAAACTATATAGGGAAATGCCCCTTTTTTGTAACTCGATTTTCTCAAAATCGAGTTAGGCCCTATAACGGCGTTTTTTAAGAGCCTATAGTGACGTTTTTAGGACCTATAGTGGCGTTTTTTAACTCGATTTATAAGAAATCGAGTTATAGGTAAAAAAAATTAAAAAAATTGCCTATAACTCGATTTTATGGAAATCGAGTTACAAAACGTCACTATAGATCCTGAAAATGTCACTATAGGTCCTTAAAAACGCCGCTATAGGGCTCCAGAATTTTTTTTTTTATAACTCGATTTTGAGAAAATCGAGTTACAAAAGAGGGGCATTTCCCTATATAGTTTGGAGAAAAGGGCATTATGCTGCTATTTTTACCCAAATGGGGCATTTCCCAATTTTGTCCCACTTTGTGCCCCTATGGATGATTTTTTTTTTTTTTTTTTCTATTGCAAATGATACGTACCTTACTTGGTATCAAACATGTATTCAAGAAAACGAATTGGTGTGCGGATGCCTTAGTTGCTCAGAGCTTTCTTCTTAATACATGGTGAACAAAAGAAAAAGAGAGAGAAAAGTTTGGAGAGAGAGAGAGAGGTAGGATCCCAAAAAAATGAAAAAAACTTCGTCCATGTACCTTTTCTTTAGCTAATTCTACGTCTTAGTTTGCCTATGATCACACCTATTTTCATATCTAATTTCACGGACAAAATGGGCTTCTGCCATTTTCAAGCAAATTATATAGGAAAATGCTCCCATTTCCAAACTAAATAGGAAAATGCATATCTTTTAAAACTCGATTTTTGATCAATCTAGTTAGGCCCTATAGTGGCGTTTTTAAGGACCCTATAGTGACGTTTTAAGGACCTATAGTGACGTTTTTTAACTCGACTTCATTGAAATCGAGTTATAGGCAATGAAATCAACTTATAGTGGCGTTTTTTTTACCTATAACTCGATTTCTTTGAAGTCGAGTTAAAAAACGTCACTATAGATTCTTAAAACGCCACTATAGGGTTTCAAAAAAAAAATTTCTAACTCGATTTATCAAAAATCAAGTTTTAAAAGAGGGGCATTTCCCTATTTAGTTTGGGAAGGGGGGCATTTCCCTATACAATTTGCTTGAAAAGGGCAAAAGCCCATTTTGTCCCTAATTTCACAATTTGTTACCTTATTTGATTGCGAGTAATTAATGAAAAGTTGTGGATCTATATAATCAATAGTAGATAGGAAGTGTCCACAACTCACAATCACACAAATTAACAAGTTGTAAAATTAAGAGTACCATTGAGCGTCCCTATAATTATTTGTTCCTTTTATTATTTTTGAGTGACGCTTTTTAGCCCAAACATCCAAATTTCCTAAAAAATCAAAAAGAACATTTGGCTTCCTATAATCACAAGGGACAATCTATAATTTCCTACAAGAAATGGGGTTCAATTCAATAACACTTTTTTAACCATACTTTCGTGGGACATCATCATCATGGATACACTCACAAAAAAATTATATTAAAAGAAAATTGCCTACGTACTACATATATCATCATACCAATTATTGTTATTTTTTATTTGATAAACTCAATAAACACGGAGAAAATGGGCAAATGCCCCTTTCAAAAAAAAAAAATCTAGCATTTTTCTCTCTTTCCTAAACTAATTAAGGAAATGTCTTTCTTTTGAAACTCGATTTAAAAAAAAAAAAAATCTGGAGTCCTATAGCGGCGTTTTTAAGAGCCTATAGTGACGTTTTAAAGACCTATAGTGGCGTTTTGTAACTCGATCTTCATAAAGTCGAGTTACATGCAATTTTTTTTCTTTTTTTTTTACCTATAACTCGACTTCATGGAGATCGAGTTACAAATCGCCACTATAGGTCCTTAAAACGTCACTATAGGCTCCTTAAAAATGCCGCTATAGAGCTTAACTTGATTTTGAGAAAATCGATTTTCAAAAGATGGGCATTTTCCTAATTAGTTTGAGAAAGATGGCAAAATGCTGGATTGCTTTTTTAAAAAGGGTAAAGGCCAATTTTTTCCCAATAAACACATCTTAGAATTTCTTTGTTTAATTTAAATGTTAGTTTATGTAAAAAATTTCAAAGCTTTACATTTTCTAAATACAGTTATACTTTTACATGGTTGATTTTTTAAATAAAATAATTCATGAAAATAAGTTAAGAGACTAATTTCATTCTAAATTTCTAATTTAGGATAATATATTTACTCATTTATTATCCCTCAAAAGCAAATATGATTTCATCAAAAAGTATCAAAAGGTTACCCAACAATATGATTTTACCAAAAGGTATAAGGTTACCCAACCAAAGTCGAAAGTCCTTCATTTTTCTTTTCTGAAAATAAACGAGTTCAATTCTCAATAAAATTTTGATAGTAAAATAAAATAAGATAAGATAGCACAATTATAACAACATAATGTTGTTTAAAATATCTTTCTGTTCCCATGCATTTAACATTGAGATTTGTTTTCATATATATATAAACAGATCATCTTTATTGTTACAACTTGTAAGATATTTGAAAATAAAATAATGCATTCAAAATTCAAATTATAAAGATTTGAATCTTGATATCTTGGAAATATAGAAGTGTCAACCAGTTGAACTACAAAATTCTTGAATTTGAACTACAAAAATCTCGGTAAGGATTAGAGACTCATTCCAATTCAGTTCTAACAGATAATGGATGTTGTAACTTCTGCATTGCATAACTTGACAGAGTCAGTACAGAATCTTACGAATACTAGTCAACAATGGCAATAGAGGCCTACTTCTCCAGTGAGACAACTTGCTCCAACAAATTCTACTCATCAAGAATTAGCTTTAACAACCATTCCGAAAACTGTAAGCCTTGAATTTCGTAAATTTAAGGGAGAAAATTCATTGGTTTTACAAAGCTCATCAATTCTTTTGGCTGTACAACAATCCACCCAATCAGAAGATTCTCTTGACCTCATATCATATGGAGATAAAGACTTAGTCTGGTTCCAAGATGCTAAAGAATCATATAGTTCACGAGTTGGGACGCTAACATGTCAGATTTAGGGTATTAGCTTATGATGACCCAATGGAGATCTCAACTAAGTTGAGGCAAATTAGTTCTGTGATAGTTGCAAACACAATTTGAGACATTATACAATAGAATCAAGTGCTCTCAAAAAAGCACATATTAAGTTGTTTCTTGAGTGGATTGAAAAATGAAATTAGGTTTCAAGTGAGAATGTTGAACCCTCACAACTTGTGTGCAACATTTGATCTTGCCAAGATCCAAGAGGAGTATCTGCAAGCCAGTAAGAAGGATAAATCATGGAATGAACTTTCAAGAAGTTCAATTCTTGGTCCACCACCAATAACCAAGAATGAATCTAGAGGTGCCAGGTTACCAATTCAGAAAGTATCTCTTGACTAGATATATTTGAATATAACAGAATACATTTAAAATATGAATCGATGCAGTATGAGAGTGTTGTTTTTAAAAGAGAGCTCCTATTTATTAGCAAATCTTGAACTGATCTTAACTGCTATAGTTCAATAACAATTATCACTTTTTAAATTGAAAAGTAATATTTATCATTAAAACAGAAAAGTTTTTTAAGCTTATTTTTTTTCACATATAATCAAATAGAATAAAAAATATTTAGGTATAGTGGGATTTGATTAGTTTCTTCCAATATTTCAATAATTTTTCTAGTTAAAATTGTAAGTTTTAGTGTTCTATTTTATAGACAAAATAGAAAGACAATAAAAGTGGTATAGTGATTTGATTATGCTAATTGTGTTTACAAATATGAAAATTGCATGTTATAGTGATTGATATATATATAAGTATGTTTCATGCCTACTCAAGAATGCTAATATTGTTTTGATTAAATAAAAATGCAAATATTATTGAATTATTTTTTTCACATTCTTGACTGTGTGTCATTATTATTTTTTTCTTTTGCTGGACTTTGTTTCAATGGTTGCAAAAGCAACAAAAATTGAGCAAGAGAAAAATATATTTCAAATCAATTTTTTTATGTAAATCTTAGAAAAATGACACTATAATTTTATTAACTTAAATAATTAATGTACCAATTAAAATAATTAATATAACAAAATAAATGTATTTATTCTATTGGTAATATTTTTAATTACTCCAACAACAGAACTATCCCATATTACCCTATCCAGATTCAAATCCTCCTATTTCTAACTACCAATGTATCCACACACACAAAAAGTACAATAACAAGTCACATAGTGTAGACACATATTATGATATAATGTAGCTAATGTTAACTAAAACATAGAGGAAAATTATTATTTCACTCTTTGTGATGTATAGCACTCCATAGTCCATACAATGTCCACACTTTCATATTAGATGTTAATATTTTATTTAAATATCCATATTTATCACATGAAGTATGAAAAAGTGTAAAGAGCACTTCTCTATTAGTATATACTTTACATGGTTAAAATCCAGTATGCAAAGTCAATCTTTTTCAGGTTTTTCCTTTAGGAAATCAATTGTATTGTTACAACTTACAAGTAACAACATGCATTATACATTCACCCCACTAAATAAATAATCTGGCAAATTAATTGTTTGTTCCTAAACTTTAGTATATAAGCCATTTTATTCTTTTAAAATTTTAAGTACTATCAAACTTAAAGTTACCACTTTTGGTCCTTCCATCAAGGTCCATTAGAGGCCAACTAATGGAACAATGAAATGACCAAAATAAAAATTGAAACGTGATACACGAATCGGTCAATTGTTTCCCGAGGTTTGTGTGATAGAGTGGCTGATTTATAATCCAAATGGGGTTTTTTTTTTTTGCTGTTTTAGGATTTAAATTGGCAAATATCCATGACAATGTACAGACTTGAAAGAATTGCAATTATTGGTGAATTTGTAAAGTCAAAAATTCTGTCTTGAAGCTGCTTGGATTAGCTATAAGAAAGATCTTACTTGTGTATGATTATAAGAGAGAATTGGCTTGATGGCTTCCATACCTATTGAGCTGAAAAGAAAACACACACAGAAAGGTATGACTCCCCAAACTTGTCGATATCTGATTTCGGTCCGAGGAGATCGATCACCTGTGAACTGTGATGGCAACATATGTGTTCCTTTCTCTATGGGAAGGAAAAGCAAAGTCCAAGACACTTAGAGAAGCAAGTTTACTGTAGTTTATTGTTTCTGCATTATTATTGTACAGAACGACTTGTAGTTCTTTGTTTCATTCTTTGTATAGTCTTTTTTACTTTTTAGTGAGAAAGGACAGATGTCAACAGGTAATTGGTACATTAGTTTGTCAAGTTGCTTTCTTTATAATGTGGATTAGCCTCGTTTCTGTTTTGATCCCTGCTTCTTGTATATAAGAGCAGAGCGTAATTATTTTGGTTATTAACCAGAGTTTACGAATTTCCTTATCTCCTTCTTAAAGTAGAAACCTCCATTGTTGAGAGCTTTCTTCTTGATACTTGGTGAACCAAAGAAAAAGAGAGAGAAGTTTGGATCTCCACCCCCCCCCCCACCCCCCCAAAAAAATAAAAATAAAAAAACCCTTCATTGATGTACTCTCTTTTAGCTAATTATAGGTCCCACTTTTTATATCTAATTTTATAATTTGTTAACTTGTAAAATTGTGAATAGTCAATAAAAAGTAGTAAATTTATATAATTAAAAGTAGGCAAAAAGTATTCATCACTCATAAACACGCATATGAGTAAGTTGTGAAATTAAAAATACCATTGGATGTGTGCCTATAATTATTTAGTCCTTATGTAATGTTTGAGAGATGCTTTTTAGCCAAAACATTCAAATTTCCTAAAAAAAATCAAAAGAAAAATTGGCTTCCTATAATCACAAAGGACAATCTATAATGTCCTACAAAATGGGTTCTATTCAATTATATCTCCTTACTCATACTTTCGTGGGACATCATCATCATAGATACACTCACAAAATTATATTAAAAGAAAATCGCCTAGGTACTACATATATCATCATACCAATTATTGTTGTTTAATAAACTCAATAAATCTTAGAATTTGTTTGTTTTAGTTTAAAATGTTAGTTTGTGTAATTTTTTAAAGCTTTACGTTTTTTATATACAATTATACTTTTACATAGTTGATTTTAAAATAAAAAAAAATTTAGTTACAAAATTGGTTGTAACTTAAGGTTACAACTTTATTCAATATCATTAATATTACTACATATTTTGAAAATCAAACCGTTAAATTACATGTTTTTTACACTCTTAATACACATGTCAAATTTTATGTCAATCAGATATTATTTACTATGAGATCTTTTAGATTATATTTTCTGAATAATTTTAAATTACAAAAAAATTGCAATTTAAATAATTAATTGATGACATATCTATTAACCTTTAATTTTCTAGAAATTTTGCATGCATGGAGAATATTAAAAAAATGTACACTAATGGTGGATTTGTCAAAATTCAACTCCAATAAAAAGATATTGAGTAATGTTGTAATTTTAAACTACAACCAATTTTGTAACTAAATTTTATCCTAAAATAAATTCATGAAAATAAGTTAAGAGATTAATTTAATTCTAAATTTCTAATTTAGGATAATATATTTTCTTTTTTATGCTAATAATAAATTTACTTATTTAGGGCACTAGCAATAGTGGTGCTAAATAGCTATATAGCTATTTTTAGTACCACTAAAACTCAAAATGTACCTTGCAATAATGCAGCCAAAGTAATATTTTTTGGCTTTACAACTACAGTGCACAGCTATTTTTGGCTATGCACGGTAGCTTAAAAAAAAAAAAAATTTTATTTTGCGTTCACACTACTTTTCTTATTTTTTTATTCTTTTTTCTGCATTTCATTCTGTGTTCACACTACTTTTCCTCTCTCCGTGTCTCAGTGCAGTGATTTGATGGTAGTTGTGGTTGTGTTTTGGTGGTTGAATGAAATATTATTTTATTGTAGTGTTTATATTATTTTATTGTGTTAAAAGCTAAAATAAAACAACTGCTGTTGGATGTGAGAATGTAAAATACATAAAGTGACTTTTTGTGGTACTAAAAAGTTAAAAATTTAGCTTACTGCTGTGGATGTTCTTAGAATCCCTCGTATTCACATATGATTTCATCAAAAATATGAAAGTCCTTTATTTTTCTTTTCTTTTTCTTTATTGAACCTAAATTGGGATTTTTTTTTTTTTTTTTTGAGAAAGAGAGATATATTTTCATATATAAGGAGATTAGTTGCAGGATAAGACATTTGAATACAGTAGAATACATTCAAAATACAAATTACAAGTGACAGAAAAATTTTCAAAGTTTAATTTTTATAAATATAATCAAATAGCAAGTATTTCTGATATAGTGGGATTTGATCAGTTTTAGATTTAAATCTGGGCCAAAATTTGAATTATCTCCTTTTTGCATTAGTCTCTAATTTTCCTCTTCAGCCCTAAAGATGCCCTTTCAAAATCCCATGTAATAAAACAGGGAAAAGAAAAGGTAAAATCCCTTTACAATAGAATTTGTGTTGCTAAGCATACTTGCAATCTGAAACAGAATATAAAAATGCAAATTAAAAAAAATATTCCCTCCAACAAAAAGCAAAGTAAATTAATCTGACCTACTTTTTTTTATAGAAAAAAGAAAATCATGAACAAGAAAGCATCCAAGAAGTTACTTTTACCCCAATCAAAATCCAAAATGGAAACCATTAAAGCACCCCATGATTGGCTTAACAAAAATTACACATAAAGCCTGACCCAGCTGACATTTCTGCAACAAAGAGCCCAGTAGATTCACTTCACTCTTACTTAACCAAAAAAAAAAAAGTAGATTCACTCTTAAATACATTACCACATAAAAAAGTTACAGTCCAAAAAGTCGCTTACAAACTTTAAGGATCTTGCCTCCCTTGTACCTCTTCTTCCCAGATCTTCTTGTCCCCTTACTATTGTCCCCAACTTCTTCATCATCATCATATTCATAATCATCAATAGGAGATACTAATGCCACAGACTGATCATGGATCCTACCATACCTCTCTGAAACTGATGAAGATCTTGTCATTGAGAATGCTCTTTTCACTGCAGACTGAAATCCAGCTGTAGTTGAAGAAACTGAGAGACTTTTTTTCAGTACCATGCCAAAGCTCCCTCCATTGCTATATTCTTCATCTTGTAAAGACTCTTGGGTTGTTTTGGTGTACTTTGTGTTGGTAGCTTTGATCTGATTGCTTTCTTCTTGGGCTTTAGATGTGTGGTCTGAGTCAGTGTTTTTTGTAGGTTTTTTTGGGGTTTGAAGGAATGAAGAAATATTATCAGCTGAAAAATCTACTGATCTTGATTTGGGGTTGTGGGTGTTAATGATTTTGATCTTTGCATAACCATTCATCTTTTTTTTTCTCTTCTTTTTTAGGTGGAGCAATGTCTATGCTAGTATTGAGAACTTAAGAGCCAGAAATACAGCTTGAGAAAGTGGAAAGGGTTATATATATATATATATATATGCAAAAGACTGATGAGGGCCCAATGAGGAGGGCCAATGATAGGATTTTGTGAGATGAAAAGGGTTAGAAAGTAAAGACAAGCTGTGGATGAATACTGGTAGATTTGGATATGGGGATAAAAAATGAAGTTTCCAGATATGGACATATAAAATGTAAAATGCTCGTATTATATATTGAAAATCCTTTTGAGCATTTCACATTATTATACGGTTTATACTCGCAAATTTTATCTTACCACACACGTCCATTTTCTTTAGTTTTAAAGTAACCAAAGTTTCTCCCAAAAAAAAAAAAAGTTTTAAATGAAAAAAAAAAATCAAATATATGATATGTTGCAATTGGTGAAATATAACTATAAATTCAAATACGAAGAATACAATGCATGATTTTTATTTGTAAAGAGAGTGAGGATATAAGGGTCCTAGCATTTTTTCTTATATATATAAATGCAATAGGATTTAAAACCTATAACATCTACTTTATGATGAGTTTATCAAACATAGAAATTGTAACTCTAAATGATTTTTTTTCCCTAAGAATAAGATAGGAATAACCTCATAAACTCCATGTGATTCATGCGTTTTTTTTCCCTTTAATTTTGTGATAAAACAATAATAAGATTATTTTTTTATATAATTTAATAGTATAATGGAAGAAAGAGATTTAAAATCTTAATAATTTTTTTAAATAAAAAAAGAGCATATTATTTCGTTAAATTACAAAACTCTATAATGAAATTTTATTTTAATTCAACATTCTTGTAAAATAACATTGAATATTTGACAATGCATTAATTACCTTGCTAAAAAAATTTAAGAGTTAAAAAACATGAAAATCTTGTGATAGATCATGTTTACCTAAGGATTATATCCATTGTAATTGGCAAGAAATGGCTGTCCTTATCATTGTTAACAATCCAAGCCCTAAATAATGAGAGTAATAGTGATTTTCATTCGGCAATTAATAGTCAGAGATGCAGACCTCATGTTGGATAATAACACAACCTTTTGATGAGAGAGGAAGGATGAATGAGTGGTCCAAAATTTAGGGCAAAAGAGAATGTCATATCGTTGATAATTTGACCAATTAAAGGCATTGAGGTGTCTCTAGGACCCATTATTAAGAGTACTGTCCTTCACAAAATTGGTGGCCAAACTCGATTGTTCTTTTTAGAAAATATATGATTCCTTATTGAAGTGTAGTAATCTTGAAGTTGATGGCCAAACTAACCTGTTTTTATAGAAAATGTAAATATGCAAAACTCCAAAAAATAGAAATTAGTATGAAAATGACTGAACATTTTTCCATATTGTCTTGATTAGAATGAGTGGGGAGGAGATCTAAATTCAACTTCTTTTCGCTGTATTTCTATTATTACAAACAATAACACTATTATTACACACAGTAACACAGTTTCAGTTAAAATTGTAAAAAATATGATTTTTACATAAAGTGTGTACGAGAGGTTATATTAAATCTTCATTTAGTCAAAAGTAAGTAAATAAATAAATACAATTGCTTTTTTTTTTTTTTTTTTTGACTTAAGACTAATAAAGTAATGTGTACATAATGCACGTGTCCTTGTTTAGATTATGCGTCACATCACATGTGACAAATATAGGGCATGACTTTCGCTATTTGAATTATTGAATGTTCAATTATACGACCAATCAAAGGAAAAGGTTCCACTGAATAAAGTTGTTTATAGAAAATTTGAATTCTGGTTTGCCCAACAAAGAATGCATGCACATCTTGAACTTGAAGGGGTTCATTTTCACATGTTGTGGCCCATGTGTGCTGCATTTAGAAAACGTGGTAACAGGATTTCTTAAATGCCAAATTCATTTTTCAAGCAAGGATGCAAATCCAGAAGGCACCGGCAACAATGAATGTATATGTGGGTGTGATGAATTAGATTGTATGAAATTGTGATGAGGATTCTAATTACGGATTGTGCTCGGCCACTCTTGATTCACCAAATTTAGCAACCGAAAATATTTGAAAAGAAATCTACGAATCACTTTGAGGATGAACCAATGAGATTAGTCAAGGGGTTTTGATGATTAAATTAGAGAGTATTACAAAGAAGAAAATAATAGAGTTTTAGGAATATATTTTGTGCATACTGTCATCTGTAATCTCTCCCCCAAATCTAGAATAGGCCTAATCGTGGTTGTCAAAATCAGGATTCTACGTAAGATCGTAGGAGGTAGGTGGGATTGTGTATCGTAGGATCAAATTGTGAATCGTAAGATCCTACATTATTTGAGGGGGAAAAAAAAACAAATTGGTATGTTAAATAATAACATAAATTATACATTCATAAAAAATAAAAAATTTGCATCAATTTGATGTAATTACCATGCATCATTACATCCATTTGTAAGCATCATTTAAGACAAAATCTCAAAACGTAACACTCTATTGGGATGTTATTTTTTGTTTGTTTTCAACTAACACTCTATCTCGCTACATTAGAATAACAAAACTTGATTTATTGGAATATTATTTTTCATTTGGGTCTAACTGAACCTTTTGTTAAGTTAAAAAAGATTACAAGAAACCAAAATCATTTGGAATTGTCAGAATCGTACGATCCTGAACGATCGCTAGGATCCTTGAAAGATTTAGATCGTTTTGGGCAGGTAAGATCGTAAAATCGTAAGATCGTAGGATCCAGATCGGGATTTTGACAACCATGGGCCTAACATCTCATCATTCTCTAAATAGGATAAGAAGAGATAGGGATGAGTTGTTATCCCTTGTAGAGGGCCGAATCCTATCAAATAGAATCAACTAATACGATTAATGGTAAATGAGTGCAAAAAATGCTAAATCGAGAAGCAATGAGTTTTGTAGATAATAGACACTTATATTTAGGTGATTGTACTGGTGGACAGCTTACCATTGCAACTACATTGCCCCAAGCTCGGCCCCTCTGTTGCTGTTAACCAAGTCGACCGCTAATAATATAGGTTGACTTTGTGTTAAATCTACTTTGAGGTAATAGTTTGTGAATAAAGAATATTCACCATGGATAAAAAGTGACTCTAATTTATAAATAGTGAACACCAATAGTTTCAAATCTCACCATATATTAAAATAATAATAAAATAAAAAATTTTAACTTCAAACTTATTTGAAGCTATATTAAATAATACATAGTTTTATAATTTTCTATGTAATGAGTTGGAAAAAATAGTTTCAAACAATTTTAAAGCCAAACTTTGTCAAAAATAAAGCTTTATTATAGTTGTTAACTTTTTTCTTTTTTAGAGAGAAGATGATAGTTGTTAACTTGGTATCATTAAAAACACATATAATTTATTTCCTAAAAGAAAACACATGTAATTTATGTAAATAATAATTACTATTTGCAAGGCAATGAATGTAAGGAATTTCTCCAGCCGACTTAGACTTTATTAATGTTCGTTATTAATGTTATTAATTAACTAATTATTATTTCAAACTCCGGTCAAACCTAAATACTCTCTGAAAATGAAATATCCCATAACTCTCTCTCACTAAACTCACTTCACTCACCGTCATTCACAACTCGTGTTTTTTTTTTTCACAGATCTCTCTCTCTTTCTCTCTGAGATATTAGGGTTTTTCTCTCTCTAAAACCATCACGAAAATTCCAGTGCCTCGAGCTAGGTTCTCGAAGATTCTTCGCATCGCAATCTCTGAAGTTCCGGATCGAAGAGAGAGCTTCGTCTTCGACCGAACTCTGTGCGAGCTTTACTCAATTTTTTTTTCCTGAGCTCAGCGTTTGCAGCTGAGAATTCGCGGTGAGAACGGATTAAGGTACCGATTCAATCACACGCATGAAAAAATGTGCGAAATTTGCTTGCATTTTGAGCTAAATTAGATTGTGCTTGGTTGCGTAGAAGAGTTTAGATCTGATTTATGCGTTGTAAAATGTGTGGAATTTACTTAGTTTGAGCTAAATATGCGATTTTTGAGATTTTCAGAGAGAAAGATTTGAGGTTCTGATTCAATCGTACGCATGAAAAAATGTTTGGAATTTGCTTAAATTTTGAGCTAAATTTGCATGTTCTTGATTGTGTAGAAGAGTTTAGATCTGATTTACTTCGTTTGAGCTAAATATGCGATTTTTAAGATTTACAGAGAGAAAGGACTGAGGTTCTGATTCAATCCTACGCATGAAAAAAAATGTTCGAAATTTCCTTGAGTTTTGAGCTAAATTTGCATGTTCTTGACTGTATAGAAGAGTTTAAATCTGATTTACGTGTTATAAATGTGTGAAATTTGCATAGTTTGGGCTAAATATGTGATATTTGAACTATGCATGCAATTTGGATCTGCTTTTTTTGGTAAGAATTTTGCTTAATTTGAGCTGACTATGAAAGTTTAAGCTTTCTGGAGAGTTTGGATCTGCTTCTCTTGTGAAACTTGTATGAAATTTGCAAAATTTGAGCTAGATTTTGATGTTTTGAACTCTGATGTATGGTTTTGATACTGTTTTAATGTTGAAAAATGTTTTACATTTGTGTTATTGGAGCTGAATAAGTTGGTTTAAGATTTATGCAGAGTTTTGGGTACTTTTTTGTTGTGTGTGGAAACTGTGTGAAAGATTTTAATTGATGCTATTGCTAAGTAAGCGAACTGTGAACCATATGTAGAGTTTTCATCTGGCTTGGGTGAAGAAGAGTGATGATAGAGAAATGGCGTTAAAGGTTCCAGCTCCTGAAGCTGCTGAGATTGCAATTGGGTCCATTGGGCGTGGGTATGATATATCAGTAGATCTAAGGCTTAAGTACTGCAAAGGGGATTCAAAGGAGTCCCGGTTGATTGAGATTGATGAAGATGAGGGTCGTGAGATTGTTTTGCCTGGTGGGATTTTTATCCCAAAAGTCTCCAAATCAATCAAATGTGATAAAGGGGAACGCACGCGGTTCAAGTCAGATGCTCTATCTTTCCAACAGGTGTGGTTTCTTTACCAACTTCTTGATAAGTATGTAGCATTATTGTTGAGCTAGTTAATTCAGAATCTGTTACATCACTTCTTTGCCTTGTTGTCCAAAAGATATTCTCATAAGATCTTTAATGGTAGTACTACGACACCAATGCCTTGTGAAGGGGAGTGTTAAATGATTAATTATTCTACTTCATCAGCTCAAAATTTTGGGAGTTGTGGTAATTTATAAAATTTAAGGGTGAGCCTCTTAAACTACTACAAATTTCTTATTATGACTTGTGTTGGGCCAGGAGGACACAGAAAAAGGCAAGTAAAATTATCCAATGAAGCTATCCCTTTGAAAACTTATGAAGCATGATCATTAGATGGATCATGGATGCATGTTTCTTTCTTGTCTATTGGAATATATATTATAACTTGTAAGTAGTTTTTGTAATTAATGATGAGGAACCTTGGTCCCAATTAGTGAGGCTGGGCCAAACCGCAGATGGAAACTCTTTGAGAATGTATCAAAATCATGTAATTATTCAAGAAAAATGGTATAAAATTCCATGTTTTACTCTACTTCCTCACACATTCAGGTTTTACCTGATATTTTTCAGATTTTGAAGCCTGATTATATTATTACCAAAATCTAAATTTGTCAGTGAGATATTGTACACTCCTAAAGGGTAAGAGTTCGCCAACTTAGATTGGGATTCTGATAATGATAATGGAAAAAGGACCTGTAGAAGTCACTGTTAGCGTAAACTAATCTTGATATGGATTATTAGCCCATTTACTTAATTTTTGGGACAAAGTTTACTGTCAGGCACTTCAAAATTTAAAAACATCAGGCTAATAAAATAATAACTTCATACTTAGTAATTTACTTATAGCATGACAATGTTAACACACACGGGAAAGAACAGTAGATAGCTCAATTCATATTAACCTGTCCCTTTTCAACTTTAGTGCAAAATCCTAACCTCATTATTGCCTGTGATTCTGATTGGTTGGGTTCGGGATTCAATTAATATTTAAAAAATATTTTTAATGATGAGGATTTTTCAGATTTGCATACTGTTTACTACATCAATTATTAGTTGTCTCCACAAAATATTTTTGTATATTCATTTATGTGTATTTGTCTTACAATAATAACAATAAAGTATAACAAATTTCTTATCAATTTTAAGGTCTCTTGACATCACTTGCTTTCACTATGTTCCCCAGATGTCAGAGCAGTTCAACCAGGAAATGAATTTGACTGGCAAAATTCCTTCGGGCCTCTTCAATACCATGTTCGAATTCTCAGGTAGTTGGCAGAAAGATGCAGCCAACACTAAGACCCTTGCTTTTGATGGGGTGTTCATCACGCTATATACAGTTGCATTGGAGAAATCTCAGATGGTACTCTGTGATCATGTTAAGAAAGCAGTCCCTTCATCATGGGAACCTGCTGCACTGGCAAGGTGAAATTTCCTTAATTGTGTTTTCAACTGAGCAATGGCATTGTGGTTGTTCTGATGCCAAGCTCAATCTTGACAGCTTTCTGTCTGTGAGAACTAGTGTTTGATTTCTGGTCGTTCAGGATGAAACTATTGTATTATCTGTGGTGCAACTATATTCTTAGGAAAGTGTTTTTCTTTTTTGGATAATTCAATAGTTGGGGGGGTGGGGGATTTGAACCTTGAACGTTTCCATTGGAAACGCTAGGAAGTGCCAGTTGAGCTATGAGGCTCTTGGCTGGGTAAGAGTTCTAAAAAATGTTTGGAAAGGAAACAAAACAGCATTAAATAATAACCATGGTCCAATATGTGTGATCTTAATACATAGTGTCCAAATATTCTATATTTTTTTCCTGTGTGCTTTTCCTTTACCTTTTGGTTGTGGTCTTTACAATGCCAAAACCAAAAATGCATAAATATGTTTTACAGTATATTTTCCTTTGTTAGGAGAAATCTCAATGAAGTTACTCATTGTTTTCCTTTCTAGAAATTTGTTTCGTCTTCATGAACTGTTTAAAAAGCATGTCTGTCTAGCATCCATAGACCGTTAGAACAACTTTGCTGTTCCCTCTCTCCTCTATAGTGATTATGAAGGATATTCAGCATGGGCAAAATTTCATTAGTATCATCTTAAGCAGGAGATTGTTGTACCATATGCCTTCCTGAGTCTTTATTTGTAACAAGTTGATGATTGGTTTTGGTTGGTCTCAATAACATGGAGGAATAAAGAAAATTTTCTTTTTGGATTTATGCCATCTTGAAAAGTTCTTCTAAAATAATAAGAAACCATATATTTATCCATATGTAGTAGATTGCATGATCAACTATTATTTCATGAAAAAATCAATGAGGTCTGTTAAGTGTTATCTCAGAACTCTCCCATTAAAAAAGAAAAAGAAGTTGACTGATCCACCTGTTCAAAAACAACTCAAAATTGTTTTTATTTTTATTTTTTATAATTATTATATTTATAATTTTTTAAAATATAATCTTTTAAAAATAAATATTTTACTGCCCTTAATGTTTTTAAGTTTTCTGGAGCTTCATTTTCAGTGGAGAGAGAGAGCACTATTTCATTGAAAACCATCTCTTGCGGAAACAGAACTTTTGGGTTGTGTTTTAAAATTAAAGTTTCTAATATATTTCATGCTGGACTTTTTGAATTAGTATCAATTCTAGTTCAAATTTCACTTTTCACCTTTGTGGATTTGTAGTCGCTTGCAAGCAAGAGGTTATATGAGTAATCAATTTGCTCCATCACCTTTTTTACCTTAGCATTTTTTGACATGATGCTGTCACTATAATAAGAAGTTTAATGTACATCACACATTATCTATGCTTATTTATATTTGATCTTATACGCCAAATGCTAGTACGTGGACTGAGTTTTTTATTTTTATCTTTTTTCATCATTCCAGATTTATTGAGACATTTGGTACCCATATTATTGTTGGAGTGAAGATGGGAGGGAAGGATGTAATATATATGAAGCAGCAGCATTCATCAACTCTTCAACCTGCTGATGTGCAAAAAAGATTGAAAGAGATGGCAGATAAAAGGTTTTTAGATTCAAATGGGCAAAATGGCATGGCTATGGAACAAGTGTACCAGAATGAAAAGGTTTGTGACAATTTTTCTCATGCTAGTAATTTTAATTCTAAATTTTATGTTTGAGCATTTGAATTGTTATATTGTATTGTTAAATCATTTGTATTTCCTTAGATCCCCAGAATTTTATTTATGACTGTTATTCTCTATAAATTTTTAGGATTGTTGCTAAGATTTATGAAGAGAATTTCTTTCTTTCTTAGATCTTAGTTTTGCATTTTGTTCTCATTTGAGATGCTTGCTTTTATACCACTTGTATACAAGGTTGTAGTCCTTTCTGTGAAACTTTAATAAACTAAATAAAAATTATTCAGATGATTTCTTATGGTGTCCCACTTCTCAGGCTTAGACAATAGAAAAGTTTATCTTAGTCCAAAATGCTTGATTATTTAATTCTCTTTCCACAAAATAGGCTTCTATGAGATGAAATCTCTTTGACTAATAATCACTGGACACAAGTTCATTGCTAACAATAAATTGGAATGGCAGTGTTTCTTTCACATGCAGAATGATCATCAGTACGACAAGAAGAGGGGGGGGGGGGGGGGGGGGGGGGGTGGGGAGGCTTGCAAATTATGTATGTAAATATGGATATTCATCCTCATAACATAGAATCATTTTTGGATATTGGAGTTTGGTCTTTGTTGCTTTCTGCTCATGTACATTGTCGTGTGGCTAGAATTTTCCTGTTTGACATTTGAAATCCTACTAATAAGTTGGTAATGTGGTTTGATTCATTTGCAAACTACTTTTTGAACCATTTAGGGGAGTAAAACAAGATTATTTTGTAGATTTCTCATTTAAGGTGTCTTATCTAATCATTTTTGTTTCAGTTTGAAATCAGGGAGCAGCGGCTGAGGTTTGTAGGCATTAGTCCATCAAGTTCTTATTCACACAAGGAGGTGTGTTATTTTATACCGTTCTTAATAGCCTAGTTGAAAGAACTCTGATAAAGGGTTCAAAAACGATATTATTTTTGATATTGTACAAATTTGTTGAATTAGTTTAATTTCAGGATATTGTAAGCATATGCAAGAGGAGAGGTGGAGGTGATAATAGACACCTACCTCATAATGATTGGTTGCAAACTGTCCAGTCTGAGCCTGAAGTGATCTCAATGTCCTTCATCCCAATTACGTCTCTATTGAATGGAATACCGGGGAGTGGATTCTTGAGCCATGCCATAAATCTTTATTTACGATGTGAGCATTATCCTTCCTATGTTTGCATATATATTGCATTAATGCTTTTTAGATGAATCTCATCATTCCATGTCATTTCTCTGGTATTCATAACACCAACCTCTATTGAAAGTTGAAACTATTAGAAAAGCAAGCATTGTATATATAAATGATTAATAATATTATTGCTACTGTAGTTTTCTTGTACATAACACACATCCGGGAAAAAATTACATAGGTAGGTCTCTCTGCTGTATCTTGTTCCTACCTTAACTTTTTAACACAGTCTTGCTTTGACCTTTAACCTTGGAAAGGCCTTTGGTTTTCAAAAACAGAATAGGCAGAGAAATTGAGAACTGGCATTAAGAAATTTTATTTTGTATTCTTTAATGCCCTTTAGACCAATATTTACAAGTTATAAATGATAATATTTGCAACAAGGGAGATTTAAGCTACTGTATAAAATATTAGGAATTTATTTTTTCTGTTGAATTTGGACTCTCAATCAAATATTCCTGAGAACTTATTTGGCTTAGACATATGTGTTGTCGATTGGCTCAACATGTTGGTGAAGTGCAACAGAATGAACCAGAAAAGGGGTGATTATTATTATTTTTTTTAAACAGTTTTTTTTTTTTTCGATAGGTGGGGAAAAATTATATGAAAATAAATTATATATCAGAAGAAATGTTCTCTCTGATGAATCTTTACACATCTTACCATAGAAGCATTTTTTTGGCCAGAAGCAACACTGAAAGGCACATTTTTTTTTTTTTTTTTGAGAAGAAAAAGGCACGTTAATCCTTTATGCTGTCCCATTATTGAGCAAGGCATAATAATTTCATTATTGTTAACCATTCTTGGTGTGAAGTCCACCTCTCAAAACTTCTTTTGTGGAACCTTACATATAGGTTGTGAAGAAAATGCTTACAGATGGTTTCTACAAACACTTTTAGTTGAATGAGAAATTCATTGCAGTTCTTTTATTAAGTTAAACAATTATGTTTTCGGTTGACAATTGACAGTTTACATTTTGATTTGCAACTGACACACAATGATACAAATGTACAGTAAATTCTGCCTTTCAAATATATGTGATAGTTTTGATTACCTAGTTTTATCCTGTGGCGTCTGTTCTTGCAGATAAACCTCCAATCGAGGAGCTCCACCAATTTTTGGAATTTCAGCTGCCCAGGCAGTGGGCACCTGTGTTCAGTGATCTTCCGCTTGGTCCACAACGGAAACAACAGTGCAATGCATCTTTGCAGTTTAGCTTTTTGGGCCCCAAGCTTTATGTGAACACCTTACCGGTAATGCATTTGAAGTTTTCTTGTTTTCTGTTTGATGCATTTGAAAATTTGATTATAAGGGTGTTATGCTTATAGGTTTCATGCCATCTATCTTCTTTCAGGAAGTACATATTTTTTGCAATATGATTCACTCCAACTTTGAGTTCCAAGTTGTAATTATCTTTAAATCCAAGAAAAGAAATAAATTTGGATCGTTGTCTTGTTTGATAATGAAGTAGTACGGTTATAGATAATCCATATTACTCTCTACTTGGTTAGAAACAAGTCCTAGACTTCCCCATAGCAATAAATGACTTTGTTCTGAGATTTCTTTTTCAGAGAAAATGCTGTCTGGTCTTAATTGACCTCTGTCATTTATTACTTCATATTTAGCATGTAATGTCGTTCCTCAAAAAAAAAGAAAAAAAAAGAATGTGACGTACTGACAATAAAATGAGTATTTGGGATGTTTTCATTTGTTTTCTGCTGAATTGTAACTAGTTTTTTATTTATTGAATGGTAGGTTGATGTAGGTAAGAGGCCAGTGACTGGTCTCCGCCTTTATCTAGAAGGTAAAAGGAGTAACCGTCTGGCTATCCACTTGCAACACCTCTCATCTCTTCCCAAAATCTTCCAACTTGAAGATGATTCCAGTGGAAACTTCCGCCAAGAGTCCAATGATCGTAAATACTATGAGAAAGTTCAATGGAAGAACTTCTCTCATATCTGCACTGCTCCTGTGGAGTCCGACGAGGATCTTTCAATAGTAACTGGAGCCCAATTACAGGTTGAAAACTATGGGTTTAAAAAAATTCTCTTCCTGAGACTCCGTTTCTCGAATGTTTTGGGAGCTACAGTTGTGAAACATCCTGAGTGGGATGGATCTCCAGGGTTGGCTCCTAAATCTGGACTTATTTCAACACTAATCAGCCATCATTTCACAACAGTTCAGAAGCCACCTCCACGGCCAGCTGACGTGAATATAAACTCTGCCATTTACCCAGGAGGCCCTCCAGTACCCGTCCAAGCTCCTAAGCTTCTGAAATTTGTTGATACAACAGAAATGACAAGGGGGCCACTAGAAACTCCCGGCTATTGGGTTGTCTCTGGGGCTAGACTTGTTGTGGAGAAGGGCAGGATTTCGCTCAGGGTTAAGTATTCTTTAATAACTGTTATATTACCTGATGATGATGATGATGTGGAGGAGCTATAGCTGATTCTTTTGTTCTTTTCGGTTTTTTGCCTTTTTGGGCTTCCCTTGAAAAGCAAAAAAAGGGATTGGGATTCAAAAGTGGATAAAATGAAAAGATTGAGATTTAGAGATGGAGTTACAGTGAAACATAGGTAGTATCAAGTATGTATTGAAACCAAAATCATTTATTGTGAGAATAGATGGAGTTCAAGAGAAGTGAGGCAGAGGGGGTTAAAGCGTGAAAGTTGAAAGTCGACAGGTGAGGTCGATGTTGTATCAATCTGTATTTGTCTTATTTTTTCTACCTATGATGTGAGTTGGCTTTTCAATCTAGATTCGTACTGCAATATAGCAGTGGCGTTATAACATGCTTAACAGCTCAATGTTCAATCTTGGGTATTGCAGAAGTTGCTGCCATTGGTGTTCATTGTGTCTGTTAAAGCCCAGGTTCGTGCAGGTAGGTTTGTTAAAAAAAAAAAAAAAAAAAAAAAAAAGTAAAAATCACAAATCAATGTGGGTAGCACTGAACAAAATGGAATTTTTGTCGAAGGGTCACATTTAGCTTTGCAAGGACTCTATTTTTGGTTGCTAGTTATGGAGGGGATTCAAAGTCCATTGATGGTCACTATCCTATACTAAGAAGGAGGTGGATATGATGCCACTTAGGCCTTATAATTTTTTGGTTCGATCCTCTCACCCTAAAACATGGGCAGGCGCAAAAGGAGACAGGTAGCAATGTCCCCTCTCTTCTTTAGGATCAATTAAATGTCTTGAGGACGATGCTTGTTTTGTTCGATAATGTCAGAACAAGCATCTTTGATGGTTGCATCAACATCAACTGCTTTCCGACCCCTTATCTCTTTTAGGAGAAAGGTGCCTGCTTCCACTGTAACTTCAATTTCAATATTATGGGCTTTGGTTCTTGTGCTCTGCCATAGAGAGTGACGACTTCCGAGAAAGCTGTTTTAGTCAGAACAGAGAGAATAGTATCTATAAGCACTACCCTACATACAGATTAAGATAGAACCTTCTCCTTAAGCCACTCTTTAAATCCAAGCAATTTTTCACCTTGAAAAAGTTTAGAAATGTATATATTTAACTTCACTTTACTATATGCCAAGAGCCGATTAGTACTTTTTTAGTGTTTTCAACGTAAATATTTGGGTTTAAATCCTACATCCCTTATGAAATTATAAAAAAGAATCACTTTGATATGCATGCCATATTCACAGAAACATAGATTCTACTTACTTGTAAGAGCAGTATTGTATATGCTATAATCTTTTTACACCATATTCTAAAAGCCATTTATCACAATTTTTGCCAAAATGTTGATGTAATTAACTATGAGTGGTAGAAAAAAAAGTAGTGGATTAATGTGAAAGCGATTGTTTATCACTCTGACTCATTGTTGATCACATCAGAGTGTTCTCAAAAAACATTGTACTTGATATGTGGCTGATATACTAGATGCATACTACACACAAAATGCAAACTATACATGCGCCATTTAATTTCATCATATTGGCTCTTCATTTTGTTGTGGATCACTCAACGTTCCAAAGGTGTTAAAGGCAAAGGCAAAACATCCAAACTAATGAGAAGAAGACCCAGGACATAGACATGAGGACGAATTCTCATTTCTCAGAAGGTTTGTTAAACCCTGCAGGATAGCGAATTCTCGCAAAAAGCACAGGCTTCAAGAATCAAGATACAATATCTACTTAGGTACTTAAGGAACCAACAAAAAGTTGATCATTCTGTAAATATACACAGAACCTTTGTGATGCTGCAGTGCTGGTATAATATTAATATACTATGGAAGTACACAATTATGTTCATGGCCATGGGCAGGCCAATATATCCCCTCTCTTGGGCAGGGAAGAGGTGCAGGTTGTGCAATGTAGGTGGGATATTGCTGTCCTGGCATCAACACTGAGAAATCAGATGCATAAGATGCTGGCATCTGTTACAAAAATGACCAAATTTAAATCAGTTCAATGATATATAATAAAAAAATGGTAAAACTTATATATAGGTCTTTAGGTGTTCTACCTTAAATTCTCCATTTAAATTATACTTGAATGTATTGAATTTAATTGTCATTGAAAAAAATAAAACATGGTTTGGGTTGTATAGATCAATGCAGCCACGTGTTTAATTTTAATTAAGGAATTTAAGGTACAACATCTAAGAAACTGTACAGATTATACAAAATTATCTTTACTATTTCAGTCTTGAAGAGGGAATTGTAAAACTCTCCTTTCTTTGTCTCAAATAAGAGGTTTGCACGAAAGGTGCATTCTTAAATGTTTTTGCAAGGAACTGATTTCTCTCCAACAATTTTTTTGATCTATAGAGAGTTTATGAGAGTAAAAAGGTTGTAAACTCTTGATTTACATTATCCTCATCTTGGTAGCTTTCTAAAGAATCTAAACAATGGGGAGAAATACAAAAAATTTTCTGGATGACTAGTATTTTGATTAGCATCAAGAGCACTTGGTTATTTTGGAACTAGAGTTAACCAGAGTTTAACATTATAAACTACTATAGGGAGTCTTATCTAATTCAAGGATTATGTAAAATAAACAAATTAGAACATGAATGCACCATGAAAGACCCAAATATAAAGTGCTTCAGCAGAAAATTTACTAGAGAACATGACAGAATAGAAGCTTACTGTTTCTTTGCCAAGTTTCTTCATTGGTCTGGATTCACGAGAACCATTGGCCACATTTTCAGGTGAAGAATAAGAAGGACCTGGCCTGAACAGATGTTCAAAGATGGCCATGATAAGAAACATAGATATCAAGATAGCTGTGGCAACAAAGCCAAAAGAAATGGCATTCATAGATGTTCCAAAGTTTTTCCATGGAGCTTCTTGATTCACTCCTGTTTGAGATGGGCTTGGGTCTGAACTTGTATATATGTTCCAAGGCTTTGATCTTTCAGAACCGAAGTCACTCATAGTTGAACCGTGCTGGATTTTCTGTTTCTTTTTCTTTTTTTCCTTCTGAAGGGAGACAAGTAGGCAGGGAAGACAGATAAGGAAGCAAATTGTTGAGACTTGTCTAAAACACGCTTAAAGCTAATTTAAACATGACTGTAACTTGCTTATTCTTCAATAGAAATATCTTGGCTCATTTGCTGATAGTCACTGGTCCTGAAACAAATGATACAAAGAGCATGTCAACATCTATAATATACAAACAATATATATCACATATGCTGGAAGAATTCCAAAGCAAGGAACAGACAGAACCTTGACGCTACGTTGTAGGGGACCCCTTGAGTGTCCCAAGAAAAAGTATCTTTTCATATTAATTCCCACTGTTTTTTACTTAACTACTTCATCCCCTTAGCATTTCAAGACAACAATGAATTTCATACAGAGGAAATATAGTCATCTTCACGAAATGGTGATATAAATGTAGATGATCCAATATCATAAACCCCTCTCATTATATTCTTTGGAATAAAGTTACAAGGATATTATATACACTCAAGGGAATAATCAAATGCTTGAAGAACCCTGGACACCCACATTAACAAAAAATGAAAAAGTTATGGAATGAATTTTGTATTTGTTCATGTCAAGGTCAAACATATGTAGGGGAAAATTGTTAAGGAATTTGTTTTTTTGGATAAGTCTCAAATGAGTTGGACAATTGAGATGAAGCATAATCACATGTCCAGAGGATGTATCTTTTTTTTCTTCTCCTAAGTGAGAAGGAGGGGTGGATAATGGCCTTCTAGGCATGAGCCTCAGACCTGCCTCAAAAGGAATAGTTTGACCCTCATGGTAGCTTGGACACATACATCTTGGAAACCCAATTCTGAAACTAATGAAAAAACCAATCAGAACTGAAACTGCATTTCCTATTAAATGAAATTTTGCAACTGAGGAAATTGCTAATTTAAGTTTCCAACAAGTCCTGAACATATGGTTCATAAATTTTTCATTAAGGGGCTTCCACCTTATTTTTATAGAGTCGGGAAAAATTTTCCTTAAAAACAAAGGACATACGATTTTCATAGTTTTCTCTAGACTCAAAACTTATCCTATTATCACTCTTCCTACGTTCTTGGGTCACATGCTCCACTTGTGTTTCACGTCTCTTTTCTTGACTCTCCAGAGTACATTATGCCCAAAATCAAGAGGTCAAATAAGTGTAATATTAGCCACAGATTCTAGTGTAAATTAAGTTCAAAGAAATCTCAACTTTGAACTGTACTGTGCCACTAAAAATATCTAAAACTATAGATGCATCAGTAGAACCTAAAGGTTCTTAAACACAGAATTGAAGAAACGAAAGCAGCAAGTTCTACTAGTTTGAAAACATCAAGTAAACACATGAATTTCAAAGTTTACCACAATGTTATCCACTTGCTTTTGAATGTACAAAAGTCATAACACTACAGAATATGTGACCATCATCACAATGTGTGCCAAATTCATTGCTTGAACTTCAAATGCTCGAAGGATAATGAAATGTCAAATTTATTGTGATCAATTGATCGGTTCTTGAAGATTTTCAATCTAGGACCTCACCTTCCATCCCATTTTTAAAAGGGGAGGAAGTTCCTTTTGAACTAGAACTCATTGATCATTTAATCATTCCCAGGTGATATCAGCAATTGCTACTTACGAAAATTGGTGTACCACACACACAAAAAGGAAATTCTGTTGTTGCTAAAGACTGAGGGCATATATATTCTGATCAACAATACTGCTCTACAAACAAAGATGTCTGCATACATGTCCAGAGATAAGGTCATCCACCACCGAATAAAAGTTGCAAAAGATCAGAAATTTTAAATTATTCCAAATGACATAATCATTTTGAGCAGTGCCATTTTCCTATGATGGACTTTAGATGAGATCCCGGCTAAAAGATTGGTCTGGTAGAAGTAGGACAACATATAGAGAAAGGCAATGGTTATTTTTCCTCTATTTTTTCCTAGTTAAAATAGAATGGCAAAAAAGAATACACGTAACCGATCCTAATTAGTTTGTTTAGGATCTATAGCCAACCCCAAAATTTTGTGATTAAGGCTTAGTAGTCGTTGTTTGTCTTAGTTAGTGTTTTGAGATGCCATAGAACAAGCAACAGTAGGATACAGAACTTGTAACAGGATAATAACTTGAATGCAGAAGATGAGGACTAATTTTAAATTCATCACAAGCAGGAAGTAGAATGCCAATGATAGAGACAGGAAAATGATTAATACAATGCCATTACTTACCAAGAATTTGCAATGAGACCCTGGAATCTGGATGATGCTATCCTCTTGGTGCAAAGAAACAAGTGAGTTTATATATCATAGTCCTTGGCAATGCAAACCAACCTTTACTAGGAGCTATAAAGCCTTTAATTTTGGTCCTATGACATAGGAGCACCCATTATTTTAGTCTTCCGACTCTATAGCTTTACCTGCCATGGAAAAACAAGACACACACACTTCTCAATGCATTATTTAAAGAATTCAGCTCAACCCAGCTAGCTTTATACCCCAATAGAAAATGTAAAGACAAAGTTATATGATAATCCCAGTGGTACTCTTTTCTTTTTGGTGTTTTGATGTTCATGATCCTGATGCCTAACTTAATGAATACTATACCTTGTCTGAAGAAGCAAACTTAAAGAAATCAAAAGAATGGGCCTTGCTGTCTGGGGAGCCAAAACAAGAGTGGCCTATTGGTGCTTTTAAAAGTTGTCACCTTTAAGTGCTAAATTTCATTGAGGTGGCAATTTAAATAGCCCCAAACCATCACATGAACCCATCCAGCTCTTGGTAGGGATTAATCCATGTAATCATTTTTCATCCCACTCCATAATGAACGATATTTCTATGATAAATATAGGAAAAACATAATTAAGCATTACCACTTTTTTTTTTTTTACAATAAATATGATTATAATTATCATTAACAAGAATTAATACATAATATAAGAGGGACTACACACGGGTTACTTTGGCCAAGATTAGGGTTAAATGTCTTTTTGATAGCATTAATGCCTAGCCAATTCATATCCAACATTACCATACAGATGTAATCATGGGAAAGGTAGCAGTATCTCACATAATCTCATATAATCTACCACAAGGAAAATAAGACAAAAGAAATAAAAAGCTACCACATAAAAATTACACTAAAATATTCTCAAAGGCTGCTGCAAGTGCAAGGTTTAGTGAATGCATGTTTTATATATATAAAAGAATTACTAAATGGCATTAGCATTAAATAGGTATTGGATAAAAAACCTACACAAATAACAAGAAGAAGAAATCACAGCAGCACAAGAAAGTAATACAAAATAAATGTATAAAAGGGGAGAGAGAGAGAGAGAATGAATGAATAATGGTGGACACCTTACAGCTATGCAGTACCAGAACAGCCATGATTCAAGAGAAGAAAGAAATGGGTCTGTGGCAAAAAGAAGGAAGCTAGAAAAGGGTGTGATGTAGACCACATTTATTCCTCATATTTCTTTTCAAATAACCTCTTGAGGGAAACCCATAGCTTTTGTCAGAAACACTAAAGCCAATAGCTTTACTATTTGCAAAATTCAATTCTAGCAAATTAACCATGAAGCCATACTACCAATCTCTCTCTCACACTGTCACACACACACTCAACCCAAAATTTCTATTAAGCCAGCACCATTTACCAAAAAAAAATTGTACTCTAGAAAAGAAATGTGCAATAATTACGACAAAAATGATTTAAAACAGCAAACACCTAAAACACCAGAGAGAGAGAGAGAGAGAGAGAGAGAGAGAGAGAGAGAGGAGGGGGGGGGGGGGTGCTCCTTGCCTAAAATGCATTGAGTAAGATTCTTTTGTCAACAAGATAATCACCATGTCTGAGAATGATATGAAAGCTCTTCTTGAACTAACCTCAAAAGAGAAGTTCTTTCATTTTGTAAAGGAACATCATTTTCATCCGAATAGCATTTCATGTTACAAAAACCGTGCACTATTTCCTCTATCAATATGATAATCAAGTTGGGAAAACTAACAACCTAAAAGTCAAAAAAGTATAATTAATACCAATTAATCAACTCAACACACTCTTTTATCCTCCCCCCTCCAAAAAAAAAACACAAAAACACAACAAAAAAAAGGCATAAGAAAAAGAGAAAAAGTATTGAGGCCCTTCCTTCATGGCTTCAGTCTTTAGCCATCTCTCAAATAAAGGATAAAAATAAAATTCCAAATTCACTTTAAAGGAAAAGGAGCATATTAAAAGGTAATGCTATGCACACAATTTTTGTAAATTGTGATAAACTTGGATACATATTATTGACACAACTTTTATTATGCGCTAATAAAATAAAACACAATAATTTTTTTTTACTCAAAGGATAGATTTTTTTTTGTTGCATATAGAAAAATAGTTTATAGGACCAAGAAATATATTTACAAGAAAAATAACGAACCTATATTTTATATCTATTTTTGAATAAACAGCACCCATTTCATGCACAAGAGTCACCTCAAGAAAAGATGATTGTTCCCCCATATCCATGTAAGACATTTTCTAAAAGAGAAGGGCCCCATGACAAGAAAGCACACTAAAGAAGAGGTTAAAAATAAATTGATTGAAGCATATACATCTCCCTCCTTATTTTTTCTTTTCAACCATGTCTCCACCTTAAGCAACCTTTTACTTTCCCAACATTTTTAGCTAACAAATTTGTTATAGTTCCAAGCGAAAGAATATCGAAGCAAAGATATGATATTGCATGAAAAAAATGAATGGAAGTAATATTAAAACTCCATGATTTACTTACCTCTTTATCACGTTCATGGCTTTGCTTTTTCTCTTTTGGCTCACTCACCAGTGTCCCCACACTTTTCATGCATGTGCGCCCCCCCCCTTCTTCTCCCCCTTTTCTCTTTCTCACTCTCTCTGGCGCGCTCTACTTGAAGACATGATGGCCATCATTGAATAAAAGAAAAAAAAAAAAAAAAATGTTTTGGATTTGTTTAACCATTTTTGTTTTTTTTTTTTTTTTTTTCTATGGCTTTGGTTGGAACAAATAGGAATATGAGATATTGGTTGATTTTGTAATGATTATAGTAAATTTTAGTTTCTCTTCAATGTTTTTAAATCTTTTCCTCTCTTCATTCTCATTTTAAAAAGGTAGGATGTTAGAAATTTTCAGTATCTTTTCACCACCTTTCAATATCTTCCACATAAACTTATGCTAATACAATTTTTATTATGCATCAATCAATATAGAGCAATTATTAAGTACTTTCATAATACAAATGATAAGGTATTTCAAACTAATAAGTGCAGGTCATCAAATACAAGAATTAATTTTTTTCATATCACTTTTTGAGTCTATATCATATTTTTATATTGAATAAGTGTGGAGTATCATGTTACTGTACTCTAAAAGTATTTAATAATTCTCCTGTAGGAAATATACATAAAATTCCTAGATTTGTGAGATGCAAAAATAGAAAAAAAAAAAAAAATATATATATATATATATATATATAAAATACAAGATGTTGAAGTATAGTTTTCTCTCTCAAAACAACACACCAAACCCTAATCTGAAAACAACGGTATTTACATCTTACATAGCGGATTCACAATGGGTTAAAAATGGGCCAAAAATTTTCCTCATGGATGGCCTAAGCCTTCGCCCCATGAACTAAGCCTTAGAAAATCTTCCATTAAAAACCTTAGCACTTTCATAATAGGTTGGGTAATAATCTGAATTAAACACAACTAGGCTCCACATAGCCTAATATTTCCATCACGATACGACATGTTTAACAGATTATTATTAAATACTTTCAAAATACACTAATGTGGTACTTCTCATCAATAAATGCAAGCTATCTAATACAAGAATTAGCTTTTGCCTATTACTTTTTTTTTTTTTTTTTTTTTTTATATAAGATAAAAATTTTACTCTAGTCTAATCTAAGTGTATATATGTGCGAAACTCCTTCCTGAAGACTTGAATTCCAGCCCTTACCCCCCACCCCACAAGTTCTTACTACTTTATAAGTCTATTCATATTTTTAAATTACATGACTTGCATTCATTAGAGCATTCACATCAGTCCATGTATAAGTGTGTATAATAGAAAAAATGCTTAAATTTACACATTTTTGTTCAAAAACAGCCCACATCAGTCCGTTTAAAATCTTGCAAAATCTTCTAAAATTATCCACATGCTACAGTACCCGTGTAAATTTACACGGGTACTGTAGCATGTGTATATGGATTTTTAATAGTTTTTTTCTCTCTCCCCGGTACTGTAGCACGACTTTGCCTGGCACTGTAGCACGGTATCACTGTAGCATTGGGTTAAAGAAATGAATATTTTATTTGAATAAATGTGTATAATAGACAAACTGATGTGGGTATTTTGTAAAAATAGATGTGTAAAATAAAGAAAGTAAGTTTTAAACTTGTAAAATGGAAAAAATTTTCACGGACTGATGTGGATGCTCTTAGTGTGGAATAGCACATAATCATATCTTGAGAGCAGCTAATAGATTTTCAAAGTGCAACAGTATGTGAAAAAAAAGAGTTATGGGGGAAAAATGTGTAAATAAAAGTGAGTTAAGAGTGCCTTTGCGTGTTGTCATATTGGTGTTGGTTTTTCTGTGGTCCCTTGGGACAATGAAATGTCTGAAAGATTATATATAATATGTTCATAGTTGATACCATCCTGATTTTATCATGTAATGAACAGTCAGAAGAGGGAAAGAGAAAAAGGTTAAAGTTTCTCAAGGATTAGTAAAATATAGAAATTGGTTGTAAGTCACGTGAGTCCTACAAAAGCTAAGATGGTAAAGGTATGAGCAACATGGAAAACTCAATCCTTGTTTCTTTCCGCAACAAGGATTTTATTCATTGATCATATCTTCAAAGAGAATGGAATCTTGGGGTTCACTAAAAAGTGTACTCAATTTGTATGCCAATCACATTGAGCAAAAATTGTCAATAAGCCTATAGTTTCAATAGGTTGAGATTGTAAATTCAAGACCAATGGTTATATTTAACTTGTTAATAAAAAGATATCATTAAGCAAAAACTTTTACTGTATAAATGGAATTATTCGACAACTTGAAGTTGGCACAGCAGACCAGGAAAACGACTGGATCAAAGTGGCCTATGAGTTCAACTCCTTGCTCAGCTCTTAGGTAATAAACATTTTAAAATCAAAGTTACATTATTCCACTAGCCTTTTGCTGTGCTCTTATGCAAATCAACAATTTCATCCTAGCTTTTAACACAAACATGCTATATATGCAAACACTAATGCCTTCCATCAGTAGGGATGGCAAAAATGCTTGGTTCTCTCAACTGGTCTAATTGTCTTGCTAGTGGGTTTTATGCCACCCCACTCACCAACCTCAAATGTTTATAATCTTTGGTATGCATTTGTTAGTTTAAATGTTAAAGATAGATTCAATGCAAAATTAATGTAGAATTGTAAGAGTTGAATTCAATGGATTGGTTAATTTGATATTTTGTCTCTGCACATTTTTCCAGTCAATACATTCTCTTCATCAAACTTTTTTGTCGTTAAACTTATAATTTAATTTTTTATACATATTTTATTATCTCAAAACTTTTGTCATGCTCTTTACGCTCATGGCCACCCCTCCACTCTCTCGTCTCTGTATTATCAATACCAAAAAGCCACTTCATTAGAGATTGATCAAATATCTCCAACTCGTTCCGTACAAATTTTTCCTATCCCAAAACCTTTTTGCCTTTACCCCATCTCATCTTATTGTCATCCCTACTCAAAATTAAAATATTTGAACTTTCGAAGTTTATGAACAAAAAAAAAGAAAAAAAAAATTATAACTATTTTCACAATAGAGAGAAATTGTAACAATTACTATTTCATAGTTTATTACCTTACCATTTAAAAAAAAAAAAAAAAAAAACATTATATAACCCGACACAACCCAATAAAACCGGATCTTTTAAGCTAATAAACATGAAGCACGACACTCCCCAACTTGTACATAAATTAGTCAATTATGCATAGTTGCAGACCAAGAAAAATTGCTATCCTACTTTGGATATAGGTAATAATGAAAAGTTGAAAACGAAATTAGAGTTTCAAAACAACGAAGTAGCTGCTCAAACAAAAGACATGTGTTCCCCACAAGACCGTTTGGTGCATTACATTAATGGAGGTGAAAGTGCCAGAAGAATATGAAAATTACAGCACAACCAAATCAGACATAAAAGAACCATCTAACGATGGACGAACAAAATTCTTGTCATTGGCTCATTGCTTCACCCCATAATGCACACAAAGAGTACTCTGGCTACTATACCAACATTCCCTCGGTTGGGAATATAAGGATTAGCACAGTAAAATCTGCTGTAGTTGATTAAGAAATATGAGATCTAATCCCTGCTTACATTAAAAATCAATTGTTATCTTAATGATAAAAAGCAATCATCATAGAACATATGCTATAGGTTTGAAATACTATCATATTGTTAACCGAAAAAAAGAAAAAGAAAAAAGAAATACTATCATAATTAAATGCTGTTCACTGATAATTACATTAAGAAAAAATGCACAAAACTTCTCTACGAATTTTCTGTAAAACACAATTCATGAAGTTGAGAGTAACACCGAACTCTCATGTGATGTTTTTTTGTGTGTAAGCCGTAAATATTTATCAAAATAAGAGTACTAAACATGTTATAAATCTTATTGAATCAACTTTTAAACACGAATCAAAAAATAATAAAAAAATATTTATTATATTATTAATATTTCACCAATAAGCCATCATAATCATTAGAGTTTTTAAGTTCTTTTTTGACTGTTAAATTAATAATAGCTTTAACATTTTCCGAGAAAATAAATAATGAATTATTCATACCCAAATTTAAAGTTGTTCATGTGATGATACATGTATGTTAGTTGGGTCTATGAGCTTATCATTAATCATCAAAGTGAGCAATGGGAACACAGAAAACTAGCTCATTTTTTTATGATAATACAATAAACATCATCCCCAAAATTTAGCTCCCTAGCTCTACCTTAGTGGACAAAATGATTTATCGCCTGAAAAGAAAAAAAAATCTAGGACTACAACTTTGCCACAATTCTAATGTGGCAACTTATAAGCAGTAAAGAAAAAGTAATAGATTTATGTGAAAGTGATAGAAACTTACCACATAAGATAGTTGTGAAAAAATGTGTTGTCCTAAAATTCTTCATTAAAGTTCAATGTAAAATCAGGTAAAAGAATCTAGATTAACTTACACAAATACAAGTGTGCTAAAAAAGGAAGAATGGAAAAATCTTTGGAAGCTCAAAATCCAAGAAAGGTTGGAACTCAACCTATGGAAAATAGCCAGGAATATTATCCTTACCGAGTCCACACTCAATGCTGGAATCCACCATATTGGGGGAGATGACACAGGCCCTTGATGCACCTATTCTTCAAATGTCCATTTTTAGTCATAATTTGGAATTCAGTTTGGCCAATCAACTTTACTGACACTGGTATGCCCTCTAAGCTGATTGAGGACTGCCTGGACTGGATTAGAACTATTCTATACTCAAATTGATACTTGGGTATTAAGAAAAGAGGAATAAATAGAATTCATGTTCACCCTTTTTGTTGGGAGGAACAGACTAGTGCACAGTAGGAAGGAAATAAAGAAGACCTACGAAGCACACCTTATGGCCTAGGAAGAGAAATTCAGACTAAAACCAACATCTTGGCAACCCCACACTCCTCTAAACCCTCTTCTCCCTCGAAAATCTGGGCTGAACTGGATCCCAAGTTTTTGGTTTTACGAATTGAGGTGAGGCTCAAGCAACTCTTTTGGTACAAAAAAGGAATTCCAAATTGGAACTCAATGTCATCCGCAAAGGCAATTGCGAAAACGAAGCCGTTTGGTATGGTAGTTTAAGTAACACTTCTTAATTTTTAAACAACATTACACATATTTCTATTCACTTTTTCACCCATACGTATTTTCAAAAAATACAAATAACGTTACTAAAACAATGTTACCAAATGACCCTATAGGACCTGTTTGTTACCGTTGTTTAAACAATATTATACATATTTTCACATTTTTCACCTATACGTATTTTCAAAACATACAAATTCCTTACTAAATGGGCTCATAATCAAAGCAATAAATTAGTAAAATCAGATAAGTTGGCAGATCTTTTACTGTCCAAAGGGGGCCGAGCCCAGCTCTAATATCCTTGAATGGGTCGATAGAGAAGATAGGCTCAGAACTTAGGTTTTTGTTATTATAAAAAAAAAAAAAAAAAAAAAAAAACCGATTTTAAGTGCCGTGAAAATTTGAAATTCTTTTGGCACAAATTGCCAAAGCTAAACAGTTTGGAGCGGAATCAAACAAAAATCATCCTCAGGTCCTATTATATTAGTAAAAGAACAAAAACCTTAATGGGGCAATCTTCAGAATTTTAGAGGGTTCAATGTTTTACGAGTAGATATGAGGTTTTTACGCATGAGAACTTTGTATCAACCGTGTGTACAACTTGAATCAGGATTTTTGGGGGTTCAATGTATGATTTGAATCAAATAAAATAGAAAATAAGTAGAAATCAATCTCAACAACACCATAGATCATCATCCATAAATTTAGCCAACTGAATGTCAAAAACCAAATTCTTTCCACAGTATCACAAAATCCAATATGCTTATGCATATAAAAAAGACAAGTTCATAAATCCGAACAGATGAAGGACAAAACCGCATAAAACTCAGGAAAAAAAATAATGCAAAAACGATGTTGAGATCTCTTCTAGTAAGCAGATCAAGCCTTAACCCGCCCGTAGAACTTAGCCTTCTCCCCAACTGTCTGGAAGCGACCATGCCCAAATTTGGAGGATGTATCAATGAACTTGAGCTTGATATCCTCCAAGGCAACCCTAGATGTTTGCTTCAAGAGTGACTGCCTCAGGGTGACCACGCGCTTCTTGGGACCAACACAGCAACCCTTAATAAGCAGATAGTCCTCCTTCACAATACCGTAGTGAGGGAACCCTCCCATTGGAGTAATATCCTTTTCAGTTCTGTTCATTAAAAATATCCATTAGTAGATGTCACCACAAGGAACATTGATTGCAGTTTTACAAAGAAAAATAAATAACAAACCTAGTTTGGATTTTAAAGTTACCAGAAGAGATGAGAAAATATGGAAGTGACTAACCTGTCAAACTCAGTCATTGCAGAATGAGACTCTTGGCCACTCTTTCCCAGCTTGTAAATTTTCTTGTTCATCTCTGTTCTGTGATGGTAACCATTCTGCCCAGCCCTAGCAACTGTAAAAGACACCCTAGCAGGATGCCAAGCACCAATACAGGCAACCTTGCGAAGACCACGATGGGTCTTACGGGGGAGACGAGTAACACCCCAACGGGTCACAACACCCTCATAACCCTTACCCTTGGTCACACCAATGATGTCAATCATCTCATCTTTCTGGAAAACAGCATCAATAGGAACCTGCTTCTCAAAGAAACCATAAGCAAAGTCCACCTTCTGGGCAATAGTCCCACCATTCACCTGAATCTCCATCAAATGGGCTTTCTTCTGCTTCAATCCCTTCATTTTCCTTATCTACAAAATCAAAACATGGAAGGCAATGCAAACATTATATACAGACTTAGTTAACTTGCATTACTGAAAAATATTGCAGACAGACAGAACACAAGGATAGGGTGAGCAAAAGACGGTCACATGCAAAGTAATTAGACCAAAGAATATTTATAACATCACATCAGATAAAAATATGCAAAATATAATACCTGGGTATGGGCCAAAACACGAATCACAGTGCAGTACTTCTTCATTTTCTCCAACTGTGACTGAATGTCCTTTTTCCCCTCCTCACTCTCATACTTGTGGCTATACTTGGTAAAAGCTTTCTTCTTAGACTTGCACCAGTTCTTATAGAATCTCCTCTTCAACTCCTCACTAAGATGCTGGGCCCAGACAGTGTTCAGAGAACGGAGACCACGTGGGGTCTTCACATAACCAACAACACCAACAATAACCAGGGGTGGTGTTTCAATAATAGTCACTGCCTCACATGTTTCCTTCTTGTGGAGCTCTACAATGAGAAAAACACATTCATCAATAAGAGCTAATGCAATACAAAGTATTGACAAAAATAAGAACATTGCAGCAATCTTCTTGAACTTCATTATGGCAAATCCACTTTGATGTTTTGATATACAGTTAAAACATTATCCAGATAAAATCATTGAGATAATGCTAAGTAACAATCCTAATCAAGAAGAAACCTAGCTTCAACAAGGAAACTCACTTGACCCTGGTTTTTCCACTTCTCTAACAATATGAGTCATCCCAGCTTTGTACCCCAGGAAAGCAGTCAATCTGGGGGGCTTTGTTGGATCATCCTTGGGAAATGCCTTCACTGCATAACAACAAAAGGAAATTCAAATATCAGAAACAAAATACGAGTTTCTCAACCACTGAGAATATAATGAATTCAAATAAACCATGCACTGAACTAATAACAAAAAGATCAAAGTTAAAAATGTAGAGGAAACTGGTTTTGCGCTCTAAACACTAGGCTTTAAAATCAAACATCTAATCAGGTAACAGAAATCAACATTGCATCAGAAAATAGTGGGAATCCATCAACAAATAGAAGATGCAGGTAACACCAACACATTCTATGTCAGTTAACCCAAAAGCCTACCCCAATAACTTTTTTGACATACATAAAAACAGTTCTATGTTCACCACATTCTATGTTTAAATTTAATTTAAGTTGACATAAATGGTCCAACAAAATGAATAATCTGGGTCTAACAAATTTTACAAATCTTGAATGGAACAATACAATCAATAAAGCATAAACATAACAGTTCATATTCCAATCCAGGTAGATCCAAAAACTGGAATACTGCATCACATTAAGGCACGTTATATTTTAAAGAACTCAAACCTTTTCCTCTGTGACGGGCAGCTCTTTTCCTAGGAAGAAATCCAAGGGAACCGTGTCTTGGGTGTTCAAATTTCCGATGAGACATGGTTTCTTTCTGGTAACACTATCTGCAAAACTCACTAACTCAATCATAAATTTTCACAACAAAATTAAATGTATAAACAACAGCTCAGAATCATGTGAACATACATGTATTTTGATTAATCTAGTTAGAATAAAAACACACTTTAACAAAACAACAAAAGAAAGGAAATGCAGCAATCTATCATAGTTTCTTCTATATCACGTTAGAATTAACAAACAGGCTTGCTTCTACACTCTATCATAACTCTCCATACTCTATAAAAATCAAGAATGGATGGAAAATCTAATAATTATTAAAGTTTTGCAAGCTGAATAAACAAGTAACAAAAAACTAATTCTGTAAACAATACAAAATCTATACACAATTCATAGCCTCAGAATTTACAAATTTTTGAAATGACAAAAACAAAATCAAGAAATGCAATAAAAACAAATTCATTTGCATTTTGTTCAAAGAGAAATTCCAAAGTTCAAAATTTCGAACAAAAAAGATTTAGAAATTAGTATTCAAATCATTTATAGTTTTCTTTTATAATATGGAAAAAAACATGAGCCTTAGACCTGCAAACACATGATATTACCACAATCTCCACCAAATGAGAAGGAATGATCCCAGACCAAAGGCCTATGGCATTAAATATGCCAATTCTCGGGCTCATTGGTATTTCTTTACAAAAACCCATTTGAGGGTTTTGGCAAAAAAGAGCCCCTTCGAGACTCCAGCCTTGATTATTAACCAAAATTTTTAAGGGTTTGTCATCCCAATCATCAAAGGGAGATGGGCAATATCAAAATGCTCACAATGCCAAGGGCACAAAATAGCATACTCAAAAATACCTTTAAATCATGAAAATCCAGATCAAGGCTTTACATAAAACACGTATTTTACAGAAAAATAAATATCTTTACAAACATACATACGTATTAACATATAGTTCAACTATGAAACACAATTATGCATTCTTACAAACAAATATATATATATATATATATATATATGAATTGAAATTCATACACATGCATACATATCAAAATACATACACGCATTCAAATATTCAATACACAAAAACATTCATTTCAACGAGAGACAATACATTAACTAAAGCATCAAAATTTCATTACCTAAATCCAAAGCTTTCTATATGCTCTAAAACATTTTGCATACAAATACATAAAAAATTAACGTCTTTTTCCTGATAAATACAGATCCAGTTGTATCAACTTAAGAGAAATATCCAACACATAATTCAAAAAAGAAAGCTAAAAACAAAACATATTTTCAGTTTCTCGGGATCCAAACAGCTTACTGAGAAAACTACCTCAAAGATCTCACAAACAAAAGCATAAAATCACTTCTTTATATAAAACTCATAAAATTTTCCAAAATGAACTCAAAAGAAAAGAAATTTCACACATTTTCTCGGAATCCAAACATATATCACATTGAATTATACAGAATCAGAACCAAAGTAACGATGTTACCTCAAGATCGAAGAAAAAGAGAGAGAGGCGCTGAGCCGCGAAGTAGTGTCTCTCGCTCTGACAGTGCAAAGTGAAAAGCTAGGGCTAAGAGCTACGGGTTTATATAGTGCTTTCGATAAGGATTTAACGGCTGCGATTGGTTTCTCAGGGTTTATATTGTCCGTTGGATGTGATTCTAGGGTTTTGAATGACTGTGGGCTGGGCTCGATTAAATTCTGGACCAGACCTACCTTACCTGCAGGCCTAAATCAATCTGATTGTTTATGAATTGGATCACTTGTACTGGTGGTCCAATCAAAGGTAAAAACGAACTGGATCAATTGTTAAAAAAAGTTATAAAAAAAAAATAAAAAATTAATCCAAAAAGTAACTTTCAACCTTCAGCAATTGATTTGCTATTGATATGTATGTTAGGCATCGAATCTAAATCATAGTGTCATTTATTTCCTTTACCTTTTGGGAAATAGAAAAGATTATAAAGTCGTTTCATTTATTTAAATTTTAAATGGTTTGGTAAATAAATACTTTTAAGATGAACACACTTTTTATTTCTTGGTAGTGATAACTTGCGATTGAATTTTGTGGAGTTGAAACAAGTTAAGTTAAATTTCAAAAACATTTCCTTAACGCTTGCTATGGATATCAACCGGGGTTTTCTGTTCTCATTTTGATGCTTGGAAATAAAAAATAAACCTTTATGCCCCTTCTTGGGAACCTCCTTCTTTAGGTTGGGTGAAATTTAATTTTGATGCAACCATCACTTCACTCCTATTGCTTTCTTCCTTTCAGCAGTCTGCCATGACTCAAATGGTTAGCTCCTCTCAATTGAATGCAAATGAGACTTTCTTGCCAATGCTAAAGCGGCTCTCCTAGTTGTCTCCATTACAACTAGCCTTGATTTCATATAGGTTATTTTTGAAAGTGATGCTAAGACTGTTATTGACTTAATTAAGTCTCCCCTAGCTTTACTCCTTTATGGGATCTTAGGACCATCATTTTCAATATCCAATTCTTGCTCCTCCGTTTTTTTTTATGTTAAATTTAATTTTTGCCCCAGGTGTGTCGATGCATTGGCTCATTCTCTTACCCATTGGGCTTCTTTTTGTTTAACTTGAAGACCCCAACTCATCTCATATATCCCTTCTTAAGCCTTTTTACAAGGATGTTGATGGACATGTTCGCCTTTTGTTGTCTATGCTTTTCTTTGGGCCTTCTTAATTAAATTATCATATTACCTATCCAAAAAAAAATAATAATAATAAAAAAAAGAACATAATATGTTACTATCACGTGCCAAATACAAGTCCCAACAATGCTCAATCCTTCTGATTCTCCATACATTTAAATATGAAGTAGTAGGGGGATGTGACAAATTATATTTTAAACTTATAGTTTAGAGTTAGTTTTAAATGAAATCTCACTCTTTAAGATGTTTCGAATTGAAAAAAAAAAAAGTTTCAAATTAAAATGGTATATTTTCATAAATGATTCAATTTAAACCATACACTCATCCATGGTTAGGGACAGAGCCAACTTGAAGTTAAGAAGGCAACTCTATTCTTGGTTGTGTACATTTGCTTAGCAGTTGAAGTTGTGTTATTTTTTTTTTTTTTTTTTTTGTGCATACATCTACTGTTGGGTAAGGATAAAATTATTTTGTTAAAATTTTTTTAAAAGGCTGAGTTGTTTGTTTTGGGTAAAATTGGTTGATTAGACTTAGTTTTTGTAGCTTTATTATTGGCAATAATTGTTGTTGGGCTAAATTTTTTGGGGTTGTATGTTTTATTTTAAATTTTAAATTTATAATTTTTTTTATAGTCTTCAGAAAGAAGAAACTACTAGACTTATAAATGCTTAAAGAAAACGATAACATGTGATCATTTGAACTCATGTATCTATTAAATATGGACTCTAATTTTAACCAAGCCACACATCATCTTTCCGTTTAAACATTTCCCACTATGGCCTGCCATGGCCCATGGTAATCTGACGTTCCCCTAAAATGCACCTGCCTTGTGTAGGATAACAAGAGTTGTTTTGTGGTTTTGTTTTGAATGACTGGGCTGGGCTTTGTTAAATTCTGGATCAGACCTAGCCTAAATAAATCTAATTGTTTATACCAGTGGCCCTATCAAAGGTAAAAACGAGTTGGATCAATTGGTACAAAAGGGAAAAATTAATAAAAAAAATTAACATTAAAAGTGAATTTTAACTTTCAAGTTTCATCTTTTAGCAATTGATATACTATTGAGTTGCACTTTAGCTATTGCTCTGTGTTAGGGTACATTTTTTTACACTTAATTTTATTTAAGTACAACTTATTTATTTTCAAACACCATTAACAAGTTATTGGACTTTTCCAAATATTTGTTGCCCTATTATTATGTTAACCACAAATATTTCATATCTTATTATCTAAATTGGGTCATGATATGAACTATCACAAAAAACCTAAAAAAATCATATCTTATCTAATTTTATTATCATTATTTTTACTAAGCCCAAAGCCGGCCCTACAAGCCCAATGCACACATCCCATCTTTTAAAAAAAAAAAAATCCCCAAGGCTTCTAATGTTTGACAATATTTCAAAAGCACAAATCTCATTGGCAATATATAAAAGCCCAATTTTTATTGACAATATTAATTAAAAACCCAAGCTAGCTACTTGACACTATTTTATAAAAAGTCCAAAATTATCAATACTTAGCAAAATACTATATCATAAGTATTTCACTTAAAATCCAATGATTAACAATGTTTTAAGTTTTTAAACCTATTACTACAATATTACAAGCCTATAAAATCTATCTTATAAAACCCATGGTAACTATTTATGTTACGTGACACTATTCATTTTTCCAAAACTCATGACAAACATACATTAAGCCCATGGAGAATTATGAATTTGTGTTACTAATATAAAAACCCATAGAAAGTTATGATTTATTTTAAACCCATAATATTTATTTATTTCATACCATATTATAAACCCATGGTAACTATTTATGTTACGTAACACCATTCATTTTTCTAAAACCCATGGCAAACATATATCACCCCATGGAGAATTATGAATTTGTGTTACTAATATAAAAGCCCATGAAAAGTTATGACTGTTTATTTTAGACCTATGACATTTATTTATTATATAATAAACCCATGGAATTTATATAAGAACTGATGGTCACTATTTATCTTATACATTCTTAATATCTATTTCCAAAACTCATTCACCTTACAAGCATATTATGATAAAAAAACCATAAGAATATCACATTATTCCACTATAGTGGTTGTTACCATATTTTATTTGAAACCCATGGATATTGCCTCTATTTAAAACATATGGTAAATATTATTCTCAAGAAATATTGGAGGTCATTATTTAAAAGTCTCAAAGAAAATATCATTTACAAAATAATTCATGGCAAAAACTATGTTATGAGAGATTATACAAATTGTTATTTAAAGCTCATGAAAATTAACACCCAAAGCCTATTTTAAATATTTATTAAAGCTCATGAATACATTTTATTTTTACTAACAACTAAAGCCCACGTGGAATAAAAATTTATGGGAATATGTAGTAGTTTTGTCTATTTTGTAGGGCTCACAATGAGAAAACAAAAGGATAGGTCCAAGTGAAGAGAACCACCAAGTCATAGCCCGCCAAAGTACTTAGCCCTCATAGCCAAGCCTAACATGAAGTCTCAGCCAAAATAGCCCATGTGTGCAAATTGACCTAACTGGAGAATTCCATTCAGTTCTACCTTCCGTTGGAGGTTACTTCAAGAAGCAACTAAGCTCCCAAACCAAATTAGAAGCTGGCTACTTGTCCCACTGCCAATTCTAACGTGAACAGTACTAGAGGCTGACACCTAAAGGATTAATGGGCAATAAATACCCTTCTTCCCCAAGTTTTGGTCACAACTCAAACCAAGACCTCCAAGCTCATGAAATTCTCAACTAAATAGTTTATTTTATTACTAAAAATGTATGTAATTAATTCATGAACTAAGCTCCTGAATCCTAAAGGGGAAAATTTGGGAACATGTGGTTTGGAGGGCATAAAGGGTTCTCTAGTAGAACCGTCTGAAGGGGACTTAAATTTTGACACCGGACTTGGGGTGTTGAATCCTACTTCCTGGGGTCCAAATCTTAGTTGCAACACTAGGATTTCTCAATAATACCTGCCTTAATGCCATTGGTTGAATACAATTTCAGAATTCTTAGCATTTAATGCAAGATTACTCCAAATACTCATCAGGTGTCATATTACCCAAAGAAGCAAAGCAGCCCTAAAAGCAAATCTCCCATTTATGGCCAAATTTTAGGATAATTAAACCTGATACTTTGCCCCTTGATCAGTCCTACGTTTTTGGACTTTTGTTAATTAATACCTCCCTAAACACCACTATAAAAGGGTAAGCCCACCAGCCCATAAGATACACCAACCCCCTTTGAAATTTCTGATTTTCTTGCCACTTTGCTTGTAGTATAGCTCTCCCCAAGCTCATAAATCATTCCCCTTAGCCCACACTCATTTAGCCTCAGACATTACCTTTCTTTTCTGCATATTCACAGCACATAAATGCTTTCTAATTAGTTACAAACAAGCCTTTACTCATTAAAACCTTAGCCTCAGCATTAACTCTATCATACCATCACAAGCTTACATACCCACTCACTTAAAACAGCCTATACTACCCTATTCATGCCCCACATATATATTCCCCAGGAATCTTAGTTCAACATTTGTTGCACTAAGTTGGAATCTCTCTCTCCCTTCATTGCATCATATTTTTTCCTCTTTTACTTGTAATTATGAAGCCTTTAATCCTTATTTATTGTTATTATGATGAAAGCCATAATGTTTTGGATACTATTGAAACTTTCCCTTATGTTGACTTAATAATAATAAGGAAAACATATGATTTTTACCATGTAAACACACTTATTAACCTGTCAAGCGTTTACCGCTGGAGGTCTCTCATATTCACTGTTGGATCATTTTTTCTCTTGTGTACTTGTTATAATGGTCCACTTTTATATTAATCGACTATGGAGGAAATGTATAATTTTTACTATGCAAATACATTTATTAATTTTCCAAGCATCTACTGTTGGACGTTTCTCTTGCTTACTGCTAGACTATTATTTAAGCACTTGTTGTGGTGGGAGATCCTTTGTGCTAGCTTATCTTTGCAGGAGGTATTTTTGGGGCTTTATTATATATCTTTGTTGGATGCAACCTAAACCTTAAGCAAAATGGGCCTTTCACACTTCACCGATAGCCTTTGGGCTATGTTCTAAGCCTAAAGTCGAGTCTCGGTCTTGACTCCTCTAACATCATGTGGGCAATGAAAAACGCCCCCAACACTCTAGATCTAAATTCTAGTGTCATTTATCTCCTTTAGCTTTTGGGAAAGAGAGAGAAGATTATAAAATTGTTTCATTTATTTGAATTTTAAAGGGTTTGGTAAACAAACACTCTTAAGATGAACATGCTTTTTCTCTCTTGGCAATAATAAATTGCAATTGAATTTGGTGGAGTGGGAACAAGTTAACTTTCGAAAACATTTCCTCTCCTCCACCACCAATGGAGCTTACTATCGATATCAATCGGGTTTTCTTTTCCCATTCTGATGCTTGGAAATTCAAATTAAACCTTCATGCCCCCTCTTGGGAACCTCTTCCTTCAAGTTGGGTGAAATTTAATTTTGATGCAGCCATCACTCCTACTACTTCCTTCCTTTTAGTAGTTTGTCATGACTCAACTATTCAACTCCTCTTAGTACCACTGCAAAAGAGAACTTCTCATTTCTAGGCCGAAGTTAAAGTGGCTTTCTTGGCAGTCTCCATTGTAGTAAGTCTTGATCTCATACAGATTATTTTTGAAGGTGATGCTAAGATTGTTACTAATTCAATTAAGTCCCCCTAGCTCTATTCATTTATGGGATCTTAGGGCCATCATTTCTGATATACAACTCTTGCTCCTCTGTTTCTTTGATGTTAAATTTATTTTTTTCCCTAAGTCTTCTAATGGCTTGGCTCATTTTGTTTCTTTTTGTTCAACTTGGGGACCCCAACTCATCTCATCTATCCATTCTTGGGTCTTTTGTAAGCATGTCGAAGGAAAGATTTCCTTCCCCTTTGTTGTCAGGGTCTTCCTTTGGGCTTTTTTATAATAAAACTATCATCTTACCGGAAAAGAAGAAGAAGAAGAAGAAGAAAAAAAAAAAAAAAAAAAAAAAAACTAGTTTGTTACTATCAAGTATCAAGTGTCAAATACTCTCAACAATGCTTAGATTTTCTGATTCTCCACACACTTAAATATGGAGTAGTAGGGGGGATGGGGCAAATTAAATTTTAAACCTATAGTTTAGAGCTGGTTTTGAATGAAATCCTTAGGAAGTTTCAAAAAAAAAAAAAAAAGTTTCAAATTAAAATGGAATATTTTCATACACAATTCAATTTAAACCATACACCCATCCATGGTGATGTCATTACAACAAATGCTTAAAGAAAACGATAGCATGTGATTATTTTAACTTATGTATCTATTAAATATGGACTACTTTGTAAGAACTAAGAAAGCATTGCACATTTGTAAGGTTAAAACTTTGTTAGTGTGACCGTTGTAGTGTGCCTAACTCATTTAATGGGTTAGGAGCACGACATGGCATATAAGGATACTTGGTTGTGGAAGATGAAGGAAGAATCAATAGACTATAGACATTAAAAAAATTTAACTTGGTTATTAGAAAGAAAAATTGCGAGAAATTGACTATAAAGCTATGATACCATAAATTTTATTTTTTATTTTTATTTTATTTATTTATTTTTTATTTATGAATCATTGAAAGGGAGGCTATATTTCCTAAAGTTAAATAATAGTTCCACATTCTTACATGTACATTACTTCACACAATGTTCACACAAAATGTCCATATTTTTAAAACCTGTGCACACTTTACACATATTGTAAAGAGTGTAAATACTGTCAAAGGTAAAACAATCAAGGTTCGTCCATATTTAGTACTTATTGATAAATTTGTGTGGCATATATAAAACTAATAAAAGTATTTATAGTCTTATAAACTACACAACATAAACTTCCAATGAAGCGCTGCTAATCCATATCTTACACACTTGTAGTGGGCAAAATCCAACTATTGATTGACCTTCAGTTAGCTGCATTATTCCATAGAGAAAATTGATTGACATAATTTGTCTTACTGTAGTAAACTCACCTGTGGTTTGGTCAGTTTTAATAAAGCCCACCTGTGATTTAAAAGTTATCACTTAACTTACCTAAGGTGCCATCCGTTAGACAGCCGTAACCCACCTCACCCTTTTCACTGTTAAAAAGAGGGGTAAATGTGTCTTTTTCATTATATTTTATGTCTCTCTCCTCTTTTTCCTTCTTAGCTCCTCGTTTTTTTCCGCTTTTTTCTCTAATACAATCTTCGTCGTCTCTTTCTAATCTCTATCTATCTGCTTAGTTAGATTTACAATTGTGAAATTTTTTTTTCTCTATTTGATTTCTCTCTCTTTATTTTGCTAAATTTTCCATCTAGTCTCTCAATCTCTCACTTTCTCCCTTTTCTTCGTTGATGACTCTGAGCATCATTGCTCCACTTTCTACTACCATGTTTAACGATGACCCTTGGCTTCCAACACCGCGTCCTTTGCTTTTGGCGGAAGTGAGAAGAGAGCTGTGGTTAACTCATCCAACAAAATTTCTAGTGAAGTTTGCATTAGGGGTGGGTTGTGAGGTCTTGATAGAGAACAACCTATACCCATTTGTTGTGAAATTGAAAATGGGGTTAAGAGGTTTGAATCTGAATATGTAAGGAGGATTAATTGTGGTTAGGAGGGCATTTGAGCATGTGGGTTTTTGGATTTTAATGGAATACTTGGGAGATTAAGGTGGTTTTGGTTTTGGAGGAAGAAAAAAGAGAAGAAGATAAGCGTGTTTTTTCTCAGGCCTTAAAAGACTGGGTTTTTAGTATTTTGTGAAAGTTTTTGTTTAAATTACTGATCTTTGACAAAGGTTTTGGCCTTGGCCTTGACCTTGAGTCTTAGAAAGTTTTTGTTTTAAGTTGGGTTCTAGATCCAGTTTTGGGTTGATATAGGTTTTGCTTTTAGTGTTCTTGAGTGGAAGTATATAAACTCTTACAGTTCTTACAAATATTGCTTTTAGATTTAGATTTTTTTTTTTTGGTTATACTTTTTCTGTTTTTAACGGTGAAATGAGAGATGTGGGTTATGGTTGTCTAATAGAGGGCACCTGTCACGCCCCAAACCCGATACCCGGATTTGTGATCATGACCGACATGCTAATATCAAGCCTAAACCTGATATTAACAAGAACCAACTTAACTTTTACAAAACTTTTACCAAAAGCTTCCCTCCTTCTTTCTTACTTATTTCTTTACTTTTTGATATGACTTTCCACATGACATTCAGAGCATCTACACTGTACTAAAAGAATAACAAAATCTACCAGTTACTCAAATTCAGAATCTCACATAATACATCTCTTAATGCTTTAAGGTACACAACTTTCGTTAGATCCTAAAATACATAAACACTGCAAAGCTAAACATCAAATTGCTAATTTAGGATTTATACATTAAAATTAAAGCTAGCTCCTTCCAAAAACTCGACTAAGGCTCCCTTTGCTTCAAAATAAAACTTGTTGACTGAAAGAGTGGAAGGAGTGAGCTACATAGCTCAGTAAAGGTAAGATATATGAGAATTTAATAAGAATGCATGTAAATCAATTCATTTCATTTTACAAATATTCAGATAGGAGAACATCTTTTTATGCATAGTATTTTATATTATATATAATAATAACTTATACGCTCTTCGTAAGAAAATAATTGTTCTCCCTTTTCTTATTAGAAAAATTTTACCAAAACCTTTCAGATCAAGTTTCTTTCATGGCGTAAATGCACTTTTAGTCCCTACATTTTGAAGTTTTTCCATTTTAGTCCCTACATTTTATTTTTTTCACTTTTAGTCCCTAAAACCAATTTACACCCTTCACTTTAGTCCTTCAAGCCCCATTCCGTCACCAATTAATGGGGAAACTGACGGGATCTATAAAATATTATTTTTTTTACACGCTGGTGAATAAAATAAGGGAATAAGGAAGAAATCAAGTGAAAGCTCACGTGATAAATCACGTGAAGCACCTTTAGTGCACTTAACAACCCTCTGGCGCATCCAACCCCACACAGGAAGCAATAACTCAAGAAATGAATCACACAGCAGTTGACACGTCCCGCCCTACACGTGTGTACTCACCTACCTCTGGCGCGCAGGTAATGACCTTTCCCAAATCAGACTTAATCTCCAGTGAAGCTCTCTGCCTCTGCCGAACAACCATCAGAACATAACCTAAAGAAAAATCCCACTTCTCTCTCAAACCACCATCATCATCAACCTAAAGAAAAATCCCCACTTCTTTCTCAAAACCCATCTCTGAAAGACACTAACTTGAAGCACTATCATCATCTCTGTCAAGCTCTATCACTTGATACCCACACTTTTCATGGAGTGGAGAAAATGAAAGCTGGGAGACTTTAGTCTTTGTGAAAAGGTCTTCTCTCTCTTCTCTCTGTCCTTATTTATAGCTTTACAAGAAGCTTGTTGGCTTTTTCCAACGTAGGGCCACAATGTTTTTGTATATTTTGGCTTTTTGACTGTTTGTTGGTCCTTGTCTGCATGTGTTTGTTTGTGGTTTACATTGTGGTCCATGTGTTTCCCGTGTATGACAAAAGTACTTTCTCTGTTTCTTTTAGTATGACAAAACTATTGAAGTAAATGTTGTAGTCTTACTTAAATATTTGATTAAGTGTTGTGATCACCTAATACTTTATTAAGTGTTGTGTTGTCTGCATGCAGAATAGAATATTTTATTAGGTATGAGTGTTGTTTTGTTAAATATAATATATATTTTGTTCTAAATAATATATATTTTGTTCTGTAGCTAGCATTGTTTAATTGGTTTTGGTGTTATGTTGCATACAAAATGGATGAGCTATTTAGTTTATTTGTGCATCATGGTGGCCATTTTACTGAAAATGGCCGAAAATATGTGGGAGGTGCAGTAGATATAGTTGATAATTGTGACCCTGACAGGTGGTCCAAGGTTGAGATAGAGACTATATGTAAGGACTTTGGGTACACATCTGTTAGCAGGCTGTGGTATAAAATGCCTGGAGCGGACTAAGAACTAGCAGACTTCCATTTGATTGTTGATGATAGTGATGCCATGTATCTAACATAATTAGTAAGGGGTCATCAAGATATTCATGTGTATGTAGAGCACCCAATACATGACCCTATATTAGTTGATGAAGGACAAGATGCTGGTGAGGGTGTGCAGCCATTGGCATTGGAGCAAGACTTTACAGGTTATTATGACAATGATGATGGCAGTGAACATGATGACCATGATGGGGATGATTTTTACAATTTTTATGATAATGATGGCATGTATGCTAATGATCAAACCTTTAACAATGAGGATGAGCTTAAGGTTAATGCTGATGTTCCTACTAAGGTGGTTGCTTCTCAAATGGGTTCAAGGAGAGTAGGTAAAAAACCTATCATTGAGCAACCACCTGAGATCTTTCATATAAATGACAGCAGCGATAGTGTGAGAACTGATGGTGGGGGAAGTGGCCTAGAAGATGATGTAGAGTTGAACCATGGTGTTAGGGACTTTGTTGAAGATAGTAGGGACAGTTGGGATGGTAAGGATGATGCTGAAGTTAATGAACCAGGCCAAATGGGTGCTGATGTAATGAACTCTGATTATGAGAGTGAGGAATTGCATAGTCTTGTTGAATCATCATCTGATGATGAGCTTGGGTATGATAGTGATGATAAGTCTGAGGATGATAACAGGACACATGTGGGAGATGAAACGGAATCGAAAAAAGAGCAAGTGAGGAAGTTCTCTGTGTTTAAGCCAGTGGCTAAGGCTGAGCATATTTATTTTGAGAAAGATATGCTGTTTACTACACCTAAGCAATTCAAGGAAGCTATAACAGATTATGCAGTTTCTGGTGGATGGGAGATCAGATTTGTTAAAAATGATTTGCAAAGGGTAAGAGCTATTTGCCAAGAAGGGTGTAAGTTTGTTGCCTATCTAACAAAGGTGCCAAGGGAGAGGAGCTACCAACTAAGGACATTGACATTGGAACACACTTGCTGTAGAAGTTATAAGAATCCTAGGTGTACTTCATCATACATTGGAAAGAAGTTGATGAAGAAGATGAAAAGACAGCCTAATATCAAGTTGAAAGACATCTAAGAGGTTGTCCATGACAAGTATACCCTAAACATAAGTGTAGGAAAAGCAGGTAGGCCTAGGGATATGGCTCAAGAATATGTTCATGGGGCTTATACACAACAGTACAACCAGCTGTAGGAGTACTGTGAGGAATTAAGGAGGGCTAGTCCTGGTAGTACCATACTTATGAAGGTATATACCTTTCATGATGGTGATTTAGCAGTTGAGATGGATTTAGTGTGTGGGGTGCCTTATTTTGAGAGGCTATACATATGTTTGGAGGGCTGCAAGAAGGGGTTTTTGGTTGGATGCAGGCCATTCATTGGTTTGGATGCAGGCTATTCATTGGTTTGGATGCCTGCCATTTGAAGAACAAGTCAGGGGGGCAATTGATTACTGCAGTATGCAGAGATCCTAATGAGGAGTATTTCCCACTTGCATATGCAGTGGTAAAGGCTGAAACCAAGGATTCTTGGACTTGGTTCATCAATTTGTTACTTGCAGACATAGGTCAGAATAAGAGATGGGTGTTTATGTCAGACCAGTAGAAGGTGTGTAGTTTATTCTCTATTTGGTTGTTTTTTTCTTCATTTACTCATTGTATCTATCTCTAAGACATATTTTCCTTTGATACTATTTGTGACAGGGGTTGGTGCAAACTTTCATTGATAATTGGCCACAGTATGAACATAGGATTTGTTGCAGGCACCTCTACAACAACTTCAGGAAGAACCATCCTGGTGTTCTGCTTAGAGAACTGTTTTGGAGGGCAACCAAGGCAACTTATAAAGAAGAGTTTGATAGGGTGATGGATGAGTTGAAGGGCATTGATGCTGGTGCACACAGTTGGTTGGATGCTCATTCAACAATAAAATGGGCCAAACACATGTTTAGTGAGGATGCCTTGACCGACACTATAGTAAACAACATGTGTGAGAGTTTCAACAGTAGGATTCTTAAATTCAGGTCTAAGCCTATAATTAGCATGGTATGAGTCTTTGTGATCACCTACAATTAATTAGGTTCATTGTTTGGTACTGTTTTTAGTAGGTTTTGCAATTAATATCTAATGTTTCATTGTATGTGCTTGCAGCTTGAGTGCATTAGGCTATATCTCATGACTAGGTTTCAAGACAATAGAGTGAAGATTCTGAGAGTAGAGTCAGATATTTGTGCCAAGGTTCTGAAGAGGTTGCACAAGGAAAAACTGGCAGCCAATAGGTGGTTAGCTTGTTGGGCAGGGTAGACCCAGTTTGAAGTAAAAAATGGTCTGCAAAGTTTCACTGTTGACTTGGCCACAACACACTGCAGTTGTAGGAAGTGGGATATAAGTGGCATACCCTGTGCCCATGCAATCACCTGCATATTTTTCAACAGACAAGATGCTAAACAGTATGTTCACCCATGTTACCATGTCTCTACATACAAGGCCTGCTATGAACCAATCATAGCACCAATCAATGGATAGAATATGTGGAGACCTAGTGATGTGACCCCAGTTCAGCCTCCCATCAAAAGAAGACCACCTGGCAGACCTAAGAAGAAGAGGGCAAAGGAACCTAATGAGCCAACAAGGAGAGCTGGCATCTCTAAGCAATGCAAAACTTGTGGTAAGTTATGGCATAATAAAAGAAGTTGCAAGGGTGAGATTGGAGGGAACTCCTCACTGCCAAGCACCACAAATAGAACTAGTGCATCTAGTAAGGTAATATATGGACATGTATGAACTACAATTGTAGATGAGTTTGTCATAGTAATTTATTAGATTGGCCCAAAAAAAAAAAAAAAAAAAAATCTAAACAATAAAATGAAGAATTATATTTACATTGTCATTTAATTTTTACAGTAAACTCATGCTTAGGTGACCTGCTCTCTCTCTAAATGAACACACATAGCATTAATCCAACTATTAGTTGCTTTCAAGTACATCTAATAATTTGCGTACATTTCTTGTTTGTAGGCCAACATGCATAGCTTCAACTCCACTCCAAGTGCACCACCTCAGTCCAACATGCATAGTCGAGCCACTCCAAGTGCACCATCTCAGGCCAAGACAAGCTCAGCTACTCAATTTGCATCATCTCAGACCAAGATGCACCAATCCAGTCCAAATGTAACACCTCATGCCAGGACCAGAAGCACATTCATCCACTCATATACACAGCAGCAAAGCTCCACTCAAGCTGCACCACATCAGTCAGGCAGCACCACATAGAATCTAGTTGCACATCAGAACTCCAGCAGCAGCAACCCAAAGCCAAGGCAGAAAAAGAGAAGGGTGGTCACATCAGAGACTCTAAAGGCTTCTAAGAATGCATCCAGATACATGGAAGCAATCAAACATGGTGGGAGTCAATCATCTATGCATGGTCCAAGGAAGTGAAGAGAGCACAAGTTCATCTGTGCATGGAACAATGCCCTTTGTTTTGTAGAAAGTGATAACTGTAACTGTTTTGTGTATTTATGGTGGTAGGGTTAACTATGGAACAATGCCCTTTGTTTTGTAGAAAGTGATAACTGTAACTGTTTTATGTATTTATGGTGGTAGGGTTAACTATGGAACAATGCCCTTTGTTTTGTAGAACTATGACTATGTTCTAGTTCTGATATTTGTAGAACTGTGACTGTGTTCTAGTTCTGATATTTGTAGAACTGTGACTGTGTTCTATTTCTGATATTTGTAGAATTGTGACTGTGTTATGATATTTGTACAACTGTGACTGTGTTCTAGTTCTGATATTTGTAGAACTGTGACTGTGTTCTGATATTTGTTGTTGAGTAACTCAACTAGTCAACTTGAGTTTTGAGTCTATAATAAGTGTGACCGTGTAGTGTTGCTGGAAGTGTTTGTATTGATTTGATATAAAGTTGAGTTATGACTCATCTTTTGTACTTTGACTATTTGACTAATTTTTGACTTGTGAGTGGTTTTTTAATTTTGCTGAATGTGACTTGTGACTTGTGAACATATTTTATTTGCAACAGAAATTTGTATTGCAGCTGCCAGGACCAGAAATTTCTATTGCAGCAGAAATTTGAAGCAGAAATTTTTATTGTAGAAATTTTTATTGTTGCAGAAATTTTGCAGAAATTTGCAGCAGAAATTTGTATTGCAGCTGCCAGGACCAGAAATTCCTATTGCAGCAGAAATTTGAAGCAAGAATTTTTATTGCAGAAATTTGTATTGTAGCAGAAATTTTGCAGAAATTTGCAGCAGAAATTTGTATTGCAGCTGCCAGGACCAAAAATTTGTATTGCAGCAGAAATTTGAAGCAGAAATTTTTATTGCAGAAATTTGTATGGCAGAAATATGTATTGTAGCAGAAATATTGCAGAAATTTTCAACAGAAATTTGTATTGCAGCAGAAATATTGCAGAAATTTGTATTGCATCAGAAATTTGCAGCAGCAATTTGTATTGTAGAAATCTGGATTGCAGCAGAAATTTGCAAAAATTTGTATTGCAGTAGAAATGTGTATTGCAGCTATGTGTTGATGCAGAAATTTGTATTGCAGCAGATAGTGTGCCTTTGTCAATCTATCAATCAAGCTCAAAAAGTTTGGTTCAAATTTGGTTTTTTGTTGACTAGGTTTTTTGTTGACTAGGATTTTTGTTGTCAATCTGTCAATATGCTGTAGATTGGCTAGTGTGTGTAAACAATACACTTCAAAGGATTCAGTGAGATCCTTTTTGATCTAAGTCATGCCTAACGTGTGGGGTAATATTATATGGGAATTAATTGAGTTAGCTGAAAAGTTGACTCAGTCATGCCTAATAGATATTTTAAGTAGATCTTTTAAGTAAACCTCAGTTACATGCAAAGTTGGACATGTTTAATAAATCTTTTTTAAGATGTGACTGAACTGCATAAGAGGGAATAATATGACTAAAAAGTCTACATAATTTTAGACTAGTTAAGAAATTAGAAGTTTGTACACTGTTAATAATATGACTATAGTCCCTGGTTTAATAAGGTTTATATAAATCCGAATGCCAAGAAGGGTGCAGAAGACAATCATTTAACATTGGTAACACATGGAAACTCACCTCTATGTCTAAAGGAATTTATACTTTTAAGTAGTCTGTCTGTGCCAACATGCCCTGAATTGTCATCATTTACTCTCTTTGACTTTGAAATTGAGACTTACTATAAAATTTCATATTCACATCTCTTTTTTCAAATTGGTTATTTAACTTTTTATTTTTTATTAAACTGAAACCAGTATGAATACAGTTCATAAACACATTTCAGTAGCACCACATTGATGAATACAAAACAAATGTTAAGCACACAAAAATTCCAAATCATTCAATGTGGCAAAAAAGTTACAAAGGAGAGAATGGATCATTATTAATATTTTACCATTGAACAACACAGTTAGAAAATAGGGGTATTCATTTCATTCTAGGAATGGTACAAAAAAAAAAAAAAACCAGTAGGTGTTTCCATGCTAACTGCCTAACCAAAAAATGTACACACTGCCAGCCCTTTGCATTAGCAATTACAGGATATTGAAACTCCCCCATCTATGTAACATGCTAACCAAACATACACTTCCACCACCCACCTAACCAAACATAAACACTTCCACACTTCCCAGCCTAATCAAACTTCCACTACCTGTCTAACTACCCATACAATTAATGAGACAAATCCCACATATCACCAATAAGAATGCCAAAGCCACATTGTAAAACTTCTCTCTCCTATAGCATCTTGCAACCTCGGCCTCTAGTCTGATAATCCGTTGCCTTTGCTCTGGGATGAGCACCTTACCACGTTCACATATCTCTCATCATCACGCCATTGGAAGAATTTGCACTTTCACGCAACCTGAAATGCAAACCAATTTCTTCATCCATCAAGCTACTTAATGACCAATAAGGACTATATAATTAACATAAAATTGAAAAAACATTGTTGTTTATATATGACCACAACAATCCAATTTTTAAGAAAACATTAACATTGAAGATCAATAAACTAACCCAACCAACAAAAGGAAAATATTCCCTAGTCAACAAATTGAGTTTTAATTTCGCAAACCCAAGCCATATGCATCCATAACAACTCACAAGTGAATGCAGTCAATAAACCAAAGACTTAACCTCATATGCTCACATAATGCATGTCACAGTTGAACAATACCCTTACGTGTTCATTTGTTCACCCTGCACTTAACATTCCTCTATTTGCATGCATCAATATATGCACAAATCCTACCTTTTGAACAAGGTGTCAAAAACTACTAGCAGCATTTTTTACACCACCAAACAGCTTAATAAAACAAGAAAAAAAAAACCCAAAATTATTGCTTCCAAACCTAGGAAAACGAACTAAATGCAGAAAGTCCCTCCTCCCTTTCTCTTAACACCAATGAAATAAAAATAAAAACACGAAAACCCCATGATTCAAAATCAATTTTCCTAGATTTTCCCTAGTTTTCTCAGAAAATAATAGACATTGGGAAAAAAAAAAAAAAAAAAACCAAAAACAAAGAAGAGGGAGAAAACCCCATCTCACTAAAACAGAATAACATCAATAACAAAGCTTGAACTACCCAGTAGAAAAAACATGATTAATTAAAAAAATACTCAAATATTGAAATACCCAATAGTTTGGACAGTCATAAAACCTTCTGCCAGGGTTGTTCGGTGTCCACGAAACGACTAACACTGGTTTTTCATCACAGTAGCACCTAAATGGAGCTCTCCTCCTCAAGCTTGAACTGGTTGAAGAGCTTGCTTCCATCTAATCAGGGACTTCAAAATGGTTGAAGATCTTGAGATGGTTGATGATGATGGTAGTTTGAGAGAGAAGTGGGATTTTCTTTAGGTTGATGATGATGGCTGTTGGCTGTGAGGCAGAGGCAGAGAGCTAGGGATTTAAGTCTGATTTGGGAAAGGTCATTACTTGCGCGCTAGAGGTAGGTAAGTGCACTAAAAGTGCTTCACGTGATTTATCACGTGAGCTTTCATCTGATTTCTTCGTTATTCCCTTATTTTATTCACCAGCATGTAAAAAAAAAAAAAAAATTTTATAGATCCCGTCAGTTTCCCTGTTAATTGGTGACGGAATGGGGCTTGAAGGACTAAAGTGAAGGGTGTAAATTGGTTTTAGGGACTAAAAGTGGAAAAAATGAAATGTAGGGACTAAATCGAAAAACTTCAAAATGTAGGGACTAAAAGTGCATTTACGCCTCCTTTCATTTCTTACAAAGCCACCATATATATTTTCATTACAAAATAATCATTTTAACTTAAATCAGATAATCAGTAACTTTGTCTTAAACTGGAAGCATCTTAAAGAATAATAAAACTTTTCCACATAACTTTCTTCTCGTAAAATATTATAACTTTCATAGTCATAAAATTTAACGTTTCATAAAAACAAATATCCTATAACTTTTTAACATAAGCTTGTATTTTCATCAGAAGCTTTATCTTTAAAGCATAACAAAACTTCAGAAACTTTTATCTTTAATGAACAGCTTTCTTTTCATCAGAAACTTCTTTTCATGAGAGTTTTTAACTTTACACAATGTATTTAACAAAATAATTCTCTCATGATTAATAACATAATATAGCTGTTCATAAATACATATTGGTTAGTCCATATCTGATAAGTCTGTACTTATTTAGGAGGCTTCTAGCACCACGGTGCTAGGCATTCAGCTTCCCTACAATGCTAGGTATTCTCGGGATCACATCATAATACATACTTTCAATCATGGGGTGTAGGTTGACTTCCTCCACAAGTTGGCCGTAACCAATAAGGGCAGGTATAGCAGAGCCAGTCCCACTTTAATGTCCAATTAGATAACATTTTCCACGGAAAGCCAGTAATTAACCCCTACTGACAGAGTTCAGATTACCAGAGGACATAACCTGAAAACATTTAACTTTAATGTCCAATTAGATAACATTTTCCACGGAAAGCCAGTAATTAACCCCTACTGACAGAGTTCAGATTACCAGAGGACATAACCTGAAAACATTTCATACTTATACATCATATTGAAATTCATAGTTTGTATTACATTTCACAATAATAGCATTTCCATTGTTTTCTTCATCATGTTCGTGGAATTAGTAATAACATCAATATGCTTAAATCATATACATAAGGTTTTGAAAGCTCATGAACATATCTTTGTCTGAAACATGTTTACATGCCATATCTCTAATCAAAAACCTTTTAATGCATAATATACTTTAAAATAACCTTATGACTTACCAAACGCTCATATAACTTATCCCTTACCTGAAATCAGAGGAACCTAGAGGCTACAGTTGAAGGAGCTCAGACCTGGCGACTGGTAACACCTAAACCAAAATCAAAACTTATTACTATCTATTATTCCTTATCATAAACTTACACATTCATCTCAAAGCCTATCTCTTAGAATCAAGGAAATCCTAATCCCATCTCAATGAGGTTCCCACAAATATATTATGCACACATCAACAAATGATGTACCAAACTAAAGAAAAGTCATCATTCTCATATTAATATCATATCTCTAGAAGAGTCAACTTCATTTCAAACGGTGCTTTGAAATTAAGGCAATAATGCAAGCATAAACATAAACTCTTTTAAGCATGGTCACAAAACCATATACATTTATAAGGCAACATACAACACGTCGAGCAAGACATTAACATGAAAAAGCAGTAAAATGGTTTAGAACCCCTCATTTAGAGTACTAAACCTTGAACCAAGTCATACAAAATTTAGCTATGATCCAAACATACAAAATGATGAGCATAATAAATTATAACTCAAATCATTCACACTAACTTTAAAATTAAATCCTCAAAATTAGGCATGTCCCTTACTGTTCATTGTTTCATTCAGACAGCATATACTTCACTTATAAAATACCAATGGGCTATCAATTCACATCCAAACTTCATGCAATTTTACAGAAAAACTCTCCTGGATGTCTAGTAATTACCATATCAATTTCGGAGTCAAATCATAAAACCATAATTTACTAAAAATCATACAATACAGCATACCCAAATTTGTCATGACAGAATTTCATGCAATTTAGAAATTAAACCATTATTTTTATATTAATCCAAATGCTGTGAGACCACTTCCATAACAACCATAACTACTCCTAGCATCCTAATTCATTGTATACAATTTAATACATAATTTATCATGCATAAACACAGAATCTGCCACAGTGACAACTTTGCAACATTTTCTTGTAAATTCACAAACAATTATCAAAGGATGGTATTTTCATATGGGGGTTTTTATCCACTCATTAAACATGTTAGAAAACACTTATATACAATCATTTAACCATTTAGAGCAAAATTAAATACCACACAAATCCCAGCAGTAACATTAAAAGTACTCATCCTAACTTTTTCTTACTTCCTTAATCATATAAAATCATTAATTAGTAAAATCCTTAATCTACCTTCAACAATTCACCAACATAGTTTCAAAGCTTCTTAAAACAGTATATATATATATATATATATAGACTTGCAAGTTCATGATTTCCTAATTTCACAAACCACAAATACCATTACTAAAATTCTTTAAAGAAATTATGGATTCTAAGATGAGAGTAGTTAGCTCTTACCAAGTTTCTTGTTCTTGAGGGGAATTAGAGGTAGAATCACCCTTGCATGAAAGGATTCCCCTTTCCTAGTGGCTGGACCCGAAAGTATGAGAGGTAGAGAGCTTGAGAGAATTTTCTTTCTTTTGGTTTTGGACTCGTGGGAATGAAAGGGAGAGAAGAGTTGAGAGAATTTTCTTTCTTTTGGTGTGTGAACCCTTGGACTCAAGAGAGCTTCTAGCTCTTTCCTTAAGAGAAAAGAGAGCAAAATGAGGTGAGAATTTCAGATTTGTGTGTGCACCCATGGAAAAATGAGAGCATGAGAGTTTCATAGAAATTCTAGTTACATTGAAAAGTCAAATAAGAGATAAGATGAAGACTTATCTTTCTTTTGATATGTGGATCCGTGGATTTGAGGAAGGGAGAGAGAGCTTTTTGAGTCTTCTCTTTTCTTTGAGAAAGTCAAAGAAGAGATGAGGTGGAGTTTGTTCATTGCATGGTATTTTGGCATGATGTGTTGGATTTTCATTGGTTGTATGTGTAAGTGGAATTACAACTATAATATCTCATGCATCATACATAGTTAAAATACCAACAACTATAAATATATATATATATATATATCTCTCTCTCTCTCTCTCTCTCATACAAGGTTGTCAAAATTGGGATCCTACGTAGGATCGTGGGAGGTAGGTAGGATCGTGGATCGTAGGATCGGATCGTGGATCATAAGATCCCACCTATTTTTAGATTTTAAGCAAAAAAACCTATTGATAGTGACTTTGTATGTTATATAATCACTTAAAATATGAATCCATCCATTAAAAAAAAATTTTAAAAATAGAAAAATAAAAACCTTAAAAGCTTTGTCAAAATCATATACACAACACAACAATCTGGAATCAAGCTATCAAAGTACAAATAAATGATAAACTACTAACTACCAAAACAAATTACCAAAAAGCTTAAAGGCAGCGTTGGGATGGCTCACGGCAACATCATTGAGAGGGCTAGAGGTGTTAGGTTTTTGACAGAGGATTGAGGAGGCGCTGACTGAGGTGCTAGCACTGAATGTTTCTAAATATTTTAGGTTTTGTTTTTTAAAACATTAAACTTAAGAAAGCTCACCATTGAGAGGGTTGAGAGGGGCTGGGTTTTTGATAGAGCACTGTGGAGGTGCAGGACAGAGGTGCTAGTCTGCTGGAGCTTAGTGTTTCTAAAATATTTAGGTTTTGAAGACGTTTAACTTAATACTAAAGGTTTTTTTGAGATTTAATGTTAAGATATGGGTAAATTTGGTTCAATTTATTATTGGGTTTTGATGGGCTTGTGGGTTTAGGACCTTTAGGTGGACTGTGGATTATCATACTGGACTTACCCAAATGACCCAAATGAAGCCCACTTAAAAAAAAAAAAAAAAATGAAGCCAAATGGTAGGATCGGTAGGATCGGTAGGATCCCATACGATCCTACGATCCTATACGATCCTACACGATCTTACCTACGATCCTAACATTTTTGCGATCCTGCTACGATTTTAATCTTTTTGGTGATGTGGGATCGTAAAATCGTGCGATTTTACGATCCGGATTGCGATTTTGACAACCTTGCTCTCATAACTTAACCACTTAATATAGTTTTGCACATACTAAGTATATATTTATAATACAAATAGCCATTTCAATTATTTATAATCTTTACAATTCTTATTCAAAGGTATTATAAAATAATATGTTTATTAAATACTCTTATACTAATTTTAGAAAGTAAATGACTCAAAAATAATAATTAACCACTTGAACACAGGTTAACTATAAAATTGGGTCGGGGTGTTATAGCACCTCAGGTAGGTTAAGTGATAACTTTTAAACCACAGGTAGGCTTTGTAAAACCGGCCAAATCATAGGTGGGTTTAATGCAATTACCCCTACAAATTTTATGACAATTCTAGAGTGGTTGATTGTGAGTGATAGAGAAAAATTGTGGTCATTGAACAATTCTATTCCATACATAATAAATAACTGAAGTCTATCTAAAAAAGAAAAACCAATAGAGTCATAATTACTTTTTACGTATGATACATTAATGCTGGCTAGTCCAACGTACATCAAAACAATAAAGAAAAATTGAAGGAGCACACCAAAAAAGAATTATTTATTTATTTATTTATTTTTACGCATCAAATTCATTAAGCACAAGCAAAGACAACATCCTTCCTCCACCCATCCCGAACAGTCTTAGGCAGAGAGTTCTTATTACAACTGAAAAAGGATTTGAGGGGTAGCAACTTTAGCCAAAACATGGGCAAAAGCATTTGCTTCCCTTTCAACCCATCAAAAACTACAAGAACCCCAAATCTCTTATTCAAAGACAAGAGACTTTACAACATAATCACTAATGTACATAATCACTAATGTTATTAAACAAGGAAAAAAAGTTGATAAGAGCATAATGTAAAAATGTCATATCCTCAGAAGACAACTATCTAGCTACTTACATGAATCCCCTCACCAGTTTTCTCATTCTGAAGGTCTTCTTTAACCAATCTTGATTCCTTACACTCACAATGTGCCCAATAGTCACTCCAACAACTAGTCCAAATCCATACCCAATCAAAACAATTTTCCAACCAAATTGAAATGGAGACCCTAAATCTTGACTCTCTTCAGGAGTTGAAGGTAATGGTAGTGAAACCTCATAATTCTTACATTTCTTTGTCAATGGGCTTCCACACAATCCTAGATTTCCTTCAAATGAATTGCTTGGAAAAGTATTAAATTGTTTTCCTTGTGGTATAGGTCCCACGAGATGATTATTAGAAACATTGAAGGATGCTAGGAAAGTAAGTTGCGTTAGCTGTTGTGGGATTTTCCCAAAGAGCATGTTTTGAGAAAGGTCTGGTGATTCCAGATCTACAAAGTTTCTTAAACTTTGTGGGATGTGGCCAGTAAGAATGTTATTGGAAAGATTGAGCAAACGAAGTCCTTTTAAATTTAAATTTCCAATGGATTCTGGAATATCTCCGACAAATCTATTACTTGAGAAATCAAGGGCTGTGAGCAATTCTTGGACCTTCATGTAAATCATGACCACTCCTTTGTTTGTTATTATTATTGCGTAACTATAATCAAAACCCCATTCGAGATTTAGAAAACTGTTTTGCAAAACAAAGGATGAAGTTACTTCAATATATGTCAAGTGGTTTGCATGATCCAATCTGGAAGAATTGGAATACTGAAAGAATTTAAATGGCAAACTCCCAGTAAAACTATTGTATGAGAGGTCAAAGATTTGCAAGCTGGGAAACTCATATTTTTCTTCATGAGTCCTTATTGGGCCATAGAATTTGTTGGACCGCAAAATGAGAATCTTTAAATTTGGAAGGTTTCCCAACCATGACGGAAAAGTATCATTGAATTGGTTATTACTGAAATCAAGGGCCTTCAACATTATACACTTGGCCAAAGATCTTGGTAACCGCCCTTGAAACTTGTTCTGGCTAAAGCTAATCATCAATAATTTGCTTCCATTTGTCCAAGTTTGTGGGATGCTTCCTTCGATTGTGTTCCTTCGTAAATCCAATATGAGCAGAAAATCACCAAAGTTGTGCAAGCATTGAGGAAGTGAGCCACTTAAGTTGTTAATTGACAAATCAAGGACTTGAAGAGAACTCATGTTACAAATCAACTCTGGAATTTTTCCAATGAATGAATTGTTTGATACATGATATTCCAAGGTGGAGAAGGATGGAATTGGAAGTGATCCTAGGAGCTTGTTAGACATGAGGTCTAAAATGGTTAGACGGGTCCAAGGAAGAGGAATTGGATGTTGACCGAGGCTTGTAAGAAAATTTTCAGAAAGGTCGATAACCTCTAAATTTTCTATACTCACGTTCCAAAACCATTCCGGTACTTGACCATGAATGTTGTTGGTGCTTAGTTCTAGCCATTTTAGTTCATCTTGGTCTGCTAGGAAGTCTGGAAACTTGCCCAAGTTGCACCTATCGAATCCTAAATTTTCGAACTTTTGATGTGTAGTATTTTCACTAATAATTAATGAAACCCCACAATCAGATAGATACAAGGAAGTTAATTTTCTGAGCTTAACAAACTTGTCAAACTCCACTTCGCCAGTAAAGTTGTTCATGGAAAGATCAAGACATTCAAGATTCTTAAGGTTAAATATTGAGCTTGGAATCTGGCCTGTAAGGTGGTTGCCCGCAAGTTCCAAGACAGATAATTTTGTGAGGTTCATAAGCCCAAAAGGAATCTGATCACTAATAAAATTATAAAATAGAAAAAGGTGAGTCAGTTGTGTCAGGTTTGCAAGCTCAAAAGGAATTGGACCAGTCAGTTCATTTTCGTTAAGGTGTAGAAAAGAAAGTTGGATGAGGTTTCCAAAGGAAGATGGAATGTGGCCCTTGAAAGTGTTAAGCGAAAGAAGCAGAAAATTTAGATGAGTGAGGTTACCAAGTGAAGATGGAATGTGCCCAGAGAAGTTGCATTTCCTTATATCAATTTTAGTCAAAGAGCCAAGGTTTCCTATTGAAGCAGGTAGTTTACCTGAGAAACTTGTGCGTGCAAGAATCATTTCCTAAAGGGGACTGCTCCATTGAAAGTCAGGCAGATAACCGGTGAGACCTTCATTGAGTTGCACATCAAGAACTCGTAAATTTGGATGCTTAAAGATGCCTATTGGAAATTCCCCATGCAATTTGCAGTCACATAAACTAAGGGACGTTAAATAAGACAAATTTGCCAAGATATTAGGCACAGTGGATTTTATGCTCACCAAACTCAATTCAAGATTTTCTAGGCGGGTTAAATTTTCAACTCCTAGACTTGGCTTCTTGATTTCCAAATGGTTGGAAGAAAGATCCAGGGTTGACATTTGGGACAATTGTGAAAGTTCTAATGGGATTTGACCAGAAAAAGTAGAATTAGAGAGATTGAGATATGTTAGTTTGGATAGATTGGAAATTGTGGATGGAATTTGAGAGTGGTTAAAATGATTGTCAGCAAGATTAAGCCTTTGGAGATGAACAAGATTGAAAAGGTTGCTGCTAGAGTTAATAGAGCCGTAGAGATAGCTGCTATGGAGGTCAAGACCAATGACATGGCCCGTGAACTCATCACACTCTACCCCATCCCATGTGCAGCAGTCACTGCTGTTTCCTTCTAATGTCCAGGAACAAGCCCGAGGATCAAAGGAAATAGACTTGTCGTTGTTGATGATGACAAAGCTTTCCTTAAATTGCAACAAGTAAGACCTTTCGTGACCATGGCAAAGAGGCTGCACTGAGGAAAACGAGTGAATGGCTAAGAGACGAAACATTGAGAGGAAAGAGATCAAGTACACAAATTTTAAACGATATAAAGAGGACGCCATAACTTAATGACTATAAATCAACCTTGTTTATTCGCTCTTATATAAGCAAGGAATGCAAATGAAGGATTTTATTAGTTTGAATCTTCCCTTCTATTGGAATCAGGGCCGACTCAACCAATTTGGGGGCCTAGGTGAAAACTTTAAATGGGCCTTTTATTATCCGAATACACTAACCATTTTCTATCATGTTTCTCCCCATTTGGTAATTTTCAAATATAATGTGTATTAGAAAAATATCTAGAGTTCTTATCTATAAGAAAGTTTAGATCATCAACTTTTATTGGACCATTTTCTATTAATAAATCTCTTAATTTTATATCAATAGTTTTCCATTGACCTGGATCAAAAATATTTGTAGGAATATAATTAGGTTGATCATTAATATTTTCACTTTCTTAGCTTCATTATCAAGAACGGTTACATTATATGTTTGAACATTATCATGACCACCTTCATTATTATCATTTTTTGTATATTTTCATTATCTTCTAACTCTTTTTGATGAATTTCTTGTTCATTTATCAAACTTTCACTCAAATTTTCTGCAAGATTTTGTTTTTTATTAGTAATAAATTTGTCCATAGTTCCTTTTTGAGATTCAATTAGTTCTTCCCTTTATCTCTTTTTTTTTTTTTTTTTTTTTTTCATATCCAGATGGATATTTTCTAGTAGATATTTGTAATAAAAAAATATATATGAATAAATGAAACACAATCTATAATAAAAAAAATTATAATTTAACTAGAATAAAAAAGAAGACCAAAGTGGCAAAGAGAAGAGAAAACAAAAAACGAACCTGACATGAAGATCTGTGAACACACCAAGTCTATTGCCAACACCAATTGATGAGTAAGTCAACTAAAAAGAGTGTTCTTTTTTTTAGAATCAAGATAGAGAGAGAATGTTTTTTTCTTCTTTCTTTTTTCTGCCTTTTGTTACTTATCTATTTTTTTTCTTTTTTCTGTCTTTTATTATCTTTTCTTCTACATTTTGTTATTTGTATATTGAGAAAATAGTGTCTCTCTCTCCCTCTCTACATTTCAAGTAATAAACATGAGTTTTCTCAATGAAATGTGATATAAAGGTTTGATCCAAAGGATACTTGGATGTGGTGATTTTTTTTTCCGAAGAAAGCTAAGGGCCCATTTGGTAACGTTGTTCTAGTAATGTTGTTTGTATTTTTTGAAAATACGTGTAGGTGAAAAAATGTGTGAAAATACGTGTAATGTTGTTTAAAAACTGAAAAATGTTACTTAAAATGACATACCAAACGGCCTCTAAAGATTTGGTGATTTCTTGAACTTCATGTTATTTCAGCTTTTTTTCTTTGTGAGAAACGGTCAGAAATAACTTGTTTCTTTTCAATTTTCAATTAGGGACTTAAATAATTTGAGCGGGCCTTAAATCTTTTGAGTGGGCCTAATTTTATTTTATTTTATTTTTTATTTAATTTTTTTTTTCAAATGAGAAAGCAACATTATATAATATATTATTACTATTGGAGCCTTCTTACAAGTGGGGCCCTTAGGCGGTGCCCTAAATGGCCTATAGGTTCAGCTGGCCGTGATTGGAATGATTGTTAGACATTTCATATTCACCTCGTACCAAACCCATAATCTTTAAAAAACTGAGAAACTGTATAACAGTCATTTTTTGACGAACGGTAAAACGATCATTTATTATTTATTTATTTATTTATTTTTACAAGATAGAAGAATTCTACTCTAACCTAATTTAAGTGTACATGTGTGTGAAGCTCACTCCTAGAAACTTGAACCTTAACCCTTGCCTCCCACACTTCACAAGCATTTATACTTATGGAGTGACCATCGCACCAAGAGTGTGTGGTGGCGTAAAACAATCCTTTAACAGTAAAAAAAAATACTGATAACTTTAATTCACTTTTGAAAACGTTGCCATCCCAACTTCAAAAAAAGAAAAGAAAATGTTGCCGTCCCACTTCGCAGTGGGACGGCAACATTAGTGAAGTGGGACGGCAACGTTAGTGGCCGCGTTAGGAAGCAAGCACTTGCGGAATTTCTTGGTTTATGAAGTTGATGACATGCAAATGTGAATAACGTTTCTTGGTAAATCAAACTTTTACCAAAAATCTTCTCAAAAAGTAAAACTTTTACGGTTTTACCAACTACCATTGAGGCAAAATATTATTTTTGGTCATTTTTTCCTAAATCCAGCGGTATCAATTTAGTCAATTTCTTGCCAAAAGCTTTGTAATTCAATTGTTATTTGTAGGTTCCAGTTAACTCAACTAGTAAAATAAAAAATTTAAGATTCTATTTCCGCACTAATAAGTTGAAACTCATTAAAAAAAAAAGAAAACTATCACCTCTCACAATTTTCAAAATAGATATCCAGACTCAATTCCTCTCTTGCCTTTTAGCTTAATTGATTGTCACTTCTTGATGTTTCAAACAAAGATATTCAGGATTTAAATCTATCAACCTCAACTAGATGTATCAAAGGAATAATTTAACTAGTACATTTTTTTTTTGGACATAGTTTTCATCTTTTGGATTCTTAGCTGTGAGTACTGGGAATCAATTCAACATTCGAACTACGGAATGCAAATTCCAAGGTAAGATTTAATTTTACAATTTGTTTCTTTGGTTAGTTTTTTCGGACTATTTTCTGTTTGGTTCCCTTGAAAAATTTATGTAATAAATAGTGAACTTGAAGTGTAAATAGAAGCACTGAAGCAGGCAGGGCTTGGTATGGTAGCCATTCCTGGCTTGTGGCTCTTAACTAAGCCCTTAAAAGTATTTCCGAAACTATTTTGGGAGTGTGAATTTCTCTGAATGCGAGTTCGAAATTTGAAGTAACAAAATGAAACTTGGAGCTCCTGCCATTAATGTTTCCTTCGATTTTTTTACTTTTTATTTTCTAAAGCACTATAGAAACTCATGGTTATCTGTTATCTGAGTAATGATAACAGTACTCTGAAAGAATATCCTGATACAAATTATTCTTTATAGTATTAGTTACAACTTACATCTGCCTAGGAAGATTATCAGCAGGTTAGTTGACAGTCTTCAATTCTGTTGTTTGATCGATCCAATATTATTGTTCTGAATCATTAATGAATGATGTAAAAGAAACAAATGTGAGACCATGCAAATTTAGATGTATAACATGCACATTTATCTATCTATTTATAATATCTATAATAATAATCTATATATATAATAATAGGCGAAGCAGAGAGCAAATCCAATTAGATTTCAATTGGATTCTCAATTTTGCGCCACTTGTCCTAACCAAAACTAAAAAAAAAATCTAATTAGACTATAAATTTGACTCTAATTTTGTGTCATGTATCTTATCTAAATTTTCTAATTTTTGTGCCCAAATAAATGATGCATTAACATTTAACACGGAAGCCAAGAAAACCACAATGATAATGCTCATTAGCCTAAGTAAGAACATCTTACCTGCATACTTTTATGGAGATTATAAATTGGACTCCAATTTTGTGTCATGTATCTTATCTAAATTTTCTAATTTTTGTGCCCAAATAAATGATGCATTAACATTTAACATGGAAGCCAAGAAAACCACAATGATAATATTCATTGGCCTAAGTAAGAACATCTCACCTGCACACTTTTATGGGTGATGTTAATAGAGTCTGGAGTTCTTCTAATCCCACAACCAGAACCAAGGAGTCCAACGAGAAAGACTATAAAAGTAAAACATCATCTCCTCCTAATTCCATATCGTCATCCCATGTCTCCTCCTTTCTCAACCTCTACCAACTAAATCCACATACTACCCTCTCTTCCTCCTTACGGATTTCTCAGAGCAAGGCTAGATTCAAACACAATGTTCAATCCCACTCTTCCTTGCTTCACACTCTCATACATTAGCGCTTCATTGGCGCCTCCAAGAAGATTCCAAGCTCAATTATCAGTTTTTATTTTTTAATGTCCCTTTATATATTTTAAATAATAAAATGCAATATTCTCTTTTTTCTTCACTGTAGCATCACTTAAATAATAAAATGCAATATTTTTTTTTTTTTTTATTCGTTGTTTTATCTAATGCTATCCTATGTATGATAAACCAAAAAAAAAAAAAAAAAAAAGACCAATAGCATTACTTAAATAATAAAATGCAATATATATTTTTCATTGTTTGATTTAATTCTATCATCTGTGTGATAAACCCAAAAAAACAAAAACAAAACAAAAACAAAAAAATTGGCCAATAGCATCATTACAATTAACCAATCCCGTGCGGTAGCACGGGGTTACATACTAGTATATTATAAAAGTTGGATCCCAAAATTGGTGGATACATACTATGATAACACGTTCATTTTCAAAGCATACTACAATGACACATGTCAACTTTGTATATTAAATTGATATGATATGGACGAATAAGGCCACTTGTCAAAAAATTATTTATACATGTCAATACATTTGCTCTTAAATGCTCTTAAATATTCACAATTAATTTCATTAATATTCTACCATATTTAAGGTGACTTGGGTTTAAATTAGGACAATTAAATATGACCTATAAGTATCATACATGTCCTTTTGTATTACACATCAAATAAAGGAAAAAATTGTCAGTTGTTTTACTTATTTTTTTGAGACAAGAAAAGCTTTCTATTTAAATATACTTACACCACGGCACACCTGCCACTTTGTATTTCACACTACTATTTATTGCCATTTTCATTTGAATTTTAGGATTTAAAAAATAATAATAATAATACTGAATCAATATAATTTGTTTCCTATAACACATATGGTTTTTTTTTTTTTTTTTTTTTTTTAAATTTATAATATCTTTGGTAACTCATATCTTTTTAAGGCACTGCCAGGCCAATTGATTGGCCATTTTATTACACTGGTTCGTAATAAAAAAAAATCCAATAGAAAATCTCTCTCTCTCTCTCAAAAAAATCCAGTACAAAGTTAGACCAAAACTCTGTTCCTTCACGTCATCTCATTTTGCTTTTTTAAAATTCCCTCTGGTAAGGAATTGTATTTTGTAACAATTTTTCGTTATTTTTTTCCTTTACTATTTAATTGGTTGTAATTTATCAAATTATGTAGTTAGTCGAGGTTTTGTTCATAAGCATTTGATGGATCTAATATAATATTGAGGATTAAAAGCCCTAATCTGCTCATGTTGTGTTACAATCCTTTGCAAGTATTAGAACTAACAAATATAGATCTGATTCACAGGACAAAATTGGGAAATGCCCCGTTTGAGCAAAAAAAGCAACATTATGCCATATTTTCCAAACTAAATAGGGAAATACCCCTCTTTTGAAAATCGAGTTTCTCAAAATCGATTTAGGCCCTATAGCGGCGTTTTTTAGGAGCCTATAGTGATGTTTTTAGGACCTATAGTGGCGTTTTTAAATCGATTTATATGAAATCGAGTTATAGGTAAAAAAAATTAAAAAAATTGCCTATAACTCGATTTTATGGAAGTCGAGTTACAAAACGTCACTATAGGTCCTGAAAATGTCACTATAGGTCCTTAAAAACGCCGCTATAGGGCTCCAAATTTTTTTTTTTTTATAACTCGATTTTGAGAAAATCGAGTTACAAAAGAGGGGCATTTCCCTATTTAGTTTGAAAAAATGGCATAATGCTGCTTTTTTTGCTCAAACGGGGCATTTCCCAATTTTGTCCCTGATTCACAGCATGCTAACTATGGGCTTGAAGGAACAAATTAAAGAGTGAGGGAGTGAGAAGTTTGTTCTTAGCAATTGAATAGTGGGGTGAACGATGAAGGTATAGAAGGTGAATTTTGTGAACCATTGTGGATGAACAAGTATGGTATATCAAACAAAAACTTGGGTATGATTTTAAACTAATAAATGAATAAAGAATAGAGGCATTGATAACAAAAGGATTGAACAAATGGACTTTAACACACACACACACACACACACACACACACACATATATATATATATATATCTTGAAGAAAACTTTAGATCTTACTTCTAACTTGAAACACTTGCGTAGTCAAATTGATATGCATGTAATTAAATTGTGGTAACGCCCATAATGCTGTCGCTTCTCCATCAATTGTTGAATGTAAGACTTCTTACAGTGCAAAAGAAAAAAGTTTTAACCAAAGGTGATAACTACAACAAAAGAGGAGATTCCTTTTTAAAGTTGAAGATGTATTGTGGATAATAAGGAAGAGGTTATTGAGAAGAACAAGAGGATGGAAGCCTCTATTGTAGATAAGATGATAAAGAACAATGGGTTTACATTTTAAGAACAGTGACAAGGGCTAGATGTCACATATACTGCTTTCAATGTATATATCCAATGTTTACATCAAGAATAATATGAATAGTATTACTTCTATTTATGGTTCCAAGGTTAAGTGTATAATTTAGTTACAAATGATAGATAATTTTATTACATTGTTTTTCTTGAAACACTTATTGATTTTTTCATATCATTCTAGGTTTTATGTTTCTTATTTGAGAGAGAGGGAAATAGATAAGTGTAATTGATATGTTTTTTGGATTGTACTTTATCAATGACATTGTAATATATATAATTAGATGTACTTTTAAGAAAATATTATATTAATATCATTGTGCATTGCACGAGCTATAGACTAGTTAAGAGAAAATTAGGTGCTTTCTCCATGCACGTAATAAGTCTCTGGCCATTGTACAACCGCTCAGAAAATTTATTTAGCAAATTAATGGGCACTTTTGAATGTCAATGTTTGAACAATCCCTTTTATTCTTTATTGCTATTGGATCCGATTATAGGGTTTTGATTGAATGTGGGCTGGGCTCAGTCAAATAGTGGATTGAACCTACCTGCCCTGCAGGCCTAAATCAATATGATATATTGTTTATTAACTAAATCAACCATTTTTTTTTGAGAAACTAACTAAATCAACGTATCTATTACCAAAAAAGTAAAAAAAAGTTAAAAGGTTATTTAAAAAAAAAAAAAAAATCTAAGCAGCAAAATTAAAAGTGAATTTTCTAACTTTTAATCTTAGCCATTAATTTACTACTGCACGGTGTATTAGCCACACTAAATGTGTATCCTACTTATAAAGGTTTTGTTTTGTTTGCAAAATAAAGCAAAATGTGTATCCCACCATGTCATAATAAAGCAAAGTATAAACATCCATGGGAGGACTATTGAAAACAACTAAATCTTGTTGAAGTTAATGTCAACTCATTGGTTAGTCTCACGAAAACAATACTTCATAAATCTGAGATATTTATATGAGAGGTTCCCGTAATTCAAGATAAGAGAGATACATGGCGTAAGGTGTTGTTATAAGTAATAGTAACCCAATAAGGACTGCTTTAACAACAATTTATATTTCTATTGCTTGTAAATTAAGGTTTATGCACATGTTAAGGCCATCTCTTAGAGTCCAAAGTTCATTGACACTAGAAACCACACCTATAGATCAAGTAAAACCCAATATCCAAAGGCCTCTATGGTCCTTGATAACACCTCAACCACTAGATAGGTTGGGAGTACTCAATAACTTAACCACATTCCTATGGATAATTTGAGCAAGCACAAATACTTCATTTATAAATTGCTCAACATGGTTCTTATCATAAATTTTGGACTTCTTAATGGCTACCACTCTATTATCTAGAAGCACTCCTATGTAATCAATTCCAAAGCCTCCTTCGCCAAGGGCTCTATTCTTCTCATAATCTTTGGTGGCCTTTTTTTTTTTTTTTTTTTATTTTTTTATCTCATTTACATTAATAATAATTAGTTACAATAACTTATATTTTTTAGTTGCAATAGAGGCTTTAATACTAAGTTGCATTAAGAAATTCTTTTTGCATTAATTTAATTTGAAGAAATCATTATAATAACTTGATACCAATTATTTTGCAACAAATACCCTTCTGAAACAACAAACACAGGTGGAAGTGAAGTGGTCTCCTCCTATTTTTCCATTATACAAGATCAATGTGGATGCTACTATATTCTCAACACAAAAGGCTGCTGGTGTTGGTGTTTTAATTCGTGACCATGAAGGGAATTTTATTGTAGGTTTGAGCAAGAAAATCCATGCTCCATTGGGGATTATTGGAGCTGAAACAAAAGCATTTGAAACCGGTATTATTTTTGCAAAGGAAGTGGGCATCAGAGAGTTTGTTCTTGAAGGAGACTCCTTAACCATTATTCAGGCTCTTAAGGAATGTTCACCTACTCCATCTTTTGTTTCTGCTTTGATTTATGGGATGTTAGCTGAATGTAATGAGTTTAGAAAGGTGAGTTTTTCTCATGTTAGATGACAGGGTAATAGGCCGACTCACTTGTTAGCAAAACAAGCTTTTGGCTTGATTGACTATTATGCTTGGATGGAGGAATGTCCTTGCTTCTTAGAACAAGTCCTCATCCATGATGTTTCTTGTATTTGAATTTAATGAATAAAGTTTTAGTCTATTCATCCAAAAAAAAAAAAAAAAAAAATCATTTTTGATTTTCACGATTGTGGAAAGGACTTTCAAAGTGTGCAGAGGGGTATTGGCGTAATGCTCAAGACATGAAGTATGTATTTTTCAATGAATTTAAGTAATAATTAAATTTTACATAAATATTTACATGTGATGTGTATTCTCTTCATCATAATTTCTATTTTTCTTGATCAGGGTTGCTTTTGATTTTTTTAAAAAGCATTCACTGTAGAAATAGATACATGATGTCCAAATTCAAAACCCATTCGGAAACATATATGAAGTATCTTAGCTTTACTAGTGGCCTCTGTGCAAAACCAAACCGCAGTCTCATCGTCGTGGTGTTCCAAGTAGGATTAGGATTAAGATTAGATTAGACGAAGGGAGTGACCAATGGCACTATGGTTGGTGGACCTTGTGGTGGCGCTCTGTGGTAGTATCTTGGAAGCGATACAAAAATATTTTTCTGTCGTGGATGTCAATGGTGACACGGCAGTTTGAGTAGCAACAGCGACATTGAGACTTGAAGCGCCAGTCAGTGAGTACTAGCGAGTGGTTTGAGGGTGCAATTCTCGCCACAGATTCGTGTACCATTACTTAGCAAAAACAAAAATATTTGTGCACCATTCAATTTCATATTTTGTAATGCTATTGAAGAGGACGAATTTGGGCACAAGATGGGCTGACGGTCAGTTACTGTGGGCCGATAGTAAAAGGGCCCAATATGAAATAACAGCAGGCCCAAAGGCCATAAAGATCCTTGGTATAAGATGCTTGCGGTCCACGTTTGATGTAAGAGTCCTATATGGAAACGATTCCGCTGTCTACGCTCAAAAGGATTCCTACATGGAAAAGACTTCTACTCCAAGTAAGAGAAGTCCACCCTCTACTACTATAAAAGCCCCGCTACCCTCACGCATTAAGGTACGCATAATTTACCCTCTCTAGCACTCTTGAGTTGTGAGCATATTTTCTAACTTAACCTTCGGAGGGTCTTCGGCTGGCACCACACCGGTGCTCTCTGTAAGGTTTCCTCTTCTTTGTGTTGTGCAGATTGATATTCAAGCGCATAGGTACCGTGTGGCTCATTGGTGAAATTCTTGACTTCATCAGTTGGCGCCGTTTGTGGGAAAATACAACTTACACTGAGTGCTGGTTGACAATGGCAGCTCGGCGGACATCCTATACTACCCAGCGTTCCAATAGATGATGATTGATAGGGAACGGCTAATACCAACAAATTCCCCGCTAGTAGGGTTTGGAGGAACGAGAGTATTCCCATTGGGTGCGGTCACACTGGCAGTGACGGTGGGCGATTATCCTAAGCAGATCACTCGGGATGTAACATTCCTCGTAGTCAACTGCTCATCAGCATACAATGCTATCCTCGGACGGCCAACTCTCAATAGCTGGAAGGCTGCTACCTCGACGTACCATTTGATGATTAAATTCCCCACGGAGTATGGGGTCGGCGAGTTGCGTGGGAATCAGGTGGCCGCCCGCGAGTGCTACGTAGCCATGTTGGAAATGGATGACCACCAGAACGCCATGTGCATAGAAGAAAAGCGGGTCGTAGCAGAACCAGTGGAAGAACTAGAGGAAGTAACTCTAGACCAGTCAAGACCCGGACGGACAACTAGAATGGGGACGTTGGCCAGTCAATCCACACGACAGGCCCTAAAAAGGTTCCTAAGGAATAATCAGGATGTTTTCGCTTGGAGCCACGAGGACATGCCGGGTATTGATCGCTCAGTCATAGTTCACAGGCTGAATGTGAACCCCACGTTTTCGCCCGTGAGACAGAAAAAGAGAGTATTCGCTGAAGAGCGAGACAAAGCAATAGCCGAGGAGGTTAGGAAGCTCCTTGAGGCAGATTTCATTCGGGAGGTATATTACCCCGACTGGCTAGCAAACGTAGTGATGGTCAAGAAAGCCACAGGGAAGTGGCGAATGTGCGTCGACTTCACGGACCTCAACAAGGCTTGCCCGAAGGACAGCTTCCCGTTACCTCGTATCGATACCTTGGTAGACTCAACGGCAAGGCACCAACTCTTGAGCTTCATGGATGCCTTCTCCGGCTACAATCAAATCAAGATGGACGAGGCTGATCAGGAGAAGACCTCCTTCGTCACAAGTCAGGGACTATTTTGCTACAAAGTGATGCCGTTTGGGCTAAAGAATGCAGGAGCAACCTACCAAAGGCTAATGAACAAGATGTTCGCGCATCAGATTGGGAGGAATGTGCAAGTGTATGTTGACGACATGCTTGTAAAAAGCATCTTGGAGCACGATCACCTGAAAGACCTACAGGAGACTTTCAACACTCTCAGGTCGTATAATATGAAGTTAAATCCGAACAAGTGCGCATTTAGAGTGACGGCAGGAAAGTTCTTGGGGTTCATGGTTTCCCATCGAGGTATAGAGGTTAACCCAGAAAAGGTTCGGGCCATCATGGAGTTAGAACCGCCGAAGACAATCAAGGATGTGCAGAGATTGAACGGTAAAATTGCAGCTCTGAATAGGTTCGTCTCAAAGGCGACGGACAAGTGTCTCCCATTCTTCCGTACGTTAAGGAAGTCGTTCGTATGGACGGACGAATGCCAGAAAGCATTTGAGGACTTGAAGAAGTACCTGTCGTCCCCACCGTTGCTAAGCCCATCTAAGCCTGGGGAAGAACTTTACCTCTATTTAGCGGTTTCGCAAGCGGCAGTCAGCGCGGCACTAATTAGGGAGGAGGATGGATCACAGAAACCCGTCTACTTCATAAGTAGGGCATTCCGGGGAGCGGAAGAAAGGTATTCTCAAATGGAGAAGTTGGCTTTTGCGCTAGTGACTGCGGCAAGAAAGCTCTAGCCATACTTCCAGGCGCACACAATAGTGGTCCTAACGGATCAACCCCTACGGAGAGCCATGAGTAGCCCGGATACCGCAGGACGCATGGCCCTATGGACGGTTGAACTGAGCGAATTTGATATACAGTATCGTCCGCGAAACGCAATTAAGGGACAAGCCGTGGCCGACTTCATTGCAGAATTTTCCAGGACAGAAGACGTGGGGGCAGACACAAAGGGTCAATGGAGCATCCACACGGACGGATCCTCCAACAGGCATGCAGGAGGTGCCGGAGTACTAATCCATACCCCCGACGGAGATAAAATCGAATGCATGATTCGTCTGGACTTCCCCACGACCAACAATGAGGCCGAATACGAAGCTTTGGTAGCAGGACTAGACCTCGCGAAGGCAGCAGGCGTGGAATCCATGATCATACATTGCGATTCCCAGGTGATAACAAGTCAAATCAATGGCATCTACGAATGCAAGAGTGAGAAGATGAGAAAGTACCTGAACGAAGTAAAGAAACGGATCGGTGATCTCACAATAAGATTTGTTCAAATCCCAAGGGAAGAAAACGAATGTGCGGACCGTCTTGCGAAGGCAGCCTCAGCAGAGCCCATGATCGTTCCCGAACAGGTATTGTCATTTGTACAACTCTCCTCACTGATTGATGACGGAATAAAAGTGCAGGAGCTGAATTCTGAAGATTGTTGGACTACGCCACTGATAGCATACCTGAAGATGGGCACACTACCCGAAGGAAAAAACGAAGCCAGGAAGCTGAAGGTCCATGCCTCGCGATTTGTACTAATCAACAATGTCTTATACAAAAGAGGGTTCTCACGCCCGTACCTGAGCACCTTGGGTAACCCGAACCTGCATATAATATTTCTCCAAACAAAACTCCGGATGTTCTTCTCCGTGATAGTGGCCAGGGCCTCTGCTTCTACCCATTTGGTGAAGTAGTCGATTCCAACTACCAGAAATTTTAGTTGTTTCGCGGCTATCGGGAAGGGGCCCATGATATCTAGTCCCCATTGGGCGAACGGCCAAGGAGCCGTCATAGGCGTCAGCTCCTCGGTCGGTTGCCTGATCAGGTTACTGAATCTTTGACATTTGTCGCATGTTTTGACGTATGCTTGTGCGTCTTTTTGCATTGTTGGCCAGTAGTACCCCGCTCTGATCAGTTTGTTCACTAAGGATCGTGCCCCTGAATGGTTTCCGCAGATGCCCTCATGCACTTCCCTCATTACGTAGTCGGCTTCGTCTTGACCCAGGCACCTCAGGTACGGGCGTGAGAACCCTCTTTTGTATAAGACATTGTTGATTAGTACAAATCGCGAGGCATGGACCTTCAGCTTCCTGGCTTCGTTTTATCCTTCGGGTAGTGTGCCCATCTTCAGGTATGCTATCAGTGGCGTAGTCCAACAATCTTCAGAATTCAGCTCCTGCACTTTTATTCCGTCATCAATGAGTGAGGAGAGTTGTACAAATGACAATACCTGTTCGGGAACGATCATGGGCTCTGCTGAGGCTGCCTTCGCAAGACGGTCCGCACATTCGTTTTCTTCCCTTGGGATTTGAACAAATCTTACTGTGAGATCACCGATCCGTTTCTTTACTTCGTTCAGGTACTTTCTCATCTTCTCACTCTTGCATTCGTAGATGCCATTGATTTGACTTGTTATCACCTGGGAATCGCAATGTATGATCATGGATTCCGCGCCTGCTGCCTTCGCGAGGTCTAGTCCTGCTACCAAAGCTTCGTATTCGGCCTCATTGTTGGTCGTGGGGAAGTCCAGACGAATCATGCATTCGATTTTATCTCCGTCGGGGGTATGGATTAGTACTCCGGCACCTCCTGCATGCCTGTTGGAGGATCCGTCCGTGTGGATGCTCCATTGACCCTTTGTGTCTGCCCCCACGTCTTCTGTCCTGGAAAATTCTGCAATGAAGTCGGCCACGGCTTGTCCCTTAATTGCGTTTCGCGGACGATACTGTATATCAAATTCGCTTAGTTCAACCGTCCATAGGGCCATGCGTCCTGCGGTATCCGGGCTACTCATGGCTCTCCGTAGGGGTTGATCCGTTAGGACCACTATTGTGTGCGCCTGGAAGTATGGCTTGAGCTTTCTTGCCGCAGTCACTAGCGCGAAAGCCAACTTCTCCATTTGAGAATACCTTTCTTCCGCTCCCCGGAACGCCCTACTTATGAAGTAGACGGGTTTCTGTGATCCATCCTCCTCCCTAATTAGTGCCGCGCTGACTGCCGCTTGCGAAACCGCTAAATAGAGGTAAAGTTCTTCCCCAGGCTTAGATGGGCTTAGCAACGGTGGGGACGACAGGTACTTCTTCAAGTCCTCAAATGCTTTCTGGCATTCGTCCGTCCATACGAACGACTTCCTTAACGTACGGAAGAATGGGAGACACTTGTCCGTCGACGTTCTTCATGGCGCCCCTACTGGTAGTACCTCCGAAGGTGCTCTGTGTTCCATGGGTGTTGAAGCTTCTGTCCGTCCATGGTTTCGAGGTGGTAGGTCCCTTTTCTTTGCCAAGACGAGATCCTGTATGGTCCTTCCCAGTTGGGGCCGAGCTTTCCTTGCGCTGGATCTCTGGCAGCTCCCATTACCTTTCGTAGCACAAGATCTCCAATCTGGAAGTCCCTGTGTTTGACATTGGAGTTGTAGTATTTCGCCATGAGGTTCTGGTACCTAGCCAACCTCTGTTCTGCTGTAGCCCGGACCTCGTCTATCAGGTCCATCTGGAGCCGCAGGGCCTCTTCGTTGTCATCCTTGTCGTAGTTCTCTACTCGATAGCTAGTAAGCCCGACCTCTGCTGGGATGACGGCTTCACATCCGTATGTCAGTCTGAACGGTGATTCTCCAGTTGGTGTTCTTGTGGTTGTACGGTATGCCCACAAGACGCTTGGCAGTTCGTCAGGCCAGATGCCCTTTGCCCCCTCGAGCCGGGTCTTGATGATCTTCAGCAAGGACCGGTTCGTGACTTCTACTTGCCCGTTGGCCTGAGGGTGTGCGGGCGACGAATAGTGATTTTTGATCCCCAATTCTGAGCAGAAGCCCCTGAATGCTCCGTTATCGAATTGCTTTCCGTTGTTGGAGACGAGCACCCTGGGTAACCCGAACCTGCATATAATATTTCTCCAAACAAAACTCCGGATGTTCTTCTCCGTGATAGTGGCCAGGGCCTCTGCTTCTACCCATTTGGTGAAGTAGTCGATTCCAACTACCAGAAATTTTAGTTGTTTCGCGGCTATCGGGAAGGGGCCCATGATATCTAGTCCCCATTGGGCGAACGGCCAAGGAGCCGTCATAGGCGTCAGCTCCTCGGTCGGTTGCCTGATCAGGTTACTGAATCTTTGACATTTGTCGCATGTTTTGACGTATGCTTGTGCGTCTTTTTGCATTGTTGGCCAGTAGTACCCCGCTCTGATCAGTTTGTTCACAAAGTGGGAAGCTCATCCCAAGCTAACCAAAATCCAAAGTCCCATTGAGGACTAACAAAACTTGATTTACAAAGGGACGGATCGACCCAAACGGACGGTCGTTCAAAGCCCAGGAGAAGACGGATAATGAATCCGTCAACAAATTGGGCAATAAAAAGTAATGGGTACGAAATAAATTCAGACGGTTAAAAAAGAAATTATATAAACGACGGATCCTAGAAGATGAAGGTTAAGCAAAATTCCATAAAGTGGACGGTTACTACCATCCCAGCCTCAACCGACACTGGGCCCTTAAAATACATGTTGCACGACGGGTATAAATTAACAAATCGAATACGGAGACAACTCACATCTATACCCGTCCATATGAACGGAGTCATTCATAAATCGTATCCGAATAAAAACATTGCAAAAAAGTTCAAGATGCGATGGAGAATATCATGCCATTTTAAAATTAAGCAAATGTGTAAATAAAAAGCATGCCCAAAAATAAGTGCTTACAGAAGTTGAATACATGACGGAGTCAAGTACCGTTCTATGAAAATATTACAATTACTTTAAATCACAAAAACAAAAATTAGTCTATGACGGGGCTTGGTCATCCTCAGTAAACGGGCCGAAGCTTCTTTTGGATCATTATCCACAACTGCCTGGTCAAGAGGAGCGTCGGTGGCAACTTTCTCGCCAAAAATTTCCTCCGTGTCCTCAGATTGTGCGGGTTGGACGGACGTTTGACCGGCAGCATCTATATTGACGGATGTAAAGTCGAGCTGAGGGTGGAGAGCTTTAACCTGACGGAGGGCCTCATCGAATCCGTCAGCATATGAGACTCCTAGCTCCGTCAAGAGAGCGTCAGAGTCGCGGTACTCGAGCACAGCAACCTCCTTGGCCTGACGGAGCTCTACATCCATCTTCTCAATGGTTTTCTTCATTTCCTCCGTCGCCTCGAGGTATCGGTCCCGCTCCTCCTCAGCCATCTTGAGCTTCTTTTCCTGAATAACCTTCCAGGCTTGAAGCTGGGTCAGCTCGTGCTCCGTCACCTTAGCCTTCTCCCTTAGACGGCCAAGGGTCGTCTCATGGTTCAAACACCGTCCAAAAAGACCCTTCATCATCACCATGGCCTGAAGAACGGGAAAAATTAGTCTCATATGCAAACAAGTATAGACGGATAAATAAACGAATAAAAGGACCATTACCTGAGCTATGCTGAAGAGGCCCGTCTTGCCCATCGCCTCCGTCGCGTGATTGCCCAGGTCTTTGTAGTCCTCGGAGGTCATTATTAAGGAGAGTTGCTCCAAGGTATATTTAGGGTTGTCCCTAAGAAGGGGAGGTGGTCTCTTATCACTCGACGACGGACCCCCCATAAGGCCCTTACCAGCCCCGTGCTTGACAGGGGTGACGGTTTTAGCGCTTCCAGCCATAAGGCCCAGGACGGGATCCAAAGGAACCTTTGGTTTTTTAGGCGGACGGTCTCCCTTCAGTGGTTGTTTTCTCTTTACTGCGGGGTTTTGGGTACCCGTCTCTTTTGGGTCAGCATCACCCGTCCCCCGTTTTTTGGCAGCATTTGCTCTGATCAGTGCCCTTCTCTTGGCGTCATCCATTTCTGTCAAAGTAGACGGAGAAAATTATAAATAAAGAATAGTAGATGGACTAAATTGAAGGAACTATGAGAGAAGCTTACGTTGACGGACTTTCTCGTCGTACTTTCTTGCTGCAGGAGAAGGATTAGGTCCGTCACAATACCAATAAATAGTATCAAGGGTAACGAGCTTGGCCCAAGTCCTTTCCTCCGACGAGGTCTTCTTAAAAATCTTTTCTAAAAAGCTGAATTCTTCTAGTTCTATCTGGGGGCGCTGACGGACTGAAAAAAGAGAGTAGACGGGCGTAAAATTTAAACTAAGATCAAGAAAAATAAAAATAAAGATTAGTTATTTTTTGTATGACGGGTATACCAGACTCGGCTAAAATGCCCCACGTAGTGTCTACTGGCATGTGATCCGTCTCCCCTGGACGGCACATCCAACCGTCTCCTTCTATGAAGAAATAACGGCTCTTCCAGTCTCTGTTTGAATCTGGAGTTTCAAAGATAACCTTTAAGACGGAGCTCCTGGGGACGAAGCTATACATTCCCTTCGACTTATCTATCTCGTCAGGACGGTAGTAGTGAAGGAATTCCCTCACCGTCAGCCTACGCCTACCGCCTGACATGGCTCCGTACAGCACCTCCATGGCAATAAAGATTCGCCAGGCGTTTGGGGATATCTGGCTGACGGACAAACCCAAATATTGTAAGAGTTCGCGATGAAGGGAACTTAGTGGGAATCTAAGGCCAGCTTTGAGCACCTGTTCATATATCCCAACACCGTCGACCCCCTCGTAGTAACATTTCTTTGACTTATAAGGTAGACGGATGGGAATATGGTCTGGAATTTGGTAGTTGTCCCTAATGGTGTTGAAATGTGGCTCCTTGATTTTTGAAGTAAATGCGTTGACCGTCCACTCCGGCAGCATGACGAACAGCCTAAGTCCGTTCGCTCCCACGACAGGTCTAATTTCCTCTACTTGCTCTTCATCTATTTCTACAATCTCCATATCCTCATTTGTTGAGGAAGGAGAAGATGCAGACGTACTCCTATCCTCGCTCAGATCCTCTCGGTCTTTATGACCTGACGGATACACCTCCTCATAAAACTCTCCGTCGCGCACGATGGACTGGTTACTTGACGCACTAGACATTTTCCTACAGGTAAGGACAAAACCTAAGGCTATAATGGATGTTACAAAATATGACGGGGAAAGAAAGGGAGTTGTTTTTTCATAGTTAATATAAGGAATTGAATATAAGATGGATGGAAATGGCTTACCTGGAAAAAGTAGATGGAACGGAGATACCGCTGACGGTTGCAGTAGGTGCGACGGTCTCTCTCTGACAGGTGCGACGGTCTCTCTCTGACAATGAAATTCTTTCTGAAAATGAAAAATGAGAGGAGGAAGAAGCAGTATTTATAAGGGAAGTGCACGGAAGACGAAGCGACGCTTCGATCCCATCCAATGGCCTGCAAAAATGTGACACGTGTCGACGGCCATTTAATGCATTTCAGGCCTTGTCGGTTGCCAAATTACTAACTGTTTCAAACCTTCTTACCGTCATCCCCACAGTATTATCGTCACCCCATGTTTCCGTCCACTAATGTATGACGGACCCATGAGGTGAAGGGGGCAACTGAAGAGGACGAATTTGGGCACAAGATGGGCTGACGGTCAGTTACTGTGGGCCGATAGTAAAAGGGCCCAATATGAAATAACAGCAGGCCCAAAGGCCATAAAGATCCTTGGTATAAGATGCTTGTGGTCCACGTTTGATGTAAGAGTCCTATATGGAAACGATTCCGCTGTCTACGCTCAAAAGGATTCCTACATGGAAAAGACTTCTACTCCAAGTAAGAGAAGTCCACCCTCTACTACTATAAAAGCCCCGCTACCCTCACGCATTAAGGTACGCATAATTTACCCTCTCTAGCACTCTAGAGTTGTGAGCATATTTTCTAACTTAACCTTCGGAGGGTCTTCGGCCGGCACCACACCGGTGCTCTCTGTAAGGTTTCCTCTTCTTTGTGTTGTGCAAATTGATATTCAAGCGCATAGGTATCGTGTGGCTCATTGGTGAAATTCTTGACTTCATCAGCTATATTAGTATTATATATTTGGTACTTTATTTTTCCTTTTTCCTTTATGTTTGGTTGAGGTTGTTCTTAGTTCTTGCTTTTTAAATACTTATCATTTTTGGTGTTTTTTTTTGGGGGATAAACTATTACCTTTGTGAATACTTATTTCCTTTTGGTACAAGTTGTTCTTTATGCTCATGGTTTGAACTTATGTTTGGTCAAAGTTGTTTTTTTAGGCATGTTCGTGCTATTCTGGGGTGATTGATGAAATTTTGGGGAAATTGTTGTCATTTGAAATTTTGATGACTAGAAGAGACATTAGAGCAGTGGATTTCAAAACATTATGAGTAGGGTTTGTTTGTTCGTTTAGACCCCTTAAACCAGATTATTTAACCTAATTAATTAACCAAGTTGAATATTAGGTTTATTATTCAGATCTAGGTTAAACAAGGATATATCATATAATGCACAAATGCGGAAAAGTAAATAGCAAATGATATGATGACCCAGGAAAACCAATGAAACGAACCGTTTCAAGGTAAAAGCCTGGGGAGGATTTGACATAACTATCCTCAAGGTAAAGTAAATCCACTATAAGAGAATTGAAGTTTTTACAATAAGATTTAACCCTATATCTATTGCTACCTCATGTAGTAACTTATTGACACAACTACGTGCAAGCCTCGAATCCACAGACTCCTCTTCTTGGATTTACACCAACACAAGTTGCCCTGCTTGTGACTTTGAGATCCCACCCAAAGGTTTTAAATCACCATCAGTAATGATCTTGATGCAGTAACTATGTTCTACCAACGCTTGATTGTAGTTCTTGCTTCGGTAGATTTTTGTGTAATTAGAAAGTACAAAACCTCTCAGATCTCACAAAGAGTAACACACAAGTCTTCTAAAAAGTCTTCAAAATGTGGCTAAGGTTTCCCTTTTATATGTGGAGAAGTTTAGATGAAACCCTAAACGATTTCACGGGTTTGGACCTGTTTAAAATTTTGCAGAAAAAATTGGACCTACAATTTTCGATTGGTCGAGCCTAATTCTTGATTGGTCAAGCAAGGCAGAACCACACTCCCTTTTTATGCAATCAGCTGAATTTGAAACTTGAAATGACCACTTTTAAGCATTGCCTAAACACCTAGACTAGATATGTTTTTTTCTCGGTTTGCCAACACAATATAAAAATGATTCTAAATATTTAAATCTAAATCTTTAGAACCTAACAGAGTTCATTTCAGTGGGCAGTTGTAGCATCTCTTTTCACTACAGGATGCATTACAAAGGCCGAAAATGTGATTGAATGGTCTTCGTAGGATTCTTTTGCCCATATCACATAGATGTTACTGATGTAATCTAAACTTAAGAAACAAAATTTTCTTGCTAAAAAATAAGAAGGTGAAATTTACTAAAATTTTTTAATGATCTATCATTCAAGTTAGATAATACTAGCGTGAGCGCATGCTCAAAGGCTTTTCTGCTTAATTGGGTAAAGGTTAATAATTTGCATCCATTATAATTTAGGATTACCACATTTTGCAATCATCAAAAACCTAGAGGTGTGATGAGTGTTATGCGTTTGTGTGTGAAATATTTTTTTCATCACACTTTATGATTGGAAAATGTAGTAATTTCAAATTATAATGGGCGTGCTTAGAGGCTAGAATTATATAAAATGGTTTTGTTTATTGTACATTAGTGCGTTTATATTTGGTTTAGGGGTTGCTTAATTGTTTGCTTTTGTGGGGTCAAAGAATTTGACCACCCCGGCCCATTTTATACTAAGTCCAAGGCCCACACCGAGGAGGAAGAAATGTCCGAGGACGAACGAAGAAAGTCCAAATTGTAAAGAAACATCACCGAGGACAATCTTGTTCTCGGCAAACCAAGATCATAAAATGGAAGGGCGGCACACCATCAAAGGCAGCCTCCTAGAACATCCCAAGAAAAAGGACAAGTATAATGGGTTAGCCATAGGAGCATGGTGAAGGAGGAACTGTCACCTCCGCATTAAATGCCCACAACTAACATTCTGGCCGCATTAATGAGGAAATGACCCCTGAACGATGCTGCCTTAGTTGCTGCAACTCACAGAAGGTTTGGGAAGGCGGCTGATGGGACAAGCACTTGAGTAGTGACTTGCATGGTCAACAAATGGAGGGTCAAGATCAACTGAAAGATGGTATATAATGTAAGAGATCCTCCAGGAAAAGAAGGAGGAAGAAAGAGGAAACACGGTAGCAATTTGTATCATTTGGGAAACCTTTGTAACCAAGCACTGAAGAAATAAGAAGAACTACAAGCTCCTCAGATGAGGGCCGAGGATAGAGTTCCATACTTTAGTCCACGTCCTTGTTATTCAAATCAACTCATAACCATGTCTAATTGTTGTAACCCTCACTAAGGCCTAGTTCTTAAACCCATTCTTTATAAATTTATTGTATTGGGCTAGTTAGGCCTGAGTTTAACCATCCAAAAGAAGAAGTGCTCAAACCCAATCCCTACAATTGGCGCCATCTGTGGGAAGAACTTGTGTGTTAGTAAGGGCAATAATCAAGCATGGTAGGATTAGGCCCTCATCAAGCAGGTTCCCATCAGCCTGAACCGGCTAGATCCCAACAACAGGGTAACTTTTTCAACCCTGAGGGTGATCGAAATGAAGAGAATGGAAGATTTCGAGAGGGAAGTGTGCACACCACTCAAACCAGCAGAAGCCACTCTCGTGTGAGTAGTCACGTGCTCCAGAGACAAAATGACAACCGGGTCATGCAACCAGAAGAAGTAGTCACGTATCCCAGAGACAGAATGATAAGCAGGCCATGTAGCGAGAGATAGACTACTTGAAGAGAAAGCAGCGCCATGCACAATGAAGGCGGTCTCATTCTAGCCCCGACATGCCCTCCGATGATGAAAGCAATGATGACTATAGGCAAAGATCAAGAACTCCTCTAAGTGAGAAATTCTCTCATGAAGGAAAGCACTACCGAAGGCGTAAACGTAAAAGCCCACCTCCTAGGGGCTTGGGAAACGATGCCATGAGCAGGGCACTAGATCAACTTTCCAAGTCACCTTTCACACGCCACATTGAAGGGGCTACACTTCCTCGATGATTCCAGCAGCCAACCTTCACCATTTATAACGGCAAAACAGACCCCGTGGAGCATGTGAGCCAGTTTAACCAAAGGATGGCTGTCCATTCTAAAAATGAGGCACTGATGTGCAAGGTTTTCCCATCTAGCTTGGGACCAGTGGCGATGAGGTAGTTTAATGGCTTAAAGACGAATTTCATAGATTCGTATAGGCAGCTAACCCAAGCTTTTGGCTCCCGTTTCGTTACAAACAGCAGAGCTCCTCAGCCTTTGAGTGCGTTATTGTCTTTATCCATGCATGATGGAGAAACTCTAAAGGCCTACTCGGACAGATATTGGGAGATGTATAATGAAATGGACGGCAATTTTGATGATGTCGCCATCAACACCTTCAAAAATAGTCTCCCAGCCGAGCACGGCTTGAGGAAGTCTCTAACTGGCAAGCCTACCACTAGTGTGCGCCAACTGATGGATCAGATCGATAAGTATAAATGAGTAGAGGAAGACCAGCTGCAAGGCAAGGGAAAAGAGAAGGTTATCCCCCAGGAGAGGAGGGATTTTAGGTCGGACCGATATAATAGCAACCTCCCAAGAAGAGATTTCGTAGGGCAATCCAGAGCAACCAACACACAGACTGTCAATGCTGTATTCCGAGAACCAGTACATCGAGTGTTGGAGAAAATCAAGAACGAGTCGTACTTTAAGTGGCCGAATAAGATGGCAGGAGTGTCCACGAGGCGCAATCAGAATTTTTATTGTCAATACCACCAGGACCACGGACATACCACGGAGAATTGCAGGAACCTCTGGAACTATCTGGACTAGCTAGTCTGAGAAGGAAAGTTGAAGCACCTTCTGCATCATTCCAGTGGTCATCAAGGCCAGACTCTTCAGGAGCCCTAGAGAGATACTGTCTTGAGGCCACCCGTAGGTATGATCAATGTAATCTTGGCCACGCCAGGAAGAACAGGCATGTGCCCTTCACGAGTGTTATTTGTGGCCCAGCTACCTGCCGAGAAGTCCCAACCAGAGCCGAGGAGTCCCAACCAAAGCCGAGGAGGGCCAGAATGAATTTTCACCCAATCTTGAGTTTCTTAAAAGAAGACAAGATTGGAACCACCTACCCCATGACGATGCGTTGGTGATCACTCTTAGAATCGGGGACTATGATGTGAAAAGAGTGATGGTGGATGATGGCAGTGGGGCCGATGTTATGTACCCCGACCTCTACAAGGGGCTGAGGTTAAAACCGAAAGATTTGATGCCTTATTGCTCTCATTTGATGAGTTTCGACGGAAAGCTTGTTATTCCAAAGGGCATGATTAGGCTACCCATCCAAACCGGCCCAGAGATAGTGGAGGTGAATTTTATCGTGGTAGATACCTACTTTCCATATACGGCCATCGTCGGTAGGCCCTGGCTCCATACATTGGGGGCTGTTGCCTCCTCCTTGCATCAAAAGGTGAAATTCCCGTCAGGGGACTAGGTTCTCGAAATCCGTGGTTGCCAATCCACGGCAAGGTAGTGTATGGTGGCTGCCATTTCACATCGGCTCTATGCGGAGTCCTCGGCCTCTGCTGAAAAGGACTTATAGCAATCAAAGGCCCATGTGTCACCTCTTGATACAGCTGCCGATGAGGTAAAATATGAAGATCTAGAGAAGGTGGTCATTGGTGGTGACCCAGAGAAGTTCTTTTAGGTCGGGGCTCAACTGCCCTTTCAGGAGAAGGAGGAGTTGATTGAGTTTCTCAAAAGAAATATTGATGTATTTGCATGGGATGCTTGTGATGCTCCAGGGATTGATCCAGCCTTCATCTGTCACCATCTCAATGTCCACCCGTCCATCACTCCCAAGAAGCAGCCACCTCGGCGCCTATCAAGAGAGCACCCCGGCTTGCTACCTCCTCGGCAGAAGGTTTGCCTCGAGTTATTCTTGTCGAGCGTCTGGATAGGGCAAATGAGGTTGCAAAAGGCATGGTTCATATCCATCAAGTTAGAGTAGGTCCTAGCTGGATGGACCCTATAGTGAGATTCCTCAAAGATGATATTCTGCCCGAGGAGAAGTCCGAGGCTGAGAAAATACGAAGAAACGCTCCTCAGTTCTGGTTGTCCGAAGACCACAAATTGTATAAATGCTCCTATTCTGGGCCATATTTACTGTGTATTCACCCTGAAGCATTAGAATTACTACTTAAAGAGCTGCACGAAGGGACCTGTGAGAGTCACATAGGAGGAAGATCTCTGTCACACCGAGCCATTACCTACGGATATTGGTGGTCGAGGATGCAGAAGGAAGCCCTAGAATATGTTAAGAAATGTGACCAGTGCCAAAGGTATGCCCCAAATATTCATCAGCCAGGAGGGGTCCTCAACCCTTTGTCCAGTCCATGGCCATTTGCTCAGTGGGGCTTGGATATTATAGGCACTTTCCCCAAGGCGCCAGGAAATAAGAGATATCTATTGGTCGGCACAAATTATTTCACCAAATGGGTCGAAGCTAAGCCATTGGCCAACATCAGAGATGTGGATGTTAAGAAATTCATCTGAAGAAACATTGTCACATGATTCGGGGTCCCTAATACCCTAATTTTAGATAATGGACTCCAATTTGATAGCAAAACCTTCAGAAGATACTGTTGCGAATTGGGGATCACAAACTGGTACTCAACTCCAGCTTATCCTCAGGGAAATGGATAGGCCGAGGTTGTCAATAAGGTCATAGTCAATGGGTTTAAGAAGAGACTGGATGACGCCAAGGAAAGATGGGTACAAGAGCTGCCACACGTCTTATGGACTTATCAGACTACACCATGGCAGTCAACAGGGGAGACACCTTTTGCCTTGACCTATGGGGCCGAGGCTGTTATCCCTCTAGAGGCAAACTTCCCAACGCTAAGGACGAACTCCTTCACTCCAAGCAATAATGATGAACTACTAGGAAAGAGCCTAGATCTGATCGATGAACGAAGAAAAAAGCCAGTGATCCAGTTGGCCTATTACCACCAGAAGCTCAAGCAGGGATATGTTGCCAATGTGAAACTGAGACCACCAGCACTAGGAGACTTAGTGTTGATGAAAGTTGTGGGTGTTGCCAAGAACCCATCCTGCGGAAAGCTGGGACCCAATTGGAAAGGACCATATCGAATTACTTTAGTGGCAGGGATAGGTGCATACTACTTAGAAGACTTAGATGAAAAAACTGTACCTCGTCCATAGAATGTAAATAACCTGAGAAGGTATTATTATTAATAAAAGCATTTCTCTAATTCAAATTTTAAGTCTATTATGATTATACGTCTTGTATTTCGGCAACCATTTAAGTACTAGACAGAACCAAGGTCTTGTATGGTCCTCGGACTCAAACCTATGGGGAAATTATTTACTTCAAAAAGAATCTAAGTATGAGACAGAACCAAGGTCTTGCATGGTCCTCGGACCCAAACCTATGGGGAAACTAGTTACTTTAAGAAGAATCTAAGTACTAGATAGAATCGAGACCTTGCATGTCCTTGGACTCAAATCTATGGGAAAATTAGTTACTTCCAGCAAGAGCTTAGGTGACAAGTAGAATCCAAATGTTGGGCGAATCCCCGGACCACAATCTTTGAAGAAATTAGCTACTTTAAACATTTATCTAAGCGACGAGCAGGATCCTAAATGGAGCCTGACTCCTCGGATCACCTGCCCTGCCCATCCATGAGCATCACTTAAAGCATTTCAAGGTACGCCTAAGTCATTTCACCTAGGGTATCACTTAAAGCATCAATTACTTTTCCTTTAAAATCAATACTGTAATATTTCCTTAAGATCAGTAAGTTCATGAAAAATGTATGTTTGCACATCCTACCATGACTTATGAGCCTAGAGAATATGAGGTCTGCGTTATAAACATAAATTCTTTTGTGGCTCACCTAACGGAAGACAAATTTCGTTGTAGAGGTTATTCAATTATCAGTTTAAGTTTGAATTAAAATTTACATGGTGGATTCAACATCCTCAATTGTCCGATTAATAAAGGATGGAGCACACTACTAAGGATAGTCAAGTGTTAGTAAAAGCGTGAAAACGTAATAAATAATAGGGCATTATCATTAAAAGAAATGAGCACATTCCATTACAAAAAGGGCCAGTTTCATTACAAAAGTTCAAGTACTCTCAAAAAGAAAAGAGGAAAAGGAAACAACAACCGTGGCAATACGAGCAAATAAAGGCAGCCTATTTGTTCAACTTTATGGTCAATTTGTCCTTAGAGGGTTGTTGAGAGGTTGTGTCAGAAGCTGGAGGATCCTAGCTTGGAGGAATGACTTCAGGGGGCGTAGCAAGGAAGGCCAAGTCCGACGCCTTTTCAACAGGAGGAGCTTGAGGGTCGGCTAGAGGCATCACCACCTCATGGGGTGCTTCCTGATTACTAGTTATCTCTCTCTCTAACACCCCAGAGTGCTCAGCCTCCTCGACAAACTACTCAAGAGGAGCAGGAACATTGCCGACCCCCTTTTGGCTTGCCTCAGCCGCTTCAGAGGCAGCATCAGCTTCAGGGCTGGCAGAAGCAGACTCTCGGATGGCAGGAGGGTAGTATACATTCTCCACCTTCCACAGATCTGATGACGCCTCAACCCCAGCTCGTTTAAGGGCTTTATTCCAAGACTGGGAATAATAGAGCCTGCATACCTCAGGTACTTGAGACTTGAGAATGGCCTGGGTTTCGGCCACTCCCAAGGCAAAAGCCTCATCCTCAGCTTTCTCCTTAGAGCTCTCAGCCTCAGTCCTGGCGAACTCCGCCTCTTCCTTAGCCCTCAGGACTTCATCCTTGGCCCACTCCGCGATATTCTTGGCCCCCTCTGCCTCGACCAACTTCTTTTTTAGATCAGTTATTTGCTCCTTGGCAATCTTCAGCTGATCCTTAACTTTGAGCAGATGCCTCGTCTAGTCCTCGACCTATTTTTGAGCGCCAGCTAGGCCTGACTCAGTGCTATCTCTGGCCCTCGTCATCTCCTTCAGATCCTTCGTTACTTTCAGGAGATCGGCCTCGGAGTTTTTGAGAGTCCGTGTAGCATCTAAGCGCTTGTCACGCTCAAGCTCCAGGGCCCTGCTCTAGTTATTGGCCACCTCTTCCAACCTATAAGTGGCCTGGATAGCCTGCCAATTGAAATAAGTACACGATAAGTTGGAAACCAAAGAATAAAAATCAACGGAGTCACAAGTGTTAGAAGTCTTACCATACCTAGGTACCTTTTGAGATTGAGGAAGACCTCCTACCTCCTCAAATCCATCAACTCGGCCATATCGACGGGGAGTAGCAGGGACCTCTCCAACGCATCGGCCACATAAGTGCCTTCACCCCCTCGGAAGTCCCTGAGGGAGGCGTTGTCCATCAAAGGCTCCCCATGGAGCATTGGGGCAGGCAACTAGGCCTGGGGCTCAGACTGTGTGGCAACTTCTTTTTCTTGGCCCTAGTGCTCGATTTTTAGTTGCTTTGAAGCTCATCGGGCTTCATCTTCCTCTTGAGAGGAGCAAGATCTCCCCCCATCCATTGGCTCTTTGCCTTTGGGAGCCTTCTTCCTTTTTGGATCGGCGGGCTTGGGCCGAGAAGGCAGAGTCGGCTGTGGAGATGGTGGCCTTGGTTGGGTGGAAGATGACCTGGTCTGAACAGGCTAAAGCTTGGGTGGCAGAAGAGGAAGCTTGGATTGTGGCTTCCCCGGTGCGTCTTTCCCCGGTTGGCCCTCAATTAGGTCGAGCAAGTTGGTCTGAGGTTTTCTCTTAAAACCCATTTCGGCCTGAGAATAAGTCCCTACTGATGAGAAATCTGCTTTAGTCAAATTGGGGTCGCCCAAGTCACCAGAGGGATCCTCGAATGGATTGACTTGGCCGAAAACACCAAATTCGTCCTCGGGCGGACCCAAATCAGCAACCTCTTCTTCTTTTTCTAAACTTCCTCCCTTGGCCTCTGCAGCCTGATGGGATGAAGAAGGACCTGCCAACGGAACGCCTTCTAGGATAGGAAATCCTTCAAGAAGCAAGAACCCGTGTTCTGCTACGGTGATTCTGTGAAGCCGAGAATCTTTGGCTCTGATCACGTACTTCAGAGCCGAGAATGACTTCTGGATAGGATCGTACCCGAGGATCTTGTGAGCGGCTCTGATTTGGTTGTCAGCTTTGTTCACAAAGACCTCCGCCTTAAGGATGGTTTCTAAATCCTCCCAGTTGACCAAGTGAAGGTGTCGTTCAAAGGCGTGTGGATCTGCAAAAAATAAATATTCGTATTAGCAACCAAACAATCCAAACTGTGATAACACAAAAGATCAACCCTCTCCTACTCTGAATACCCCACCTGGTACCCCCTCCTTTGTCGGACAATAAAGGCCGTCGTGCCACTCCCCAGACACGATGAGAAAGTCCTTATTTAACCCTTTGTTGGACTCAAGGAGGCACTGAATAAGCCGAACCTTATCATCCCTCGTCTTCATATAATGGTGGCCTTGGTTGGGTGGAAGATGACTTGGTCTGAACAGGCTAAAGCTTGGGTGGCGGAGGAGGAAGCTTGGATTGCGACTTTCCCGGTGTGTCCTTCCCCAGTTGGCCCTCAATTAGGTCGAGCAAGTTGGTCTGAGATTTTCTTTTAAAACCCATCTTGGCCTGAGAATAAGTCCTTACTGATGAGAGATTCACTTCAATCAAATTGGGGTCGCCCAAGTCACCAGAGGGATCCTTAGATGGATTGACTTGGCCAAAAACACCAAATTCGTCCTCGGACAGACCTAAATCAGCAACCTCTTCTTCTCTTTCTAAACTTCCTCCCTCGGCCTCTGCAGCCTGATGGGATGAAGAAGGACCTGCCAACGGAATGCCTTCTGGGATAGGAGATCCTTCAGGAAGCAAGAACCCGTGTTCTGCTACGGTGATTCTTTGAAGCCAAGGATCTTTGGCTCTGATCACGTACTTCGGAGCCGAGAATGACTTCTGTATGGGATCATACCCGAGGATCCTGTGAGCGGCTCTGATTTGGTTGTCAGCTTCGTTCACAAAGACCTCCGCCTTAAGGATGGTTTCTAAATCCTCTCGATTGACTAAGTGAAGGTGTCGTTCAAAGGCATGTGGATCTGCAAAAAAGAAAGCATATTCGTATTAGCAACCGAACAATGCAAACTGTGACAACACAAAAGATCAACCCTCTCCTACTCTGAATACCCCACCTGGTACCCCCTCCTCTGTTGGACAATGAAGGCCGTCGTGCCACTCCCCGGATATGATGAGAAAGTCCTTATTTAACCCCTTGCTGGACTTAAGGAGGTACTGAATAAGCCGAACCTTATCGTCCCTCGTCTTCACATAATAGGATTTATCCCTTAGGTGTTGGAGGTTGTAGCACCAATTTACATTGTGATGGGTTAACCTCAACCCCATCCTCTCGTTTAAGGCGTCCACACAATCCAGGATCCTAAACATGTTGGTGGCGCACTAGGTGGGATCTAATCAGAAATGCCTAAGGTAGTCCCTCATCACTGGCCCCATAGGGATTCTCATACCACCTTCTATGAAGACGATTATGGGAATCACTACTTCCCCTTCTTGTCTCCTAAAATGCCCCTCCCCTTCTTCACAGTATCTCAAACCTACATTATAGGGTATCCTATAATCGGCGATAAACTTCTCTATTGCCTCTTTAGACTCAACCAACTTTTTAAACCTACCCATCCCTAGGAACGGCTAAAAGACTCAGGGAAGGATGAAAGAAAGAGAGAAAATGTGAATTAGAGGGAGAAGAAAACTTACCGAAATGAGGAAAAGCTCCTCGAACAGGCTTTTTATGCTGAAAAGAGACACGAGTTTGGTTGGAGATTTGACTAAATTCAGGATATGTGCACAAGAACTCTTGAGTGTAAAAGTAAAGAGGCAAATTGGTTCAAATGGGTATTTATACCTCCAATTAAAAAGGACTGTGCGGGTTTTCCCGCCCATAAAGTTAAGGGAATCCCCGCCGTTAGATTACCATCGCATCATTGAACGTGGGGAGTATAGAGCCGCCAGAATTTAATGAGGGCGCGCTCTGTATACCGAAGCGCCAAGAACGTGTCTTGGACATGTGAAAAGACTCTGGCATTGACGGAGGACAAGACTTGACAAGTCATGACAAAGGCCCGAGGACATCAAAATCCTCCTTTCCGTCCGAGGAGCCAGACAACAGGATTTCGAGGGGCTATTGTGGGGTCAAAGAATTTGGCCACCTCGACCCATTTTATACTAAGCCCAAGGCCCACACCAAGGAAGAAGAAATGTCCGAGGACGAACGAAGAAAGTCCAAATTGTAAAGAAACATTGCCAAGGACAATCCTATTCTCGACGAACCGAGGTCATAAAAGGGAAGGGCGGCACACCATCAAAGGCAGCCTCCCAGAACATCCCAAGAAAAATGACAAGTATAATGGGTCAGCCATGGGAGCATGGTGAAGGAGCAATTTAAGGAGGAACTGTCACCTCTACATTAAATGCCCACAACTAACATTCTGGCCACATTAATGAGGAAATGACCCCTGAACAGTGCTGCCTTGGTTGCTGCAACTCACAGAAGGTTTGGGAAGGCGGCTGATGGGACAAGTACTCAAGTAGTGACTTGCATGGTCAACAAATGGAGGGCTAAGATCAACTGAAAGAGGGTATATAATGTAAGAGATCCTCCAGGAAAAGGGGGAGGAAGAAAGAGGAAACACGGTAGCAATTTGTATCATCTGGGAAACCTTTGTAACCAAGCACTGAAGAAATAAGAAGAACTACAAGCTCCTCAGATGAGGGCCGAGGACAGAGTTCCATACTTTAGTCCACGTCCTTGTTATTCAAATCAACTCATAACCATGTCTAATTGTTGTAACCCTCACTAAGGCCTAGTTCTTAAACTCATTCTCTATAAATTTATTGTATTGGGCTAGTTGGGCCTGAGTTCAACCATCCAATAGAAGAAGTGCTCAAACCCAGTCCCTACAGCTTTTATCTCACTAAGTTTACACCTTTAGCTAAATTGTCACAATTTATGCATATTTTAAAAGAAAAAAATATTCAAGATTTGGAAATTGTAATTCAACCATTTATCTCAAATGCTGAAATTATAAAACGTTAAACAGCATAAAAAGGTTGAAAAATGTGAATTTAAGCAGATAGATATTATTTCCTTAAAAACATATCCTAAAATTTGACAATATGGACAATTTTGACTTATTGTTTAACTATGAATATATATATATATATATATATATTTTACTTAAGAATTATATTATATTTATCTTGACCTGCAGGAAAAATTCCTAATTCTGCCATTGAAAAGGATAGTTGGTTGTGGAAGATGAAGGAGAAGAATCAATAGATGATAGCCATTAACGAGAATTTTTTTTTAGTAAACAGTAATACTTATTAGAACACACAAGAAAATAGTAATATTAGTATTTTAAACCGAGTTTATAATACATTATATAATCAGAGTACAACTATAAAAGGGCCATTAACGAGAATTTAACTTAGCTATTACTTATTAGAAAGAAGAATTGTGAGAAATTGACTATAAAACTTTGATACCATAAATATTTTTAATGAACCATTGAAAAAGAGGCTATATTTCGTAAAGGAAAATGATTGTTTTGCACTCCTACATGTACAATACTTCACACAATGTTCACACAAAAATGTCCATATTTTTAAAAAATGTGGACACTTTACACATATTGTGAAAGAGTGTGAAATTGTGAATACTGTTAAATGCAAAGTAATCAAGGTCAATTCATATTTAGTACTTATTTGATACATTTGTGTGGCATATATAAAAGTATTTATAATCTTATAAACTACACAACATAAACTTCTAACGAAGCCTTGCTAATCCATATCCACTTGCTCATCTTTAGTTAAGTGCATTTCACATTCGCGGTGGGCAAAGATCCAACTATTCATTGACCTTTAGTTAGTTGCATTATTCCATCGAAAATCTACTGAACATGTAAAGTTGTGATTTACAACTATTTTGTGTTGGTTTTAATTTCGTGCCAAATTTGATTGTAATTTTATTCAATCTTATGTACCATGTATTTTATGTGGGATTTTATTGTAAGGGTTGTGTGTGAAGACTCAAGGCATATTGAAGACGAAGAAGTTTTTGCAGGTAGCTCGCGAGAAGCTTTCTTGCGAAGTGAAGCATGTACCCAGTATATGACTGGAATGCGAAGAGTTAGGACAAGATGGTGACAGCTGGTTTTCAAGAATGTCTCGCGGGTAAGGCCTTCCCGCAAGATACCCGCAAAACATTCTGTTTTGCCAATTTGTCCTATCTGATACACCCTATCTCTACCCACACTATATATACCCCCATTACCTACATGTGTTAAGGAGTGCTTTTAAGAGAGAAAACCCTAGTCACAACCTTTGAGAGTGAGAGATTGTTATACCTACAATTCTCTACACAATCCATTGTGGTTTTCCTCAACTCCTTCCTTTCCATTTCCATATCCTTGAGAGGTTGATAGCCCAAACACTCACCACACCCTTTCTGAGTGTCAAGTGAGGATTTGGTGTTACTGGGAAGTATTGGAAGAAGCCAAACTTTGGCGGATGCAATCGGGCATATTGCGAGATTTGAAAAACTAGGCAAGACACAGTTCCGAGAAGCCTTGTTGGAGTAGGAGCTTGGAGGGCTTAGGTGCATTGGGTAGATTAGGCTTGGAATGTCTCTTGCTATTCATGTATCCGAATTGATTGTCTAGTGGATCGATTTACGGCTTGAAGGGCGGCGGAGATATTTTACACTGAGTACTTCGGTTTCCTCTTCGATAACACATCGCCATGTTATCTTGTGTTTGCATTCTTCTTCCCTACTCTTTTAGCTTTTATTTTATTGCTATGTTTTGATGAATATGGCTTAGAGTAGTTTTATTGTTTGTTTACTCGCATTTACTCCATTCCACACTTAGTTTAAGTAAGAGTAAAATCAACTGAGCCGAAATCTTTAATTTGGAGGTTTAAACAGCTCTTGTGTTTTAACACATTTTTGGGCTTTCAGAACATAATTTGTCTTACAAATTCTATGACAATTTTGGAGTGGTCAATTGTGAGCTATGGAGATAAAATTGGGGTCATTGAAGAACTCTATTCCATACATAAATAACTGAAATCTATTTGAAAAAGAAAATTCAATAAAGTCATCATTACTTTTTACATACAATACATTAATGCTAGCTGCTAGCCAGTCCAACGTACATCAAAACAAGAAAGAAAAATGGTAGTAGCACACTACGTTTCACAACAAGTAAAAAAAGTTAAAAAAAGCATAGAGTAAAAATGTATGTACATATGTATATCCCTGGAAGACATCTATCCAGCTAATTAAATCAATCACCTCACCAGTTTTCTCATTCTGAAAGTCTTCATTAACCAATCATGATTCTTTGCACTCACAACCTGTCCAATAATCACTCCAACAACTAGTCCAAATCCATACCCAATCAAAACAATTTTCCAACCAAATTGAAATGGAGACCCCAAATCTTTACTCTCTTCAGGAGTTGTAGGTGAAGGTAGTGAAACCTCAGAACTCTCACATTTCTTTGTTAATGGGCTTCCACACAACCCTAGATTTCCTTCAAATGAATTACTTGGAAAAGTATTAAATTGTTTTCCTTGAGGTATAGGTCCCACAAGATGATTATGAGAAACATTGAAGAATTCTAAAAAAGTAAGTTGCGTTAGCTGTTGTGGGATTTCCCCAAAGAGCTTGTTTTGAGAAAGGTCTAGTGATTCCAGATCTACAAGGTTTCTCAAACTTTGTGGGATGTGGCCAATGAGAATGTTATTGGAAAGATTGAGCAAACAAAGGCCTTTTAAATTTAAATTTCCAATGGATTCTGGAATATCTCCGTCAAATCTATTACTTGAGAAATCAAGGGCTATGAAAAATTCTTGGACCTTTCTGTAATCTGTGACCACTCCTTTGTTTGTCATTATCATTGCATAACTATACTGAAGATCCCATAAGTAATTTTGAAAACTGTTTTGCACAACGAAGGATGAAGTAACTTCAATATATGTTAAGTGGTTTGCACTATCAAATCTGGAAGAATTGGAATATTGAAAGAAATTTAATGGCAAACTTCCTGTAAAACTATTGTACGAGAGGTCAAAGATTTGCAAGCTAGGAAACTTATATTCTACTTTATGAGTCCTTATTGGGCCGTAGAGTTTGTTGGACCGCAAAATGAGAAGCTTTAAATTTGGAAGGTTTCCTAACCATGAGGGAAAAGTATCATTGAATTGGTTATTACTGAAATCAAGGGCCTTCAGCATTATACACTTGGCCAAAGATCTTGGTAACAACCCTTGAAACTTGTTTTGGCTGAAGTTAATCATCATTAATTTGCTTCCATTTGTCCAAGTTTGTGGGATACTTCCTTCAAATGTGTTCCTCCGTAAATCCAATATGAGTAGAGAATCACCAAAGTTGTGCAAGCATTGAGGAAGTGAACCACTTAAGTTGTTAATGGACAAATCAAGGACTCGAAGAGAACTCATGTTACAAATCAACTCCGAAATTTTTCCACTGAATGAATTGTTTGATACATGATATTCCAAGGTGGAGAAGGATGGAATTGGAAGTGATCCTTGGAGCCTGTTAGAAGTGATGTCTAAAATGGCTAGACGGGTCCAAGGAAGTGGAGCTGGATATTGACCGAGGCTTGTAAGAAAGTTTTCAGAAAGATCGATGACCTCTAAATTTTCTTTACTCACGTTCCAAAACCATTTCGGTACTTGTCCCTGAATGTTGTTGGTCCCGAGGTGTAGCCATTTTAGTTCATCTTGGTTTGCTAGGTAGTCTGGAAACTTGCTCAAGTTGCACGAACCAAGGCCTAAATTTTGGAACTTTTGAAGAGTTGTATTGTCACTAGTTTCATTAATAATTAATGACACTCCACAATCAGATAGATGCAAGGAAGTTAGTTTTTTGAGCTTAACAAACTTATCAAACTCCACTATGCCAGCAAAGTTGTTTGCGGAAAGATCAAGAACTTCAAGATTTTCAAGATTAAAGATTGAGCTTGGAATTTGGCCTGTAAAGTGGTTGCCCGCAAGGCCCAAGGAAGATAATTTTGTGAGGTTCATAAGCCCAAAAGGGATTTGACTTGAAAGATGGTTATAATATAGAAAAAGGTGAGTCAGTTGTGTCAAGTTTGCAAGCTCAAAAGGGATTGTACCATTCAGTTCATTTTCGGCAAGGTGCAGAAAAGAAAGTTTGATGAGGTTTCCAAAGGAAGATGGAATGTGGCCCTCGAAAGTGTTAAGTGAAAGATCCAGATAATTTAGATTTGTGAGGTTACCTAGAGAAGATGGAATTAGCCCAGAAAAGTTGCACCTCCTCATATCAATTTCAGTCAAAGAGCCAAGGTTTCCTACTGATGCAGGTAGCTTACCTGAGAAACTTGTGTTTGCGAGGATCATTTCCTCTAGGGGACTCTTCCATTGAAAGTCAGGCAGATAACCGGTGAGACCTTTATTTTTCCGCAGATTAAGAACTCGTAAATTTGGAAGTTTAAAGATGCCTACTGGAAATTCCCCATGCAATTTGCAGTCATAGAGACGAAGGGAAGTTAAAGAAGACAAATTTGCCAAGATATTAGGCACAATGGATATTATGCTCACCAAACTCAAATCAAGATTTTCTAGGCAGGTTAAATTTTCAACTAAACGTCCTAGACTTGGATTATTGATTTCCAAATGGTTGTAAGAAAGATCAAGGGATGACATTTGGGACAATTGTGAAAATTCTAATGGGATTTGACCAGAAAAAGTAGAATTAGAGAGATTGAGATATGTTAGTTTGGATAGATTGGAAACTGTGGATGGAATTTGAGAGTGCTTAAAATGATTGTCAGCAAGATTAAGCCTTTGGAGATGAGCAAGATTGAAAAGGCTGCTGCTAGAGTTAATTGAACCGTAGAGATAGCTGCTATTGAGCCCAAGACCAATGACATGGCCATTGGACTTATCACACTCTACCCCATCCCATGAGCAGCAGTCACTATTGTTTCCTTCTAATGTCCAGGAAGCAACCTTGGGATAAGCTGATGGATCAAAGGAAATAGACTTGTTGTTGTTGATGATGGCAAAGCTTTCCTTAAATTGCAACAAATAAGACCTTTCGTGACCATGGCAAAGAGGTTGCACAAAGGAAAATGAGGGAACGGCAATGAGATGAATAGTTGAGAGGAAAGAAAGCAAGTGCACAAATTTTAAACAATACAAAGAGGACGCCATAACTTAAGTCTAAATTAACCATGTATTTTCGCTCTTATATAAGCAAGGAATGCACAAGAAGAATTTTATTAGTTCGAATCTTCCCTTCTGTTGGAATGATTGTTAAAGATTTCGTATTCTCCTCAACAAATGTCCCAAACCCATTATCATTAAAAAACTGAGAAACTTTAAAACAATCCATTAACTTTAAAAAACCGATAGCTTTAATTCACTTTTGGAAAAGTTGGCTTCCCTAAGATTTCAAAAGGTCGCTTTTGATTCTTTTGTTCTTATAGGAAGAAAAAGAAAAAAAAGAGGGGGAAAAGTTGCCTTCCCACTTCTTTAACTTAGTGGGTGTAACATTTTATGTTTTATTTATTTATTAATAGTAATTGTGGGTTTAACACTTACAAGAAAAATTATTATATACTCCAGGTCCAGGCTATACACCGTCCCGGTTTAATACTTTAATCCACGTTTTTCAATGCTATGGCCATGGCCAAGGCCAAGGACTGGTGCGTTAGGAGCACTAGCGGAAATTCTTGGTTTATGAAGTGGACAACATGTATTCGTGAATAACGTTTCCTGCTTAATCAGACTCTTATCAACTATTGTTTAGGCAAGATATCATTTTTGGCCAAGGACTGGTGCGCGAGGAAGCAAGCACTAGAGGAATTTCTTGGTTTATGATTATGAAGCAAGCACTAGCGGAATTTCTTGGTTGATGAAGTGGACGACATCCATTTGTGAATAACGTTTCTTGCTAAATCAGTATCTTATCAACTACTGTTTGGGCAAAATATTATTTTTGATCCTTTCTTCCTAAATCCAGCGGTATCAATTTGGTCAATTTCTTGCCAAATGCTTTATAATTAAACTGTTATTTATGAGTTCTAGTTAACACAACTGGTAAAATTTATTGTCATTGAATAAAAAATCCGTGGTTCTAACTCTATCCCTGCACCAATAAGTTGAAACTCAAAAAAAAAAAAAAAAGTCATCTCAATTGATTGCCATTACTTGATATTTCAAACAAATGTATTCAGGATTTAAATCTTCCAACCCCAACTAAATGTATCAAAGAAATAAGTTAGTACATCTCTTTTTTGGACATAGTTTTTATCTTTTGGATTCATAGCTGTGAGTTCTGGGAATCAATTCAACATTCAAACCACGGAACTCAAATTTAATTTGATTCAAACTACGGACCTCAAAGTCCAAGGTAAGATTTTATTTTAGAATTTATTTCTTTAATTATTTTTCTCAGACTATTTTCTGTTTGGTTCCCTAGAAAAAAAAAGTAATAAATAGTGAACTTGAAGTGTAAATAGAAGCAGGCAGGGCTTGGTATGGTAGCTATTCCTGGCTTGTGGCTCCTAATTAACTAAACCACTACAAACACTTATAGTTTTTGATATCTGAGCAATGATAACAGACAGACTTTGAAGGATTATCCTGATACGAATTAATCTTAGTATTAGTTACAACTTACATCTGACTAAGAAGATTATAAGCAGGTTAATTGATAATCTTCAATTCTGTTGTTTGATGGATCCAATATTATTGTTCTTAATCTTTAGTGAACGATGTACATGTAAAAGAAACAAATGTGAGACCCATGCGAAATTTAGATGTTTAGTTAAACAGATTAACATGCACATTTATCTATAAAGAGAAAATTAGGTGTTTTCTCCATGTAATAAGTTTCTGGCCATTGTACAATCGCCCAGAAAATTTATTTAGCAAATTAATTGGCACTTTTGAATGTCAATGTTTGATCAAATCCCTTATATTCTTTATTGCTTTTGGATGGTAATAAGGGTTTATATTGTCCGTTGGATCTGATTTTAGGGTTTTGAATGAATGTGTGCTGGGCTCAGTTAAATCCTGGACTGGACCTACTTGCCCTGCAGGCCTAAATCAAACTAATTGTTGATTAATTAAATCAACCTATACATTACCAAAAATGTAAAAAAGTTAAAAGATTAATTTTTATTTAATCTAAGCACCGAAATTAAAAGTGAATTTCTAACTTTTTGATCTCAGCCATTCACTTATTACTACACGGGTATTAGCCGCACTAAATGTGTATCCTATTTATAGAGGTTTCATTTTGTTTCCTTTATTTATTTTTTTTTATAAAGAGAAAAGATTAGAAAACCATTCACATTATAGACAAAGTTTAGTTATAAAATTGTTTGTAGCGTAAAACTATAACCTTATTCAATATCTTTCTATTGGAGTTAAATTTTGACAAATCTACCATTGAATTACATTTTCTTCTTATAATCTCCATACTTGCAAAATTTATAAAAAATTAAAGATCAATAGCTATATTATAAATAAATTATTTAAATTACAAGTGTGGGGCCAAATAATCCTACGGCCCAGCCCAGCTCATTCCTGGGCCGAAGGCCCGTGCCGAGGAAGTACCCAGGTCCGAGGACGACCTCATCATCGGACGTCCGAGAACTTGAGGCACAAGCTCGTAGCAAGCAGTCACCTCCACATTAAATGTACTTGACAATCGCCCTGGCCGCATTAATGAGGAAAGGACCTTCACCAGCGTCGCCTTGGTTGCCGCGACTCCCAAAGAGACTGGGAAGGCGGCTGATGGGACAAGCACTTAAGCAAATGTCCTGATGGCTCAACAAGTGTAGGCTAGGATCGATTGGAAAAAGGGTATATAATGTAAGGGAATCCCTCCTGAAGGGGAGGCGGGGATAAGATGGAGGATGAAAAAAGGAAAAGAGAGAGAAAAGGGGGAAAAGCCTCCTCGGTCATGGGCCGAGGAGCACATCCCAGTTGTAATCCTTGTAATCTGTTCAAAGTTCTTCTTTAAATAAAAGGGACCGGAGTTCACGCCTTGTGAACGCCGGCCAGCGCCTAGACCTCCGACCCACTCTCTATAAATTCATTGCGGGGTTCGTTGGGCTTTTGACCGATGTCCTTTGGGCTTGGACAACCAAAATCCTAGACCCTACAATTGGCGCCGTCTGTGGGGAGGATTAGTGCGCCGGCTGGAGCAACAGGCGACCGTCCCAAACAACCATTCTATGGAAGATTGGTGAAAAAAAAAGAAAAAGAAAAAGAAAGAAGAACTGCCAAACAAACATTGCAAGAAGATAAAAGCTCGAAGATAGAAGATTCAGCAGTAAAAAAAAAAAAAAACGACGAAAGTTTGAATATTATTTCATAAAAGAAAGAAGGTTACAGTTTACAATCAGAGGCTCAGGCAGGCTTGTTTTACAACTGTTCCGACCAGCTAGTCCTACAATCAGAGGCCCAGGCGGACCCATCCTAAAACTAGCTAGAGGGAAGTGTCAACTCGTACCCTTATTGGCATCAAGAGAATGGGAGAACTTGACAATAAGAGGACGAGAGGGGGCTGAGGCTGGCTTGTTCCAAGGCCACCAGCAACTCCTTTCTCGAAGCGGCGGAGCTTGAAAAAAGTGAGGAACAGACGCAGGGGCTCTGGGAGGCCCTCCCCCATGATGTTCCCTTGATTTTCTCCAAACCCCACGAGCGCTGGCCGTCGGTGACGGCAACACTCGGACACCGCCCATGATGTGAGTTCGCATGTCTCCTCCGTCGGGGGTGCGCTCTGAGGAGGGACGTTAGGTACTTCAACGACATCCCTCCGGGCCACCGTGCATGGCGCCATCGGGGTTACGCCTAGACTCTGCCGCACCGGAAGCCCCGTGGGGGCTGCGGCCACAACGGCTCTTGGCACGGATGTTCTCATACCCGTCCAAAGCCGCCCCATATCTCCTAACTCCGGTCACAATTCCGGCGGGGTTATTAAAGGGGCATGAGGAGTTGAGGGGGTGTTTTTTTCTGTGTGTCTCGGGAGGTTCATGGAGTGTGGAGAAACCATCCCCCCAGGAGGCCTTATATAGAGGCTGAAGGTTGGTGAGAATTAATTCACGCAGAGTTCAAAAAGGGAGTTACCGAAGCGTTGGATAATAATGAAGTTGCCGGATTCCAAGGGGGGCCGCAGACCGTTGGACTTCTGTAGATTCACGAGGCCATTAATGAAGGCGCGTCTCGCGCACTGAAGCGTCAGGCGCGGAATACGAACGGCCAAGAGGTGCTTCACAAATGAAAAAGATGAAGGGCACGAGTTGGAGGCGAGATCAATGCCACGTGTAAGATCATGATCCGCCCGAAGGAAGAATCGTCCCCAGTAAAGCAATCCGAGGACAAATCCCCACTCACCCAGAAGGCCAAAGCGTTAGAAAGAACCAAGGCACTGCATGGTCCACGGACTTAGGCCTATGGGGAAACTAACAGCTCTAGAAGGCCAAAGCGTTAGATAGAACCAAGGCTTTGCATGGTCCTCGGACTCAGGCCTATGGGGAAACTAACCGCTCCAGAGGACAAGCGTTAGACAAAACCAAGGCACTGCATGGTCCTCGGACTCAGGCCTATGGGGAAACTAACCGCTCCAGAGGCCAAGCGTTAGACAGAACCAAGGCTCTGCATGGTCCACGGACTCAGGCCTATGGGGAAACTAACCGCTCCGGAAGGCCAAAGCGTTAGACAGAACCAAGGCACTGCATGGTCCTCGGACTCAGGCCTATGGGGAAACTAACCGCTCTAGAAGGCCAAAGCGTTAGACAGAACCAAGGCACTGCATGGTCCTCGGACTCAGGCCTATGGGGAAACTAACCGCTCCAGAAGACAAGCGTTAGACAGAACCAAGGCACTGCATGGTCGACGGACTCAGGCTTATGCGGAAACTAACCGCTCCAGAAGGCCAAAGCATTAGACAGAACCAAGGCACTGCATGGTCCACGGACTCAGGCTTATGGGGAAACTAACCGCTCCAGAAGGCCAAAGCGTTAGACAGAACCAAGGCTCTGCATGGTCCTCGGACTCAGGCCTATGGGGAAACTAACCGCTCCAGAGGACAAGCGTTAGACAGAACCAAGACACTGCATGGTCCTCGGACTCAGGCCTATGGGGAAACTAACCGCTCCAGAGGACAAGCATTAGACAGAACCAAGGCACTGCATGGTCCACGGACTCAAGCCTATGGGGAAACTAACCGCTTCAGAAGGCCAAAGTGTTAGACAGAACCAAGGCACTGCATGGTCCTCGGACTCAGGCCTATGGGGAAACTAACCGCCCCAGAAGGCCAAAGCGTTAGACAGAACTAAGGCACTGCATGGTCCTCGGACACAGGCCTATGGGGAAACTAACCGCTCCAGAAGGCCAAAGCGTTAGACAGAACCAAGGCACTGCATGGTCCTCGGACTCAGGCCTATGGGGAAACTAACCGCTCTAGAAGGCCAAAGCGTTAGACAGAACCAAGGCACTGCATGGTCCTCGGACTCAGGCCTATGGGGAAACTAACCGCTCCAGAAGACAAGCGTTAGACAGAACCAAGGCACTGCATGGTCGACGGACTCAGGCTTATGGGGAAACTAACCGCTCCAGAAGGCCAAAGCATTAGACAGAACCAAGGCACTGCATGGTCCACGGACTCAGGCTTATGGGGAAACTAACCGCTCCAGAAGGCCAAAGCGTTAGACAGAACCAAGGCTCTGCATGGTCCTCGGACTCAGGCCTATGGGGAAACTAACCGCTCCAGAGGACAAGCGTTAGACAGAACCAAGACACTGCATGGTCCTCGGACTCAGGCCTATGGGGAAACTAACCGCTCCAGAGGACAAGCATTAGACAGAACCAAGGCACTGCATGGTCCACGGACTCAAGCCTATGGGGAAACTAACCGCTTCAGAAGGCCAAAGTGTTAGACAGAACCAAGGCACTGCATGGTCCTCGGACTCAGGCCTATGGGGAAACTAACCGCCCCAGAAGGCCAAAGCGTTAGACAGAACTAAGGCACTGCATGGTCCTCGGACACAGGCCTATGGGGAAACTAACCGCTCCAGAAGGCCAAAGCGTTAGACAGAACCAAGGCACTGCATGGTCCACGGACTCAGGCCTATGGGGAAACTAACCGCCCCAGAAGGCCAAAGCGTTAGACAGAACCAAGGCACTGCATGGTCCTCGGACTCAGGCCTATGGGGAAACTAACCACTCCAGAAGGCCAAAGCGTTAGACAGAACCAAGGCACTGCATGGTCCTCGGACTCAGGCCTATGGGGAAACTAACCGCTCCAGAAGGCCAAAGCGTTAGACAGAATCAATGCACTGCATGGTCCTCGGACTCAGGCCTATGGGGAAATTAACTGCTCCAGAGGCCAAAGCGTTAGACAGAACCAAGGCACTGCATGGTCCTCGGACTCAGGCGTTTGGGGAAATTAACCGCTCCAGATGCCAAGCGTTAGACAGAACTAAGGCACTGCATGGTCCTCGGACTCAGGCCTATGGGGAAACTAACCGCTCCAGAAGGCCAAAGCGTTAGATAGAACCAAGGCACTGCATGGTCCTCGGACTTAGGCCTATGGGGAAACTAACCGCTCCAGAGGCCAAAGCGTTAGACAGAACCAAGGCACTGCATGGTCCACGGACTCAGGCTTATGGGGAAACTAACCGCTCCAGAAGGCCAAAGCGTTAGACAGAACCAAGGCTCTGCATGGTCCTCGGACTCAGGCCTATGGGGAAACTAACCGCTCCAGAGGACAAGCGTTAGACAGAACCAAGACACTGCATGGTCCTCGGACTCAGGCCAATGGGGAAACTAACCGCTCCAGTGGACAAGCATTAGACAGAACCAAGGCACTGCATGGTCCACGGACTCAAGCCTATGGGGAAACTAACCGCTTCAGAAGGCCAAAGTGTTAGACAGAACCAAGGCACTGCATGGTCCTCGGACTCAGGCCTATGGGGAAACTAACCGCCCCAGAAGGCCAAAGCGTTAGACAGAACTAAGGCACTGCATGGTCCTCGGACACAGGCCTATGGGGAAACTAACCGCTCCAGAAGGCCAAAGCGTTAGACAGAACCAAGGCACTGCATGGTCCTCGGACTCAGGCCTATGGGGAAACTAACCGCTCTAGAAGGCCAAAGCGTTAGACAGAACCAAGGCACTGCATGGTCCTCGGACTCAGGCCTATGGGGAAACTAACCGCTCCAGAAGACAAGCGTTAGACAGAACCAAGGCACTGCATGGTCGACGGACTCAGGCTTATGGGGAAACTAACCGCTCCAGAAGGCCAAAGCATTAGACAGAACCAAGGCACTGCATGGTCCACGGACTCAGGCTTATGGGGAAACTAACCGCTCCAGAAGGCCAAAGCGTTAGACAGAACCAAGGCTCTGCATGGTCCTCGGACTCAGGCCTATGGGGAAACTAACCGCTCCAGAGGACAAGCGTTAGACAGAACCAAGACACTGCATGGTCCTCGGACTCAGGCCTATGGGGAAACTAACCGCTCCAGAGGACAAGCATTAGACAGAACCAAGGCACTGCATGGTCCACGGACTCAAGCCTATGGGGAAACTAACCGCTTCAGAAGGCCAAAGTGTTAGACAGAACCATGGCACTGCATGGTCCTCGGACTCAGGCCTATGGGGAAACTAACCGCCCCAGAAGGCCAAAGCGTTAGACAGAACTAAGGCACTGCATGGTCCTCGGACACAGGCCTATGGGGAAACTAACCGCTCCAGAAGGCCAAAGCGTTAGACAGAACCAAGGCACTGCATGGTCCTCGGACTCAGGCCTATGGGGAAACTAACCGCTCTAGAAGGCCAAAGCGTTAGACAGAACCAAGGCACTGCATGGTCCTCGGACTCAGGCCTATGGGGAAACTAACCGCTCCAGAAGACAAGCGTTAGACAGAACCAAGGCACTGCATGGTCGACGGACTCAGGCTTATGGGGAAACTAACCGCTCCAGAAGGCCAAAGCATTAGACAGAACCAAGGCACTGCATGGTCCACGGACTCAGGCTTATGGGGAAACTAACCGCTCCAGAAGGCCAAAGCGTTAGACAGAACCAAGGCTCTGCATGGTCCTCGGACTCAGGCCTATGGGGAAACTAACCGCTCCAGAGGACAAGCGTTAGACAGAACCAAGACACTGCATGGTCCTCGGACTCAGGCCTATGGGGAAACTAACCGCTCCAGAGGACAAGCATTAGACAGAACCAAGGCACTGCATGGTCCACGGACTCAAGCCTATGGGGAAACTAACCGCTTCAGAAGGCCAAAGTGTTAGACAGAACCAAGGCACTGCATGGTCCTCGGACTCAGGCCTATGGGGAAACTAACCGCCCCAGAAGGCCAAAGCGTTAGACAGAACTAAGGCACTGCATGGTCCTCGGACACAGGCCTATGGGGAAACTAACCGCTCCAGAAGGCCAAAGCGTTAGACAGAACCAAGGCACTGCATGGTCCACGGACTCAGGCCTATGGGGAAACTAACCGCCCCAGAAGGCCAAAGCGTTAGACAGAACCAAGGCACTGCATGGTCCTCGGACTCAGGCCTATGGGGAAACTAACCACTCCAGAAGGCCAAAGCGTTAGACAGAACCAAGGCACTGCATGGTCCTCGGACTCAGGCCTATGGGGAAACTAACCGCTCCAGAAGGCCAAAGCGTTAGACAGAATCAATGCACTGCATGGTCCTCGGACTCAGGCCTATGGGGAAATTAATTGCTCCAGAGGCCAAAGCGTTAGACAGAACCAAGGCACTGCATGGTCCTCGGACTCAGGCGTTTGGGGAAATTAACCGCTCCAGATGCCAAGCGTTAGACAGAACCAAGGCACTGCATGGTCCTCGGACTCAGGCCTATGGGGAAACTAACCGCTCCAGAAGGCCAAAGCGTTAGATAGAACCAAGGCACTGCATGGTCCTCGGACTTAGGCCTATGGGGAAACTAACCGCTCCAGAGGCCAAAGCGTTAGACAGAACCAAGGCACTGCATGGTCCACGGACTCAGGCTTATGGGGAAACTAACCGCTCCAGAAGGCCAAAGCGTTAGACAGAACCAAGGCTCTGCATGGTCCTCGGACTCAGGCCTATGGGGAAACTAACCGCTCCAGAGGACAAGCGTTAGACAGAACCAAGACACTGCATGGTCCTCGGACTCAGGCCTATGGGGAAACTAACCGCTCCAGTGGACAAGCATTAGACAGAACCAAGGCACTGCATGGTCCACGGACTCAAGCCTATGGGGAAACTAACCGCTTCAGAAGGCCAAAGTGTTAGACAGAACCAAGGCACTGCATGGTCCTCGGACTCAGGCCTATGGGGAAACTAACCGCCCCAGAAGGCCAAAGCGTTAGACAGAACTAAGGCACTGCATGGTCCTCGGACACAGGCCTATGGGGAAACTAACCGCTCCAGAAGGCCAAAGCGTTAGACAGAACCAAGGCACTGCATGGTCCTCGGACTCAGGCCTATGGGGAAACTAACCGCTCTAGAAGGCCAAAGCGTTAGACAGAACCAAGGCACTGCATGGTCCTCGGACTCAGGCCTATGGGGAAACTAACCGCTCCAGAAGACAAGCGTTAGACAGAACCAAGGCACTGCATGGTCGACGGACTCAGGCTTATGGGGAAACTAACCGCTCCAGAAGGCCAAAGCATTAGACAGAACCAAGGCACTGCATGGTCCACGGACTCAGGCTTATGGGGAAACTAACCGCTCCAGAAGGCCAAAGCGTTAGACAGAACCAAGGCTCTGCATGGTCCTCGGACTCAGGCCTATGGGGAAACTAACCGCTCCAGAGGACAAGCGTTAGACAGAACCAAGACACTGCATGGTCCTCGGACTCAGGCCTATGGGGAAACTAACCGCTCCAGAGGACAAGCATTAGACAGAACCAAGGCACTGCATGGTCCACGGACTCAAGCCTATGGGGAAACTAACCGCTTCAGAAGGCCAAAGTGTTAGACAGAACCAAGGCACTGCATGGTCCTCGGACTCAGGCCTATGGGGAAACTAACCGCCCCAGAAGGCCAAAGCGTTAGACAGAACTAAGGCACTGCATGGTCCTCGGACACAGGCCTATGGGGAAACTAACCGCTCCAGAAGGCCAAAGCGTTAGACAGAACCAAGGCACTGCATGGTCCTCGGACTCAGGCCTATGGGGAAACTAACCGCTCTAGAAGGCCAAAGCGTTAGACAGAACCAAGGCACTGCATGGTCCTCGGACTCAGGCCTATGGGGAAACTAACCGCTCCAGAAGACAAGCGTTAGACAGAACCAAGGCACTGCATGGTCGACGGACTCAGGCTTATGGGGAAACTAACCGCTCCAGAAGGCCAAAGCATTAGACAGAACCAAGGCACTGCATGGTCCACGGACTCAGGCTTATGGGGAAACTAACCGCTCCAGAAGGCCAAAGCGTTAGACAGAACCAAGGCTCTGCATGGTCCTCGGACTCAGGCCTATGGGGAAACTAACCGCTCCAGAGGACAAGCGTTAGACAGAACCAAGACACTGCATGGTCCTCGGACTCAGGCCTATGGGGAAACTAACCGCTCCAGAGGACAAGCATTAGACAGAACCAAGGCACTGCATGGTCCACGGACTCAAGCCTATGGGGAAACTAACCGCTTCAGAAGGCCAAAGTGTTAGACAGAACCAAGGCACTGCATGGTCCTCGGACTCAGGCCTATGGGGAAACTAACCGCCCCAGAAGGCCAAAGCGTTAGACAGAACTAAGGCACTGCATGGTCCTCGGACACAGGCCTATGGGGAAACTAACCGCTCCAGAAGGCCAAAGCGTTAGACAGAACCAAGGCACTGCATGGTCCACGGACTCAGGCCTATGGGGAAACTAACCGCCCCAGAAGGCCAAAGCGTTAGACAGAACCAAGGCACTGCATGGTCCTCGGACTCAGGCCTATGGGGAAACTAACCACTCCAGAAGGCCAAAGCGTTAGACAGAACCAAGGCACTGCATGGTCCTCGGACTCAGGCCTATGGGGAAACTAACCGCTCCAGAAGGCCAAAGCGTTAGACAGAATCAATGCACTGCATGGTCCTCGGACTCAGGCCTATGCGGAAATTAACTGCTCCAGAGGCCAAAGCGTTAGACAGAACCAAGGCACTGCATGGTCCTCGGACTCAGGCGTTTGGGGAAATTAACCGCTCCAGATGCCAAGCGTTAGACAGAACCAAGGCACTGCATGGTCCTCGGACTCAGGCCTATGGGGAAACTAACCGCTCCAGAAGGCCAAAGCGTTAGATAGAACCAAGGCACTGCATGGTCCTCGGACTTAGGCCTATGGGGAAACTAACCGCTCCAGAGGCCAAAGCGTTAGACAGAACCAAGGCATTGCATGGTCCTCGAACTCAGGCTTACGTGGAAACTAACTACTTCAGATGATCCTAAGCGTTAGACAGAACCAAAGGCTCTGCATGGTCCTCGAACTCAGGCCTGTGGGGAAACTAATCGCTCCAGATGCAAAGCGTTAGACAGACCAAAGGCTCTGCATGGTCCTCGGACTCAGGCTTACGGGGAAACTAACTACTTCAGATGATCCTAAGCGTTAGACAGAACCAAAGGCTCTGCATGGTCCTCGGACTCAGGCTTACGGGGAAACTAACTACTTCAGATGATCCAAGCGTTAGACAGAACCAAAGCTCTGTATGGTCCTCGGACTCAGGCTCATGGGGAAACCAACCACCTTAGATGATCCTAAGAGTTAGACAGAACCAAGGCGCTGCATGGTCCCAGGACTCAGGCCTATGGGGAAACTAACTCCTTCAGAGGATTCCAGGTGTTGGACAGAACCAAAAGCACTGCATGATCCCAAGACTCAGACCTCTGGGGAAACTAACTCTTTCAGAGGATTCTAAGTGTTAGACAGAACCAAAGGCACTGTATGGTCCTCGGGCTCAAGCTTGCGAGGAAGCTAACTACTTCAAGGGGATCCTAAGTATCCACCCAAAGAGTTTGCTACTTGAACCTTGGAGAACGACGGGTCCACTCAAGCATACATGCCCTCACCATAATGATTGATGCCGCGATTGGCCGAGATGCAATTAAAGTTAAAACCATAGAAGTAAAGAAAAAGCAGATAGCAAACGAGTAAACGAACAACCACAACAAGCAGGAAAAGAAACAAAACTCATATTTCATTAAGCCCAAAAAGAGCTACGCAATAGGAAGTACATTACAATCTAAAAAAAAAGAAAAAGAAAAGAAAGATACAAAAGACAAGAGAGACGACGGAAGCAAGAGGCATGTCCACCCCACTTATTCTCCTCCCTCAGTAGGGGGCTGGACTATAGCAGCTTCGAGGCCTTCTGAGCTTTGGCCAGAAGGGACAGCCTGCGCAGGCGTGACAAGAACGGCTGCCTCCTCAGCAGCAGGAACTTCAGCTTCGGAGGTAGACTTGACAGACTCCTGGGGCGCCTCCTCAACGGGGCCCTCACCTGATGCTACCCCCCTTTGGAGGGTCACTTCCTTGGGCGAGCTCGTCCACGGGCTCAGCAATTAAGGTGTCCTCACCCGTAGCAACACCGGCTTCCTCTACAGCCTCCTCGGCCTCAGCGCCACTTGGGGTTGCCTCGCGGATAGCAGGAGGGTAGTACACATTCTCCTCCTTCCACAAGTCAGACGAGGCCTCGACTCCAGCCTGTCTGAGAGCCTCCCTCTAGACCTCAGCAGAGTAGCGCCTGCACAACCCGAGGACTTGAAATTTAAAGGTTGCTGCTGTATCTGCCATCCCTGCAGCATAGGCCTCCTCCTCGGCTTCCTGCTTAGTGGCCAGGGCTTCCGCCCTGCCCTGATCGGCCTCAAACTTGGCCCTCACGGCCTCATCCCTTGCCCACTCAGCTGCCCTCTTGTCCGACTCGGCGACAGCCACTCTCTTTGGCAGATCAGCAAGCAGCTCCTTTGCAGTCTTCAGCTGCTCCTCCGCCTCAGCCAGGCGCTTTGAGTAATCCTCGGCCTGCTTCTGGAAGCCCGCGAGGCCGGACAGGGCAGTATCCCAGGCACTGGTCATCGTACTCAACTCCTCCCGGGCCTTGGCAAGATCAGCCTCAGAGTGTTTAAGGACCTGAGTGGCCTCCAAGCGTTTCTCACGCTCCACGTCCATGGCTTTCCCCTGGTCACGAGCCACGTCCTCTAATCTAAAAGTGGCCTGAACGGCCTGGCAGACAAAACAAATACGCCATCAGCTAAGCCCAGAAAAGGGGAAGAGAGAAGTTACAACTCGAATAAGTCATAAATGACGAGAGACTTACCATTCCCAAGTACCGCTTGAGGCAGAGGAAGACCTCCCTGCTCCTCATAGTCGCCAGCTCCGCCATGTCAGCTGGGAGTAGTAGGCACCTTTCCACTGCGTCGGCCACGTACGCGCCTTCGCCCTCATTGAAGTCCCTGAGGGAGGAGTCTTCCCTCAGCGGCCCCCCACGGAGCATTGGGGCAGGAAGCCAGGCCTGAGGCTCGGGCTGGTCCTCAGCCTGCTTATCCTGGCCTTGGGAGCCTATCTTCAGCTGTTTGGATGGCCGCCGATTATCACCCTCCTCCCGTGGGGACCCGGACCTCTCCTCAATTGGCCTTTTTCCCTTATCCCTCTTCTGCTTGGGATTAGAGGGCTTGCGCCTGGAAGGCAAACTCGTCTTGGGCGGAGGAGGAGGAAGCTTTGACTGGGTAGAGGCCGACTTGCCCTGAGCAGAACGAGTTTTTGGAGGAGGAGAAGGAAGCTCTGACTTTGATTTCCCCGGCTGGCCTTCAATCAGATCCGACAAGCTAGGTTGAGGCCTCTTCTTGTAACCCATTTCTTGTCGGGAAGAGAACTTGGACACTGAGAAGTCTGCCTCAGTCAGACGAGGGTCACCCAAGTCTTCTGGAGGGTCCTCGGACTGGTGAACTTGTTCAAAAACGTCAAATTCGTCCTCGGCGGGGCCGGAGTCTGCAACTTCCACTTCCCCCTCTAGGCCTACTTCGGCGGGCTCCGAGAGTCTAAAGGAGGAGGAAGGACCCGCAGGTGTTACGCCTTCTGATGTGGAGGGCACCTCGGGGAATCGAAACTCGTCTTCGGTCACTGTTATTTTTCGAAGCCGAGGATCCTTTGCTCTGATCACGTACTTCGGCGCCGCAAATGACTTGTAAGCCGGGTCGTATTTCAAGATCTCGTGGGCAGCCCTAACCTGATTGTCGGCCTCGTTCACGAAAACCTCTGCTCTCAGCGCCTTTTGTAAGTCCTCCCGATTGACCAGGCTGAAGTGGCGTGTGAAGGCGTGCGGATCTGCAAGAGGAAACACATCCACATTAGAAACCAGACGGTGCAAAAGGAAATGGACGAATGAAAGGATGGAACTGATTGGCGTCCTAGAACCCTCTCTCCACATTAAATGTACCTGACAATCGCCCTGGCCGCATTAATGAGGAAAGGACCTTCACCAGCGTCGCCATGGTTGCCGCGACTCCCAAAGAGACTGGGAAGGCGGCTGATGGGACAAGCACTTAAGCGAATGTCCTGATGGCTTAACAAGTGTAGGGCTAGGATCGATTGGAAAAAGGGTATATAATGTAAGGGAATCCCTCCTGAATGGGGGGGGGGGGGCGAGGATAAGATGGAGGATGAAAAAAGGAAAAGAGAGAGAAAAGGGGGAAAAGCCTCCTCGGTCATGGGCCGAGGAGCACATCCCAGTTGTAATCCTTGTAATCTGTTCAAAGTTCTTCTTTAAATAAAAGGGACCGGAGTTCACGCCTTGTGAACGCCGGCCAGCGCCTAGACCTCCGACCCACTCTCTATAAATTCATTGCGGGGTTCGTTGGGCTTTTGACCCATGTCCTTTGGGCTTGGACAACCAAAATCCTAGACCCTGCAGGCGCTACTCTGCTGAGGTCTGAAGGGAGGCTCTCAGACAGGCTGGGGTCGAGGCCTCGTCTGATTTGTGGAAGGAGGAGAATGTGTACTACCCTCCTGCTATCTGCGAGGCAACCCCAAGTGGTGCTGAGGCCGAGGAGGCTGCAGAGGAAGCCGGTGCTGCTACGGGTGAGGACACCTTAATTGCTGAGCCCGTGGACGAGCTCGCCCAAGGAAGTGACCCTCCAAAGGGGGCAGCATCAGGTGAGGGCCCCATTGAGGAGGCGCCCCAGGAGGCTGTCAAGTCTACCTCCGAAGCTGAAGTTCCTGCTGCTGAGGAGGCAGCCGTTCCTGCCACGCCTGCGCAGGCTGTCCCTTCTGGCCAAAGCTCAGAAGGCCTCGAAGCTGCTATAGTCCAGCCCCCTGCTGAGGGAGGAGAATAAGTGGGGTGGACATGCCTCTTGCTTCCGTCGTCTCTCTCGTCTTTTGTATCTTTCTTTTTTTTTTTTTTTTTTTAGATTGTAATGTACTTCCTATTGCGTAGCTCTTTTTGGGCTTAATGAAATATGAGTTTTGTTTCTTTTCCTGCTTGTTGTGGTTGTTCGTTTACTCGTTTGCTATCTGCTTTTTCTTTACTTCTATGGTTTTAACTTTAATTGCATCTCGGCCAATCGCGGCATCAATCATTATGGTGAGGGCATGTATGCTTGAGTGGACCCGTCGTTCTCTAAGGTTCAAGTAGCAAACTCTTTGGGTGGATACTTAGGATCCCCTTGAAGTAGTTGGCTTCCTCGCAGGCTTGAGCCCGAGGACCATACAGTGCCTTTAGTTCTGTCTAACACTTAGAATCCTCTGAAGGAGTTAGTTTTCCCAGAGGTCTGAGTCCTGGGATCATGCAGTCCCATGAGCCTGAGTCCGAGGACCATGCAGAGCCTTGGTTCTGTCTAACGCTTAGGATCATCTGAAGTAGTTAGTTTCCCCTTAAGCCTGAGTCCGAGGACCATGCAGAGCCTTTGGTTCTGTCTAACGCTTAGGATCATCTGAAGTAGTTAGTTTCCCCGTAAGCCTAAGTCCGAGGACCATGCAGAGCCTTTGGTCTGTCTAACGCTTTGCATCTGGAGCGGTTAGTTTCCCCATAGGCCTGAGTCCGAGGACCATGCAGAGCCTTTGGTTCTGTCTAACGCTTAGGATCATCTGAAGTAGTTAGTTTCCCCGTAAGCCTGAGTCCGAGGACCATGCAGTGCCTTGGTTCTGTCTAACGCTTGTCCTCTGGAGCGGTTAGTTTCCCCATAGGCCTGAGTCCGAGGACCATGTAGTGCCTTGGTTCTGTCTAACGCTTTGGCCTTCTGGAGCGGTTAGTTTCCCCATAGGCCTGAGTCTGAGGACCATGCAGTGCCTTGGTTCTGTCTAACGCTTGTCCTCTGGAGCGGTTAATTTCTCCATAGGCCTGAGTCTGAGGACCATGCAGAGCCTTGGTTCTGTCTAACGCTTTGGCCTTCTGGAGCGGTTAGTTTCCCCATAGGCCTGAGTCCGTAGACCATGCAGTGCCTTGGTTTTGTCTAACGCTTGTCCTCTGGAGCGGTTAGTTTCCCCATAGGCCTGAGTCCGAGGACCATGCAGTGCCTTGGTTCTGTCTAACGCTTGTCCTCTGGAGCGGTTAGTTTCCCCATAGGCCTGAGTCCGAGGACCATGCAGTGCCTTGGTTCTGTCTAACGCTTGTCCTTTGGAGCGGTTAGTTTCCCCATAGGCCTGAGTCCGAGGACCATGCAGTGCCTTAGTTCTGTCTAACGCTTGTCCTCTGGAGCGGTTAGTTTCCCCATATGTCTGAGTCCGAGGACTATGCAGAGCATTGGTTCTGTCTAACGCTTTGGCCTTCTGGAGCGGTTAGTTTCCCATAGGCTTAAGTCCGTGGACCATGCAGTGCCTTGGTTCTGTTTAACGCTTTGGCCTTCTGGAGCGGTTAGTTTCCCCATAGGCCTGAGTCCGAGGACCATGCAGTGCCTTGGTTCTGTCTAACGCTTTGGCCTTCCGGAGCGGTTAGTTTCCCCATAGGCCTGAGTCCGTGGACCATGCAGAGCCTTGGTTCTGTCTAACGCTTGGCCTCTGGAGCGGTTAGTTTCCCCATAGGCCTGAGTCCGAGGACCATGCAGTGCCTTGGTTCTGTCTAACGCTTGTCCTCTAGAACGGTTAGTTTCCCCATAGGCCTGAGTCCGAGGACCATGTAGAGCCTTGGTTCTGTCTAACGCTTTGGCCTTCTGGAGCGGTTAGTTTCCCCATAGGCCTGAGTCCGTGGACCATGCAGTGCCTTGGTTCTGTCTAACGCTTTGGCCTTCTGGGTGAGTGGGGATTTGTCATCGGATTGCTTATCTGGGGACGATTCTTCCTTCGGGCGGATCATGATCTTACACGTGGCATTGATCTCGCCTCCAACTCGAGCCCTTCATCTTTTTCATTTGTGAAGCGCCTCTTGGCCGTTCGTATTCCGCGCCTGACGCTTCGGTGTGCGAGACGCGCCTTCATTAATGGCCTCGTGAATCTACAGAAGTCCAACGGTCTGCGGCCCCCCTTGGAATCCGGCAGCTTCATTATTATCCAACGCTTCGGTAACTGCCTTTTTGAACTCTGCGTGAATTAATTCTCACCAACCTTCAGCCTCTATATAAGGCCTCCTGGGGGGATGGTTTCTCCACACTCCATGAACCTCCCGAGACACACAGAAAAAAACACCCGCTCAACTCCTCATGCCCCTTTAATAACCCCGCTGGAATTGTGACCGGAGTTAGGAGATATGGGGCGGCTTTGGACGGGTATGAGAACATCCGTACCAAGAGCCGTTGTGGCCGCAGCCCCCACGGGGCTTCCGGTGCGGCAGAGTCTAGGCGTAACCCCGATGGCGCCATGCACGGTGGCCCGGAGGGATGTCGTTGAAGTACCTAACGTCCCTCCTCAGAGCGCACCCCCAACGGAGGAGACTTGCGAACTCACATCATGGGCGGTGCCCGAGTGTTGCCGTCACCGACGGCCAGCGCTCGTGGGGGTTGGAGAAAATCAAGGGAACATCATGGGGGAGGGCCTCCCGGAGCCCTTGCATCTGCTCCTCACTTTGTTCAAACTCCGCCGCTCCGAGAAAGGAGTTGCTGGTGGCCTTGGAACAAGCCAGCCTCAGCCCCCTCTCGTCCTCTTATTGTCAAGTTCTCCCATTCTCTTGATGCCAATAAGGGTACGAGTTGACACTTCCCTCTAGCTAGTTTTAGGATGGGTCCGCCTGGGCCTCTGATTGTAGGACTAGCTGGTAGGAACAGTTGTAAAACAAGCCTGCCTGAGCCTCTGATTGTAAACTGTAACCTTCTTTCTTTTATGAAATAATATTCAAACTTTCGTCGTTTTTTTTTTTTTACTGCTGAATCTTCTATCTTCGAGCTTTTATCTTCTTGCAATGTTTGTTTGGCAGTTCTTCTTTCTTTTTTTTTTTTCACCAATCTTCCATAGAATGGTTGTTTGGGACGGTCGCCTGTTGCGCCAGCCGGCGCACTAATCCTTCCCACAGACGGTGCCAATTGTAGGGTCTAGGATTTTGGTTGTCCAAGCCCAAAGGACATGGGTCAAAAGCCCAACGAACCCCGCAATGAATTTATAGAGAGTGGGTTGGAGGTCTAGGCGCTGGCCGGCGTTCACAAGGCGTGAACTCCGGTCCCTTTTATTTAAAGAAGAACTTTGAACAGATTACAAGGATTACAACTGGGATGTGCTCCTCGGCCCATGACCGAGGAGGCTTTTCCCCCTTTTCTCTCTCTTTTCCTTTTTTCATCCTCCATCTTATCCCCGCCCCCCCTTCAGGAGGGATTCCCTTACATTATATACCCTTTTTCCAATCGATCCTAGCCCTACACTTGTTGAGCCATCAGGACATTTGCTTAAGTGCTTGTCTCATCAGCTGCCTTCCCAGTCTCTTTGGGAGTCGCGGCAACCAAGGCGACGCTGGTGAAGGTCCTTTCCTCATTAATGCGGCCAGGGCGATTGTCAGGTACATTTAATGTGGAGGTGACTGCTTGCTACGAGCTTGTGCCTCAAGTTCTCGGACGTCCGATGATGAGGTCGTCCTCGGACCTGGGTACTTCCTCGGCACGGGCCTTCGGCCCAGGAATGAGCTGGGCTGGGCCGTAGGATTATTTGGCCTCACAATTACCTATATTGAAATCTGGATATTGTTGGAGAGTGGGAAATGGCTCCTCAATCAGAGTTCAGGAGTATAGATGGATCCCCATTAATCATCCAACAAATAAAATCCTCTTTCCGGCCAATGAGGATAGTGATGGTGATTTGTTGGTTTCAGATCTTACTGACACAGAGTTACATGGGTGGAGAAATGAGCTTATTTTAGATTTGTTCCAAAGGGAGAGATGTACCTGATTCCATTGTCTGGCTTCACAACAAAAAAGGGCTATTCACTGTGAAATCTGCTTACAAGACAGCAAGGAAAATTTTGAGGGGTAAAGAATGGACTGAAACTTCAAGCGGATGTGCTGGCAAAAAAGTTTGCTCAGGTTTATGGAAGCTTCGTCTTCCAAATAAAATGAAGGTGTTCGGTTGGAGAGCAAGCCATGAAATTCTGCCTGCAAGGATGAACCTAACTAAGCGACGAATTATTGATGCCCATTGTGCACTAGAAAATTGGAATCAGTTGTACACATCTTATGGGACTGTGGGGCTGCCCAAGATGTGTGGGCTGGGAGTATAAAAAAACTGCAGAAGTGTGCCCATGGACATGCTGATATTCTACAACTTATGGAGTATTTATTGGACCGACTGGATTTGGGTGAAATGGAGCTGTTTCTGGTTCAACTATGGCTGATTTGGAACCAACGAAATACCGTGGTCCATGGAGGATGCTACCGTGACCCTGTTGGTCTGAATAAGAGAGCCGTTCCTTTAATGGAGGAATATCGGCAGTCACAGGTCCATCTGCGGACAACACCGGCGACGCAGGCAGTTGGAGGTGGACAGGTCTCGGTTTGGCGTGGTAGTTCGAAATGACAAAGGAGAAGCAATGGCAGCCATGTCTGCCATAAGTCCGGCGGTGAGGAGCAGCGATGAGGCTGAATTGCTTGCTTGCAGAAAGGCAATCGAATTTGCAAGGGATGCTGGGTTTTTAGAGCTAGTCATCGAGGGGGATAACGTGAATGCTATAACTCCCTTCCCAAATAACATGGCTAACCAGTCCATGCTAGGGAATGTGGTGGAAGACATTCATCAGCTGCTCCACGGGCTGAACTGGGTGAAGATCAGCTGCACTATGAGAAGCAGGAACCAAGTTGCACACACGCTTGCACACTATGCCTGACATGTTTCAGAGGATATGTATTGGATGGAGGAAGTTCCTACATCAGCAATGGCTTCATTTTATAAGGATTCTATACTCTGAATGAATGAATGATCCGTTGTAAAAGAAAAAAAAAAATGCATTTATTATATATGGACTTTATTTTATACCAAGCCACGCATCATCTATAAACATTTTAAAATTAATCTAGGTCAGCCAGTTTCACAAAAAAAGAAAAAAAGAAAAAAGGTCAGATATGGTAGTGTATTGACGTTCCCTAGTGCACTTGTTAATTTGTGCCATTGTTTCAAAACTTGTGTCTTATGAGAATACAGTTTGTGCCTCTTGAACGTTCCAAAGATGGATGCTACTTGCTACTCACGCAATTCCAAGCAATATATATATATATATATATATCGGATTTATGTATTGTTGAATGTTGAAGAAAGCAATTTATTGGTGGCTAGCTTTCAAACTTCCAACCTTTTTGTTTAAGGCTCTCTTCTGAAATAATTTATTTACATAAGATTAAAAAGAAAGAGGAGATAAATCAACATAGGGAATTTATGTGATTTGGCAACGTGCTTATGTTTACAAAAGTGAGCAGCTAATAATCGAATATATAAGAAAATGGGGTTACAAGTTACAACATGGTTTATATAATAACACTTCACTCTGTATAGATTTCCAAAATATCCCTATAGCTCACCTAGTAACAAATAAGAGCCAACTTGAACATGATCAATTCACAATATAATTTATTAGCTAAAGATAGAAACTAGTCTAATGGACATGAAAACACAATAATTGTGTATTTTACAGTGACAACTTCAATTGCATTATCAAAAATAACCAAAAAAATTAAAAAAATAAAAATAAAACTGATCAAGTCGCAATCAAACAAGCGACCCTATGCTACTTGAATGATTGAGGATACAGTTTGTATTAGAGTAAGCACTAGCAGGATGGTAGCAGCAATGGTCGAAGCGATTCTCCAAGGAGAGCTAAAATAATCACGCATTAACATTGCCTTCCATCTATGCCAATGGTCCTTGTCAAAGACATTCAAATTTTCACAGAGATGACTAGACATGGCAAAACGGGCGGGTCGGGTCGGGTCAATCGGGTTGCGGGTCAAACGGGTCACGGGTCAAAACGGGTCATTTTAAGCGGGTCAAAATCGGGTTCGGGTCAATCGGGTTGCGGGTCGGGTTGGGTTGACCCGTATTTTTCACATGAATTTTTTTTTTTTTTTTTTTTTTTTTTTTATATTGAAAAAAACATGTATCTGTCATTTGGAAAGTTATGCAATAAATTACTTAATGTAAAATGCATTATTTTGAATTCACCACTTATATCAAGAATGAACTCAGTTAAACTTATTAATACTTATTCAACAATTTTAAAATTATACAAATCCTAACATTACTATCTAAAACAAAATAACACAAAGATAAGTAAAACAAATACACAAGTTTTATTTCTACACAATATCAACATTCCAAATATAAAACAAAATTACAAATGGCTTATTGGATAACTCATTTGATAAAGAATAAAAATATATAAGAAATTTACAATCTTGAAAATTAATTTTATAATCTATTATCAGTTGTGGTTAACACTCTATTTCAATTTGAGATATACTTTAAAATTTGATTGCTTACTTATTTATACATGATCTCTTTTATGAATATCATATTATTGTTAAGCAACGCACACTCTAGGAAATATCATAATTTATTTTGAAAAACCGTTTATTTTGGACATAAATTATTAAAAAATAGGTCTAAGTATTCATAATTTATGCTAATTTGATACTTTAGCTTCACTATTTTCACACTTGTGAATATTTCTCACATGTCTACAATTTTAAATCTATGTTTTTAACTCTACTGTAACCAGATTATCTTGGCATGTACTTTGCTATTTGATATCTAAAAATATTTACTCATTACAGAATGTTCAACCATTTATCTTTCAATTAATTTGCATATAGTTATGTAAATGTATCAATTATTTTCTTAAAGTTCACAATAAACAATTAAACCAATATTGTCTTAGTTTTACTATTTTTTTACCAAAAAAAAAAAGTTTTAAAAAAATGATTCGGGTTCGGGTCAGGTCGCGGGTCGGGTCGGGTTGACCCGCAAAAAACACGGGTCGGGTCACGGGTCAACCCGTTTTTGCTTCGGGTCAAAAAAAATCGGGTTCGGATCGGGTATTTTTCGGGTCGGGTCGGGTCGGGTCAGGAAATTCTGACCCGTTTTGCCATGTCTAGAGATGACAGTAATCAGAGTTCAAACCTACCCATATGATATTTGTGTGAAGATTGTTTACAATAGAAATCATTGCATTGTTGTCACCTTGGTAATTAACCACGATTTCCTTTTCGCAAAGTAAATCCATATATTTGGTAGTATTGATAAGGAAATGAAAAATGTAATAGTAATGTGTAATATATGCAATACTTTCCCCATAATGATATAGCTCAAATGCTATAACGTTTCGAATCAAAGCTTCTGTGGTATCGTATATAGGGAACTGTGGGATTTCCAAAACTCCATTTGTGAACTTTAAGTCAAGTAAGCATTTGCTTGGACTCACCTTTAACTTTACTCCTGCCTCATTCAGCTGGGTTGCCGAGTACAAAAGTTTAACCTTGTAATTGCCTGCTTCTGGTAGCCTGTCAGATGGAGGTAGTATAAAGGTTCTGAAAAGATCTATGAAGTGTTTTATTTTCACATTGGAAAGAGGGCTTTTGTTCCGAAAATTTAGAGCCTGTTTGGTAATGTTGTTTGAACAACAATTTTCATTATTTAAACACCACAACATGTATTTTCACCAAGGTTTTCAGACCCGGACCGTTCATTGAACCGTAAAAGGGAGAGGTTCAAGGTTTTTGAGGTCGAACCGAGGTTGAACCAAGGTCGAACCATGATGACGTCATAATTAATTTAAGCCTAAATGTAGATATTAAATTTATAAAACTAGCAAAATTTACTAATATATCTATATATGTGAGGGAAATTTAATGATTTTCAAGTATATATTTAATAATTAAATAAGAAAGTTAATAAAATAAAATAATAACCATGAAAATATTAAAATTTATGATTAATTTTTGAAGTAAAGTTGAATATCTTTGAAGGATTTTAATTATAATTTTGTCTATTCCTTGTAAGAGATGGATAATTTAATTAAGTAAAATAAAATTGTGTTAAGTTGTTTTTATAAAAAAAAAAAAAAAAATTGCTAAGGGGTTGGACCGCACGGTTCTTTACCGGTTCGTACAGTCCAACCCCGGTTTTAGGGGTTTACGGAATTGCCACATATGCCCGGTTCTTTATGCTTAAAAAATCGGTTTTCATCATGGTTCACGGTTTTCACGGTCCGACCTCCCGGTCCGGTCCGGTTTTGAGAACTATGATTTTCACAACATTTTTTCACCCACACGTATTTCCACAACACTTAATCAACATTACTAGAAATCTATTACCAAATGAACCCTTAGTTCTCTAAAGAAATGAAAAGTAAGCTCGATTAAATAAGAGCCTGACTTAAAGGGAAATGCAACTTGGAATAATTTCTCAATAACAAAAGAATGGAAGTTGATTTTCAAGTAATACCAAGTCACACCAAACCGTTGAAAGCAGCCATCCTTCAACTAACATAGGATCGCCACTTTCCCAATATTTTCTCTCAAATTCTCTGAAAAAAGGCTCAAGAATGAAGCCTGCATCCACCAAAATCATTGCTGCTAAGCTGGATCGTCTCTGAATAGCAACGACGAATGCTTCCTTCCTTCAACTTTATACTGCTCACTGAAGTCTTTAAGTGTATCTCAGGCTTAGCTCGCTGCATGAGACTCTTGAAGTATCTTACCTTATGATTTTTCTTTGGTTGCAAATTGCAATCTTGTGCTATTGTAGTGAAAAGGGCCAATTGAAATTACCTGAGTGTAGGCCTCTTCATTCACTCTGCGAATATGATACGGAACCCTGTATATACAACACTGATGATAATGAAGGCTCCAACCTTTCAAACTTTGCTATGATTTCATTCACCAACCCTTCATGTTGATTTTCATTTTCACCTTCTCCTTGAATTCCCTCACTCTCTAATTTCTCCATTGATCAAGTTTCCTACATATTTTCTGATAACAATCACAAGAGACACTAGCATTAGAAACTTGATCTAAGTGATGACTCGCATGATGCACGAGCACACTATAATTTCTCTACAAACTAATTTACGAATTTTTTTTTAATGTAATCTATGTCGCTATGTGTAATGTTGATTCTATGGTATATGATGAAAGTTGAAACTAGTTAGCCGTGGAGCTAAGAATTTATCTTAGGGTGGCCAAATCAAAAGAGTGCTCAAAGAAATAATTTGGGAGCCATTATTTGTAAATACTAAAACTTCTTTATAGATGCTAAGAATCTCGTAACTCAATAGTATTATCTAATTTTGTCTAGAATATGGGTTCAAATCCCCTCACCTCCATTAGTTGTAACAAAAACACTTTATACATACCTCTTTATATATAAAACTTCAACTTTGAGCTTGAGGGCCACTGCCCCTGTTGCTCCCTTAATGGCTCCACCATTGTCATTTTTTTTTTTTTTTTTTTTGATGGGGAACTTGGAAGAAAAACATTCCAACTTGAAAACGAAGTACAACAAAGCATGAGAAAACCAGTCAAATACAACCAGAAAAATTACATAGCATCCTCTCTAATAATCTGCTGGATGGGAAGTGGAGTGACACCCTTCCAAACCTGAGTTAGCCCAGAGAGTTTTGCTTCTTTGGCTAATACATGCGCTGCTCTGTTGCCGGTCCTTTTCAAGTGCTTGAATGAATAGCAAGAGAAGGAATTCAAGGAAGACCGGATGTCATGAATGATATGACCAAAATCACTACCTGTGCAGTCCGTAGAAAGAGCTTGGATTACTGATAGTGCATCTGATTCAAAAATGGCGCATGATACCTGCATTTCAGATGCGAAGAGGACACCTTGGAGGAGTGCATAGGCTTCAGTCACCTCGGCAGAGAAATCCGATGGAAGAGCCTTGCTTAGAGCACCAATTGGGGTACCTGTGCTGTCTCTGATGATAACACCTACACATGAGTTCCCACCATTTGCCGAGGTAGCACCATCCACATTAATCTTAAAGAAACCCGAGGGAGGGGCTGTCCACTTGTGCTGCGAGGCAAGGGAGAATAAGGTGGACTGAGCAAAGGCATTATTGAAATCAAGTAAAGCTCTCCTGGCTGAGTCCCACACCTGCATTGGGGTAATACCAGCATCATTGTGTATAGCTTGGTTCCTATTACCCCAAATGGACCAAGCAGTCATGAAGAAGGTGTCTAGGTCCTTGGAGGTTCCTTTTTCAAAAATCTAACTCGCAATGTCTAAAGTGTCCATTTCTGTGCCAGCAAAATTAAAAGGACAGTCCAGCCACAAAGCCCAAGTGGCCCTAGCATGCTCACAGTGAATGAGAGCATGAGTAGTGGTTTCCATGCACTTATCGCATAAAGAACAAAATCCAGCGGAGTTTAAGCCTCTGCAGCGGAGATTATACAAAGTGGGAAGACCATTCATGCAGGCACGCCAAGCAAAAATCTTAACCTTAGGAGGGACCTTGAGCTGCCATATTTCCTCCAAAGTGGCAAGGCAGAGCAGTCAGAAGTGCCTTCCATGTGCTCACCTTGTTCAACCAGCTTGGCAGCAATGTAGTAAGCACTTTTAACAGTAAACGAACCATGCAATGTATACTAGTCAATAACCCATGCAATGTATGAAAAAATTTAACTAGACATAATTTTTTGTTCAAATATGCAATATGATCGTTATGGTAGTCAGGGACGGAACCAGGATTTGAACTTAGGGGGGGCCAAAGCATGAACTAAAAAAATTTCATGTGACATGGTTTATTAAAAAAAAAAAAAAAAAATCATGGTAGACAAAAAATTGCACTTTATTACCTAAATATTTAAGTCAAGAAGGATATAATATGAACAAAAAAAGTTGAAAGTTACAAAATGATATTCAAACCTTTTTTGAAGAAGAAGAGGATTTTAGATCTCCAGATTTTGGGTAATTGGAATTAATATGTTGATTTTATCATGTTGACCAACTCACCAATATGATAATCCCATACTTTTGGATGCAATTGAAAATCACACTAATGAAGTTTTTCAAAACTTTATTAGAGGATTTAAAAAAATTGGGATATCAATATTAAGAGTTGGCAATGCTATGTCATCAATATTGGCTTCTAAAAGAATTTTGGCATTTTATCTTTTGAAAAAAATATAAATATTGTAATTCACTTTCCCATAGTTTATAAATCAATTAAAAAAAGTCATATAAATTGTTGTAACCTCGGTAAGGGAATTTTTTTTTTCTATGAGATTTTTTTGGTTATGAATTATTGAATTATGATATTGGTGAATTGGGGATTTTTTATTCATCCTACATAGTATATACTATTTAAATTTTTCAAAAAATTTGGGGTGGAGGGGGGGGGGGGGGGGGGGGGTCCATCCCTGATGGTAGTTATTAATAGGCATTTGTTATGTTGTGTTTGCATATGAAACTAAATATTCTACCATTTCAAGAAAATATGATGCGCTTATATTCTAATAAAGGTTTTAAATATCAAATAGAATTTATAACTTCAACTAAAAAAAACATATGTTGACATTGCCCCGGAAAGTTTAACATATGGTGTGCTGTAGCAGGCAACCAAAAATAAAACCTATACTCCTAAAAATATATGTAGTAATGCGAGTAAGGATCATTCCCATAGAGAGTATCTAGCCTAGTTTTATGCTATGTGAACAAAGGGGGGGGGGGGGGGGGTTGAGTATAATGAAAACAATTTTATGAAAAACAACTAAGGAACAATTCAAATTAAAGTATCAAAATCAATCAAGAGAAAAAACCTTGGTCCAAGTCAACATCCACCATCGGAATTTTGCAACTAATCACTGATACAAGTATATATCAATTCACACTTTCATCGTTGGAACTATTTTCCTATTTCTCCTTAGTCGCAGTTAATTAAAAAACAAGCGATCTAATAAATCCTAAATACTAAATAACCCAAGACAAGCGCTAAAGGTTTAATTTAGTAGCATCTTTAAGAACTAGAGAGATCGATGAAACTAAACAACACAAACACAAGTGGTTGCATTTAATTTAGTCAAGCGTTCTTCCTTGATAGGCCACAAATGTATTGACCCCTTGTGATTAAATCAATTAATTAATTACCCAAGTTATTAATTAATCAATTTAACATGCAAATGCGTGGTAGCACAAACAAATCACCAATAAACTAATTATGCGCCGAAAAAATAAATGACACGGTGATTTGTTTACGAATGGGGAAAACCTGACGGCAAAAACCTCACCGGGTGATTTTCAGGTCACCACTCCCGAAACTCCACTATTATCATAACAACCGGTTACAAGTAAAGGAATCCCAAGTACTTTACCAACCTACAGTTGAACCCTTACCCCAATACTCAATTGGACTTGTTTTGTAGTGACAGTTCCCCTTTTTGATGTACAGCTCCTAAGTACATGACTAACCAATTGCGCAGATTCCAGTATGCAACTTCAATCACCAATTAGAAAGAGTTGTTGGCTGCAAAGTTCTTCAGTTCATCCACGATGAAGATCAAGAAGATGCTTGATCACAAAACCCAAAGGTGCACATACACAGCAACTTCTTTAGAAGAGATGAACTAGGGCAAAACTTTGTCTCTGGTCACAATTTGCTTGAATAGATTTTGCTCAATACTTGTGCAACTTGTGAACACTTTGACGGCCCTTAAAACAATCCTTTTATATGCCTAGGGTTAGAAGAAAAGAAGGCCCAAAGATACATCCACGGATCCCAATAAATCAGATCAGAATTTCTGATTTTATAAATCTCGACGGATAGAAGTTGTCGAGCAGTTATCGAGCAGGTGTTGAGCTTTAATGATTTAGTACTTCTTCAGCTTGTTTCTTGGATAGACTTGATGACTTTAACACTTGATCTTGAAACCTTGTTTCTTGAAGTATTAAAAACATCTAAAACTGCCCAAATACAAGTTGAGTGCATTTTGTTAAAGGATTAGCCAATTACATAAAAGAATGACATATGTTCTTTAACAAGTGAAACCACATATGTCCTAACAATCTCCCCCTTTGGCAATTCGTGGCAAAACTACAACAAACAAATGAACATATGAGAGAAGTCATAAATCACTCAACTCATATTCACTTGTTGAATACAATAAAATCTAACATAACACAAACTTTTGAAAAACTTTGCAAGAAGAGAGTTTATGACAAGTAGACTTTGACAACTTGTATTTCTGAAACACTTTAAACAAAACTCATCAAGGCATCTTTATGTAAAAAAGAAATAATAGATTGCATACAAGTATAAGAAACATCTGTATAAAAATAGAAAAGGAACAACACATGTAGAGGAAAGTGAAAGAAACATACATCCACATATAGAGAAAATAAGTACAATGTATGTAAAAACTGGTCACAAGACCCAATGTACAAGAACAATGTATCTAATAAGGTAGAAAAGAAAAAGATACATCATATCCTCACTACATCCCTCATATCAGCACTCTCCCCTTAACAAAATGTCCTACACTAACTCTCCTCCTAAGTATGACTACTCTCAATATCCAAAACTACTTCCCCTTTTTGTCACAAGTGACAAAGGGTAAGAGTGTCAAGCAAACATCTCATCGGTAGAGCTAGCATCTCCATTATAATCCGAAGCGTCATCGTCGTCACCATCATCATCATCATCCTCAGCGTCAGAATCAGAAGCCACTGGAGGAGGTGGTGGAGGAGAAGCCTCAGGAGCAAAGCCACCCATAGTCGCCTGCCGTCGTGCAATATGACCGACATAAACGTTCATTTGATACAACTCAGTAGAGAGTGTATCAAGGCGAGCATCCATGCGCTGTAGCTGTGCCATGATGTCTCCAAGTGAAACATCGCCCATGGAAGTGGAGGGAGTAGATGTGAATGGAGCTGAACGAGATGGAGCTGGACGGAAGAGAGGAGTAAAATTCGGCTGTCGCGACCTAAACTGCGCTGCACTACGTTTTACGGTAGCGGCATCTATGGGACAAATGTGTGTGAAGTGGTCAGACATAGGAAAAGGGACGAAAAAATGGCGTAAGATCCTCGTGATAGCGAAAAGAAAGATGAGCTTATCACGGGACGTCGAATCTAAATGAACATCTATGATAGAAAGAATGAAATGAGAAGGAAAATCTATGGTAAGATGCTCAAGAAGAGATAACAAAAACCGAGTACGAGGCTCTGTGATGGAGTTGTAGTGAGAGAGTGGATGGAGTACAAAAGTCATCACCATGTTCATGAAGCGAGGGCCTTTAGCAAAAGGCTTACATAGTGTATACTGATGCTCACCCCAGTCAACAGGGTGCTCACAAAAAGCAGCCATGAGCTCATCTTTGGACATAGTCCGCAAACGCTCATAACTAGGATAGTCAGGATGCTCTATCCTAGGAACCCGAAGTACATTTGCAACAAGCTGCGGTGTGACAGGAATGCGCGTACCTCGAACGCGAGTGAAAAAGAGAGGTACTGAACGATCAATCCCGTGCATGTTGGAGTAAAACTCCTGAATAAGCACGAGAGGACAAGTAACCGGGACGTCACATAGTGACTTCCATCCCCGACAGTGAATGACGGAGGGAAGGTTAGTGTCGGTGAAGTCTACCAAAATGACTTGGCGTTCCGAATGAACACCTCGTCTAGAGAAGTTCTTCGAGAAAGCCTTACGAGCATCCTTATCACGGAACTAAATGTTAGAAGGAGTAGGATTAGAAGATGAAGATGTCCTAGAACGCAGAAGGTTCTGGGACGGAGCAGACTTACGTTTAGGTGCCATAGACACGACTAACGTAGACAGAAAGAGAGGGAGAGAAAGAAAACAATCAGAAAAGTCCTAAACAATTCAAATATATCAAATATATTGAAAAGAGAGTACGTATGTATGGGGAATGCATGAACATGTGACATGCAAAAGAAAATACATCATGGGCTCAGCCCAATCCAATCCTACCAGCACACAAGCATATTGCACACATCTAAATGCATGAAAATACAGTTATAATGCATATGTGATGCAATGTATGAGGTTTTAATCACATTTAAATGAAAACCCAACCCAAAATTCTGAGAAACACTCATCAATTTTGAAAAACCCCAAAATTTTTCAAAAACCCCAAAACCTAGGTTTCAAATCATGAAATGCATGAAGAATGAGAGATTAGAAGCTTACCAAGTGTAGAAAAACTTGAAAAAGCTTGAAGAAACCTTGAGGAGCAAGTTGGAGACAGATACATGTGACGAGGAGGTGTCTAGGAACAAAACATTAGACACAAGAAGAGAAGCTCGATCGATCCACCAGGTGTCGAGAAACTATCAAGGAGGCAGGAACTTTCTCGATTGATCCACTAGGTGTCGAGATTGCAATAAGAAAAAGCTTGAGAAGCTCGACAGATAGCTAGGTATCAAGGAGGTGTCGAGCCAACTTTTAAAAACAGTTTTTCGAGAAAAGAAAAACATAGACATGAATGCAATCCAACATACAACTCAACCAATGATCCAATCAACATATTAAGCTCTCAAAATTATCTCTCAGCAGAAATTTTAAGCACATGGATCCTCAAAAAACACACGCACACACTAAACAAGTCTAACCAATTTTATATTTCAAAAACAAGTCAAGACAGTTTAGTGAGTATACATTAGCACATGTAAAACCTTTGTGATGGCCAAATCACATTGTACCTGCACATGTATCAAGAGTAGTAAAGAATATTGCGTGTTGTGTGAAAAATATCGCAAGATTGCATATGTGTATACAAGTTATGACGATTTGAGATATGAGAAAATAACTTTAACTCACGCAAAATCATAACTGTTTGATGGCGACTATCACCTTCGAGGTACATCCTATAACTCCCACATCTCTTAGAATACACGCTTGCAATCATATTTAAAGCATTTTTTATCTTTTTGCTTTTTATTTTTTTTGCATATTTTCTTTTATTTTAGCATATCATGCATGGGCATATGAAAGAGAGAAGAAATACCCAAGATGTTAAGCATTTGACACTGCACTTTTGCTATGCCGAAGCATACAGGTGTCATATTATGATTGGCGGACAACAGTGGTGAGATGGTTATTTATGCCTTTCTCTTAGGATTTTCTAGTCCTACCCGTCAAAAAGAGTGATACGAGTGTTAAGTTTAAGAGATAACTTAATCTTACTCATCACAAACAAGAGCCACAAAGCTCACTTACTTAGTTGTGCATAAAGATGCTCATCTAAGTTACAAAAGATACAAAGTTTAGAGAACTTTGTTTCAATGGCCATCCAAGGTACACAAGTACCAAAGTACACAAAACACACATTGTTTTTGTATTTTTTTTTTTTTTCTGATTTTTCAATTTTTTTTTTTATTTTAAAAACAAAACAAACAAAACTGAAAACAAATAAACAAAAACATGTTAAACAAAGCAAAGTATAAAACTAGACTGCCTCAAATTAAATGCAAAACACACAAGTTATGCAACAAACAAAAACAAGAAAGTAGAAGAAAGTGATAAAATCACTTAGAGTCTTTTTTCTTCCACACCTTGGAAGAACATTTCATTTGATTAAACCCTTGAACCGGCGGTGAGAGGGAAAAATTGAAACCATTCAAGTTCGAAAGGAACATGAAGGCTTTGAGAAGATCACCAAGAGGAGCAAGAGAGGATTGAAGCTGATTCTAGCTTCCAGACGTGATCATACCGTTGCTCTGTTGAGTGGCTAGCCACTTGTAGCAATTTGGTCGAGTATGACCAACAGCTCCACAATGATGACAGAGATGCTGCTTCTTTTGTTTAGGCTTTTGAGAGTTAGCCTTCTTAGCCCTAGGGTTTTTAACCTCTTTCTTATCCTGCTTAGGGAGTGTTCCTAAGATAGATTTACCCTTGTCTAGGTTCTCACTAGCTAATTCAGTTTTAACATCAGTGTTCTCAATTTCAGTATTATTAGCAGGAGAAACAAAAACAGTAGCACTAGTAGAAGTAACATTAGAGGAAGAAAGACCATACCCTAAACCTGTTCGATTCGAAGCAGATTTTTGAATGCTGAGCATTTCATTAAGCTTTGCACTTGAAGTCCTCTCCAAATGAGCTCTGACTTGAAATAGCTCCGCTTCAAGCTTCTTGGTCTTCTCTGCCAAGAAATTGTTTTCAAACCTCAGTGCACCAATTGTTTGATTAACTTCATCAAACTTTGTGGAAAGCTCCTCACGATCAAGTTTCACATCACTGAGCTTCTTGGTGGCCAGCCTATACAATTTCTCATGCTTCTCAGAGAGCTTGTAATGCTCCTCATAGGCTGTATAGATATCATCTTGATCATCCATCTTCTCACACTTAGAATCCACCAATTCTTTTTCTTCTTCCACGTCTTCAACAATCCCTTCAGTAGGATTGACTGTGGCAGTGAAGGCATTTAAGATTCCGTCATCCTCATTATCGGAATCATCTTCAGGCTCAGTGTCACTCAAGGTTGCAGCAAGTGCCTTACTCTTCCCAATGCTCTTAAGATATGTGGGGCATTCTTGCTTCATGTGACTGAAGCCATGACACCCAAAGCACTTAGGTTCTGTGGGAACAGTGTACTGACCGCCATCCCTTGCATCCTTCTTCCCTTTGTCTTGGCTTTTGAACTGGGTAGAACTGGATTGCCTGCGGTTCTTATCGAAGTTCCTTCCTTTGGCATTCTTCATAAACTTCTTGAACTGCCTTGTAATGTAGGACTTCATCTTGGAATCTTCATCATCGGAGGACTCATCTGTGTCACTACTCTTTGCCTTCAAGGCCATGCTCTTGCCTTTACCCGACTTGCCAATCCTAGATAGTCCTAGCTCGTAGGTCTACAAGTTTCCAACCAGCTCAGTCAAAGGAATCCTGTCAATATCCTTTGATTCCTCGATTTCTGTAATCTTTGCATGGAATCTCTCGGGTAGAGATCTGAGCACTTTCCTCACAATCTTGGGTTTAGGAATGGTTTCCTCAAGATTAAAGGCTGGATTCACTATGTCCTTGAACTTGGCATAGAACTCATCGAACGACTCATCCTCCTCCATCTTTATTTCTTCAAAGCTTGTAGTGAGCCTTTGAAGTTTTGAATCCTTGACAGCCTTTGTACCCTCATAGGTTGTCTGGAGGATGGTCCATGCTTCCTTTGCAGTTTCTGTGGAGGATATCTTCTTAAACTCCTCATTGGTGACTGCACTGAATAAGGCATTCAATGCTCTGCTATTAAAGTTTGCCGCCTTGATCTTTGCTTCATCTCAATCGACCGGCGCTTCTTTTAGCTTGGTCCAGCCAATCTCTACAGCTTGTCACACTTTCTCATCTAATGACTGCAAGAAAACTTTCATGCGTACTTTCCAGTATGCATAGTTAGTGCCATCAAATAAAGGAGGTATGATTAATGATTGTCCTCTATCCATGACAAACAGGGGTCAATGGATCAACACAGCAAAGATTAAACCTAATCAGAGTGTTCTTGCTCTGATATCACTTGATAGGCCAAAAACGTATTGACCCCTTGTGATTAAATTAATTAATTAATTAATTAATCAATTTAACATGCAAACGCGTGGTAGCACAAACAAATCACCAATAAACTAATAATGCAGCGGAAAATAAATGACACGGTGATTTGTTTACGAATGGGGAAAAACCTGACGGCAAAAACCCTACCGGGTGATTTCAGCTCACCACTCCTGAAACTCCACTATTATCACAACAAGTGGTTACAAGTAAAGGAATCTCAAACACCTTACCAACCTACAGTTAAACCCTTACCCCAATACCCAATTGGACTTGTTCTATAGTGACAGTTCCCCTTTTTGATGCACGGCTCCCAAGTACGTGACTAACCAATTGCGCGGATCCCAGTACGCAACTTTAATCACGTTGGCTGCAAAGTTCTTCAGTTTATCCACGATGAAGATCAAGAAGATACTTAGTCACAAAACCTAAAGGTGCACATACACAGCAACTTCTTCAAAAGAGATGAACTAGGGCAAAACTTTGTCTCTGGTCACAATTTGCTTGAACAGAGTTTGCTCAATACTTGTGCAACTTGTGAACACTTTGACGGCTCTTAAAACAATCCTTTTATATGCCTAGGGTTAGAAGAAAAGAATGCCCAAAGACACATCCACGGATTCTAAGAAATCAGATCAAAATTTCTGATTTTAGTAAACCTCGACAGATAAAAGCTGTCGAGCAGCTATCGAAAAGGTGTCGAGATTTAATGATTTAGCACTTCTTCAGCTTATTTTTTGGACAAACTTGATGTCTTCAACACTTGATCTTGAAACCTTGTTTCTTGAAGTATTAAAAACATCTAGAACCATCCAATTACAAGTTGAGTGCATTTTGTCAAAGGATTAGCCAATTACATAAAAGAATGATATATGTTCTTTAACAAGTGAAACCATATATGTCCTAACATTCCTAAGATCTAATAATTTCTGACACAGCAAATCATTAAATCTTGGTTACTTCACAAATTAGAGAGATTAAACAATTACAGATTTGATATCTAACCTAGTAGTAGATTGCAATGAATAATAAACTAGTAGGCCTCCTAGTAATTAAACGAGATAATCATTAAAATAGGCACAGAAGAACATTCGATATTCAAAGCATAAATTGAACAATAAAAACAAATTAGATCTCACAGTTTTATTGATTCCGAAACTTCAGTTTCCTTTGACCAAGTATAAAAGTTTTAGCCACGCAGTGCCATGATAGAAAACTCGAAGGAGAAAATCAGAGAAAAGGGGAGAGAGAGGCATGTGTGTCCAATTCTGATTTCTCCTCCCCCTTTTACACTTTAATTCCCCATTTCCCAAGCCTACGAAATCTCCTAAGAATATTCTAAATAATAATATCAAAATCTGACTAATTAAGGAAAAATATTAAAAATAAAACAAAGTCCTAATATAACTAGGAAAGTGGTGTTTTTTAGATGGAAATTTCGTGCACCAGATCTGGAAGCTTCCAAAAATAAACCGCATCAGATCCACGTATTAGAATTGCAGGCAAAGGAATGTTCTAGAACGTCAACAGTTCAGGTGCAGCAAATTCAAGCCCGATTTAGACCTTGATGTAGTCCGTATCTCTCAAAACTCAAAACATAAAAGTTGTAGATCTTTGTCTTGGCGTTCCATAGAATCTTTAATCATCTCAATCGGAGCTCAGATGAGAGAGTTATGCCCAGATTATGAAGCGATGTCAAAACTGTCAAGAATCGCCCAATTAGCTACGTTTTGTACTTAATGCCTCCATTTGCATCCTAAATCAAAATATAAGAATAATGAGTACATTTAGGCACCAAATAAATATAAAAGACTAAACATTAAGGGAGAAAAGTATGACATTTTGCATTCTCATCAACATAATATGGTTTTTTTTTTCTCTTTTTTTTTTCTTATTATTATTTTTAATTGAAATATGAAATTTGATAAATATGGAACTATTCTGCTATTTAAAGAAAAATAAGATGTATCAATATTATGATGGAGGGTTTAAATATTGAATAAAATTTAGATTTGATGGAAAAAAAAAATATATATATATATATATATATGAAAATAATGATGTATAAAATTGTGATGTTTTATAAGTTTGTGTGTCACAATATTATGAGGTTAATCAAAAGTCAAATTACTTCAATTTTTTATATTTTACCAATTTCGACAGGAAGAAAAAATAGATACTTAAAATGAGGGGTTCAATCATTTAAGCATAATAACTTTTTTATTTTACAAAATATATATTTTTTAAGAGATCTTCATGCTTCATTCTCGATCCTACCCAAATAAGGAACAAGTTCACCTATTTGCAGAAGCAAATGTACCAAATCTAGAAATATTGAAAAGAAAATTGTTGAAACCAGATCAAATTTAGGGTCAAAGCTAGAGACTCATTTAAACCAATAACATGTGATTTTAAGTAATAATATAGGAAAATTCTTAGTTTATATTGTAATAGCAATATAAGATTTACGTTGTAGATTAAATAAATGTGTATAATGATGTACACATTTGCAAAAAGTGTACAATAATAAATGTGCACAATATTGTACACATTTTGTTTAATCTATAATGTAATATTTAAATTAATAGTATAATGTAAACCTAATTGCCCATATAATTTGAACTCTAACAAGTTAAATTAATGTACACAAAAGAAAAAGGTAAAATCCACAAAGGGAGGAGAGAGACTTGCTTTTATAATACAACCTTGTTATGCCGTTGAAAGACGGAAGAAAGAACGAAAGACATTTTGCTACTTTGATAGATGAAATACAAAATAGTTGTGTCTTGGCCTCTTGGGTTACAAAGAAAATTGTTACCTTTTGGGAGATGAAAATAAATCTGCTATGGCTCCAAACTGACACTGTCTATGCTCATAGCACGATTAATTTATAACTAAATTAGCTTGGTTATTCTTGGAAGGACCACTATATATTTTATGTATAACTAAATTAGCCAAAGGTATCTTTTCAAAATGAATTTATGAAGGAAAGAAAAGTATAAATTCCTTTCTTAATTAAATTTTATATTTGCTTAGATATCAAACTTCTAAGCATTTGGCCTAAGGATTTGTTGTGGAATAATTTGTTTACGTAAGATTAAAGAAGAGAGAAATCAATATAGAGAAAGGTATAATATCCACAAAAGAAGAAGAAAGAGAGAAGTAAATATCACCTAATAGGCTGATACAAAATTTTCATTCCACATTTTGTGTTTCACTTTATGCTATACCAATTATGAAATGCTATGTGATTAATTTCTTTTTCCGTTTTAAACTTTAGTTATTTTATAAGGAAAGTTAGACAAATACTAATAAGTTGTGATTAATAGAATATAAAGTGGGACAAATTTTGTTTACTCGGTACAATAATGCAACCGTGTTATGCCACAGAAAGATGGAAGAAAGGCACCAAAGGCCTTTTGATATATACTTTGATAGATTTAATAAATATTAGTTGTGTCTTGGGTTACAAAGAAATTTGTTACCCTTTGGGAGATGAAAACAAATCTGCTAGGCATCCAAACTGTCACAGCATGATGAATTTATGAGAAAGAAATTTGCTTGATAATTCTTGGAAACGCCACCATATATTTTATGTAAAACTAAATTAACCAAAGCTATCTTTTCAAAATGAATTTAATTGGTTATGAAGGAAAGAAAAGTATATATTTCTTCCTTCATTAACTCTTTTCTTAGATTCTTATTAAAAAAAAAAAAAAAACTTTTTTCTTAGATACCAAACAGCCGACTTGTGAACATGCTGTACGCGTTTAAATTAATTTAACCAAAAAAGGTTGGCTTCCTTATTCACTTCACGAATATTATACACTATTGTATACAGTATATACAACACTCAGATGATAATGAAGGCTCCAACCTTTTTTTGCATTGTCACCAACAGCTTCTTCATATTTTTGTATTGATTCGATAGTGAACAGTGACATTTAGCTTTTACTTACATACTTTTTCCAAATACACTTTTCAACAGATTCTCTATCATTTTCTCCATCTCGTTTAAATATTATTCCTTTATTCATTCTTTATTTTTTTTTTAATAACTACACATCTTCCAACATTTTTTTTATTCAATACCTGATTATTATAATAGAAAAAAACATTTGAAGCATGAATAGTAAAAGCTACAGTGTTCTTTACTTGTAGAGAAGCACTGTAGCAACTTTAATCTAAAAAATGGAGATGGAGAAGCTATTGGAGTGGGATTTTGGGGGTGTTTTTACTCTAAAATTGGCTTTAAAGAAGCCATTGGAGATGCTCTTACAATGTCAAATATTAGATCTAAAATGTTAAATGTTGTGGAATGTAAAAATTTTCATTGTTGTAAACAAAAAAATATACTATAAAACAGTCGATTATTAAAGGTAATGGACGATGGGGCCAATATGAAAACAAAATACAACATAAAATACAAAAATAAAAATTTTGAAATATAACGGGCGAAAAGGAAAACAACCCAAACTTGAAGAGTCAAAGTATACTTTAGTCAATTATAAATTTTCAGACCCATATTTTTTCTCCTCTAGGTTTTCTCTGGAACTCCTAGAGCGGTGAAAATATCTTCCTATTTCCGGATAGGCACCTTCCCCTCTGGTGGGACCTTTCTTTTATCCTCTCCACCCACTCCTTTCTTCACCCATTCTTCCCCTCTCCTTCATACACACTCTCCCCACCCTCAAACATGGATGATATCACAAGTGCTAAACCAGATTGAAAGCCAAACCGTTACTCTCACTCCCACAGTTAAAGGTAATGGTAAGGTTTTGGTGGCAAAGTTCTTTACAAAAAGAAGAATCAACATGGAAGCTGTGTTACGCACACTTAAGAGTATGTGGAAGACTCAGAAAAATTTTGACATTCGAGATCTTGGCTCTAATATGGTATTGGTGTTGTTTGACGAGGAGTGTGACCTGGACCACATTCTAATGCGTGGTCCATGGTCTTTTGACAAATATCTTCTCGGCCTGTACAAGTTAGAGAAAAATGAGGCAGTCAAGCATGCAAGGTTTGATCAAGCAAGCTTTTGGGTTCAAATGTACGATCTCCCAATCCAACACATGAACAGGGAGAACGCAGAGGCTATAGGAAACTCTGTGGGCCTTGTTGAACAGATAGACACTTCTTCGACGGGCGATTGTCATGGCAGGTATCTACGTGTGCGCATAAACATCGATATGGGCCAGCCTCTGTGCCGCGGCATAAAAGTGGATGTGGGGGAATCATCACCCCAGTGGGTTTCATTCCGATACGAGCGTATGCTGATATTCTGCTACTGATGTGGTTTACTAAACCATGATGAAAAGGATTGCAAGTTATGGATACGCAGCAAAGGTAATCTAAGTAAGGAAGATCAACAGTACGAGGTTTGGTTGAAAGCCAGTCTAGAGCGATCACAGCAACGTCCTGACGTTGCTCCATCAACACCGGACCATCGAGCTGCCACAACACCAGCCACCACCGGTGGCCCTACTGCCAACCTCGCTGAACCACAGAACAGCCCAAACACCTCAACAATTAATGCTACCCGACATACCCCGCCAAATACGGAAACATTAAATGCCCATGATCACCTCAAATCACACATTAATGAGATTGCTTAAGCTACGCCAAAAATTCCGCAAGAGCAGACGTTGACTCCAACTGATGCCCACGCATCAACTCCCATTATTACTACTACAACGGACGCATTAATGCCAGATCCCGAGACATCCTCCCACTTTACTACAACCATCATTGACACAAAAGCGAAGACACCATCAGTTCCTACAAAAGAAGACAAGACACAAAATGGGCAAAACACTATTACACCAACTATCACAGCCCAACTGCTTGCTACGTGGAAAAGAAAAAACAAAGCCCAAAGGCCCAAAGACTCCAAGGATGTAGACAAACCACAACTGGGGCCCAAACGAAAATCCAGTGAAATTAGTCTTGACACAAGCCCAAATGCATATAAGAAACAAAGAATAGAAGATGAAACTGTGTCCCTCAGCAAAATGTTTGCACAACAGCTAGGATCGGCAGTGGCTGCTACGCAGCACTGCCGGGTCCAATGAGTACAATCAGTTGGAACTGTCGGGGGCTTGGGAACCCCCGCACTGTTTGTGCTCTAAAGCGAGCACTGCACAAGGAAGCTCCCCAGTTCGTCTTTTTGATAGAGACGAAGCTATCACAGGAAGAGATGAGTCATAAAAAACAAGAACTCGGGTACACGCAAGGATTGGCAGTTTCTAGCATTGGTCAGAGCGGCGGTCTTGCACTTCTATGGAAACCGGAATCCAAGGTAGCAATCCAAGGTTTTTCACGGTGGCATATTAATGCTCGTATCACATGTACTCGTACCGGAATAATATGGAGGCTGACGAGCTTCTATGGACAGCTAGACACAAGCGAGCGTGAGGAAACATGGACCTTACTTGAATCACTTGGACAATCCAACCAACTACCTTGGCTCTGTATTGTAGATTACAATGAGATTGTTAGTTAAGCTGAATCGTCAGGAAGCCGTGCTCGCCCAGCCAGACAGATGGAACGATTCAGACAAGTCATAAACTATTGCGGCTTCCATGACTTGGGTTTTGTTGGTCCTCCATTCACCTGGTCCAAAAGTTATAGAACAGAGGGCCGCTTGCATATTCACCTGGATAGAGCACTTGCAAATAATGCATGGAAGCGACTCTTTCAAGGGGATGTTCTCCATCATCTTTCATCGTCAACTTCAGACCATTCCATACTATCTCTCCGCTCCAAAAGGATAGGCCATCATCGACATCCATCAAGGAAACTCTTTAGATTTGAAGAGATGTGGTTGTGGGACCCGCGCTGTGCAGAAGTGGTGCAAGATTCTTGGTACGAAGGATTATATAAACTTGATGGACATCCGATCACTAACTGTCTTGATAATTGCAGGGAAAGGTTGATGGCCTGGAACAAATCTGAATTTGGACATGTGGGACACAAGATTGATAACTTGCAAAAAAGGCTACAAATGCTTGAAATGCTACCTAGTTCGCTTGCAACTGATACTAAAATCAGTAAGCTACGTAGTACCTTGAATGTTTGGCTTGATGCTGAGAACACCATGTGGCGACAACGCTCTAGAAATTTTTGGCTCACTAAGGGTGACCGAAACACAAGCTTTTTCCACACAAAAGCTACCAACCGTAAACAGCGAAACACCATCCATGGCCTATGTGATGCAAATGGGGAATGGCAGGAGAATGAACTACTGGTTGAGCAAATTGCAGTGGAGTACTTCTCTGACATGTTTCGCTCAAATGGCCCAATAGACACAACCACATTGATTGAAGCCATTGAACCTGTTGTTTCCATTGATATGAACAATTTCTTGACTCAAGAATTCAGAGCTGATGAAGTCCACAAAGCTTTGAAGCAAATGCACCCAAAAAAATCTCCAGGCCCCGATGGTATGCCTCCACTCTTTTATCAACATTTTTGGTCTTTGGTTGGTGATTGTGTTACAAAAACTGTACTAGATTTTCTCAATCATGGTATTACCCCCCCCAAAGTTCAACAAAACCCATATTGTACTCATTCCAAAAATAAAAAACCCTAAAAGGATCACCCAATTCCGGCCCATAAGCCTTACTAATGTGATCTCCAGATTAGCCTCAAAAGTTTTAGCCAATAGGTTGAAACGTTTTCTCCCAAAAATAATCAATGAAAACCAGAGTGCTTTTATGTCTGACCGTCTCATAACAGATAATGTCCTAGTAGCTTTTGAAACAATGAATCACATTAAACATAAAAGAACAGGTAAAATGGGAGAAATGGCTCTAAAACTTGACATGAGTAAAGCTTTTGATTGAGTAGAATGGAGATGCCTAGAAAAGATTATGTACAAAATGGGATTCCATGATATGTGGGTGAAAACTGTGATGAGATGTGTTAGTTCAGTTACTTACTCCATAAAAATTAATGGTCACCCATGTGGGCATATTACTCCTACTAGGGGCATTCGTCAAGGCGACTCCCTTTCCCCTTTTCTATTTTTGTTCTGTGTAGAGGGACTATCAGCTCTAATAAGAAAAGCAACGGAAAGCGGCCAGTTAAATGGAGTGCCAGCATGTCAAAGAGGCCCAAAAATTTCACACATTTTCTTTGCAGATGATAGCATTATCTTCTGCCGTGCTACCATTGAAGAGTGCTCCACCCTTGAGGATATTTTGGAAACATATGAACGCTCATCTGGATTGAACCGTGAAAAAATTGCACTTTTCTTTAGCCGCAATACTCCACAAACCATCCAAGACACCATTAAAAATCGGTTTGTGGCGGAGATCATTAAACAACATGAGACTTACTTGGGCTTGCCGTCGTTGGTGGGTAAAGGAAAGTGCAATATCTTCCGACAATTGAAAGAGAGACTTGCCAACAAGCTTTCGGGTTGGAAGGAAAAATTACTATCCCATGCAGGTAAAGAAATTCTCATCAAAGCAATGGCTCAAGCAATTCCCACATACACAATGAGCATGTTCTTACTCCCAAACTTATTGTGTGATGAGATGACAAGTATGGTCCGCCAATTTTGGTGGGGGCAGAACAATGGGAAGAACAAGACGGCATGGATTAGTTGGGATAAAATTTGCACTCGAAAAATTGAAGGTGGCTTGGGTTTTCGTGATTTGAGGGCATTCAACTTAGCTCTCTTGGCTAAACAAGGATGGCGCTTGCAAACCCACACTTCCTCACTAGTGCATAGAGTCTTCAAAGCCAAATATTTTCCAGAAGGTGACTTCCTTACTGCCACTCTAGGCTCTTTACCTTCTTATGCTTGGCGGAGCATTATGGCTGCCCAAAAAATTGTCCAACAAGGATATCGATGGCAGGTTGGAAATGGAACATCCATCTCAGTTTGGACGGACAAATGGCTGCCCACCAGCTCTACTTTTCGCATCACTTCCCACCCACCCGCTCTACCTACAGACTTAAGGGTCAGTTCCTTGATTGACTAGGAAACTAGGCAATGGAGGATCGGTTTTAACAAAGAAAATTTCCCGCCACATGAAGCCCAAACCATACTCAGCATACCACTAAGTCACAGACTTCCACCTGATCGCATAGTTTGGGCGTGCACTCCGAAAGGCCATTTCACGGTTAGTAGCGCCTACAAGGTTGCACTCTTAATGAATGGCACCTCTGCTTCTGCCCACGGTGGTCCCTCCAACACTCAAAATGTAAGACTATTTTGGAGAACTATTTGGTAGCTACACATCCCAAGCAAGATTCGATCCTTCGCATGGCGAGCCTGTAAAAATGTCTTGCCGACAAAAGCCAACCTTTGTAGCAGAAAAATTATTGCCGACGCAACATGCGAAGCATGTGGACTTGATGCAGAAATGAGTGGCCATGTATTGTGGGAGTGTGAAATAGCTCAAGCTGTCTGGGTCTCGTCTGGCATCCCTATTCAGCTCCATGGGATTCGGTTTCACTCATTTCTTGACCTCCTTTGGCACTTGATGTTGGTCCAACATGTTGGGGATGATCTTTTGGGACTCATCGTGACTATTGTGTGGTGCCTTTAGCATGAAAGAAACATTGCTAGAATAGGTGGGACATGGCAGACAAGCAATAGCATCCTCCAGAAAGCAACATTTCTGCTTGAAGAATTTTGGAGTGCAAATCACAAGTTACAGCCACCCACTGTACCACACACCATCACTTGGTCTCCACCGAACAGCCCATGGTACAAGATAAACACAGACGGCGCCGTCTTCAAATAGACGCAAGCAACAAGTGTTGGTGTGGTGGCTCGTGATCACGAAGGGCTAGTCATCCTAGCCATGAGCAAGAAGCTTTGGGTGCTACTCGGCCCACTAGAAGCAAAAGTCAAGGCTATGGAGGAAGGTATTTTATTTGCACGGGACGTGGGACTTCAGGACGTAATCTTTGAGTGTGACTCAGAATTTCTTTTTCATGCACTCACGGGTACAGCAATTCCGCCTGCTAACATCTCCAACGTCATCACAGCATGCTTATCTCAGATTCAAGACTTTAGAGTAACACAGTTTTCTCACTTGCACCGCCAAGGGAATAGACCAGCCCACATTCTGGCCCAATACGCCAAAAATCTTGACTTATTAGTAACTTGGATTGAGGAAAACCCATCCATTATTGAGGCTGCTATGGCTCAAGATGTATTACATTCTTAATTTATCCAATAAAAGTGACGTCTTTCTCATCAAAAAAAAAAAAAAAAAGTATACTTTAGTCTTTCATTTACTTTCAGCTTCTCTCTCTCATTCTACTTCCTTGATTCATTTGCATTGAGCTCTTCCTTCCTTTCACTCCACCAGCTCAGATTGCCTCCTTTCTCTAGCTTCTTTGCACCAACTGAAGGCTAGGATATCTCAGATTCAGCATGAGTTTGTGCATAGTTGGGCTGCTATGGGTGAAGTCCAAGTGAAGAATCAGATCCACAATTATAATTATCAATTGATCGGGGAAGATTCATGCTTTCAAAGAAATTGAACTATTTTATGTCACCAATTTATTTATTTTCGTTTCCAACACGTGCAATGGTTAGTACATTTCACCAAAAGGAGCGTGTCACATTTGAATTTAGGAATCAGCCTTTCCAAACAAAATTGATGGTAAAGCTATTTACTAATCATCTCTCTTAGGCCCAGTAAAAGTGAAAATTGTGTGCACTAAATACAAAATTTTCTCCCTTCTTGACACTAATTCATTCTATAGAAGAAATTGAACTATTTTTCCAATTCCTCATGGCTTGGAAAAACAATTTCCAGTTTTACACAACATATTTTCCGGAGATAAGAGTCTAATAAGGAAAAAATATTAGGACCATAAAAGTGCTGTCTCCTTTGTTTTAATAATTTCTTATGTAATTTGAGAGTGAACCTTTTTTTCCTTGAAAAAATATTTCTCTTATATATTATGGGAGGGGTAAGATCCGAGTATGGAATAGAGCCCATGGGCCTAGTCCTAGGAGGTGGAAGGGCCCACCCCTACATTAGTCCTGACCCAACACATATATGAGAACCCGAGAATAAAGGACGAAGAGGCCAGCTCCCCAAGGAGCCTGAAGAGCGAGCATTCCTTAGGAGGCGTCGAGCAGGCCACTTGCACCAGAAAACAAAATATCGAAGAAGATGGCAGAGACGTGCAAGTAAAGAAGAAGGGGAATATTTAGATATAACCATCACCTCCGCATTCAATACACAACATCAACTTAACTGGCCGCATTAATGGAGGAATGACCTTTGAATAGTACCTACACAGCTTGCAGCACATTCTACCACTTCTAGTAAAACTTTGATGGGACAAGCATTCAAAGGAAGACCCTTGGCTATACAAGTGGAGGGCTAGGATGCAATTCAATTAGCTATATAAAGAAAGGAAACCCATCCAGTTGGGGTGATGAAAGATTGAAACGAATTACATACTCTGTGCAATACTACCCTGTAACTGAGACTTGAATATTATATGAACTACTGCTCCTCGGCTTCACTTGAGAAAGTGTTAAATCCAAAATTTACTTCTCTCTTAAGAATCATTTGATTTTTTTTTCACCAACTTAAAAGCTAAACCATACAAGCATATCAAAATTGATATCGGAAACTCATTCTCTAACAAATTAATTGTATTGAGAGCTTAAAAATCAAGCATTTATTAGGGAATACATATGCATCATTGTCACAATTATAGGAGAGAGAGAGAGGACCCACATATATAAGCTCCTATAATTGTGACAATGATGCATCTGTATTCCCTAATAAATGCCTGATTTTGAAGTCTCATCTCCCCCCAAGTGTTTACACTATAGGAGGTGTGCTTCTCTATACTCTCGGCTTGGGAATAGGTGCATCTCAAGCCCACATAGCCATTTTGTGTCAAGACTTGGATCAGCGGACCATTGGGCCTATAGACTTGGAACAGCAGACCTAGTATTCAGGATCCTTAAAGAAGTTTATCTCTGACCTGGGCATCATTCTGTAAAGCGTAGGCCCAAATACAACTCTAATTATCAAAAAAAAAGCTTAGTAATAATTTGGGTTATGAATAAGTAATTTAAAAGGACTTTTTTTGGTTGAATCGAAAAGACCATTAGTAGTTTGAAAATGGTGTAGTTAAAATTGAAGGCTCAATGCCTCAGTGTACATTTTCCACCTCCATTAGATGTGCTTTCAATCTATCGGTCACACACAAGTGTAATCTATATAATAATTTTTAATTTAATTTAAATTCATATTCAAAATAAAGAAAAATATTTCATAAATATTTTCGAAACAGAATAATAAAATAGTTGATATAAATAATGCAAAAAAAAAAAAATCAATTGAATTATATAATGGAAGCTAATTTTTGAAACTAATCCACTTTTTTAATCAAACTTATCATTAACTTAATTATAAAATTCATTGAAAAAATTGCCATGCTACAGCACCTTTTTAGTATACTCATGATTTAATTTTAATAATTTATTACGAAAGAATGTAGTGACTATTTGGTATGTTTGAGCAATTGAGCAATTTGCATATTATAAATGAAATCTTGAATGGGTTTTTAAGAGTTGACAAAAATTAAGAAAAGAACATTGATAACGTTAGACATGAACATTTAATTATAGTCATTTTTAAATATGCTTGTGTGCATGTAAGGGCATTACAAATTAATTTTCTTTTAAAAAAGTTTTTTTTAATAATTCAATAGTTGAGGAAAAAGAATTTATATCCTGAATGTGTTTATTGAAAACACTAAAAAATGTCAATTGAAATACAAAGTTCTTGACAATAAAGTATTTTTAACATGGCTAGATTTGAAATTGAATATGGGTCAATACAATTATATAAAACCACAAAATTTTACCAAATATATAGATTCATGGTTTTTGTCTTAGCACAATGAAAATGTCTAAAAACACAACAAATTTTCACGACATTCACGCAACAAGTTTGTTTTGAATTGCGAATTCAAATATTATTTTTTCTTATTCTTTTATTTTGGTTTATGGCAAACTAGCCCCTCAACTTGTTAACTTGTCAGTGAAAATGTGATAAGATTTTTGTTAAGAATTAAGAAAGTAAAAGAATTCGATCACAAATGTGTAAAAGCTTAGCAAAAGAATGAAAGATATAAAAGTTGAAAAGATATAAATGGAAAGAAGAAAAAGATTTGTCTAGCCAAATCTACCACCTACCAGCCACTGTTCTTATCCCAACACTCCACCAGGGATGATGAACTGAAAAAGCTTTTGGGCTGACGTGTGTTCGAGTATTAGCCCATCAGAAAGTGGGTCACATCTTAAATCCTTGATAACAATTATCCCTTCCATTTTCTTTGACTAATATTGATATATATATATATATATATATATCCCTTTATTAAGCTATTTCCTTCGATTGAAACTTCAGAGTAACCTATAATTGCAAATAGAATTTTCAATTTATTGGGCCAGAGTGGTAACATAGGTGATACTAAACATTTGGTTGTCATGAACCAGCCCAAAACTTGTGATGGTTGTTTTTGACAAATTGATAGGTGGGGTTGGGAATATTTGAATCCTGAACATTTTCTTTAAAAGAACTAGAATGTGACAATTGAGTTATAAGGATTTTAATATTGTGACAGTTCTTTGTTAGATTGCAAAATGCAATATATTATGTACTTTAAAGTGAGTGTACCTTTTTTTCTTCTCTTTTTTACTCCTTTTATCGTATGGTGGTCTATAAATATATAAAATTATTAATATAGTTCACTTATATAAGTTCAAAAACACTACTTCGATTAAAATTTTCGTTAAAAGTTTCTAGAACTTTAATTTAAGTTCATTATTCATTTCAAAATTTTATAATTACTACAATTTTTTGTTTTACCATTAAAAATTTGTTCTTAACAGTCAACAAAAGTATATTGGTCACATAATATGCTTTTATCATGTAAGTCCAATAATACTTTATATGGGATAACTACTGACATCACTTTTATTATACATCAATCACAATATGTCACCTCAAAAGTTGTGAAAAAAACTCATGGTACTCTGCTTAAGCTTGAAGAGTTTGTCCTTTAAAAGTTGATTAGGCACCCCCAAACTAGACGTGTTTTTTGTTGGTGCAGTGCAGATCATGCAACAATGAGGCCGCCCTGAGCCCACATGAGCAATGACTCAATGACTACATAAATAGTGAAAGCTATGAGCTTATGACCATGGATATTATGATCAAACTGAAGATGATGAACAAATTGTATCATTTTTTTTTTCCGAAGGTAAAAGGTTAACAGATTCAAATGATGAATGTCTCAAGTTTAATGCATTAACTAGTCGTAGACCCCCGTATTGCATGGGAAAATTTGATATGAATATGTTTTATTGGATAATTATTGAATTAATATATTAGATTGTTCATCAAAAAAGAATTAATATATTAGATTATATATTTTTAAAAGTCAATATGCATGTGTTATTTGAAATTATGTTTTATATTAGAAGTGTTTTTTTTTTTTTTTTGGTGGTGTAACAACTAACAAATTAAATATATTTTGTAGTTGGGTATTATATATAGTGAGATATGTTTGAAAATACAATGCAATAATTTTTTTATATAAAAAAAAATTACAATGTGAGAACTATTAGACCAAGTTCTAAATCTATATAATTTGTTTATTACTATACAGATGTATGAGATTCAACGCTTTTATGTAATCAGACCAATATATCAATAAGTTTTTTGTGTAAGCAAAGATTGAACCCCAGATCTCTTATACAACTTTCAGAGATTTTAACAGTTAAGCTAACTGGAACTCATGAAAACGATTATGGTAAATTGCAAATTACACCCCTAAAATTTGAGAGTGATTGGATTTTACGCTTAGAAGTTTCAGAATTTGCATTTTACCCCCCTAAAGTTTGAGGTGTTTGGATTTTACAACCTGACGTTTCAAAACTTAGATTTTACCTTCTAAAGTTTAGGATTGTTTGGATTTTAAAACATAGAGGGTAAAATTCAAATTCTGAAACGTTGGGGTGTAAAATCCAAATATCACCAAACTTCAGAGGATAAAATCCAGATTATGAAACTTCAAGATGTAAAATCCAATCACCCCCAAACTTTGGAAGTGTAATTTGCAATATATCCAAACAATTAAATTTGATAAAAGAGTATCCACAATAATGTTTAAGACAACATCATATATTGTAATCCTCGTCTACTTTGATAAAAGAATGGTAGACCTACCAGAGAGAGACAAAGACAAAAAATCTTATTGTAAAGTTGTGATTTATAACTATGTTTTATATTGGCTTTATTCCATGACAAAAAGTGTTGTAATTGCTTTAATTTTGTTCCTTGTATTTTGTGGGATTTTATTGTATTGGATTTAGTATTAAGTTGGTGAAGACTCAAGCTTAATTGAAGATCAAGTGGATTTCGCGAGAAGCTCACGAGAAGCTAACCCGCGAAGTAGCCACGTGAGAAGCACATGATTGGAAGCTGAAGAGTCATTCCAGGCTGTCAATTTCGCGAGTGTCTCACAAGTAAGGCCTTCTCGCGAGGTAGTCGCAAAACATTCTACTTGGAAGATTTTTATGTGTAACTTTTCTACCCTTCACTCATACTATATATACCCTTATTACCTACAAATGTAGAAGAGGCCATTCAGAGAGAAAAACTCTAGATAGGTTTTTTACAACACACACACCCATCTTTTAGAGAGAGAGAGCTACCCATCCTTAGTGAGAAATCATTATAACCTCTTCTCTTTCCCTCTCCCATTGTTATACATTGAGAGGAGGTTTGTACCCAAACACAACCCACACCTTTTCAGAGTGTAGAAAGTGTTTTGGAACTTGGGAAACTTTGGAAATTTTCCAAAAGAAACCAGTGAGGCTTGGCGGATGCAATCGGGCATATTGCGGGATTCGGAAAGTTAGACAAGACACGGTTCCAAGAAGTCTTGTTGGAGTAGGAGCTTGAAGGGCTTAGGTACAATAGGTAGATTAGGCTTGGAGGGTCTCTTACTATTCGTGTATCCCAACTTATTGTCTAGTGGATCGATTTACCGCTTGGAGGGTGGCGAAGAGGTTTTTCGCCGAGTTTTTCGGTTTCCTCTTCGATAACACATCACCATGTTATCTTGTGTTTGCATCTCTTTTCCCTTACTCTTGGATGCTAAACTTGTTTTGTCTAACAAACTAGTTGATGACCTTAAATATGAAAATGAATCTCTTAAGATGCATGCCAAGTGTTTGATTGCTGAATCGAGTGTTAAAAAGGATGAAAATATTTGTTGCAATCATCTTGTGGTACCCGATTGTATGCCTATTGTGTGTTCTACCTCAAAGGACAAATCGGTGTACATTCCTCCATACAAAAGAAATCAAAAAGTGAAGAGAAAGGCTTTGAAGCCTAAGCCTCTGTTTAGGTCCCATTCTAGGGAATTTAGTGGATCTAAGTTTGTTCCTACTTGCCACCATTGTGGTGTGATCGGTCACATAAGACCTCAATGCCCCATGTTGAAGAGAGAACAAAACTATGGTACTAGATCTTTCCCTAAAAAACCTAGTTGACCTAAATCCATTATTTGTCACCATTGTGGTGTCTTTGGTCATCTTAGACCTTATTGCTCTAAGTTTCAAGCTTTTAAAAGAATCAAAAGAAAAGAGAAACTTAAACTTCTTGGAAGTTGTGCTATGAAAGCAAAACCAGATTTGGGGGAAAATGGTAAGATGTTGAAGAAAGTTTTTAATGTTCTTGCTTCCTTGTCTATGTGCATCTTCGGTTCTCATTCTTCCAACTCTCTCCCACTTCTCATGAAATACTCATTCCAAACAATCGTTCTGTTTGGATGAGGAAGGATTCCTATGGTTGAGTTTATGCTTTTTTGGTCTTTGATCTAATTCTTTCGATCTTTGTAGGACCCTTCATGCATTAGATGCTTTATTGTCATGCATTTGTGCATCATACATCTCTTTATATGCATTGTTTTGTTTTTGTTTTTGATCTTACTTTTATGTTTTTGTTTTGTGTGTGTAAAAAATCCAAAACCACATAAAAAGTGAAAAATTCAAAAAGTTTGATTGTATATATTTAAGCACATGTCACATGTGAGTTTGGCCCAGTACGAAGTCGTACTAATGGCGTAGTGCATTTACGAGCTTAGCTTGTTATGTATGCACATATATCTGTGTGGGAGAAATCTTGAAAACTATGTGTGATTGTTGTAAATAAATCTTCAAGCTTGTCATGAATGATTGGTCAATGGTCTTGATGGTCTTGATACTTGCATAGACTTGTGCCTATATATCTTCCCACCTTTATTTTTATGTTTTTGCTTAAAGAGCTCAACAAATGTAAATCTCAAAATGAAAAGAGATAATGAGTTACAAAAGCTGTCGCACATATTAGTATTTGACTAGAAAAAAGGAAAAGCGACTTTTTATTGAAATGTATGGTGCTCAAAAAGCCAAAGGCTAACTCTCAGTATTGAAATATCAAAAATTTCATGCACCGATCTCACAATGAGATGTATTGTTCAAAAATAATCAAATGTTATGATTTGTATAGAAGCCAAATAAAAAGCTTCTAAGTTTTGTAATCGTTTTCTTGTAGGAGGTCAAATATGTTCACTTCTATAATTGAGATAGACCATTTGACTTAGTACTAGTTGTGTATGACTTGATTGAATTGATCATTGAAGTTTCACTCTAGACTAAGGACTATTCCACACTTGATCCACGCACACAACACACAAGTTTAATGTTCAATAAATGCCTATTTCATTTGTGTGTCTGTACATGTTCAAATGTGATGTGTGTGTACTTAACCATATGTGGATCAAACCAAAAAGATTTTTGTTCTTTTTGTTTGCTTTTGGAAGTGATTTGTATCACCCATGTTTTTTCAAAGTTTTTCAAATTGTTTTTGTGTGAAAAAAAAAAAAAAAAAAAAAAACATGTTTTTTGGGTCTTTTCGTGACTTATTTCATGTGTAAGTTCAGTTACAAGTTAAAGGGTCCAATTCTCATGTTTTTAGCTTTGGATAGAGAATTTCACGACTGTATCGAGATTGTTTCACGAGTAAGGCTTACCAACGAAATACCAACGAGATACCAGCGAAATTTTCGCGGGAAGCTAACCAGCGAAATTACTAGAGAAAATTTTCAGATCAGCTTTTAAAGGGCATTTCGTGGGTCATTTGTTTTAAACTTCTCCCATTTTCTCCCAAACCCCTATTTTAATGTCTCTACATCAAAATCCAACTAAATTCAATTGTTTTTCATTCCATTAACATTTCTAAGGTAATCTTCAGGGGTAAAATCCAAATATCACCAAACTTCAAAGGGTAAAATCCAAATTATGAAACTTCAGGGTGTAAAATCCAATCACCCCCAAACTTTAGGAGTGTAATTTGCAATATATCCAAACAATTAAATTTGATAAAAGAGTACCCACAATAATGTTTAAGACAACATCATATATTGTAATCCTCGTCTACTTTGATAAATGAATGGTAGTCCTACCAGAGAGAGACAAAGACAAAAAATCTTATTGTAAAGTTATGATTTACAACTATGTTTTATATTGGCTTTATTCCATGACAAAAAGTGTTGTAGTTGCTTTAATTTTGTTCCTTGTATTTTGTGGGATTTTATTGTATTGGGTTTAGTATTAAGTTGGTGAAAACTCAAGCTTAATTGAAGATCATGTAGATTTTGCGAGAAGCTAACCCGCGAAGTAGCCATGTGAGAAGCACATGACTGGAAGCTGAAGAGTCGTTCTAGACTGTCAGTTTCACGAGTATCTCGCGGGTAAGACCTTCCCATGAGGTAGTCACAAAACATTCTACTTGGAGAATTTTTATGTGTAACTTTCTTACCTTTTATTCATACTATATATACTCTTATTACCCACAAATGTAGAAGAGGCCATACAGAGAGAAAAACCTTAGATAGATTTTCTACAACACACACACCCATCTTTTAAAGAGAGAGCTACCCATCCTTAGTGAGAGATCATTGTAGCCTCTTCTCCTTCCCTCTCCCATTGTCATACCTTGAGAGGAGATTTGTACCCAAACACAACCCACACCTTTTCAAAGTGTAGAAAGTGTTTTGGAGCTTGGGAAGCTTTGGGGATTTTCCAAAAGAAGCCGGTGAGGCTTGACGGATGCAATTGGGCGTATTGCGGGATCCGGAAAGCTAGACAAGACACGGTTTCAAGAAGCCTTGTTGGAGCAGGAGCTTGGAGGGCTTAGGTACATTGGGTAGATTAGGGTTGGAGGGTCTCTTGCTATTTGTGTATCCCAACTTATTGTCTAATGGATCGATTTACCGCTTGGAGGGTAGCGGAGGGGTTTTTCGCCAAGTTCTTCGGTTTCCTCTTTGATAACACATCGCCGTGTTATCTTGTATTTGTATCTCCCTTCCCTTACTCTTGTGCTTTACTTTTATTGTTTGTTGTTCATGTTTATGCATTAGAGTAGTATTGGTTGATTGTGCTTCATTTACTCTTGTTTTCGCACTTAGATAAGTTAGAGTAAAAAAAATCTAACTGTAATTTTTAATTGGGGGTCTAAACAAACTCTTGTGTTTTTAACACATTTTCGAGCTTTCACTTATAATCTTGAATATTGTTCAACTTGGATTTAAAGGGTAATTTGCAATTTAAAAAAAAATAATTGATAAGAGTAGATAAACAATCAAAGAGAGAGAGAGAGAGAGAGAGAAAGAAAAAAACAAAACAAAATTCAATCGCATCAACCAAAAGTAGAGTTCTAAAGAATACAAAAATTTATCAATCTAAAGCACAGATGCAAGAAAATAAAAAAATCAACCAAAAAATTGAGAGAGAGAGAGAGAGAGAAATAACCTATTTTTGTGAGGGAAAACTATACAAAGAATGGAAGAGAGAAAGATAAATTTGAGCACGAACAAATGAGTATATTATTTTTTTTTATTTTTGCTTACTTGATTGTTGGAGATTTGAGCACTTGATAATGCAATTTTGTTAGATCCCAAGCAAAAAAAGCTTGACTTGAGCTTGAGTTTGAGTTTGATGTCACTACAAAAAACGCGGGCTATAGCCGCGTTTACGAAAAACGCGGCTATAGCTAACATATAGCCGCGTTTCTAAGAAACGCGGCTAAAGCCTCAACCTATAGCTGCGTTTTTCAAAAAACGCGGCTATAGCCAACCTATAGCTGCGTTTTTAAAACGCAGCTATAGGTCCAGCCGAATAATTTTTTTAAAGGGGACCTATAGCTGTGTTTTCCAAAAAACGCGGCTATAGCTAATCTTTAGCCGCCTTTTACAATGCTGCTAAAGGTAAGCTATAGCCACGTTTTTCAAAAACGTAGCTATAGGTCTAGTCGAATAACCTGAAGCTGCGTTTTATAAAAACCGCGGCTTACTCACCCTTTAGTGACGTTACCTATAGCCGCGTTTTTCGAAAACGCGGCTATAGGGTAACCTGAAGCTGTGTTTTAAAATGCGGCTTTGGTCACCCTTTAGTGACATGACCTATAGCCGCGTTTTTAAAAACGCCGCTATATGTAACAACAGAAAAAAAATAAAATAAATAAATCAAAAGCTTCCCACGTGCCCCCCCCTTTCCCACCTGTACCCACCTACCCCCACTTTCTTCTTTTCTTATTTCTCCTTCTTTCTTTTTTCTCTCTTCATTCTTCACTTAAGGTTCTTTTTTCTCTTCTCATTCCTCCGTAAGTTCTTTCTTTCCTCTTTTTTTTTTTTTTCCTTCCTTCCTCACATCTGGGTAACTCTTTTTTTTTTTTTTTTTTTCCTTTTTCTTTCTTCCTTCTTCACATCAGGATAACTCTTTTTTTTTTTTCATTTTTCTTTCTTCCTTCTTCACTGGGTAACGTTTTTTTGTTTCCTTTATTTCTTTGGAGTTGTTGCTTTTTTTTTTTTTTTTTCTTTCTTTCATTTTTTTTCTTCATCTCAAGCACACTAATTTGTCAATAGATCTAGTTTTTTTTTTTTTTTTTTGGTTATTTTATGCTTAGTTAGTAAGAAAATGGAGGAGATGCTATTGTGGATTTGTGCTTGAATTCGTGCTATTGTGTTGCTGATATTGTGATTACGCTATGGATCTGTGCTTGATTGCTGATATTGTGATATTGTGTTGCTAATCTGTGCTTGAATTTGTGCTAGTAAGAAAACGAGTTTGTGTTCTTATATTTAGGAGCACGTTGTGTTTCATTTTTTAATTTCTAGGTTTGTGTTTGATTTTTAATTTTTTGGGTTTGTTTGTATCGTGAATATGTTGTGTTTGATTTTGAATTTTTTGGGTGTGTTTGTATTGTGAGTATGTTGTGTTTGATTTTGAATTTTTTGTGTTTTATTTTGCATTTTTTGGATTTGTGATTAATTTTAATTTTTTTTTATTTGAATTTTGAATTTTCTGGGGGAAAAAAAAACCCCAGAATTTTTTTTTTTTTTTTTTTTTTTTAGGAAAAGCTATAGCCGCGTTTTAAACGCAGCTCAAAGCGAGCTATAGCTGCGTTTTTCAAAAACGCAACTATAGGCCACAATATATCCTCCCGGGTTAAAAACGCAGCTTCAGGTATGACCTTTAGCCGCGTTTTTAAAAAACGCGGCTATAGGTATTACCTTTAGCCGCGTTTTTAAAAAACGTGGCTATAGACCTGTTGCTGCGGTGTTTAGGCTGTGTTTGTAAACGCGGCTATATCCTATAGCTGCGTTTTTGGGGTCTATAGCTGCGTTTTTTAAACGCGGCTAAAGACCTTTTTTTTTGTAGTGTTTAAGCTTGAGCTTGGCTTGATTAATTTATCAAGCCAAGCCAAGATGAGCTCAAGCTTTTTGGTTTTCCCACGAGCTCGAGTTCAAACATTATATTTAGGCTTATCTCAAGCTTTTGATTTTTACTGACTAGCCAAGCTTAAACAAGCACTACTCACTTGAGCTTGGCTCGTTTACAGCCCTATATGTGAATAACGTTTCTTGGTAAATCAAACTTTTACCAACTATCTTCTCAAAAAAAAAAAAAAAAAAAAATTCTTTTACAGTTTTACCAACTACTATTTAGGAAAAATATTATTCTTGGTCCTTTCTTCCTAAATCCAGCGGTATCAATTTAGTCAATTCTTGCCAAAAGCTTTGTAATTCAGTTGTTATTTTGTGGATTCTAGTTAACTCAGTTGGTAAAAATTTTTGTTTCAAATAAAAAATCTGAGATTCTATTCCTACACTAATAAGTTGAAACTCAAATAAATAAATAAAAACAAAACAAAAAACTATTGCCTCTCACAATTCCCAAAGTAGATATCTAGACTTAATTCCTCCCTTGCCTTGTTGCACATTTGATTGCTGCTTCTTGATGTTTCAAAAAAAAATATTCAGTATTTAAATCTATCAATCTCAACTTGATGTATCAAAGAAATAATTTAATTAGTGCCTTTTTTTTTTTTTTTTTTGGACATTGTTTTCATCTTTTGGATTCATAGCTGTGAGTACTGGGAATCAATTCAACATTCAAACTACGGAACTCAAATTCCGCGATAAGATTTAATTTTACAATTTGTTTCTTTGATTAATTTTTTCAGACTATTTTACGTTTGGTACCCTTGAAAAATTTATGTAATAAATAGTGAACTTGAAGTGTAAATAGAAGCACTGAAGCAGGCAGGGCTTGGTATGGTAGCCATTCCTGGCTTGTGGCTCTTAACTAAGCCCTTAAAAGTATTTATGAAACTATATTGGGAATGTGAATTTCTCTGAATATGAGTTTGAAATTTGAAGTAACAAAATTGATAGGCCAAAAATGAATTGACCCCTTGTGATTAATTAATTGATTAATTAGCCAAGTTTAATTAATTAATCGGATTAACATGCAAACGCGTGGTAGCACAAACAAATCACCAATTAAACTAAGAATGCAGTGGAAAATAAATTGACACGGTGATTTGTTTATGAATGGGGGAAAACCTACATGACAAAAACCCTACCAGGTGATTTTAAGGTCACCACTCCCAAAATTCCATTATTATCACAACAAGTGGTTACAAGTAAAGGAATCCTAGTACCTTATACCAACCTACAGTTGAACCCTTACCCCAATACCCAATTGGACTTGTTCTGTAGTGACAATTTCTCATTTTGATGCACGGCTCCTAGTACATGACTAACCAATTGCGCGGATCCCAGTACGCAACATCAATCACCAATTAGAGAAGGTTGTTGGCTGCAAAGTTTTTCAGTTCATCCCACGATGAAGATCAAGAAGATGCTTGGTCGCAAAACCTTACGGTGTACAAACACAGCAACTTCTTCACAAGAATGATGAACTAGGGCAAAACTTTGTTTCCGATCAAAATTTGCTTAAACAAACTTTTCTCAACACTTGTGCAACTTGTGAACCCTTTGATAGCCCTTAAAATAATCGTTTTTTATGTCTAGGGTTAAGAGAAAAGAAGGCCCAAAGACACATTCACGGATCCCAAGAAAATCAGATCAGAATTCTTAAATTCTTAAATCTCGACAGATAGAAGCTGTCGAGCAGGTATCGAGCAGGTGTCAAGCACACGGGTTGAAACAGCTTTCTTAAACTCGATAGATGCAGCTATTGAGCCAGCTGTCGAGCTTTAATGAATTTGCACTATTCAGCTTGTTTCTTGGACAGACTTGAATAACTTTAACACTTGATCTTGAAATCTTATTTTTTGAAGTATTAAAAACACCTATATCTACCCAAATACAAGTAAAGTGCATTTTGTCAAAGGATTAGCCAATTACATAAAATAGTGACATATGTTCCTAACAAGTGAATCACATATGTCCTAACAAAAATGAAACGTGGAGCTCTTGCCATTGTTTCCTTCGATTTTTTACTTTTTATTTTCTAAAGCACTATAGAAACTTATAGTTTTCTGTTATCTGAGTAATGATAATAGTCACTCTGAAAGATTATCCTGATACGATTCTTTCAAGAATTCAAATGATAAAGTGCATATATGGCAAAAATGCTGAAAGAATATGCAGTGAGGAAAATAATTGTTTCATACTTGTACATGTACACTACTTCACAGTTCACACAATGTTCAAACAAAATGTCTACAATTTTTTTTAAAATGTGCACACTTGACACATACTGTAAAAGAGTATATAATCAAGGCTCGTTCATATTTAGTACTTATTGATACATTTGTGTGGCGTATATAAAAGTATTTATAATCTTATAAACTACACAACATAAACTTCCAATGAAGCATTGGTAATCCATATCTTACACACTCGTGGTGGGCAAAATCCAACTATTCATTGACCTTTATTTATTTATTTATTTATTTATTTTTATGGGACTTATTGACCTTTAGTTAGTTGCATTATTCCATAGAGAAAAATCTATTAACGCAATTTGTCTTACAAATTTTATGACAATTCTAGAGTGGTTAATAGTGAGTGATAAAGAAAAAAATTAGGGTCATTAAACGACTCTATTACATTCATAAATAACTAAAGTCTATTTGAAAAAGAAAAATGTAAGGTTGTAATTTATAACTATGTTTTATGTTGGCTTTATTCCATGACAAAAAGTGTTGCAATTGCTTTAATTTTGTTCCTTGTATTTTGTGGGATTTTATTGTATTGGGTTTAGTATTAAGTTGGTGAAGAATCGAGCATGGATTGAAGAACAAGTGGATTTTGCGAGAAGCTCGCAAGAAGCTAACCCGCAAAAGAGCCATGTGAGAAGTACATGCTGGAAGCTGAAGAGTCATGCCAGCTTGGAGGATTTTGCGAGTGTCTCGTGGGTAAGAACTTCTCGCAAGATACTAGCGAAACACTCTGCCTAAAGGACTTTTAAGTGTGACTTTCTTACCTTTCACCCATACTATATATACCCTTATTACCCACAAAAGTACTAAGGAGGCTATTCAGAGAGAAAAACCCTAGATAGGTTTCTACAACACACACACCTATCTTTTAGAGAGAGAGCTACTCATCCTTAGTGAAGAAATCATTCTAGCCTCTTCTCCTTCTCACTCCCATTGTCATACCTTAAGAGGAGATTTGTACCCAAACACAACCCATACCTTTTCAGAGTGTAAAGAGTGTTTTGGAGCTTGGGAAGTTTTGGGGATTTGCCAAAAGTGTTGTTGTTCCTAAGAAAGTTTCTAAAGTTCTTGGCAAGATATACAATCTCTGTAGCTGAGAGCTCATCATCAAATCTATTTCCATCAAAATCATTAACAGACTTAAGAGCCATTAATTTGGATTTGTTTGTCTTAGGTAGGTCTAACTCATAGGACTGAAGAGATCCTACAAGTTCATCAACAAGGATGGAGTCCATATCCTTGCTTTCAATTATGGCAGTTACTTTGAGTCTGAAGTCCTTAATCAAAGATCTAAGTATTTTCCTAACAATTTTAGGTTGATCATAGATTTCACCCAAATTATAAGCAGAATTAACAATATCATTAAGTTTAGCATAAAATTCATCAAAACTTTTATCATCAAACATTCTAATACTTTCAAATCTAGTTGTTAATTACTGCAGTTTGTTGATCTTAACTACCTTTATGCCTTCATGCACAGTTTGGAGAATATTCCAAGCAGTATGAGCAACCTCAACATTTTAGATCCTCTTGAATTCCTCCATAGAAACAATATTAAAAATAGCATTCATGGTTTTGCTATTAAAAGCGGCTGCTTCTTTCTGAGAAGTTTACCACTCACTAACAAGAGTAGTGGGCTTCTCCATCCGTATTCAACGGAATTCCAGACTCTCTCATCAATAGTTTTCAGGAATACTTTCATCATTACTTTCTAGTAGGCATAGTTATTCCCATCAAAGTGAGGTGAGATCACAAGAGAGTGATCATGTTCCATGACAACAGGAGTCAAGGATTAACTCTTAGATTAAAGGATCTAAATGCTAGAGCTAACCTGCTCTGATACCACTTGTACGTTTTTAGACCCCTTAAACAGAAATAGATTAATTTAGTTATTTAGCTAAGTGATTAACTTAGGTAAATTATTCAGATCTAAGTTAACACAAGTAAATTATATCATTGAAACAGTGTGAAAAATAAAGAACACAACCATATGATAACTCAGGAAAACCGAACCGGTAAAAAACCTGGAGAGGATTTAACCTAGCTATCCTCAAGGTAAAACAAATTCACTATGAAAGAATTGAAGTTTTACAATAGCGACTTAGACCACTAACATCATATTGCTACTTCGAGTAGAAAACTTACTACCATGACCACGTGACAGCTTCGTGTCCATAGATTACTTCTTTCTTGGATTCACAGCAACCACAAGTACTCCCACTTGTGTTTTTCTTTAAACTCTTTATGCAGCAACTAAAACGATCACCAGCTCTCGACATCAATCTTGATCTTGATAACCCTAAGTATGTATGAAGGCAAACACCTCTAGATCTCACAAGAGATTCACACACACAGCATAAACAACAAACGTAAAACGTGGTTAGGGTTTTTCCTTTTATACTTAAGGCAAAACATAAAACCCTACACGTCATACGGGTTTGGGCTTAAGTTGGAAAATTTTGTAGAAAGACAATTTGCACAAGCTTCGATCGATCAAGTCTAATTTTCGATCGATCGAGCTTTGCAGATTTACACAATAAGTTCTGCAGTACACTCGATTCCAACTTTACACAAATACACACTTTGAGCAGCCTAAATCTAGGCTAAATGTTTTGATCATGGTTTGCCAACATTACACATTAAAGTTCTAATATATTAGTTCCTAATTCCTTAGAACCTAACATATCGAACAATGAATCTCTAAAATTTGTAAATTTATAGATATTTCTATTTTGTTGATTCTTATTTATTGGAAACTTCTTGTGGAACCAGCTTGTCATTGTTCAGCTTTCTCCGAATATGCACTTGAAATTTGAAGTAACAAAATGAAACTTGGACCACTTGCCATTGTTTCCTTCGATTTTTTACTTTTTATTTTCTAAAGCATTGCAGAAACTCGTAGCTTTCTGTTATCTGAGTAATGATAACATACAGACTTTGAAAGATTATCCTATTACAAATTAATCTTTATAGTATTAGTTACAAATTACATTTGCCTGGGAAGATTATGAGCAGGTTAATTGATAGTCCTCAATTCTCTTGTTTGATCGATCCAATATTAGTGTTCTTAATTAATCATTAATGAATGAGTTAAAAGAAACAAATGTGAGACCCATGTGATATTTAGATGTTTTGTTAAATGGATTAACATGCACATTTATCTTGTTAATTATGGTTTTTCACATAACATTTATGTTGGCTTTATTCTATTACAAAAAGTGTTGTAATTTCATTAATTTATTTTCTTGTATTTTGTGGGATTTAATTGTAATGGATTTAGTATTAAGTTGGTAAAGATTGCTCAAAATGGTTGATCTTACGACTTGGCTCGCAATTGGCTTGGGATTCAGCACTCGCGAAAGGTCATATGAGGAGCACATGTGGAAGTTTAAGAGTCAGCATATCTCACGACTAGGCCAACTCACAAGATGACCCACGAGATGCATTGACAATTGGGATTAAGTGTGACTCTTATATCCTTCACCTATACTATATATACCCTCCACCCATACTATGTATACCCTCATTACCCATAAAATTGTAAGGAGGCTATTTAGAAGAAAACCCTAAAAAGAGATTTCTACAACATCAACCTTGTTAGAGAGAGCTACTCATCCTCAAGGGAGAAATCCTTGTAATCTCTTCTCCTTCCCTCTCCCAAGGTATACCTTGAGAGGAGAGTTGTACTCAAACACAACTAACACCTATTCAAAGTGTAGAAAGTGTTTTTGGAATTTGGGAAGTATTAGGTATTTGCCAAAATAAGCCGATAAAGCTTGGCAGATGCAATCAAGCGGTATTGCGGGATCTGAGAAGTTAGTTAAGACAAGACTCCGAGAAATTTGTTGGTAGCTTGAGCTTGGAGGGCTCAAGTATTTTGGGTAGATTAAACTTGGAGGGTCTTTTTGGTATCATTATACTCCAACTTATTTACTAGCAGATCATTTCGGCTTAAAGGGCCGTGGAGAGGTTTTTTGCCGAGTTCTTCGATTTCCTCTTCAATAACACACCACTGTGTTATCTTGGGTTTGCGATTCTTTTACCCACTACCCTTTCCATTTTAACATTGCACTTATTTGTTCATCCATACAATTGTTGAATGTTTCGATTGATTAATTTGCTAATCACATATATTCCGCATTAAGTGTGTTAAGCATAAAATTAATCAAGCCGCAATTAAAATTAGAGGTCTAAACAAACTATAATGTTTTGCACTATTTAAGCTTTCATATCTATTCAGAGAAAATTAGGTGTTTCTCCATGTAATAAGTCTCAGGCCATTGAACAACCGCCCAGAAAATTTATTTAGAAAATTAATTGGCACTTTTGAATGTCAATGTTTGATCAATCCCTTTTATTCTTTACTAGTCGTATACCCGCACATTGCGCGTGATAATTTTTTTAGGATGGTCTCATTAAATATTTTATTAATACTATAATGTTAGTTATTAACCATTGGTTTTTCATTAGTTTTTAAGTTAATAAAAACCTTAAATATACCTTTTTTTACCTTTACACACGCACACACACAGTGAATCTTTACACATACCTTTAAGAAAACTCTATATATTCCACTTTTTTTGGATGCTTAAAATTATAGACTACTACTCCATAGTGATAGTGGCTAATTAATTATATATATATATATATATATATATTTTAGTGATCTCATTTGTAACGCTTCTTACCATTATCATGTATTTACTAACTGATGATTTGCATAACAAATACGATAAATGAGAGGTAGCATTGTTCATTAGATTTTCGAAAGTAATAGTGTATAAAAATTATGTGTGTATATATATATATATATATATATATTATAAATAAGGTTAAATGAAATGTCAAAAAATGGATTTTTAAATTTTATAACTTTATTTCTTATGCAATTTCTACTACTATCAGATAACATCTCTTTTTTAGTTATGATTAATATGGTTTCCATAGTTAGATTTTGATTAGTTTTAAATTTAAATTTAGTACTATGATTGTATTTAATTGTTGATTGTTGATTTAATTTTTAAAATTTTAAATTTTATAACTTTATTTCTTATGTAATTTCTACTACTATCAGATAACATCTCTTTTTTATTTATGATTAATATGGTTTCCATAGTTAGATTTTGATTAGTTTTAAATTTAAATTTAGTACTATGATTGTATTTAATTGTTGATTGTTGATTTAATTTTTTAAGTGAATTTAACGGTTTATGTTACTACACTGTAAAGTTTTTAATGTTCTCCACATGGTAATCTCTATTTTATTTTTTACTTCTCCTTACAACCTCTCCAATCAATGATTACTAATTGACGTTTGGTTTTTTTCTTTTCTTTATCTACTCTTTATTACTTTGTATTGGTTTTTTTTTTTCTATACCATCTCTCTCTCTCTCTCTCTCTCTCTCTCTCTCTCTCTCTCTCTCTCTCTCTCTCTCTCTCTCTCCATTGGTAACCTATCATTTTCCAAAATTTGATGAATATTCTATGACATTAAGTATGCATTATTAGTTTTTATTTTTTTTATTTAGTGTTTCTAACTTGATTTGTTTTGTATTTCATTCTTCCTTTGATGCATTGGGTGTGAGAATGAGTGTTTCCCTAACATTACTCCACTTAATATGGAAAATTTTATTTTTTTAATTTAGACAAAATATTATATTTAAAATTTTTTAAAATAAAAAAGGAGTGGAAATATAAATAATTTAATGATATATGTGGGGGATGTGGCTGAATTTAAATGTTAAATAAAATGATATGAGAAAAATAAAATAAAATACATAACAATAAACACTAACTTATCCAAATAATTCTATGTAATATAATAATAGTACATTCTTATATACTATTTTTAATTATTTATAATGCAATATGATAATATTTAACAATCAAAGTCATAAAAATTGAGGTGTACTCAGAGATGAGGTGACTCCCACACAGTGGTACAGTCGGGCCCCCGAGATCGAGCTACCTCGGCCGAGGCCATTGGCTCCCTGCCCGGGGGTGTAATATGACCATAAAGACCCCCATTTTTAGTTTCTCAAAAAAAAAAGTCATAAAAAAAATAAAAACTTAAAACACAATACTAAATCCCATCAACCAAAATAGAGTTCTAAAGAATACAAAACTTTATCAAGCTAAAATAGAGATGCAAAAAAAATAAAAATAAAAGTCCACCAAAAAATTGAGGGAGAAAGAGCGGGAAATAACCACTTTTTTGTGAGAGAAAATTATGTAAAGAATGGTGACAAATTTATACTAAGAGCATGATAATAAAAAGAAACAAAATAAAGGAAGATAAAAGAAAAGAGGAAGAGTGATATCAAGGTAGAATGTTTGGAAAAATGAAAAGGTAAAGAGAATGAGAAAGGTTGGAGAAAGTATAAATGTTAAAAAAAATGAGTACAATTTGATGAGCACAATTTTCTTTTATTTGAATTTAAGTAAAATACTACATTTTTTTCTTTTTAAAACAAAAAGAGAGAGAAAATATAAATAATTTAATGATAAGGAGGATGTGGTTGAATTTCAATATTGAGTAAAATAGAAGAGAAGAAAAAAAATAAGAAAAATTAAAAGATATAACAATAAACACTAAATTATCCAAATTATGCTATGTAATAGAATACTATTTTATTTTTATCTACTATCTTTAATTTTTTATAATGTAATCGGATAAAATTTAACAATCAAAGAGCTAAATAATAATAATAATAACTTAAAACACAAAACTAAATCCTATCAACCTAAATTAGAGTTCTTAAAAACAAAAAAATTTATCAACCTAAAGCGGAGATGCAATAAAAAATAAAAATCCACCAAAACATTGAGAGAGAAAGAGAGAGAGAACCTTTTTATGAGAGAAAACTATGCAAAAAATGGAAAAGAGTAACAAATTTATAGTAAGAGAGAAGGGACAAGAAGAGACAAATAAAGGAAGATGAAGGGAAAAATGAATTGCAATATTAAAGTAGAGGGTAGTGGGGAGATGAAAAGGTAAGGGAAGAAGAAATGTTGAAGAAAGTGTAAATATTTAAAAAATAAGTGAATGTAAACAAAAATTATAAGAAAATTGGAAATAAATAAGAAATCTATATAGATATTAAAACAGACAAAGATGAATATATAAAGTCAATAATCTATTTATATATATATTTTTTATATAGATGTTAAAACCGACAAAGATGAATATGTAAAGTCAATAATCTATTTATATTTTTTTTTTGTAAAAAAAAAAAGGAATAAATAATAATTATGTGGTGTATGTTGTGGCGATGAGATAGCGCAACAGGAGCTTAGCAGCAATAAATGCCACGCTTCAACTCCCTATGAAGAGCAACAACTCCCTCTGAGAACAACAAAGGTTAAAAAAAACTTTTCTCCTCCTATAAAAATAGGAAAAACAAAAACATGTTTTGTCAAAAATAGTTTTGGGAAAAATTTAGGAGGTGTGAAAAATAAAGACACACATACCAAACTTAAAAACTAAGTTGAGGATATACACGAAGAAAAATATTCTCTTTTTCAATAAATGCAAACTTGACACTATGTGACCCATAAACAATTGCATGAGTAGAGAAAATATTTGCACATTGATTATCCATCATATCTCTTAAGAAAAATATTTTCTGCAATTCATACATAAAAATAGCATAAACTAAAATGTAAAAAGGACTCAAAATTAATTAATCAATTTTTAGATCAAGTTGAGTACCCAATTTAGTAAAGTGTACGCATGTTATGTGTGAAAATAATGAGAGATATGACTGCAAAAATGTAAGATAGATATAGAAAACAATGCCATGCATGTGAGTCTTAAACATAAATGGTGCATGAAAAAATAGATTGGTCAAATACTTAAAAACTGAAATTTTTTCAGTTTCAATCGGTCGAGCATCGATCGAATACCAATTGAGTCAGGCAGAAGATAGACTTGAAAAATCTGAAAATTTTTGATTGATCGAAAATCACACTCAATCGATTGAAATTCTGGAAAACTGAAATTTTAAAAAAATAGCAGAAGATTTATGCAAAAAACACTCAAACCAATTGATTTCATGAATGAAATGCATGAGAATGAGTTTAAAAGTTTTCCAAAAACACTTGAGTTCAACCCAGATCTTCCAAAAACAAGATGTTCAACCTTTTTGTCCCCAAAACTCAAACATTAAACATATTTTGCATCAAAATCAAGGAACATATAATCTTGGATGGCCAAAACAAATTCGCACACAATATCATGCATGTACTAAGTTTAGCAAAGAATAACTTGTGTAGTGTGTGCAACTAGTAATAGCATGAGATACATGTGAGGTGACATGTAGATAGTAATCAATTACAATTTTTACATTATTCATCACATAAGTTTGAAAGAGACTATCACCTAAAGAGTTACATCATATAACTCTCACATCTCCTAGAAAACAAGCTTGCAATCATGTAATTTTTTTTTTTTTTTTTTTTTGCCTCATAATGTACACATCATTTTTATTTCATTGTAAAATTGTTATTTTAGCTAGATAATGTACATACCAATTTTATTTCTTTGTGTCATCTTTATTATAGCCATATAATGTACACTCTGTGGTGGGTCTTTTTGTGATTTTGGGCTAGACTGCCTCCTGCTGTACTGAGGCCCAAGTATTTTGGATGAGAGAGTTGGGACCGGTCAAATTGCAACTCACCTTGGTCCAGCTTGTGCACAAACTATGCTCCGTTTGCTAAAAACTTTGGTCATGTGCCCATGGCAGGTGAGACTGTTATAGAAGAGTTGTGGTAGATGTATACAATATGACAATAAAGGCAATACGCTTCCCATTAGGCAAAATGAATAATGACTCCTTGAGTAAGACAGGAAAGGAGCAATATAAGTAACAAGTTATAAGTGAAATTACAAAGGCAAGAAAGGAAATAATTTTGATAAATAGCGAAATCAAAAGAGAAAAGGTTAGTCTGCCATATCCAACTATGCTACAGGGCTAATACCAAGGAGGGAAGCACTTCATCAACGTAGATAACCTCACAAAAGAATCCTACTATAGAAATTATCCACTTTGAGGAGATGGACTTGAATGGCTTATGCCCAAACAAATTCTTTATCCTCAATAGAAGGTAGGCTTTTAGAGGGAGAGAAGGGATTAGCCTATTGGTGCATGCCTGCCATTCTACACTCTCTGTTTTTCCTCCTGATTCTTCTTTTCTTCTTCTCTGTTTTGTTACTTTTTCTTGCTCTTTCCTTTTTTTTTCTTTCTTAGTGCTTACCCATGTAGTATATAGTGATGTTGTGATTCTCTCTCGTGGTCCCTATTGCCCCCCCTTACTGTGCACGGCAAGGGTCCTTTGTATACTGCATGCCGTGACTGGTTTTTACAATTTTAGCCTTTAACTGCCTTTGTTTGGTTCTGGGTATCGACCACCGCTGGTTTGTCAGCTATCCAGCCACCACCACTTACCTGTGCTGGTTGCGCCACTCTTTATCACTAGACAAAGAAGATTATTTTGTTTACTTGCTCACCGTGGCATTCTTATTCACCTTAGTGTGGGTGTTCTCTCTCTATCCCTTATGGCATACACCTAGTGGTTACAACTCATCATTATTTCTTTTGGGTGGTAAGTCATCCTAGCAGGACATTACCCTCAAAAGAATCTAAGTAGGAACCCCAAAATAGGTTTTCCTTTCTCCCCATCGCCAGACCATACCCTCTCTTACCTCTGACCCATGAGCCACCACTCCTGTATTGGCTGGGTACAGGCTGGTGGTATCTGGGCCTTGCACATGCTCTAGTTCTGTGTACGTCCAAAGCTTGTACGCTGCTCATGCATTTGTCATGGTCTAGAGGCTTGTCTGTGCATTCTGCCGCTCATCCTTGACCTCTTATGGCGTGAACTGTTTTCTGATTTCTCATTCCTTACCACTTGCTTCTCTTAAGGGTTGGGCCTTGTTTAATTGTGGGTTTTTCTTTCCTCAGCCTACTCTTTGCTCCTTTCGTAGTCTTGCTACCATTCTTGCTAGGCTACTTTGCTATTCCTACTGTGGTGTTATTTGACCCATGCTTGCTAGGCCTCTTTTAGGCCTGTTGCGTGTTCCTTTCTTAATTGGGCATAATGACCCAATATGGTCATTGTATTTACACTCATGCTACATTGCGCTTTCTTGACCGATTAGATTGCTTGTGGACTCCTTTGTCCCATTTATTTCTTCTTAGGCATCCTTGGCCATCCTTAGCCCATTTTCTAATTCTACATTCTCATGGGCTTTTACTAACTCTTTTGGGCTTCCCTGGCCCAATTACCTTATTCTTCATCCTTGGGGCTCATGGGCTTTCCATCAACCTCTTATTTTCTTACTTCATTACTTCGATCTTGCTGTAGCCCATTCTTACTTTTCTACATCACATAATACCCATGGGTTTATTACTTCTCTTTCTGGGCTCCTTTAGGCCCATTTGCTTATTTTATGGGCCTATGATTTATTATTCCTACCACTCGGGCTTAGCAGTTTCTCTCTCAATTTACTAACTCTTTTCTACCTATATTGTTGGGCTTCCTCCTATTATTGGGCTTCTTCCAAAATGAGCATCAACACACGCCAATTTTATTATTATTCCGAGGCCACATCTTATGTTCTTTTTGTGCATGTGCTACACTTTTTCGAGTGCAAAATCTTATGGTATGCAAGGTGTTCATGATTGGCTAGTAAACAGTGGTGAGATGATTATTTATGTCTTTCTCTTAAGATTTTTTAGTACTTACAATCAAAAACTTGTGACTTCAAAATCAAGATCATGTGATCAAAAACTATAAACAACTTCCACACAACATGCACGACATAGCTAAAACTTCCAAAATGCAGTAAAAATAAGCTCATCCAAACTAAACAAGGTACATAGGCATGTTCATCCAAACTAAACAAAGTACACAAGCATGTTATGTAAAGATAATAGGCCAACCTTGATTACAAATCCCTGATATGTAATACAAAAGAAATAAAAATCTTTTTGGTTTAAAAAAAAAATTTATGACCAAAACTAAAAGCACACATTATGCTAAATGATTAAAAATGCAAATGCATTGCATGACAGTGCTTAAACTAAGTTATAGAGGGTACACAAATAAGAAATATCAATTTCTTAATTAACCCTTGATGTACAAACTAGTACATACTCACACAAAAACATATTTATCTCAAAATAATCATGCACTTAGTTGAGCAATACATACTATTCAAGTTTCTCCACAATGTCAAGCATGTTCTAAATCAAGAGAGAGATATCATAACTCATGTAATCCTCAAAACAAATAAAACAAGACACAAAATAAAATATTTTTGTCCTTTTAAAATTTTTCAATGTTTTTGGATTTTTTTTTTAATAAAAAACAACCTAAAAATCAAAACAATCAAAAACTAAAAGAAAACATGTTCATAATTAATTGAAAGAATTAAATCAGGGACAAGTAAACAACACTCATCCTAATAAATCTTTTTTCACCTATATAGCACGAGTCTTCGGCTTTGTAGGTGAAAATCCATGAGAAGCATAGTGTATTTAAGGGATTACACCAATCTTCTCAAAAAGACTGAAATCTTGCAAATTCCTTCCACAAGCCTTAAAAAGATCAACTGAAACAATATTGTCCTTTTTATTCAAAAAATCACAATCAAAAACAGTAAGACACTTAAAATCATCCATGATAATAGGGATCAAGGATCAACTCTAGGTATAATAACCTAAATCAAGAGCTAACCCGCTCTAATACCACTTGTACATTTTTAAACCCATTAACACAAGTTGTTTAACCTAATTAATTAACCAAGTGAATACTTAGGTTTATTATTCAGATCTAGGTTAAAACAAAAACAAGCATATCATGCAAAGTAACGGAAAATAAAGAACACAATGATATGATCACCCAGGAAAACCAAACCAATAAAAAACCTGTGGAGGATTTCACCTAGCTATCCTCAAGGTAAAATGCAAATCCACTATAGAGAATCAAAGTTTACAATAAGACTTAGACCACTAACATCATATTGTTACCACATGTGAAACTTACTGACACAACCACGTGCAAGCTACGAATCCACCGACTCCTTTTCTATTAGGCCTTTGCAACACAAGTACCCATACTTGTGACTTTGAGACTCCACTCAAAGGTTTTGGATCTCCTTAGACGTTGATCTTGTATGTAGCAACTTCTACAACACCAATAGAAGACTTTATAGAGCTTTTGGGTACAAAGCCCTAAATCTACAAAAGAGACACAAGATGCACTCTAATCTCTCTAAAAAACTCTAAAAACCCTCTATAGGGTTAACTTATAATTTCCTTTAAATATTGGAAAAAAACGGATCGCGATTTGGGCTTCAAACGGATAAGTTATGGTCTTTTTACTTTTGCTGATTTTTGCTGATATGTGACTTTCAATTGATTAAATCTAATTTTCGATTTATCGAGCCTTACAGAAATTGAATTGTAATTTCCTACAATTACTCGATTCCAAACTTAATTTAAACCAAACTTTGAGCAAGTTTAAACCTAGACTAAATGTTTTGATCTTGGTTTGCCAACATATACAAATTGAAATTCTAATACATTAATTCCTATTGTCTTAAAACCTAACACCTACTATAAATACCCTTATACCCACAAAATGCATAAAGCTTATAGAGAGAATTTTGAGAGAAAAACTCTAGAGGAAAACAAGATTAATTCATCCACAATCTTATACATTTGATTCTCCAAATTCCTCTACTCTCATCCTCTCCATTGTCATACTCATGAGAGGATTATAAACCAAATCCTTACCTCACCAAATTCAAAATAGTGAGAAGGTTCTTGGTGTTTGGGAAGTAGCTCAAGAGAGAACCAATTCATATTGGTTGAAGCAATGGGCTAATTGCGAGATCCGGTAAGCTAGAGAAGACATGATTCAGCGTAACCTTGTTGGAGTAAGAAGCTTGGAGGGGTTAGGTGCATTGGGTAGATTAAGCTTGGGGGGACTATTGCTATTCGTGTATCCCAACTGATTTTCTAGTGGATCATTTACCGCTTGGAGGGTGGTAGAGAGGTTTTTCGCCGAGTTCTTCGATTTCCTCTTCGATAACACGTGCTAGTGTTATCTTGTGTTTGCATCTTTCTTTTCCTTACTCTTAGCTTTTAATTTCTGCTGGTTGTGATTAATTAATGGCTTAGAGTAATTTGATATTTTGGGTATTACTTATATTTCATATTCCACACATATATTGTTTGAATATAAGCTTGTATTGGAAAATTTGTATTTGGGGGTCTAAACATTCACAAATGTTTTATACACTAAGAAAGTTTTCACTGCCAAATGCGAAGTAATCAAGGTCAGTCCATATTTATTACTTATTTGATACATTTTTGTGGCATATATAAAAGTATCTATAATCTTATAAACTACATAACTTAAACTTTTAATGAAGCCTTGATAATCCATATCTACTTGCTCATCTTTAGTTAAGTGCATTACACATTCGCGGTGGGCAAAGATCCAACTATTCATTTGTTAGGACATATGTGTTTCACATACTAAGAACATATGTCTTACTTATTTATGTAAATTGGCTAATCCTTTGACAAAACGCACTCTACTTGTAATTGGGTAGATCTAGGTGTTTTTAATACTTTAAGAAACAATGTTTCAAGGTCAAGTATTGAAGTCATCAAGTCTGTCCAAGAGAACACAAGTTGAAGTGCAGAATTTTTAAAGCTCGACACCTCTCGATAGCTACCTCGACACCTGCTATCTGTCGAGATTTAAAAAATCAGAATTCCAAATCTGATTTTCTTGGGATCCGTGAATATGTTTTTGGGACTTCTTTTCTTCTAACCCTAAACATATAAAAGGATTATTTTAAGAGCCGTTTTGGGTGACACAAGTTGTATTATCATTGAGCAATCTCTGTTTATGCAAATTGTGCTCAACAGACGAAGTTCTTGACCTAGTTCATCTTCCATCAAGAAGTTGCTGTGTCTTTGCACCATAGGGTTTTGTAACCAAGCATCTTCCTGCTATTCATCACATGGATGAACTGAAGAACTTTGCAGCCAACCTTTCTTCCTCAAGTTGGTGTTTCTGAAGTCGCGTACTTGGATCCGCGCATTGGTTAGTCACGTAATTGGGAGCCGTGCGTCAAAGGTGGAAATTGTCACTACAGATCAAGTCCAATTGGGTATTGGGGTAAGGGTTCAACTGTAGGTTGGTAAGGTACTTGGGATTCCTTTCTTGTAACCGCTTGATTTGATAATAGTGGAGTTTCGGGAGTGGTGACCTGAAAATCACCCGGTGGGGTTTTTGCCGTTAGGGTTTTCCCCATTCGTAAACAAATTACCGTGTTATTTATTTTCCGCTGCATATTTAGTATTTGGTGATTTGTTTGTGCTTCCACAAAATTGCATGCTTAATTGATTAATTAACAACTTGGCTAATTAATTAATTAATTAGGGTTTATCACAAGGGGTCATTCAGATTGTGACCTATCAAGTGGTATCAGAGCAGGCACACTCTGATTAGGATTTAATCTTAGCTGTGTTGATCCATTGACCCCTGTTTGTCATGGATAAAGGACAATCCTTAATCATACCTCCTTTATTTGATGGCACTAACTATGCATACTGGAAAGTACGCATGAGAGCTTTCTTGCAGTCTTTAGATGAGAAGGTGTGGCAAGCTGTAGAGATTGGCTGGACTAAGCCAAAAGAAGAACCGGCCGAGTGGGATGATGCTAAGATCAAGGCGGCCAACTTCAACAGCAGAGCGCTGAATGCTCTTTTTAGCGCAGTCACCAATGAGGAGTTCAAGAAGATATCCTCAACTGAAACTGCTAAGGAGGCTTGGACCATCCTCCAGACAACCTATGAAGGGACAAAGGCTGTCAAAGACTCAAAGCTTCAGAGGCTCACTACAAGCTTTGAAGAAATTAAAATGGAGGAGGATGAGTCGTTTGATGAGTTCTATGCCAAGCTCAAGGACATAGTGAACTCAGCCTTCAATCTTGGGGAAACCATCCCTGAACCCAAGATTGTAAGAAAAGTGCTCAGATCTCTACCTGAGAGATTTCATGCCAAGATTACGGCAATTGAGGAATCAAAGGATATAGACAAGATTCCTTTGACTGAGCTGGTTGGAAACTTGCAGACCTATGAGATAGGTTTATCTAGGATCGGCAAGACCAATAAAGGCAAAAGCATAGCCTTGAAGGCGAAGAGCAGTGATACAGATGAATCTTCCGATGATGAAGATTCTAAGATGAAGTCCTATATTACTCGGCAGTTCAAAAAGTTCATGAAGAATGCCAATGGAAGGAGCTTCGACAAGGACCGCAGGCAGTTCAGTTCTTCTCAGTTCAAAAGCCAAGACAAAGGGAAGAAGGATGCTAGGGAGGCCGGTCAGTATACTGTTCCCGCAGGACCAAAGTGCTTTGGTTGTCATGGGTTCGGACACATGAAACATGAGTGTCCTACATATCTGAAAAGCATTGGGAAAAGCAAGGCCCTTGCTGTGACCCTAAGTGACACTGAGCCTGAAGACGATTCCGACAATGAGGATGACGGAATCCTAAATGCCTTCACTGCCACAGTCAATCCTACTGAAGGGATTGTTGAAGAAGTGGATGAAGAAGAAGAGTTGTTGGAGTCCAAATTTGAGAAGATGGATGATCAAGATGATATCCATTCAGCCTATGAGAAGCTTTACAAGCTCTCTGAAAAGCATGAGAAATTATATAGGCTGGCCACCAAGAAGCTCAGTGAAGTGGAACTCGATCGTGAAGAGCTGTCCACAAAGTTTGATGAGGCGAATCAAACTATTGGAGCACTGAGATTTGAGAACAATTTTTTGGCTGAGAAGACCAAGAAGCTTGAAGTGGAGCTGTTTCAAGTCAGAGCTCAACTGGAGAGGACCTCAAGTGCAAAGCTTGATGAGATGCTTAGCAATCAAAAACCTGCTTCGGATCGAACTGGTTTGGGGTATGGTATTTCTTTCTCTAATACTGCTTCTACTAGCAATACTGTTTTTGTTCCTGCTGCTAATAACATTGAAATTGAGAACCCTAATTTTAAAACTGAATTAGCTAGTGAGAACTTAGACAAAGGAAAATCTATCTTAGGAGCACCCCCTAAGCTAGACAAGAAAGATGCCAAGAACCCTAGGGCTAAGAAGGCTAACTCTCAAAAGCCTAAACAAAAGAAGCAGCATTTCTGTCATTATTGTGGAGCTGCCGGTCACACTCGACCAAATTGCTATAAGTGGTTAGCCACTCAACAGAGCAATGGCATGATTGCATCTGGAAGTCAATCTCAGCTTCAATCCTCTCTTGCTCCTCTTGGAGATCTTCTGAAAGCCCTCATGTTCCTTTCGAACTTGAACGGTTTAAATTCTTCCCCCTCACCACCTGTTCAAGGATTCTATCAAAGGAAAGGTTCTTCCAAGGAGTGGAAGAAAAAGGACTCTAAGTGATTTTATCACTTTCTTCTCCCTTCTTGTTTTTCTTTTGTGTGTTGCATTGCTTATGTGTTTTACTTTTCTGCTGAGTCAGTCTAGTTTTTGCTTTGCTTTGTTTAACATGTTTTTGTTTGTTTATTTTTCAGTTTTGTTCATTTTGCTTTTAAAATTTAAAAAAAAAAATTTGAAAAATCAGAAAAATACAAAAACAGTGTGTGTTATGTGTACTTTGGTATTTGTGTACCTTGGATGGCCAATGAAACAAAGTTTCTCTAAACTTTGTATCTCTTGTAGCTTAGATGAGCATCTCTATGCACAACTAAGCAAGTGAGCTTTGTGGCTCTTGTTTGTGATGAGTAAGATTAGGTTATCTCTTAAAACTTAACACTCATATCACTCTTTTTGACGGGTAGGACTAGAAAATCCTAAGAGAAAGGCATTAATGACCATCTCACCACTGTTGCCCGCCAATCATAGTATGACACCTGTATGCTTCGGCATAGCAAAAGTGCAGTGTCATAGACACCTGTATGCTTCGGCATAGCAAAAGTGCAGTGTCAAAGACATTCGTATGCTTCGGCATAGCAAAAATGCGATGTCAAATGCTTAACATCTTGGGTATTTCTTTTCTCTCTTTTTATGCCCATGCATGATATGCTTAAAAAATATATATATATATATATATATATATGCAAAGAAAATATAAAGCAAAAAGATTAAAGATGCTTTAAATATGATTGCAAGCGTGTTTTCTAGGAGATGTGGGAGTTATAGGATGTACCTCGAAGGTGATAGTCCCCATCAAACAGTTATGATTGTGTGTGAGTTAAAAGTTATTTACTCATATCTCAGATCATCATAACATGTATACACATATGCAATCTTGCGATGTTTTTCACACACAACACGCAATATTCTTTGCTACTTTTGATACATGTGCAGGTACAATGTGATTTGGCCATCACAAGTGTTTACATATGCTAATGTATGCTCACTAAACTGTCATAACTTGTTTTTGAAATATAAAATTGGTTAGACTTGTTTAGTGTGTGTGTGTGTTTTGCATGATCTTTGTGCTTAATTTCTTGTTGAGAGATGTTTTGAGAGGTTTATATGTTGAGTGGATTTGTTGGTAGAGATGTGTGTTGGATTGCATTCATGTCTATGTTTTTCACTTCTCGAAAAACTCCTTTTACTGTGTCTCGACACCTTCCTTGACACCTCCTCGATACCTGGTCATCTGTCGAGCTTCTCAAGTTTTTCTTATCGCAGTCTCGACACATCCTCGACACCTTGTGGATCGATCGAGAAAGTCTCTGTCCTCTCGATATATTCTCGACACCTGTTGGATCCATCGAGATTCAATTGTGCTATTTGTGTCTTCCTTCTTGACACCTGTCTCGATACCTTGTGGATCGATCGAGATTTCTTCTGTCTTCTCGATACCTTCTCGACACCTTCGCGATCGATCGAGATTCGCGTATCTGAAATTCTCCTTGCATCTCGATACCTCTCGATACCTGCATTTGTCGAAGGCTTATTCCTCGATACCTTTCTCGACAGATACCTCGATACCTCTCGACACCTCAGCTGTCGAGAATTACTGAGGTGCCTATTTAAGTGCAGATCGCGATTTTTCTTCATTTCACTCGATCTCTCTCGATCTCTCCATGGCTGTTCGTATCCCTTTCACTCTCCTTTCACTCAAATCCTTCAACCCACTTGGATCTTGCTCATTTCTTGCTCAAATCACTTGGTAAGATCTCTTTTCTCTTCCTTTTTCATGCATTTCATGTTTTGAAAACCTAGTTTTTGGGATTTTTCATAAAATTTGGGGTTTTTCAAAATTGTTGAGTGTTTATTGAAATTTTGGGTTGGGTTTGGACTTAAATGATTTCAAAATATCATACATTGCATTTCATGTGCATTATAATGGTATTTTCATGCATTTGGAAGTGAGTACTTTGTTTATATGCTGTTAGAAATGGATTGGGCTGAGCCCATGATAATATTTCTGTTTTGCATGTCACATGTTCATGCATTCCCATACATACGTACTCTTTGTTCATATATCTGTCATATTTGAACTGATTTGGAACTTTTCTGTTTGTCTCCCTCTCTATCTCTTTCTCATTCTTTTACGTGAGTAGTGTCTATGGCACCCAAACGTAAATCTACTCCTGCTCGGAACCCTCTGCGTTCTGGAGCTTCTACTTCTTCTGATTCTGCTCCTTTTAACATTCGGTTCCGTGATGGAGATGCCCAAAAGGCATTTACTGAGAACTTTTCTAGACGAGGTGTTCATTCGGAACGCCAAGTCATTCTGGCGGACTTCGCCGACACTGACCTTCCTTCTGTCATTCACAGTAGGGGATGGGGGTCACTGTGTGACATCCCGGTCACTTGCCCTCTCGTGCTGATACAGGAGTTCTACTCCAACATCCACGGGATTGATCTTTCAGTACCTCAGTTTTCCACTCGCGTTCGAGGTATGCGCATTCCTGTCACACCGCAACTTGTTGCGGATGTGCTTAGGGTACCTAGGATAGAGTTTCCAGATTACCCCTCTTGTGAGCGTCTGAGGACTGTGTCCAAAGAAGAGCTCATTTCTGCTTTTTGTGAGCGCCCTGTTGATTGGGGTGAGCATCAGTTCACATCATGTAGGCCTTTTGCTAAAGGTCCTAGATTCATGAACATGGTGATGACTTTTGTTCTCCATCCTTTGTCTCACTATAACTCTATCACAGAGCCTCGTGCTCGATTTTTGCTTTCTCTTCTTGAGCACTTGACCATAGACTTCCCTTCTCACTTCATCCGGTCTATCTTAGAGGTTTATCTTGATTCGGCGTCCCGTGATAAGCTCATCTTTCCTTCTGCTATCACGCGGATTCTACGCCATTTTTCCGTTCCCTTTCCTGTGTCCGACCACTTCACACACATATTTGCCATAGATGCCGCTACCGTAAAACGTAGTGAGGCACAGTTTAGGTCGAGACAGCCTGGTGCCACTCCTCCCTCTCGTTCAGCACCATCCAGATCAGCTCCATCTACATCTGCTCCTTCTTCCTCTTCGAGCGATGTATCCCTTGGTGATATCATGGCGCAGCTGCAGCGCATGGACACTCGTCTTGATACACTCTCTGCTGAGTTGTATCAAGTGAATGTTCGTGTGGGTCGTATTGCACGACGGCAGGCGACCATGGGTGGTTTTGCTCCAGAGGCTACTCCTTCACCACCTACTCCAGTAGCTTCAGATTCTGATGTTGATGATGATGATGATGGAGATGCTAGCTCTGCCGATGAGATGTCTACATGACACTCTACCCTTTGTCACTCGTGACAAAAAGGGGAAGTAGTTTTGGGTTATGAGAGTAGTCATCTTAGGGGGAGAGTTAGTATAGGACATTTTTGGGACATTTTTGATAGGGGGAGTGTTGATACTTTTGAGGGATGTAGTGAGGTTTGATGTATCTTTTTCTTTTCTTATCTTTTTAGATACATTGTTCTTGTATATGAGGTCTTGTGACCAGTTTTACATACATGGTACTTATTCTTTATTTATGTGGATGTATGTTTCTTTCACCTCTCTCTTCATGTGTTGTTTCTTTTCTATCTTTATACACATGTTCTTTACTTGTATGCAATCTATTTATTTCTGTTTCACACAAGATGCCTTGATAAGTTTTGTTTAAAGTGTTTCAGAAATACAGGTTGTCAAAGTCTACTTATCATAAGCTCTCTTCTTGCAAAGTTTTTCAAGAGTTTGTGTTAGGATAGATTTTATTGTATTCAACAAGTGAATATGAGTTGAGTGATTTATGACTTCTCTCATATACTCATTTGTTTGTTGTGGTTTTGTCACGGATTGCCAAAGGGGGAGATTGTTAGGACATATGTGTTTCACATACTAAGAACATATGTCTTACTTATTTATGTAAATTGGCTAATCCTTTGACAAAACGCACTCTACTTGTAATTGGGTAGATCTAGGTGTTTTTAATACTTTAAGAAACAATGTTTCAAGGTCAAGTATTGAAGTCATCAAGTCTGTCCAAGAGAACACAAGTTGAAGTGCAGAATTTTTAAAGCTCGACACCTCTCGATAGCTACCTCGACACCTGCTATCTGTCGAGATTTAAAAAATCAGAATTCCAAATATGATTTTCTTGGGATCCGTGAATATGTTTTTGGGACTTCTTTTCTTCTAACCCTAAACATATAAAAGGATTATTTTAAGAGCCGTTTTGGGTGACACAAGTTGTATTATCATTGAGCAATCTCTGTTTATGCAAATTGTGCTCAACAGACGAAGTTCTTGACCTAGTTCATCTTCCATCAAGAAGTTGCTGTGTCTTTGCACCATAGGGTTTTGTAACCAAGCATCTTCCTGCTATTCATCACGTGGATGAACTGAAGAACTTTGCAGCCAACCTTTCTTCCTCAAGTTGGTGTTTCTGAAGTCGCGTACTTGGATCCGCGCATTGGTTAGTCACGTACTTGGGAGCCGTGCATCAAAGGTGGAAATTGTCACTACAGATCAAGTCCAATTGGGTATTGGGGTAAGGGTTCAACTGTAGGTTGGTAAGGTACTTGGGATTCCTTTCTTGTAACCGCTTGATTTGATAATAGTGGAGTTTCGGGAGTGGTGACCTGAAAATCACCCGATGGGGTTTTTGCCGTTAGGGTTTTCCCCATTCGTAAACAAATCACCGTGTTATTTATTTTCCGCTGCATATTTAGTATTTGGTGATTTGTTTGTGCTTCCACAAAATTGCATGCTTAATTGGTTAATTAACAACTTGGCTAATTAATTAATTAATTAGGGTTTATCACAAGGGGTCATTCAGATTGTGACCTATCATCATTGACCTTTAGTTAGTTGCATTATTCCATAGAAAATCTATTGAACACAATTTGTCTTACAAATTCTATGACAATTTTGGAGTGGTTAATTGTGGGCTATAGAGAAAAAATTGTGGTCATTGAAGAACTCTATTCCATACATAAATAACTGAAATCTATTTGAAAAAGAAAATTCAATAAAGATATCATTAATTTTTACATACAATACATTAATGCTAGGCTGCTAGCCAGTCCAACGTACATCAAAACAAGAAAGAAAAACGGTAGTAGCACACTACGTTACACACACAAGAAGGAAAAATAGTTTAAAAGAACATAGAGTAAAAATGTATGTACATATTTATATCCTTGGAAGACATCAATCCAGCTAATTAAATCAATCCCCTCACCAGTTTTCTCATTCTGAAGGTTTTCATTAACCAATCTTGATTCCTTGCACTAACAACGTGCCCAATAGTCACTCCAACAACTAGTCCAAATCCATACCCAATCAAAACAATTTTCCAACCAAACTGAAATGGAGACCCCAAATCTTGACTCTCTTCAGGATTTGAAGGTGAAGGTAGTGAAACCTCAGAATTCTTACATTTCTTTGTCAATGGGCTTCCACACAATCCTGGATTTCCTTCAAATGAGTTGCTTGAAAAAGTATTAAATTGTTTTCCTTGTGGTATAGGTCCCACAAGATGATTATGAGAAACATTGAAGTATTCCAAGAATGTAAGTTGCGTTAACTGTTGTGGGATTTCCCCATAGAGCTTGTTTTGAGAAAGGTCTAATGATTCCAAATCTACAAAGTTTCTTAAACTTTGTGGGATGTGGCCAGTGAGAAAATTATTGGAAAGATTGAGCAAACGAAGGCCTTTCAAATTTAAATTTCCAATGAATTCTGGAACATCTCCGGTAAATCTATTGCTTGAGAAATCAAGGGCTGTAAACAATTCTTGGACCTTCTTGTAATCTGTGACCACTCCTTTGTTTATCATTATCATTGCATAATTATACTCAAAATTCCATAAGTAATTTTGCAAATTGTTTTGCATTTCGAAGGATGAAGTAACTTGAATGTATGTTAACTCGTTTGCACTCTCAAGTCTGGAAGAATTGGAATATTGAAAGAATTTTAATGGCAAACTTCCTGTAAAACTATTGTACGAGAGGTCAAAGATTTGCAAGCTAGGAAATTTATATTTTGCTTTATGAGTCCATATTGGGCCATAGAATTTGTTGGACCGCAAAATGAGAAGCTTTAAATTTGGAAGGTTTCCTAACCATGTGGGAAAAGTGTCATTGAATTGGTTATTACTGAAATCAAGGGCCTTCAACATTATACACTTGGCCAAAGATCTCGGTAACCAGCCTTGAAACTTGTTTTGGCTGAAGTTGATCATCGTTAATTTGCTTCCACTTGTCCAAGCTTGTGGGATGCTTCCTTCGAATGTGTTCCTATGTATATCCAATACAAGAAGAGAATCACCAAAGTTGTGCAAGCATTGAGGAAGTGAACCACTTAAGTTGTTAATTGACAAATCAAGGACCTGAAGAGAACTCACGTTACAAATCAACTCTGAAATTTTTCCAGTGAATGAATTGTTTGATACAAGATATTGCAAGGTGGAGAAGGATGGAATTGGAAGTGTTCCTTGGAGTTTGTTAGACCTGAGGTCTAAAATAGCTAGACGGGTCCAAGGAAGAAGAATTGGGTGTTGACCAAGGCTTGTAAGAAAGTTGGAAGAAAGGTCGATACACTCTAAATTTTCTTTACTCACATTCCAAAACCATTCCGGTACTTGACCATGAATGTTGTTGGCCTCTAGGTCCAGCCATTTTAGTTCATCTTGGTTTGCTAGAAAGTCTGGGAACTTGCTCAAGTTGCACTGACCAAATCCTAAATTTTCAAACTTTTGAAGTGTTGTATTGTCACTAGTTTCACTAATAATTAATGACACCCCACAATCAGATAGATACAAGGAAGTCAATTTTTTTAGCTTAACAAACTTGTCAGACTCCACTTTGGCGGTAAAGTCGTTCGTGGAAAGATCCAGAAATCCAAGATTCTCAAGGTTAAAGATTGAGTTTGGGATCTGGCCTGTAAGGTGATTAACAGCAAGGTCCAAGATAGATAATTTTGTGAGGTTCATAAGCCCAAAAGGGATCTGACCACTAATAAAATTATCATATAGAAAAAGGCCAGTCAGCTGTGTCAGGTTTTCAAGCTCAAAAGGGATTGGACCAGTCAATACATTTGCAGAAAGGTCTAGAGAAGAAAGTTGGATGAGGTTTCCAAAGGAAGATGGAACGTGGCCCTTGAAAATGTTAAATGAAAGATTCAAAGAATTTAGATGCTTGAGGTTACCAAGTGAAGATGGAATGAACCCAGAGAAGTTGCACCTGCACATATCAATAACAGTCAAAGAGCTAAGGTTTCCTATTGAAGCAGGTAGCTGACCTGAGAAATTTGTGTATGCGAGGATCATTTTCTCGAGAGGACTGCTCCGTTGAAAGTCAGGCAGATAACCTGTGAGACCTTCATTGATATGCACATCAAGAACTCGTAAATTTGGAAGCTTAAAGATGCCTATTGGAAATTCCCCATTCAATTGGCAGTCACTGAGACGAAGGGAAATTAAAGAAGACAAATTTGCCAAGATATTGGGCACAACGGAGATTATGCTCACCCCACTCAAATCAAGCTCTTCTAGGTGGGTTAAATTTTCAACTAGACGTCCTAGACTTGGCTTCTTGATTTCCAAATCATGGTTGAAAGAAAGATCGAGGGATGACATTTGGGACAATTGTGAAAATTCTAATGGGATTTGACTAGAAAAAGAAGAATTAGAGAGATTGAGATATGTTAGTTTGGATAGACTGGAAATTGTGAATGGAATTTGAGAGTAGTTAAAATGATTGTGAGCAAGATTAAGCCTTTGGAGATGAACAAGATTGAAAAGGCTACTGCTAGAGTTAATAGAACCATAGAGACAGCTGCTATGGAGGTCTAGACCAATGACATGGCCCATGAACTCATCACACTCTACCCCATCCCATGTGCAGCAGTCACTGTTGTTTCCTTCTAATGTCCAGGATGCAACCTTGGGATAAGCCGATGGATCAATGGAAGCAGTTTTGTTGATGACAAAGCTTTGCTTAAATTGCAGCAAGTAAGACCTTTCGTGACCATGGCAAAGAGGCTGTACAAAGGAAAACGAGCGAGTGGCTATGAGATGAAATGTTGAGAGGAAAGAAAGCAAGTACACAAATTTTAAACGATACAAAGAGGACGCCATACTTTAAGTCTAAATTAACCACGGAGTTTTTGCTCTTATATAGGCAAGGAATGCAAGAGATGGGCTTTTAGTTTGAATCTTCCCTTCTATTGGACTGATTGTTAGATATTTGTGTTGGGTGCGTGCACGTGGCACCATTTCCATTTGTGGGTTCGGGGTTCCAGCCCACACAAGTTGATAGACTTGCTCATTGACGAGCTTGTCTCCCAAAGAAGATGGGAAATTTAAGCGTGTGGGACATGCTAATTTTGGCATGAAGAAAAAGAGAGGCCATTAAGCCATTTTGTGCAAGTGAGAACTGAAGAAAAAGAAAGACACACGGACAGATAGAGCTAAGGACACATGCATTGTGTTCAAGTATTGTTATTTAAAATGATATGAATATTGTTATTTAAAAAGTATTATGAAAATATTTGTTTAAAATATTCATAATATAAAAAATGTGTTTGGTGCTAAGTTTCAAATAGCATATTTTAAAATATAAAAAAACATAATTTTGTGTTTGGTACATGTATATATATATTTTTTATATAAAAAGTGATAAAAAAAATACTATTTTATTTAAGGGGAGTGAAAAAAAAAAAAGATGAGAAATGGACAATTGGTGGGCCAGTGAGAAAAAAAGAAAGGAAAAAAAAAAAAAAGAGTTTAATTGTCAATCAAACTCTTGATTTTCACCTTATTTACAAAAAGGTCATTCAGCAACTTAGAGCATTAGTATTGGTGGTGCTAAAAAGTTATATTACTATTTCTAGCACCACAAAATACAAATTTATAGCTACATTGGTGGAGCCAAAGCCAAAAAATTTGGCTCTACAACTACAGTGCACAGCCAAAAGCTCATAGGTAAAAAAAAAAAAGCATTATAAAATTGTGTGTTCACACTATTTTATATTAATTATTTTGTTTTATTAATGTGTTCACACTGCTTTGTAGTGAATATATTATTTTATTGTAGTAGATATATTTTTTTTATTATATTGTTTATATTATTTTATTGTGTTAAAAGTTAAAATAAAACCACTTATGTTAGGTATTTTGTAAAGTGAGAAGGTAAAGTAGATAAAATAGTTTTTTGTGGAGCCATATTGCTAAATTTATGGCTCTACCAATGTGGATGCTCTTACTTGAAAACTAAAAACTTGGAAAAATTGGTATGGATGAGTTTTCAAAACACATGTTTTAAACACCATAAATTGATAACTGTGACTCAAACACTCTTAATAAAAAAAACTCCTACCAAACACACTTTTCTTTTTAGAGCCCACAATTCAGTATTTAAATACTGAAAATTATTGTTTGAGCTTGCATACCAAACAGGCCCTGAAACTGTGAGAGAAACACAATGAGAAAGGTGCAGTCCAAAATTGAGAAAGATACACAATAAAAGTGAGTGAGAGTGAAAAAGAAAAATTGGTGGAGTTCTCTTGGAGATTTTTGGGTGCTACCATGCTACAACCATAGAGAGTTGAAGTGTTCAAAGGAAAATCTTTGCTACTAGTTTTGTCATTTGTGGTGAGATTGTATTTACTCCTTGAGATTTATTTGTTGTATATACAATTCATTGTGGACTCAAGTTTGGCATAAACTTGAGAGTTGTATTCTTTATTTTCATAGTGGATATTTCTTAGAGTTGCTTGTGGTTTTTCCCTCTACACTGTATGGTTTTCCATGTAAGATTTGGTGTCTTGTGTGGTTGTGTTTCTATTGGTACTTGCTGAAATTTTTATTTCCATAAATATTGTTATTGCTTGGTAGTCATTTTTTTAATTTACACATAGACATTGAGGGGATTTAGGATTTTTTCCCAACAATTTGATATTTCATATTTCTCTAATGTATTATCTCCTCAACAAAGGTACCATGCATTATCTTTTAAAAAACAGAGAAACTTAAATACATTCTATTTGGATTGGCCATTAAAATTACGTGTCATGTTAATAGCTATTCTTTTTGCATTTGTTAATAGATTGTTTTAGAAAAATTTTAATACCACTTTCATGGGAAATATAAAAAACTATAAAAAAAAGTTAGTTACTTTTTTCTTTTCCATAAAAGTTTATCACAATAGTTCCTAATAAATGACTTTAAGACATTTGTTAAATTTTCTCTAAAATTATAAAGTAAATATCATATTAATTTGTCCCAAAACTATCACAAAAGTTCATTTTTAATCCTTAAACTTTTAGAAGTTCTATTTTCGTCTTTAAACTTAGCAAAATGTTCTAATTTTCGTCACTTTGTCTGTTTACGTTAGTTTTCGTCTTATTGCTTGGATTGAATTTATTATTACTGAAACTGAAAACTGAAAATTGAAAATTGAAAACACTGTAGCAAAATAATTTTTAAATGTGTAAATAGAACTGTGGGATCCATTTTTAATATTTTTTATTGCGTGAACAGTGTGTGAACAGTGATGAACAGTGCCGCTACAGTATAGCTACAGTACCGCTACAGTGCTTCTCTGTCAAATTTGAACCGCGTGCAACCCAAAAAAAAAACAAAAAGGAAAACGTGGACGCCTAAACGTAGACGCCCAATCCAAACTCTCACATAGTATCTGATTTGAACTAAATTATTTTAATTTTTTAAAAATGGACATGTGGCAAATACTTATTGGTACACATGGGAAATATTTTTAATGGCCAAAATTACCCCTCACTCCCTGCATTTGTGAAACCCCCACACCCAACCCCTACCCCCAACGACAGCTTAATCGGCGACCAAAACTGTCAAGTCCAAACCAGCAACCCCAACCGGTCAACATTAGCCTCCCTTCACCAGTGTTGAGGAGATGAAAATCATGAAATATGGTTTAGAACCCTGCCGTAAAGCTGCTGTTGAAATCGAAGCGTATTGACTTATAAGGTAAACTCAATCAATTCTTCAATAACAGAAAATCTGAATGGTCCCAACTATTCCAAACCCATGTAAGCTATCAATGCGACAATCACAGATGGTCCCAACTATTAACAAAATCATAACTCTCCTATGAAAACGAAACATTCAATTCCAAAGACAAAGGAAAGCCATAGTAAATTATGATAATAAAAAAAATTATTAACAACCCAAAATTGTACCTTCCAAGAAAGTGAAAACCCGAATATACTCATAATAAAACTGCTAGCAACCCAACAAATAGCACATAGAATAAATAGATTCTTTCTTTTTATAGTTTGGATTAACCCATTATCTGGGATCTTAAACTATTCGATTCCTGGTGGTTATTTGATTCAACTGAGAACTGAATTGAAACAACAGGACAAAGTTTAAGATCAACCCTTTGAAAATTTTCAAATAAATCGCAACAAAGTTTTTATTTAAAAAAATAATTGAGAAACAAAGGATATATGAACCTATAAATAAAAAGGAGGAAATAAAATGGAGTAAATAAAACACTTCAAAGCGAGCAAGAACCCAAGATCAAACCCAAGCTACAAGTGGAGCAACCTTCAATTTCATATCTCGATGCAGGTGGAGCTTCATTGAGAAGACTAATGGTCAATTGGGATTGCCAATTTGATTACAACAGGAACCATTCCGCCGATTGAAATATCCGATTGAGGTTTTCAGTAAGTGAGGATGGCGGATTTTCACGGTTTAGGAATTTTGGGTTAACGCAAGCCGCTTAAGATTTGTAGATTTTGACCTTTTAAAATATGATTCCCACATGTACCAATAAATATTTGCCATGTGTCTTTTTTTTTTAAAATAAAATAATTTAGTACAAGTTAGATTTGTTAAGCCGCGTAACTGCGTAAAATATAAACTAACAGAAATAGATAAATGGACGAAATTCAAAACGTTTTGCAATAAATATTTGTCATGTGTCTATTTTTTTAAAATAAAATAATTTAGTACAAATTAGATTTGTTAAGCCGCGTAACTGCGTAAAATATAAACTAACGGAAATAGATAAAGGGGCAAAATTTAGAACGTTTTGCAAAGTTTTAGATTGAAAAATAGAATTTCTGAAAGTTTAGAGATAAAAAAACAAACTTTTATGATAAATTAAGGACAAAAATGATATTTCACCTTAAATTGTATCTATACTACTAATTAAGAGGCTTTCCCTATTTGGGATCTTCATTTTTTTTATTCAAAAAAGCTCTTACATTCCTATTTTTAAGTAGAGACAAAACTAAAGGATAATCCGATAAAAATACAATTATAACTCTCACTAAAATATTGCCTAAAAAATAGGGCCACTCTCCTATTGATTTTTAAATTTCTTTATTCACTTATAAATTAGGTTCACAAAATAAAAATTATATATAGTATAAAATAAATAGCAAGACTTAGGTACAGTATTTAGATATTGTTTTTTAGGTTCCCTTCTTAAGATTTTGCCATGTGAATTTTTACTTATCATATGAATGTGTATATTTTAGTTAAGTAGCCACATGACTGAATTTTAAGAAGAAGACCTAAAAAACGTCACCTAAAATACTGTACTTAAATTTTGTCATAAAATAAAAACATAATTATTTTTTTTATAAAAAAGATCTCATCACACTTGAAAAGCGGCTGTGACGAGGCTCATCATGAATAACTGTAATTCTCTTCCGAAAAAGTGGCCTTATTTTTTCTTCGTTGATTATAAAAAGGAGAAAAAGTTGCATTCCCACTTCTTTAAGACCAAGTTAGCTGGCGTTTTTTGTTTTTTAATTGGTGAAAATCGTGTTGTATCATGATAACTGTAATTCTCTTCTGGAAAAGTGGCTTTGTTTTTTCTTCGTTGATTACAAAAAGGAGAAAAAGTTGCATTCCTACTTCTTTGAGACTTTAAGTTAGCGGGCGTTTTTTGTTTTTAATTTGGTGAAAATCGTGTTGTATCATGATAACTGTAATTCTCTTCTGGAAAAGTGGCCTTGTTTTTTCTTCGTTGATTACAAAAAGGAGAAAAAGTTGCATTCCTACTTCTTTAAGACTTTAAGTTAGCGGGCGTTTTTTGTTTTTTTATTGATGGAAATCGTGGGCGTACGTACTGATTGCATTGCCAATTTCTGTGTCCGTGAGGTGTGTGCCTGTTTGGGTTCACCCCAGGTCCCCACGTGGGAAGGGAGAACTGCTGTATGCATAGGGTCTATTTGAATATAACTTATTTTTGTTAAAAATTTATTTTTGCTAAAAATACTATAGCAAAATAATTTTTAAATATATGAATAGTTCTGTGAGACTCATTTTTAATATTTTTTCTTGAATAAAGTGGCTGTGGGTCCCATGACAGTGCGTGAACAGTACCGAAATAGTGCGTGAGACAAATGTCACTGTTCACGCATGCACTGTTCATGGGACCCACAACCACTTTATTCAGAAAAAAATATTAAAAATGGATCCCACGGCACTCTTCATATATTTAAAAATTATTTTGTTATAGTGTTTTCAGCAAAAATAAGTTGTATCCAAACAGACCCAATGTGTTTTCTCGTGTTCATGAGAATGTTTCCACCTGCCTCTTGTTCTTCGGTTTAATACTTTTCATCCACGTTTTTCAATGCTATGGCCTATGGCCAAGGTGCTTCGCATCAATCTGTCTAAAATTTTGAATATATTTTAGTAAAAGAACCTACTTTTTCTATTTTATATAAATACTTCGCAAAAACACCTGCATCATATTATCAATTATACACTCTATTTGCTTTAAATAATTATTTTTTATTATTTCACCTACCGACACATGCTCTCTCTTCTTTTCCTAGACATTAAAGATAGTCAAGAGAAGAGAGAGAGAGTCTGGCAGGGGTGAGAGAGGAGAGAGAAAAAATAATAAAATAATAAAATAGAAAGTTACAATAATTGTGTATATTTACATAGTTTTTGTAGCAATAATATATATGTACAAAGTTATAGATGGACTGATGTGGGTAACTTCTGAAGAAAAAAAAAATGTAAAACTAGCTACTTTTTCTATTTTGCAATGTTTGGTGTAAGTGCTCTTAGGAAGCAAGCCCTTGCAGAAATTCTTGATTTATGAAGTTGATGACATGCATTCGTGAATAACGTTTCTTGCTTAACCAAACTCTTACCAACTATTTGATAAGAGTTGTAATTAGGGGCTGAGTGGTGAGTGGCAGTGTTAAACCGAAGAATTGGATGTTGACCGAGGCTTGTAAGAAAGGTCGACAACCCCTAAATTTTCTTTACTCACATTCCGAAACCATTCCGGTAATTGACCATGAATGTTGTTGGTGCCTAGGTCTAGCCATTTTAGTTCATTTTGGGTTGTTAGGAAGTTTGGAAACTTGCTCAAGTTGCAAGAACCTAATCCTAAATTTTGGAACTTTTGAAGAGTTGTATTATCACTAGCTTCACTAATGATTAATGATACTCCACAATTAGATATAAACAAAGAAGTTAATTTGTTGAGCTTATCAAACTTGTCAAACTCCACTTTGCTGGTAAAGTTGTTTGAGGCAAGATCAAGAAATTCAAGATTCTCAAGGTTAAAGATTGAGCTTGGAATCTGGCCTGCAAGGTTGTTGCCCACAAGGTCCAAGACAAATAATTTTGTGAGGTTCATAAGCCTGAAAGGGATCTGACCACTAATAAAATTATGAAATAGAAAAAAGTGAGTTAGTTGTGTTAGGTTTGCAAGCTCAAAAGGGATTGGACCAGTCAGTTCATTATCGGTAAGGTGTAGAAAAGAAAGTTGGATGAGGTTTCCTAAGGCAGATGGAATGTGGCCCTTGAAAGTGTTAACTGAAAGATGCAGAAAATTTAGATGCGTGAGGTTACCAAGTGAAGATGGAATGAACCCAAAGAAGTTGCAAGTACTTGCAACGATTCACATCAATTTTAGTCAAGGAGCCAAGGATTCCTATTGAAGTAGGTAGCTTACCTGTGAAACTTGTGTTTGCAAGGATCATTTCCTCAAGGGGACTACTCCATTGAAAGTCAGGTAGATAACCGGTGAGACCTTTATTTTTCCGCACATTAAGAACTCGTAAATTAGGAAGCTTAAAGATACCTACTGGAAATTCCCCATGCAATTTGCAGTCACTAAGACAAAGGGACGTTAAAGAAGACAAATTTGCCAAGATATTAGGCACAATGGAGATTATGCTCACCCCACTCAAATCAAGATTTTCTAGGCGGGTTAAATTTCCAACTAGACGTCCTAGACTTGGCTTCTTGATTTCCAAATCATGGTTGAAAGACAGATCGAGGGATGACATTTGGGACAGTTGTGAAAATTCTATTGGAATTTGACTAGAAAAAGAAGAATTAGAGAGATTAAGGTATGTTAGTTTGGATAGATTAGAAACTGTGGATGGAATTTGAGAGTTGTTGAAATGATTATCAGCAAGATCAAGCCTTCGGAGATGAACAAGATTGAAAAGGCTGCTGCTAGAATTAATAGAACCGTAGAGAGAGCTGCTATGGAGGTCAAGACCAATGACATGACCTGTGAACTCATCACACTCTACCCCATCCCATGAGCAACAGTCACAGTTGTTTCCTTCTAATGTCCATGATGCAACCTTGGGATAGGTCAATGGATCAGTGGAAGAAGTTTTGTCAATGACAAAGCTTTCCTTAAATTGCAACAAGTAAGACCTTTCATGACCATGGCAAAGAGGCTGCATAAAGGAAAACGAGCAAGTGGCTATGAGATGTAACGTTGAGAGGAAAGAAAGTGTGGACACAAATTTCAAATGATACAAAGAGGATGCTGAATGTTCAAATAGTATTGAAAACACTATGAACGTTTAGACCCCTAATTTACAAAATACCAATTCAAGCTTATTATCAAACAATAAATGTGCGGAATATGAACATAAGCTAATAACAGAATTGATAAACAATCTAAACCAAATAAAATTACATCCACAGCAAAAATTAAATGGCAAAGATTAAGGGAAAAGAGATGCAAACACAAGGACAACACAACGATGAATTATCAAAGAGGAAATTGAAAACTTCGGCGTAAAACCTCTCTGCCTCCCTCCAAGCAGTAAATAATCTACTAAATAATGTAGTTGGGATACATGAATAGCAGAAGACCCTCCAAGCCTAATCTACCTAATGTACCTAAGCCCTCCAAACTTCTTGCTCCAACGAGGTTGCCCCGAACCTATTTCTTCTTTAGCTTACTGGATTCCGCTATAGCCCATAGCATCAACTAATAACCATTAGTCCCTTCCTAACTGCTTCCCAAAGTACTAAAAAGTCTTCTCATAGATATGGGTATGGTGAGAAAATGATTTGGGTAAGAACCTCTCAAGGATGTAACAATGGAGAGGGTGAGAGTAGAGGAATTTGAAGAATCTCTATGTGAAGATTATGGATAAATCAATCTTGTTTTTCTCTAGGGTTTCTCTCTCAAAATTCTCTCTGAAAACTCTCTACATTTTGTGGGTATAATGAGTATTTATACTAAGGTGAGAATGGAATGCGAAGAGTCAGGTTTTTCAAAACAAAGCTGGTTGACAGCTTGGCCTCGTGACTTGACTGAGTCGCGAGTTCAAGCCGCGAGATAACAGAACGGCTAGACTGAAATTTTTGTCTTGTAGTGCTCTAGTTGGCGTGACTGTTCATCTTCTTGTACGCTTCACTCGTGTGTTGCAGTTGGCAGCTTGCCAGTCGCGAGTCACCCGCAAGTCCCAACCACGAATCTCTGCATCCTTGCACAATCTTGAGCATTTCTTCACACTCTCTCACTCACTACCCTTACATGATTCCCACCTAAATACAGGGTTATTAATTGCTAAATTACAAGAAAATTTGGCACGGAATAAAGCCAACAAGATGGTTGATTAAATTCAACCTTACAATCTCCCTTTTTGGCTATTCCGTGACAAAACCCTACAACAAACTCTAGACTTAACGCGTGAGTTGGGAACAGTTGATCAAAACTCACTCACACCTAACTCTAGAATCTGTGAAACTCTTGAACCATAAGAGCAAGTATCTCTTGAAACACAACAACACAGTATTATCATTGTATGCAGAAAACTTGTAATATAAATGGAGCAAGTACAATGCGATCAAGCAAAATGGAAATAAAACATAGACTATGGCTTGACCAAACAGGAATAATCACTATACATAGTGATCACAATGCTCATTCACACACGGAATGAACATTCGGACATGCAAGCTAATAAGCTCAATTGCAAAGTATCATTTGCATGTCCAACACTCAACCGATGCAACAACTCAAGGTAATTGCATTAAAGATAAAAATCCAACAGATGGCACAAGAGTGATGTACTTAAAGAAAATGCAAGACATTTAACAACAAGTACTTAAGCTACAAAGTATGGGTACATAAACCTTAAAAGTTTACAAAAGCAACAGGTACAAACCCTTAACATATACAAAAAAAAAATCTTAAGTATTAATTACCAAAGATTCCCAGGTACTTAAAAGCAAGTCCACACAAGAGTTTATAAAGGTAACAAGCAAATAAAAGACTATAAACAGTGTATGTAGCAAAAATATGTTAGATTATCCAAAAGTATGTGTGAGTGTATATGCAGCAGCTTCCTCTTCTTGAGAACACAACTCCCCCTATCAGTATGCACACCATTCTTGTGTTGTTCTCCCCTTTACTGTATGTTGTCTCTCCCTTTTTTTGGCACGAATAGCTAAAGGCTTTCGTCGATCTTTTGCTGAATAGCATCCAACTGTGTCTCAATGGTTGTGAGACGCATTTGAACTTGGTTATTGGTGGAGTAGATAAGCCGTTCTAAACCGGAAATCCGTTCAAACAAAGAACTCAAAGATGGTGCAGGATGAGTGCTAGATGTTGGCATCTCAAACGAACTAGGGGAAACAGTCTTAGTATGTACAGATGTAGCTGTGTCATGGCCTGATGGAGTGGCATGGGTGAGATCCTCACTCTTAGGTGTTTTAGAGGAGTGACTTTTGCTTGCTTGAAGAGTTGCTATGAATATAGGTCGAGAAAGTGACACAATTGTTCCATCTGTTGGTGGATTGGCACCTTCACTTAGCATGATCTTCATGATAAGACTACAGAAAGGAAGACTTGTTCGGGCTGCTGATCTAGCTGCTGCTTTCCCAATAATCTAAAAAATGTGGGCACATATGTCAATCAAAACTTCTGTAATGAGATCACATAGAAACTATGCTCTTCCAAGATTGATGAAAGCGATGTTAGACAATGGGTAGAGGTTGGAGAACATGATCAGTTTTAGAGTCGTTAGTTCAGGTGTAAACTGTGCAGTGCCTATAGATGAACCTTTGCTTCTAACTTCATGATTGGATCCAAGAGCTTGAAGAATTTCTTATAACTTAGGCTGTCTATCATCATATGGAGTGAGATCCACATTTGCTGGTCTGGTGATGCGGAGAACCTTTGCAATGTAGTCCGCATTGATGGAGAATTCTTTTCTTCTTACCAAACATTTCAACTCTACTCCGGTGTATCTGGCATTCGAGTAGAATTCCTTAACTGATTCCTCAACCAGGTCCACGAAATTCCCGAACAAATCAGCCCAATCTCTCGCTTCAAAGATCCAAGGGATAAACGTTGTTCCCAAGGTATCAAACTTTACTACACGTTCCACAATGGTAGGAGCATCTATGAAAATATCTGAGGAAGTCTGTGAGTCCACATAAGCCCCGAATCTCTCATTGATTGATTCTTGAGATGATTGAGTTGAACGACAAGTCCGCTTAGCCAAAGGGGATGGAACATCAATTACAATGTCTTTTCCTTTAGAGGAACGGCGTGACATCTGCAGAAGAGAAGACACACAGCAGAGAACCAAGAACAAAAACCGAAGACACATACAGCAACTTGATTAGCTTCAGGTTAGTCAAAAATTGAATAAGCATTGGTATTCAAAATCAGATTTCACTCAATCATATATCATGACCAAAGGCAATATCAAGAAAAACATTAGCAACACGGATGCGTAGTGACTTCGAAAGTGTAACCTATGATCTAAAAAGATGATTGTAGGGATACGATCTAGAAGAAAGTGATCAATGAACATCACACAATCACAAATAACTTTCATTGTGACACTATACCATGGGCATGATATGTGCAAAGAAACACAGGCAAGAAACCCAACACAGAGCACACACTCTAACCAGAGAACCTAAAGCATGATACCAAACATATTCAGTATCCTAACAACAAGATAAACCAAACCCAACATTTTAAGCAAAACCCATGTTCGAACATAACAAAACACACACTCAACAAAATCTCACAAAATGAACAAAATACACTCATAAACATGTAAAACAGAGTGAGAAAATAGAAACCCATACCTTTTTCGTGAAGAACGAGGTTGGAGTAAAGATCAACAATGGAGGTTTGGGTTGAGTGCACAGTGTGTGTGGGAGAGGGTTGAAATGGGGAAGACAATGAACAATCATAAAATTCTGAGGGAAAAACTGAAAAATTTTAAAAACTGGTCTTAAAATGCAAAACACGCGTTTTTCGCGACTGAGTCAAGTCGCCAGGGTAAGCCGCGAAACACTTTGAAAACAAGATTCGTGGAAAATTTTTCTAAGTGTTTTTCGTGACTGGAATGTCTACTCGTGAGAGAGTCGTGAGGTGAACCGTGAAAATCTCTGTGTATCCCTCGCAGCTGGACCTTCCATCCGTGAACAAGTCGCCACACTGAGCAGGGAAAATCATAAAAACTCACATTTTGAAAAATATTCTAAGTATTTTTTGCGACTAGGGCATTTACCCGCCAATTAGTCGCCAGTGAGTCACGAAAACCTTCTGAGTAAAGTTCGCGACTAGAGCATGCAGCTGGACCAACCCGCGACTGAGTCGCCAGAACAGGGCAACACTGTTTTTGAAAAAATTGACAACTTTTGTAAAAACAAAATACTTTCCAAAAACTGCTCAAATGCTAAAAAATCTATTTGTGTTTGATCAACAAAGATTGAGCATATGAAAACACATTTAATCAAGTACAATCTTACAAATGAATATAACAATCATTGCACATAGACTTGTGTGTTGTGTGTGAATATCAAAAATGAGATAGTCCTTAGTCTAATGTGAAGCTTCAATGATCAATTCAATCAAAGCATACACAACTAGCACTAGATAATGTGACCCATTTCAATAATAGAAATATGCATATATGACCTCCCACATAAACTTGAGAATAATATTTTTGAAGCTTTTCATTTGGCTCCATGTTCAACATATCATTTGATCTTTTTGAATCAACAAATCTCATTGTAAGATTGATGCTTGAAATTTTTGAATTTTCATTTAGATGAGTTAGCCTTTGGCTTTTTTTTTTTAGGCATCATACAATTTATTTTTGATCGCTTTTCCTTTTTCCTATTCAAATACTAATATATGCGACAGGTTTTAGCAGCTCAATATCTCTTTTCATTTAGAAATTTACATTTGGTGAGCTCTTTAAGTAAAAACAACAAAATAAAAGGTGGGAAGATATATAGGCACAAGTTTATGCATGTCTCAAGATCAACACAACCATTCACTAATCATTCATGACAAGTTTGAAGATATATTTACAACAATCACATAGATTTCAAGATTTCTTCCATAATGATATGAGTGCATGGGAAATAAGCTATGCTCGTAGATGCATAAAGCCATTAGTACAAAGGTACAAGGCAAAACATGTTTTGAGACAAAACTCAACCAGGACGATCAAACTTTTTGGATTTTCTACTTTTTATGCGTTTTTGGATTTTTGACATAAAAGCAAGAAAAATTTGATCAAAAACAACAATGTAAAAACATTTAAAAAGAAACAAATAAACAACCAAACAATTTTCAACTCAAACAAGCAAAAGGCATACAACCAAGCATATTCACAAAGTATAGGCAGTATTAATGCATGGACATGTTGTAATCCTTATGCATAAGTACCCCTCTTCACCCACACGTCACGTGCGTTTGGGGTGATATCCCTATAGGATTGGGTATGAGAGTTAAAACTTTCAAACCTTCTAGTGAAGCTCTCCAAGTAAGTGGTGAATGCACCAATCATCTTCATCATGTCTATCACACCGAGATCACCATTTTGACCTCTTGATAGCTCAACAGGCCAAGTCCTCTTGTCATTTATTGGTCCTCTTGACCTTTGATCAGAAGCATTCTTCAATGCTCTAAGCTTATGGCAATTCGGTTTGGTATGCCCTTACAATCCGCAATGGTGACAGAAATGATTTGTTCTAGGACCCCGTTGTGATCTTGGAAGTGATCTTCCTCTAGCTTCAAGTTTGGCTTCTAATTGATTACAGAATGTATTTAACACCCGTTGATCAGCCACATTCTTCTTCTTTTCAACCTTAACTTTGTCAGGAATAGACTCTTCTATAACCGGCTCTTTAGCCTTCACAAACTTCACTTTTTTGGTGACATTGGCCAATGAGCTACTCCCTCCGATATATCCCAACCTCAACTTGTCTGAGGCATGTTTTTGAGATGAAATAATATCATCTAGCTTCTTAGTGGAGACCCTCTCTATCTTGGCATTTGCTTGCACTACCTCTTGCTCAAGAAATCTCACTTTTGTGTAAGCCTCTAACATCTCTCCATTCAGCCTTTATATCTCACACTTGGCCTCCTTATGTCACACTAGGAGACTTCAATAGTCCTCTTCTGCTTTCTTCATCTTCTTCACAGTTGCCTTGGCCACCCTTATGTATTCTCCCAACTTCTCAAGGAGTGAGTTGTAGTTCTCTTGGAGACCAGTTGTGCTTTCATCTTCTTCAACTTCTGATTCTTCAACAACTCCAATTGATCCTTCATCACTATGCTCCCCAAGCTCTTGTACAAGCAAATTCAAGTCCTCCGAAGACTCAACATGAGCAATAGTCATAAAAGTGAAGTAATTCCCTTCTCCGTCACAGCTTTCCTTAGAATCAAACTTGGATGAATCCGAGTCATAAGAGTTGTGGCATACACCTTGCCTTTCGATTTCAAATAATTAGGACATTCCTTTTTGAAGTGTCAATGCCCGTTGCACTCGAAGCAAGTGATTCCTTGTGAAGATTGGTATTCCTTTCCATCTTTCTTCGAAAATTCCTCGCCAAGTATGCCACATCTTTATCAACAATATCCTCATCCGAAGAGTTGTGAGCTTCGACCCTTTCATTAATTGTCTTAAGAGCAAGAGATTTGCTCTTCCTTTGTGTGGGTAATGACAATTCATAGGTCTGAAGTGAGCCTATTAGTTCTTGGACTTTGATATCATCAAGGTCCTTGCTCTCTTCAATCGCTGTCACCTTGGCACGGAAGCTCTTCGGCAACGAACGAAGGATTTTCCTCACAACTTTAGAGTCCTCCGTTTTCTCCACCAAATTGAACTTGCCGACGACCACTTCGTTCAACTTACTATAGAAAGAGTCAAATGACTCATCCTCACTCATTTTGAGCTCCTCGAATGGAGTGGTCAACATCTGCAACTTGGTGTCCTTTACTTTCTTTGTTCCTTCATAAGTTGTCTCCAGTATTTCCCATGCCTCCTTGGCAACAGTGATGTGCGAAATCTTATGAAATTCTTCTAGAGAAACACCACAGGAAATGGCATTCAAGGCTTTACTGTTAGTGTTAGCTGCCGCAAGAGTTGCTTTATCCCAAGTGGATTTAGGAGCCTCCGGCCTAGTCCAACCTACTCCTACAGCATCCCAAACATTATCATCAATAGAACACAAGAATGCTCTCATTTGAATTTTCCAAAAAGCATAGTTGTTACCATCAAAAAATGGTAGAACATTTAAAGATTGAGACCGGTCCATCTCAATACGGGGTCAAGGATCGCACTAAGGTGTTTAAACAACAAAGAGTGCACCCACTCTAATACCAATTGAACGTTCAAATAGCGTTGAAAACACTATGAACGTTTAGACCCACAATTTACAAAATACCAATTCAATCTTATTATCAAACAATAAATGTGCGAAACATAAATATAAGCTAATAACAAAATTGATAAATAATCTAAACCAAATAAAATCACATACACAGCAGAAATTAAATGGCAAAGATTAAGGGAAGAGAGATGCAAACACAAGGACAACACAACGATGTGTTATCGAAGAGGAAACCGAAGCCCTCGGCGTAAAACCTCTCCACTGCCCTCCAAGCGGTAAATAATCCACTAAAAAATGTAGTTGGGATACATGAACAACAGAAGACTCTCCAAGCCTAATCTACCCAATGTACCTAAGTCCTCCAAGCTTCTTGCTCCAACGAGGTTGCGTCGAACCTATTTCTTCTTTAGCTTATCGGATTCCGTTATAGCCCATAACATCAACCAATAACCATTGGTCCCTTCCTAACTGCTTCCTAAAGCACCAAAAAGCCTTCTCACAGATATGGGTATGGTGAGAAAATGATTTGGGTAAGAACCTCTCAAAGATGTAACAATGGAGAGGGTGAGGGTAGAGGAATTTGAAGAGTCTCTATGTGAAGATTGTGGATGAATCAATCTTATTTTTTTCTAGGGTTTCTCTCTCAAAATTCTCTCTGAAAGCTCTCTACATTTCGTGGGTATAAAGGGTATTTATACTAGGGTGAGAATGGAATGCGAAGAGTCAGGTTTTTCAAAACAGAGCTGGTTGGCGGCTTGGCCTCGCGACTTGACTGAGTCACAAGTTCAAGCCGCAAGATAACAGAACGGCTAGGCTAGACTTTTTGTCCTGTAGTGCTCCAGTTGGTGCGACTGTTCATCTTCTCACACGCTTCACTCGTGTGCTGCAGTTGGCGGCTTACCAGTCACGAGTCACCCGCGAGTCCCAGCCACGAATCTCTGCATCCTTGCACAATCTTGAGCATTTCTTCACACTCTCTCACTCACTACCCTTACATGATTCTCACCTAAATATAAGGTTACTAATTGCTAAATTACAAGTAAATTTGGCACGGAATAAAACTAATAAGATAGTTTATTAAATTCAACCTTACAGACACCATTACTTACGTCTAAATTATCCATGTTTTTTCTCCCTTATATAAGCAACAAATACAAAAGAGGGGCTTCTAAATCTTCCATTTTATATCACTGCATTCCATACTCTTGACGTGATAATTACTCTACAAATATAAGCACTATGAGGTGTGGTTAGCAAAAACCAGGATTTAAGCTTTTAAAAGAAAGTTTCATTCCATGACTTTATACCAGCAATAAGATGATGGACTTGGATTGGGCCCGAATCATGGTTGGTAATAGTAGTCATGACAGTTTAGGAATCCCCCTCAAGGATGATCTCTCTAAGGCCCAGCTCCCATGCGAAGGTCGTGCCAATCTCAGCTGCTTTGGCTTCAGTCTCAAGAGCACCAAGTGGATATGGAAGTAGTTTGCTAAGAGCTCCCATAATCTGTCCCATGTCATTTCGAACCACCACCCCGATCCCACAGTGTCCAAGTTCTTTAAATACAGCTTCATCAACGTTTACCTTGTACCATCCAAGAGGTGGTGGTCTCCATAAGCTAGGGTTGTGGGGTTGAGGATGGTGGGGAAGCACACAAAAGGTTTGGAACTCATTTAAGAAGGCCCTAGATGCTTCAAAAATCTGCAGAGCAGTTTTGCCAGTTTCCCCATGTCGAATGGCATTCCGGTTGTTCCAAAGGGACCAAGCACATATCTGATTGTATTATTTGGGTGGAGGATACTCATAAAGATGGGAACAAGGCAGCTCACCAAATGGCCAAATATGCTAAGCACATATCTGATTGTATTATTTGGGTGGAGGACACTCCCCCTTTTATTGCTTCTCAAATCCTACATGATGTATCTGTTTTGGGTTTTAACCCCGTTTAATGGAAGCTATCTAGCATCCCTTTCCAAAAAAAAAAAAAAAAAAGTTTCATACCCGTTTAATGAAAGCTATCTAGCATCCCTTTCCACAAAAAAAAAAAAAAAGTTTCATACACATGTACTTAGGTTAAGTTAAAGTCTCCAATATATTTTCTTCTCAAAACCAGACCGGACCAACCAGTCCAACTGGTACAACTAAGAATCAACAACTAATCAGGTCCGATATGCTTAAAAATCAGAAAATAAAGAAAAAGGAAAAAAATAAATAAATAAATAAAACCCCTGTAATCAGATTCGGAGGTTCAACATTGGAAACCAGGAACCGAGCCGATTGAACCGGTATTGTAAAATAATGTTCAAATATATATATGCATTTTGCAGCAAAAGACAAAAGGTTGCATTGTTTTCCTTCAAACCCAACCAAAAAAACTCATAAGAATGATGATTCAAGATCGTGGGAAGGAAAAAAAAACTCAATGGAAAGAGAGAGAGGGGGTAAAAAACTAAAGATTAAAATGTGATCCTCAATTATTTTTTAGGTGAATTACCTTAGCAGCAACAAATTCTTGAAATTTTTTATTTTGCAGAAACAATACTTGAGACCGAGAGAGTGAGACTGTGAGACACTTCCAAGTTAAAACAAAAGAGGAGAGAATGGCTTCAGCTTCCGAAGTGACAAGTTTGAAAGGAGAAATGGAAGTCTGAAAGAAGAAGGGATAGGTAAAGTAATAATGAAGGAGAATGGCTTTTATTTTTTGTTTTTTTCTATGCTTGTCTGATGTCTCTCCCCCAGAGAGCCACGTCCCACGTTGCAACTTCTTGAAATAAGCAAAGTGACTTAGAGCATCCACATCCCAATCCTATATCTCATCCTATTTTACCATCTCAAAAATCTACTTTTTCAATTATATCATACCATTTACAATACACCCAGCATCCCAAAATTCTATTTCTTATCTCATTTTATTTAAATATTCTTTTTTATTTTTTATTTTTTTACTATTTCTCTTTTTCTATTCCTCTTCCTCTATTTCTCCCTCATTACCGGTTTCAACCCAGCCACACACACACACACACACACACACACACACACAGCCAAACCCATCACCCCACACACACAGAGCCAAACCCAACACACACACACACACACACACACAGCCAAACCCATCACCCCACACACACAGAGCCAAACCCATCACCACACACACACACACAGCCAAACCCATCACCCCACACACACGCACACACAGAGCCAAACCCATCACCACACACACACACACACACACACACAGCCAAACCCATCACCCCACACACACGCACACACAGAGCCAAACCCATCACCACACACACACAGAGCCAACCTCTAGCACCGATTTTATCACACACAACCAAACCCATCACCACACACACACAAAGCCACACAAACAAAAACAAAAACAAAAACAAAAACAGAAACCCAAAACAAAAACAAAACACAATCCAAGAGTTTCAAACCCAAAAAAAAAAAAAAAAAAAAAAAAAAAAAAAAAAAAACCCACCACCGGAGCCCTCACGCCGATCCAAACCCATTTAGGCCACACCGATCCACCTATCCAACGGAGCCTCACGCCGATCCAAACCCAAAAAAAAAAAAAAACCCCACCACCGGAGCCTCACGCCGATCCAAACCCATTCAGGCTCACCGATGCCCTCACGCCGATTCAAACCCATCGAAGCCCTCACGCTGACCCATCCGATTCCACCGTTGAGGAAGCCACGGGGTCTTGAGTTTGAAGAGATCAGAGAGCAAATGAGAAAGAGAGAAGGAAGAGAGAGTAAAGAACAGAAATAATGAGAGATGAGAGAGAAATTCGCGGGTTAAAAAGGAGGAGAGAGGATTAAAAAAAAAAATTTTTTTATAACATTGAGCTACAGTACCATCTTACATTTAAGATGGTACTGTAGCGATATGCCAAAATTTTTTTAGCATTTGGCATATGGCCTTCCAGCTGCTGGGTGTGTTTTGGGTTTGTATGCCAAATGTGCTTTGCATTTGGCATATAGCCATCCAAATGCGGATGCTCTAAGACAGCTTTAACAAGGAAAGGGTAAGAAAAAAAATTAAAAAAGGCCATGTCAGTATATATATAACTATTAAATATATAATAACAATAATAATAATAAATATAATTCTATGATTTTTTTTTTAATAAGAATAATTCTACGGTCTTTAAATTATCTTATTGTGTCCCATAAATTCCTAAATATTTGTGTCTATCTATAACATACGAGAAAATAAATAGGGTGTCCTTAATAATGTGTCTCAAAGCTCACCTCTACAGTAGCAAAACTTTCAAGAGGATCAATATTACTTACAAGTAAATTATTATCGCCCTGTAATATAAGTTGTTATTTTGGTGTACTGATTTTGGCCATTTGGGACAACAATAAGATAAAATTGAAATTAAAACTTGCCAAATAGTTTTTCAAATTTCCTAGATACATTTATAATACATTAACTTATTCAACTACAATGAATGTTGTTCTTTTTCTTTTTAAACAGCTACAAATTTAGCTTTCATATTGCTATATTTTAGCAAATATAAAAATCTCATTGGACAAATACATAGAAAGTGTTCAATTAGATACTAGCCTCTGAGCACACACTCACGCATGTGTTAAGAAGCTCTTCTTTTTTTTTTTTTAAAGCTAAAATTTTTCATTTATCATAATTTCGAGTTGCTATATTTTCCAATCATAAAAATACCTAGAGGTGTGATGAGATTTATGAGTTTGTGGGTGAAATAATTTTTTTTATATATAAATCTCATCACACCCTTATGTATTTGTGTGATTGGAAAACATAACAAATTAGAATTATGATAAATGAAAATTATTAATCTTTAAAAAGAAAAAAAAAAATAGAAGAGCCTCAAAGAAATTATAAACTTTTTATATATGGGTTGTGTGTTTTGATATTTTTATTTCCTAAATTTAATACATAGAAACGAAACTCACATTATTTTTTAATATTTTTATATTTTTTTAACTGAATATTTTTAGTTAAAAAGCTTTTTAGAAAAACATTTTTTAGTATTTTAAAATTATTTATTAATTATTTATGACAACACTAGTGACCATTGATCTAAATCTGGTTGAACCAAAAAACTAAGAACAACTCACTCTTCCAGTTCTTTGACCATTCCGATTTTTAAAATCATTACAAAAGTACCAAACCCATTATCTTTAAAAAATAGAGATCCATTAATACAATCCATTTGGATTGTCCAATAAATTATATCACGATAGATTTGCTCCCTAAGATTCCAAAAATCACTTTTGACTCTTGTTTCTTTGGTTATTATTATTTTTTCTTTGTTGATTATAAAAAAAGGCTAACTTCCATTTCCATACTTGGAGGTTTGTGTTAATACCAATCAAGTCCAATACTTATTAAAACTGATCAATTTGAGTTCTAAAACAAACTTTGTGTGTGTTTGAAACTAACTTATAAGATAACTTTTTGTTTTTTTAGCTTTTATATACAAATTTTTGAGTTTTCATTTTTTCAAAGTACAAGTATACTTTAGTATACGTTTGTATGGCACTATAGTGCCCAACCCATTTGGGCTTTGGATTTTAACCCAACAGTATGGCCCATGGGCCCAACTTCTTTCCACCCAAGATTCCATCCCAAACCCATAAATGCCACGGATCCAGGCCTCGTATTGCTCGAAAGCCTGAGTAGGCAATCCACATTAACACACATCGTACTTCACCACCTGGTCCTTGTTCAGAGAATCTCCCCGAGCAAAAAGAAAGGTGTTCGGATACACTGCCCCTCGTTTATACGATAGTGCCCTGGGGAATATCACTGCTGAGCATATTCACTAGAGTGGGAACCAGTTCCAAAGCCACTCCTACCTAAACACCCACCTACGATTAACAACATTGGACCTCCTATTGCACTAATTTTGAAAGAAATCATAATCCTTCCACTCACGCTTAGCTATAAATATGAGAAACTGAGGAAGGAAAGGGGGTTGGTGAGAGGGCGAGAAGGCTGCTTAGAGTTGAGAGTGATAGAGCCAAAAGAGAGAGGGGGAGAATACGAAAGTTTGGGAGTTGTGGTTGGGTCTTCAAGGAAGAATCACCTAGAGTAGGAAATCCAAAACCCACATTACAAATAGATTGTGAGCCCAAGGGAGAGCAAGCCTGTTAATCTCATATTGGGTGTGCACAACTTTAAATAAAAAGTTTTTAGTAAAAAACTAAATAAGTTATTTACAAACGAACTATTGAGAAAAATGACTAACAGGCATTAGCACAAACACCAGAATATGTTAATTGAATTTACCCATTAAAACAAAAAAAAAAAAAAAAAGTTTCTTTCACATTGGTAAGTCAAGAGTGTAGAAAAACTGAAAAACTTCTTGAAACGCGAAGGAAAGAGATACTTTGTTAAGTCTCTTTATTTAAAATTTTCTTTCATTTGGGTTTTATTTATTTATTTATTTATTTATTATGTGAGTGATGGAAGGAGAAAGAGAAAAAAAAAATCACTAATTTCTAGGGAGTAATAATGACATTACTATGAGTGTTTTTTGACCCTTAGATGTAATAGTAATCAATGGTCTATAAAAGGTGTAACTCTTGTGAAGTTACACCAAGTGTAACTTGAACCCATCTTTATATATATATATATAAAATTAAGTTTGCCGCAGTTCCAACTTCCAAGTCTTTCAGATTCAGTTTTAAAAAACCACTTGTAATAAATGACACCGTTCCCTTTTTTTTTTTTTTTTTTTAAATGGTACTATACGATGTCGTTTTAATCTTAATGCCACTACCTTAAACGACGTAGGTTATATTTATTTAGATCTCTTTCTATCATTCGTTAGCCTGCCCAGAACAACTAGTCTTCTCTTTTTCTCCTCAGCTTCCACCACTACCACCGTCATCCTCTACCACTCAATGCCACCATTCTTAGAGTTTTCACCTCTCCTATCTTCTCTTTGTCATAACTATTCTCTAGAAGTTTCAAGAGAAGGTTTTGATTTGTCTTTTATGGGTTGGGTTTTGTTTTTTCCATTTGGGTTTTTGTGATTTCAAAGTGTTTGATTTTGCTTCTAGAGTTTTTTTAGTTCACTCTTGTTGTTTGATGTTTGATTTTGTTTCTATGAATTTTTTTTTCACTTGTGCCTATTGTTGCAATGTTTACTACTTCATTTTGTTTCTAGGTTTCGAAGATTGTACTTTTATTTATTGATTGTCCTATTGTTTGATCATCTTGATGTGATTTTAGTTGATTATCATGCTATTGTCATTTTAGAATTTTTTTTTTTTTTTTCAAAGCTTAGCTTACATAACCAAACTAACCACACCGAACCAATATGGTGCACCGCATCATGTATAAGTCCTTTTTCAAAATGAGATATATAAGTCCTTTTGTTAACTTTCATTAGTGATGTTGCTTATGTGGCTAACGGGAATAATGACCTAGCATTTTTTTAATGATGTGGCATTTCTCTTTATTAAAAAATTACAAAATTAAATTTACACATAAGAAACAAAGAAGACCTATTCCAAATTCAAATCCTATTCCTAACCCGGTTCCAAATCAAAACTCAATTTGCAATTTGATGTGAGATTCACAAACCCACGATAGAGAGGGATTGAACAGACCCAAGCCCAGCTGCCACAACACTGTCGCCCTCCGCTGGAGACATTGGCCTCCTGCTTCTCCGAGTGACAGCCATTGCCACGGTTCATGAGGTTTTCTTTTGTGTCGATTTTAAGCTTGTTTGGTTTTCTTTTATGTCGATTTTAAGCATGTTTGTAATAAACCTCCGAATGTTTGGAATCAACATTTGAGCACAAGAATTCTGTAAGTGTGTGCTCCATTGCTTTGGTCTCTACTGGATATTTTGTTTTATTCATGAGGTTTTCTTTTATGTCGATTAAAATAAAATTCGTAGTGGAACAATATCAGCTAAATATATGCATAGGGACTGTGATTTGTAAAGAGTAACACTAATCTTGGATTATTCTAGACTAGTTTTTACATGTGATTGTAATGCTCTTTGAGATTTTAAAGTCCATATCTATAATGGTCACAGACTCTAGTTTTAAAGACTTCAGGTAGGTCAAATTTTTTTAATTGGTCAATATGTATTTCTTTTGTGGTTATCTGACAGTCAATATAAAGACTGACCTAAGAGAAGATTTAATGCAGGTTCTAAGAATAGAAATAATGAAGACAAAGAAGACGAAGAGAGCTCTCAAGATGGAGGAGCTCAAGGAAGTCGTAACAATAATGAACGACAATCCACTAGTCCCAAAAGTCATAATGTCAAGTGTTTCAAGTGTGAAAAAATGGGTCACTTTGCTCGAGATTGTCGATTCAAGTGGAGAATAGCTCAAGGAAATACAACAACGTCCAGCAACCTAGAAGATGACGGCGAAGAAGAATGGGCTATTGAATTGTGTCTGGCTGTGATAGAGTCAATTGAAGAAGCAGTGGAAGAGGAAGCAATGATAACAGTCTCAAAGGAAATTGAAGAAAAAATGCCTGAGAGCATGGGGGAGCAGTCTGGGAAAGATCAGTTCACTGTAACTGATGAGTTACAATCTTTTGAAAATGAAGGTGAGCTAGAACAGAAACCCAATCTCGAGTATGCAAATGCAACAGCCATAGAAGATGGAAACATAAAAGAGTCATCAACATATGAAGAAAGCATCTCAAAGAAAAGGATGGAGAAAAGCAAAGAAAGAAGAAATTCAAGCATTAAAGCAAAATCAAATTTGAGATCTTGTGCCAAGTCCCAAGGATGTGAAACCCATTTCTTGTAAATGGGTGTATAAAGTCAAGACCTGCGTAGATGGATCGAAAGAAAGATACGAGGCTTGCCTGGTAATTCGAGGATTCTCTCAAAAAAATGGGCTAGACTATGATGAAACGTTTAGCCTAGTGGCAAAGATCACCACTGTACATGTCCTGATAGCACTTGCAGCAAGTAAATCTTGGAAGCTATGGCAAATAGATGATGTAAAAAATGCTTTCCTGCATGGAGAGTTGGATCGAGAAGTTTACATGGAGCAACCAAAGAGATTTGAGAGAAAAGCCCAGCTAGACAATGTCTGTAAGCTATGAAGAGCACTTTATGGGTTGAAACAAGCGCCAAGGGCATGGTATGGTGACCAAGGTGGAATTGAGAGAGAGTCAGTCTTGAGGTGGAGTGTTAAACATCAAGCACTACCTCTCTCTCTTTCTCTAGAAATATCTAGAGTTTATCTCAATTTCTCTCTCTCCAGAATTTCATAAAGACTTCCTTGGCTAAATAAATTTCAGCCACAACTTTATACAGTATCTACAAACTTGGTAAAAGATAGTATTTTATTGTCATTAAAAAGATGAAGATAGAAGCTTCTTAACTAACATAGAACAAGTATAAATATGGAAGTGGTTCTCAATTTTTGTGTGTCATAAAGCACCAAGCCGTGTGTGTGAAGTGTGGTGATGTGAAGAGAAGGGCCAAAATTGGAATCTAATTTCATTTTTTAAATAATATAGTTAGTAGATAATGTTTTTAAACTATATTTTTTACTAGCATCTCGAGTTTAAGAGACTCGATTTTGGCCTATAAATCGAGTCTCAATGACTCGATTTCCATAGGTTGATCACGTCTGATGTGGCATCTGATCACGTCTGATGGACACCAATCCACATTTCATGTTAGTTACATGCCCACTGATAAAATTAGATAAGCATTATTGAGTAGTATATATTTAGCCGAAGGTTACAAGACAAGTTTTCAAGACAAGGAAATCATAGTGAACAAGAGACTGGTCAATTGCATAAAGGTTTCCAATAAACATCATATTAAATTCCACCATTCAACATGTTAAATTCCCTTGAATTGTTTCAAACAATAACAAAAAATATTTAAGCATTCAATCCACTTCAAATACACAATTATCTCCACAAGTGCCTTCACTTTTGCACATTTATCCACAAGAAATTTCATTCACTTCTACACTTTTGCATTCTTATAGAACTTTGTAATTCTTCTGGATGTCTCACTTGTAACAACCATATCTCATCTAGTGACATTTCATTAGAATTATTATGTTAATATATCTTTACCTCCCCTCCTTCGTATTTGTATGGATTATTCCTAATTTTCCCCCAATAGTAAAGGGCAATTGTGAAGTCAAAGTCGTCCATCCCTACAACAAGAGCAAGGAATTCACCATTAAAAACAGACATAGCAAAGGGCCGAATTATTTTTAAAAGGTTATTCTACAACTTCAATACATATTTAGAAGTGATGGAAGTAGTATAATAAGACAATTAGTGTCTAAGTGTGAAGATTAGATAAAAATGCCTTTTGATCCATGAATTTCTTGTGATCGATGAATCTCTCTCTCCCAACTACCAATAAGGTGAGTATATGAATAATAAGCATATAAAAAAATCAATAAGTGCTTAAAAATTTGGAATGCAACTTATAACTGTCATTCAGGAATGTATTAAGTATCAAAGTACCCTTCATGTTAGTACAAAAAAATGGTTTCCTTGTTCCTGTAAACACCTAAAGGTATGCCAAAAAGATAAAAACTCATTTCATTAAATCACTTGATGTATTCATGTTAAAAATCATTCCGTGCCCTGCAATTTGCTTAATCAACAGGTTCATATGGAGTTTTCCTTTTTTGATTGTTCCACTACGAATTGGAGACTAGAGAAATTTACGTTGAAATTGAAATTTGGTATTTTATTTTGTTTTTGTGAAATTAAATTTATCCATCATAACCAAATTTGTTTCTCCTACTATTGAATTTCATATTCTCAATCTAACAATAGATAGAAACACAGAAAAAATAAATAAAAATTTACATGGACCTAATCAAAGGGGAGGTAAGGTACCAAATCTAAAATGGAATTGGGTTACACAACCATAGAAAAAAGTGTGATACTTGAGATGGGAGGGGAAAGGAACGGTGTGGCTATGCAAGAGGAGAAGGGAGGCCGCCATGGCAGTGGAGCACAGTGCGAGGTAGGATGCCGCTGTCTCCAAGGAGGGCACCGGCTAGGCTTGGGTTTGTTCAATCCCTCTCTCTAGTGGGTTTGTGAATCTCACGTCAGATTGCAAATTGCAATTTGAGTTTTGATTTGGAATCAGGTTAGGATTAGGATTTGAATTTGGAACGGGTCTTCTTTGTTTCTTATGTGTAAATTTTAATTTTGTAATTTTTTAATAAAGAGAAATGCTACATCATTCAAAAATGCCAAGTCATTATTCCGTTAGCCACGTAAGTAATACCGCTAATGAAAGTAAACAAAAAGACTTATATCGTTTATTTTGAAAACTTGAAGGACCAATTGCGCTCACAGGGTAAACTGTTGTCTTTTTAGAATTTTTTTTTTTTTTTTCAAAGCTTAGCTTGCATAACCAAACTAACGACACCCAACCGATATGGTGCACCGCACCATATATATACTGGTTCTTAACCCTTTACAGTCGAAGTGCAGTCTAACATGAGGGAAAACCGCATTCTTAAGTGTGGTGTAAACCACCCCCATCAACCAGCTACATTGCGTACTGTAAATAGATTTGACTTCTTTAACTTAGTGGAGATACTATTTATTTTTTTAAGGAAATAGTGGGCGTACTATTTTTTTTTTTTTTTATTGCTAGAAATAGTAGGCGTACTATTTTTTTTTTTTTTTTATTGATAGAAATAGTGGGCGTACTTTGATTATGATCGTTTGGAATGGAGTTTTGTGAGGAGTATGCTTGTGAGTTTGGGGTTTCATTCGGACATAGTGGAGCTTATCCTACGTTGCATCTCTACTACCTCGGCAGCGTTGCTTTTTAATGGGGATCAGATTGGTGAAATTTGCCCTTCCCGTGGCTTGAGACAAGGTGATCCGATTTCACCATATATATTCATCCTTTGTATGGAGTACTTGAGTACCTTAATTAATTTGAAGTGTGAGGAGGGGTGTTGGAAGAAGATCAAGGCATCTTGTAGCGGCCCCGGATTCTCCCATATTTTTTTTGCTGATGATCTCCTTTTGTTTGCCAAAACTGATGATAGAAATGCAGAGGCTGTTATGGAGGTTTTGGATGATTTTTGTAAGCTTTCAAGTCCAAAAATCAGCATGGAGAAATCCAAAATCTTCTTTTCGCCTAACGTCACCAGGGAGGCTTATGCTGGGAGGCTTATGCTCATTAAGGCAGCGGCGACTTCTATACCTGAATATATCATGCAGTGTCAAAAACTACCTGTCAAGGTATGTGAGGAGGTAAACAAATTGGCGAGAGACTTCCTTTGGGGATCTACTATGGATAAGAAGGAAATGCATCTTGTGGGGTGGAATAAGGTCACAAATCCAATTAGCTTGGGAGGTCTCGAGATCTTTGACATGAAAGCAAGGAATGCAGTTCTATTAGCGAAGCTTCGTTGGCGGATTATTTCTAGCCCAGAAATGCCGTGGGCTCAAATGCTCACCTGCAAATATCTTACCCCACAACACTTGAGGGGAAACTCTAGGAATCAAGTTGCCTCTAGGATTTGGTTAGCTTGTAAGGAGGGAGGGACTTTTTTTAACAAGGGTCTTAGATGGTCCATTGCTAACGGAGAAAGTGTGAGTGCATGGGCTGACTTCTGGCTCCCTTCCGGACCATTCAGGCAGCAAATTGAAGGCCCTTTGAATGAAGGGGAAGACAAGCTCCTGGCCAAAATCTTCATAGATAGCACAAAGTGTATATCTTTCGTATTCCCTGACAGAATCCTTCAAGAAATTAAAGGTATCCCCATTGCAGCAAATCCTTCCCATGAAGACAATCTAATTTAGGCTTTTTCTAAAGATGACTCATTCTCCCTAAATTCTCATATCTCATAGCTAAAGGATTTAATATTTTGAACTCCAACACTAGCCCTCATCAATGGGTGTGGAAAGCGCATACATCCCCTAGAATAAATTTTTTTATTTGGTTATGCACTCATCGCAGCATACCTACTAAGGAAGTTCTTAGTTCAAGAGGGTTAAACCTTGACCCGACATGTGAGTTATGCAGTGAAGGGGTTGAATCTATCATTCATACACTTAGGGACTGTAAGGTTGCTAAAACAGTGTGGAAAGAGCTAGGTTTTAAGGAGAATAACCAAGATTTTTTTGGATTGAATTTGGAAGATTGGCTGAAGAAGTTTTGTGGGACTTCCACCAACTACCCGAGACCCCATGTACCATGGAAAATTCTATTTCCTCAAGCAATATGGACTATTTGGTTGTAGAGAAACAAAACCATATTTCAAACTGGTAGAGTAGTAGCGGGTATGAGTTCTATATGCCTTAAAAAAGGAGTGGAGTACTTTGCAATTGTGCCCAATGAACCAAACAAGCCAAGTAGAGTGCAGGTACAAGTGAAGTGGAACAAGCCTCCTACGGGTTAGGTGAAGCTGAATACAGATGGGACTATGCATGGAAACCTGAGTAAGGTTGGTGGGGGTGGTGTTTTGAGAAGCAGCAGTGGAGACTGGATAAGCGGGTTTGTGAGGAAGATGGGCAGCACTTCGAGCACGGTGGCAGAACTTTGGGCTCTGAAGGACGGGCTCACCATGGCAATGCAAATGGGGATTGAGAACATTTGTATTGAAATGGATGATGAATTTATTGTTCAACTTGTTTCAACGCCTTCTATGGTCAATCTAATGCTTGAACCTCTCCTTTCTGAATGTAGGGACCTGATTCAGACATTCCCTAACTATTTGGTGGCGCACGTGTTCAGGGAAGCAAATGGCTGTGCTAACCGACTTGCAAGGATGGGAGCTGAATTTGATGTAACTGATTTTCTTTTTCTGTTTGACCCACCGGATGTGGTGGCTGAAATGCTGGCTAGAAATAAAGCCGGCCTTGTTTGTTGTAATAAACTTGTTGTTCGTTAGTTAATTCCAAGCGTCGTTTACCAAAAAAAAAAAAAAAAAAATAGTGGGCGTACTAATTGCATTGCCAATGTCCGTTTTCATGATCGTGGCTCGTGGGTACAATATTTCCACCGCTTTTTTTTTTTTTTTTTTCAAGAAAAGTTTCCATCTTTTGTTCCCCGGTTTAATACTTTAATCAATTTTTTTCTATGCCATGGCCTATGGACAAGGTGCGTTAGGAAGTAAAGCATAGCAGCAATTTTCTTTTTTATTTAATTTACTTTATTTATTTATTTATGGGAACTAGCGGAAATTCTTGGTTTATGAAGTTGACGACATGCATTTGTGAGTATTGACGTTTCATGCTTAATCAAACTCTTATATCAATAGATTTTTGCTCATTTAAACGATTATATTTTCCATTTTAACACTCTTCAAGTTAATTTGATATTTGATTGGGCTCTAAACTGGCCTTAGGCCTTAAAATTTAAGCATCATTGGAGAACGGAGGCATGAGTCGTAAGGGGTACAAATGTGATGTCTACAATTGTCCTATTGTTTAATTATCTTGTTGTGATTTCAGTTGATTATCATACTATTGTTGTTTTAGAATTTTTTTTTTTTTCAAAGCTTAGCTTACGTAACCAATCTAACTACACCAAACCGGTATGGTGCACCGCACCATATATAAACTGGTTCTTAACACTTTACAGTTGATGTGCGGTCAAACATGAGGGAAAACCGCACCCTTCGGTGTGGTGTAAACCACCCCCAACAACTAGCTGCACCACGCACCGTGAATAAGTTTGACTTCTTTAACTTAGTGGGAATACTATTTTTTTTTTTTTTTTTATTGATAGAAATAGTGGGCGCACTATTTTTTTTTTTTAATTTTATTGCTAGAAATAGTGGGCGTACTATTTTTTAATTTTTTTTTATTGATAGAAATAGTGGGCGTACTAATTGCATTGCCAATGTCCGTGTTTGTGATCGTGGGTACGTTTCCACCGTTCTTTTTTTTTTTTTTTTTTTTTGAGAAAAGTTTCCATCGCTTTTTGTTCCCCGGTTTAATACTTTAATCATTTTTTCTCAATGCCAAGGCCTATGGACAAGGTGCGTTGACGACAATTCTTTCAAGCAAAGCATAGCGGCAATTCCTTTTTCTATTATTTGGTTATTTATTTATGGGAACTAGCGGAAATTCTTGGATTATGAAGTTGATGACATGCATTCGTGAATACTGACGTTTCATGCTTAATCAAACTCTTATATCAAAACTATCATTTTTGGTCCTTTCTTCCTAAATCCAGTTATGTCAATTTAGTCCATTTCTTACTAAAAGTTTTGTAGTTTCATCTATGGGTTTTAGTTAGCTCAACTAATAAATTCTTTTATGGTCGAATAAAAAAATTTGAGGTTATATTCATGACTACACCAAAAACCCATTGATAGTTTGGTCTGATAATAAATAGATCTAGAGTGAACACTATAAATTAAAACTTAAAAATAAAAAAAATAAAAAAATGTCACCTCTTGAAATTTCCAATATAAGCATCTAGAGTCTGGACTCAATTCCAACATACCATTGTAATTAATTATCAAAAAACAAAAAGTACATTTCTTATCAAGAGCCCCAATAATTTCCCCATCCCCACTGTGATATCCCGGACCTCTAATCCTAATGACTAAGTATGCATGCATCAGCCAAAGGCCTTGTAGCTGAATTGGCACCCCCCATGTGCAAAGTGTTTGGGGGTCTAGGGGGAAAGGATTCGAGTTGCAGAGTTAGCAACATGTTGTAATTATTTCTCAAAAAAAAAAAGTATGCATGCATCATTTCATTAATGATAATAAGGTAATATTTTAAGTAAATGGAAATTTAGAAATAAGAGAGGTCACTTAAATGATGTGGAAGGCAAACAAGGGCGTCATTGCAGAAAATTTTAATGAGTAGGGACATGGTACAATTAGGCAGAAACTTGAGGACCAATTTGCAAATAAAGTCTATTGTATCCAGCCCTTAACACCTCATACTTGCCCTACCTTGACACCCACCATCTTGCTTCATGCCACCCTAATTTCACTATGCATCCCTTATAGCCACCTGCATGCTTGCTCTTTACACCTCCTACTTACCATTTAACCACCTAATTGCTCCTTGTGGTGAGAATTTTCGGCCCATTTCGGCAATACACACAGATGGGAGATAGGAACCTCTGGTTAAAAAATAAATTAAAGAACGAAACATTCAGCTTGAGAGCAAACACAATCTGTCCTAACCTTATACAAATTATAACTTTCGGTTTCATGTAAGTTACAATTTCGTGGTTTGATTACCACTTGGCTTGTCTTGCTTTATTACATAATGAAATTCATTCAATGACCAAGTGTTCTTGCTAATACTTTAATTAACTTCTTTTTTTAGAGAGTTTCAACCTATAATGTTCGCTTCTGATGATGCTCTTTATCATCAGACAAAGACACTAATTGGTTTTTGGTGTAGGCAGGGATTGAACCCTAGATCTCTTATTCAATCATCCAAAACTTTACTAATTGAACTAACTGGAACCTATGTACTTTAATTAACCAAGTCGCTAGAACTTCAATTTCAAGTACTTTAGAATAACTTTTGATTTGCATAAACTTCATTTGATGAACATGATTTAGAATTGAATTCTAATTCTTGTTTGAGAATTTGTTTATGAATTCTCTTCATGATTTATAACTCATTATAGCCATGGTGTTTGCATTTATTTATGCAATCCTTGAGTTAATTCCATGATTTCTAATTTAATTACTTGTTGTGCCTACTCTAGTTTCACTAATTCGGCATGTAAATTACAACTTGTACATTGGATGGTTGTTAAGCTTTCTTTTGTAACGTTTATTGTTTCCTAATTATAAGCCCAGCACCACAACCTCTTGATATTTAAAATAATGAATGTCTTATGTTGTGAAAAAGCAATCCTTAGCCCCTGAATCATGTTCATGGCTTTCTTGATAGCCCTTGAATAAGATTTATAGCCATTTGATTTAGGGATTACTTGCGTCATCTTGATATGGCCTAAACCATGTTGTAACTAAAAAATTTGTTAAGTTTAATTATTGTTAATTTATACCCTATGGCAGCACTAAGTGGTGTGTGCACCTTAATCTCAAAGAAATAATTTAAGAACTATCTTGGGAATTGGTTATATTTCGCTGTAATAGTTGTTTTTTGTGTTTGATTCCCTCAAGCTCTATGGCTGTCCAGCCCTTGAATCTATTTAACTAAGTATCTTAATGCAAGAAAGAAACTCAAGTAAAAGGCTCCTTGAGAGTTTCATTTGATTTATGACAAAAGCTCGTTTTTAGTATGATCATCAAGCCAGCTTGCTAGACAAGTTATAATTCCAAAGGATTATTATTATTTTTTATTTTTTTGGTTGAGATAAGAGATATTGTATATTAATATTGAAGAAAGTGTGCACAAATAAAAGGCCCAGGCATAGCCCAGTCCAAAAACAAAACATGTGAAAAAATGCTTGGGCCACGCCCGTGCAATCATCAGCTTCTGATATTCCTCCAAAAATCCAACTGCTCCATCGAAGATCACTTTTGGTGGAACCTGGGTTTTCTCAAAGTGCAGTTTGTTTCCAGCATTCCAAATGACCCAACTTATCGTCGCCCATCTCTCCATATCCTTCAACTCTAGCTTTGCATTCAGCTGTTGAAAGAGTAGGGAAAAAATCTTTTGTCATATTTGGAAGTTTTTGCAGCTTACCACGAGCAAGGGCCCAAACATTTCGAGCTAGGCGGGCATGACCATAGGAGATGACCAATTGTTTCTGCCTCTTGGCAGCAAATTACGCATTGTGGCTCAATCCTCATTTTCCTTCTACTCAGGTTGTCTTGTGTAGGGAGAATACTGGAGCAAGCATGCCATATGAAAGTTCTAACCTTGGGAGGGACATTGAGAGACCAAATTTTTTTTCCATGTAGAGCCATCACTATGGTGGAGCCAAGAAATTTTCTCAGGAGAGCTGGAGAATACATTTTTGTGTAATTTTTAAATTTATTACCAAATATAAAAGAAAATTAATGGAGAATTTCTAGAACTAGGGGGGGGCCATGGCCCTCCTTGGCCCCCCCTAGCTCTGCCTATGGCCATCAGTTCTTGCTGTCGAGTGTTCCACACAATCACGTTGTTCGAGAACGATTCATTCTATTGAAAAAATTGAGTTGTTTTATGTCGCCAATTTATTTATTAATTTATTTTTGCTTATGACATGCACAATGACAAGTGCTTTCTGCCTAAAAGAAACAGGTTGTATTCAAATTCGAGAATCAATCTCCCCACACAAAATTGAGAGTACAGTTGTTTACCAATTACCACTCTTAAACTTATAAAAGTTGAAATTTTGTTCACTGACTTTTTTTTTCTGCCTAACACTAATTCATTCTACTGAAGAAACTAAACCATTTCCCTAGTCCCTCATGGCTTGGAAAAAATAGTTTCCGCACAACTTATTTGCCAGAGATAAGAGTCTAACAAGGAAAAAAAGTATTAAGAACTTATAGGGCAAATATACCGTTATAAACTCAAGGCCCAACTTCACTCAAAACCCATGTTATAGCTTTTAAATCTTAGAGCTTATCCTACTCAATTGATCAAACCTAGGCTTGGACTGGAGAGAGGACCATAAAAGTGATGTCTTCTTTATTTTGATAATTTCTTATGTAATTTGAGAGTGAACCTTTTTTTTCCTTAAATTTTTTTTTTATCTGGATCCAACGGATATTGGGGCTATATGCTAAAATATAAGGCCTATAGGCTTGGACCAGCTGACCATTGGGTCCAGCTTTCAAGACCTGGGCATCACTTTGCAAAGTGTAGGCCCAAATACACCCGTAATTATCAAAACAAGGCTGGGTTAGGAATAAGTAGTTTAAACTTTTAAAAGGAATTTTATTTTTAGTTTTGATAATCGAAAGGACTTATTAAAAATTGAAGGCTCAATGCCTCAATGTACATTTCCACCTCCATTGGATGTGCTTTTAATCTATCGGTCATACACAAAGTGTAATTCATATATAATAATACTTGCTTATAACCCCACGCATATACATAAATATACTTAAAATATATACATTAAAATACATAGTATAATTATTACCTATATAATTTAAATATAATTGATAGTTATTCTTATAAAAATCTTGTAAGAATATTATTAGGTAGAAAATGTAAATTGTCAATATTTTTAAAAAAAATTATGTTCATTAATTCTAAACTTTTTTATTTTTGTACGGTACTTTACTTTCAAAAAAATCAAGTACTGGGTAAATTTCTTTTTACTTTTTTTTTTTTTTAATTTTACATTATTAAGTGAACTATAAATATTTAAGATAGTACTTAGTATTTAGATTGTGCACTATGGAGTGATTTATTTTTATCTTTTTCTTTTTCTTTTTGTATGGTGCTTTACTTTCAAGAAATCAAGTATTAGATTTTATTTTCACTTATTTTCACTTTCTTTATCTTTTCTTTTTCTTTTTCTTTTTGTATAGTACTTTACTTTCAAGAAATCAAATACTGGGTAAATTTTTTTCTTTTGTAAATTTTTTTCATTTATTCATTTCTAGCAACTATATTTTTCAAATTCTCAACCATTGTATTTTTTAAATCTCCCAAGGTTATTATCATTTTTGGTAACATTTTAATTTGAAATTTATCAAATCTATGTAATTTGGAATGAAAACCATCATGAAATTATTCATTACTTTTTCCCTACAAAATTCATTAATTTTTTTCCCTAGTTTTATTTTTTAGGTTATGATTATTATTCATTAACTTATCATTATCCCTTTCTAATTTTTCTTTTAAAAAACCTATTAAATTTTAATTTAAGAGATTATTATTATTTTGATTGTTAAGTTTGGATTAAACAAAAATAATTTTGTTTAAAAAAATGATAATGATAAGTTTGAGTTTAAGTTGGACTTGTTAGAGAGAAAGAGTTTTACTCTTATTAATTTTGGACTAAACAAAAATAATTTTTTTTAAATAAAATGATAATTTTATTTAAATATTGTGCTAACGTGGAAACTTGTGAGAGTTTCAGAAGTTTTAGTTTTATATATATATATATATATATATATATATATAGATTATTTAATTTTTAATTTAATTTAAAATCATATTCAAAATAATGAAAAAGATTTCATAAATATTGCTGAAATAGAACAATAAAATAATTAATACAAATAAAGCAAAAAAATTAATTGAGTCATATAATTGAAGCTAATTTTTTAATAAAAAAATTATGATGGGTAATTAAAATAATTTAAAATAAATAATGATTTTTTTATTTCAAGTTTTTAATAAATCAAATAGTATTTTAAACTTCATTGAATATCGGAAATATAATTTCAACTACAGTAGAATTAGTTTGATAGTTTTCCTTCTCAAAGAAAAAAAAAAAAAATTGATAGTTTTGATGTTGTTATAGTGGGGTTGAGAATTCTTTCTTTAATGAATTATCTGTGTGGCATAAAGAAAGTGTATCTACTTGGCAAAATCACGTGTAAAGTCGTAATTTTTATGTATTCAGGAAAAAAAAAATTTGTAATTTTTATGTAGTACTGGAAGTTATAAAAAAAATTTAAATAAATAAAAAAAAGCCTATTTGGCATCAGTTTCAGCTTTGAGTTTTTAGTTTTTTATGTACAACTTTTTAAAACTTTTTTCCCACTTTTTATCATTTCTTTTTTCAAATTTTTTCATGGTACAAGTATACTTTAACACACTTTTAGTAAATAATTTTCAATAAAAAGTTAGATAAACTGTTTCCAAACGGACATTAAATTAATTTACTTAAACTCTATCTCTATGCAATGGCGACTCCAAAATTTTTTTTAGAGGGTTCAACAATAATAGAGTAAGGAATTTGTCATGAGAGTAAATAAAAAATAAAATGATATTTTGTTTTTCTGTACATACAACTTCCATATTATATATAATAATCTAAAATAGTTTTCTAAATATAATTTAGTATAGAATACAACTATATTGTACAATAATATAAAAAGTTATTAATAGTTAAAGATTAGTAAGAAATTAAATATAATTAAATAATTAATCATACATTTTTGTCAAATTAATAATAACTTATTATATTTATATGTATTATCAATCCAAAAAAAAAAATATGATAAAGAAGAATACTAACACACCTAAGAGTAGAACTAAGAGTAATGTGAAACAAAGAAAAAAAAATAGTAACTAATATAAGTTTTTGCTTTTGAAGTGTATGGTTTTTTTTTTTTTTTTTTTTTTTAAAAATTTTAGAATCAGGTATGGCTTTTTAATCATAAATGTGATTGCTCTCTTGGAATTTAAGCAAGCACTAAAAAATTCTTGGACTTGAAAATCTATAGAGTATTTATCAAACAATTTGATCAAATAAAGAGAAAAACTAAGAAAGTATAGAAGAGAGAAAGAGAGATAAAGAGAATGAGAAGGAATCACAAATGTAGATAGAGATATATTGGTTGTAATAGTAGTGTAATTTTTTGCTTATGGAGAAAAAAAGTGCATGAAAAAACAACTTCATTTTGCTGTTAACAGTTAAATAAGCCAGAATCCTGCAAAGAATATACATATATATTTTTAACAAAGGATCAAAAATGAAACTTTTTTTTAATAATATTCAATACACATTACTTTCACAAAAATTTTATAACGAAATTTAGGTGGCAAGTTGTTAATGGTAGGTAAAAAGTGATGTTAATTATGGGTCCAAATAAAAACTAGTTACAATTTGCTATATAACATTTATTGTGAAAATATTGTAAAAATAACATTAAGATGATCATATTCAAATTTATTTTAGTTGGGTTTAATTAAAATTTAGATCACGGCATTCAAATTTTTATTTTAGAGGATCAAAATAAAAGTTAAAAAAATTATTTTATATATATATATATATGTATAAAATTTGACAAGTCAGGGGGTTCATTTGAACCCCCTAGCTTGAAGATAACGCCGCCCCTGACTCTATGCCACTTATCCTTTCAGATTTCAAATCCACTTTAGTTTTTTTCTCCTATTTAGATTTTAAATCCAATTTAGTTTTATTACAAGTGTCTCTCCAATATAAAATTACTTTGGCCTTATTTGAAACTAATCCACGTTTTTAATCAAATTTATCATTAATTTAATTATAAACTTCAATGAAAAAGTTGACATGCTATTACACCTTTGTAGTATACTCATGATTGAATTTTCATAATTTATTTAAAAAAGAATGCAGTGACTATTTAGTATGTGTGAGCAAATTGAGCCATTTGCATGTCATAAATGAAATCTTTGCATGGGTTTTTCAGAATTGACAAAAATTAAAAAATAAACATTGATAACGTTAAACTTAGACACCAACGCCTAAAAGAACTTAGGCGTGAACATTTAATATGAACTAGCCGAAATCCCGCATGATACGCAGTGCATTTTGATAAATTTTATAAAAAATTATTTATGTTTCATTGATTTCATGAATACTATTATTGTTAGTCACAGTTAATCTATAATGTTTTCTACTAAAACTAAATTTAAACTAAATACATTGGACAGAAATTCCTCTAATTCGTGCAACCAAGAAATGTTACCAAATCACATAATTCACATTGTCACCTACAAACCTGTTGATTCTTACGTGTCTTTCTTGTATGATTTATGTTTTATATATCAAATAGCGATAAAAACTTCTAGAATTTCACGATACAACAGTAGAAAAATTAATGTCATAGTGATGCAATAATATCACAATTTAATCTCCAAATTTTAATTGAACTAAACAAAGACGGCCCTAGCCTTGGTTTGGGGGGGGGGCATTTTGGAAAAAAATTCTTAGTATGTGTATACACAAAGAAAATTTTCAATTTGCCCCAAAATATGCAATCTTGGCCCCCTTCCTCCAAAAAAAATTATAAATTGGCCCATGAAATCCAAAAGTATATGATATATTCTATCCCTTTTGCCCAGTTGCCTGAAGAATAATTACAATAACCTTTGGATAATAACAAAAAAAAAAATAAAGCACAAATTTGGTCCAAAGAAACCCAATTGCCTAAAAAATAATATGAATTACCTGCAGACAAAGAAACCCAATTGCCCAAAAACTAACATGAATTACCTATAGACAAACTAATATTAACAACAAAAGTAAAGCACAAATTTGGCATTATCAAATGTATGATTTTCAGTTTACATGGTGTGAACTGTGAAGTGCTTAATGCTATATTTTTTTAAGTTACTTTTTAAAAAGTTTTTAGTTGTGTTTGCTGTAATAATAATGTTTATTTTTTTTTATTAAAAAAATTATATAATGAGTTTGCAGTAATAAATTGTTTGGTAATGTTACTTTTTAAGAAATGAGAGAAATTTGTCAATCTTATGTCAAAATATTATTTAAATGGTTAGGTAGATGTTGGATAAATTCCTTACAATTAATTATTGTTGCCTTTTTTCTTTTTTTTTTTAAGATCATGGAAAAATAATGCTCAATTTTGATTCTTTTTTTATCAAGAAAAATTCAAAATAATTTAGAAGCTCATATTGAAAATGCAGTATTATCAACATCTAGTTTGATGTCCCAATTTCTAAAATCCATCAAATAAATTTTTCAAAAATCACCATATATAAAATTGGTAATAGTTCATTATATAATAATCTAGAATTACCACAAATATATTATGATGTTAATTAACACAATGCAATTGAACAAGCTTATGTTAAGTTTGGTCTATACCAATTTTTTTTTTTTAATACTTTGGCCCCCCTCATTTCCAAATCCTGGTTCGGTCCCTGGAACTAAAAGCAACTAAATACAAATCCTTACCAAGTATATGCATCATACAGAAAACAAAAAATATAAATCAGCACATAATATGAAAAAATAAGCCTAAATACATTACAATGCTACATAAGTAAAAATGTACATATAAAATCTAAACAAAATATTTAAGGCGAACATAATATTTTGAAAATTAACATACCTCTTAGAAAGAAAACCAAATATATTGTGAGAAAAATTATGGAAGTTTAATTTTTAAGTCCAATGGAAATGGGGATTTATATTGAACAAATGTGGAGACAAATAATATTTACATAATTCATTGAATCCAACTCTTGCAATTCTGCATTGCAGTTAGTCTTATGCAGAAAATTGAAAATTTTTCTTAATTTCTACATTTCTCATGACTTTTTAGATCCATCCGTATCAATTCAAAGCAATAAGTTATAAATGTATACAAATTTTTGCCTTTTCCCATAAAAAAAATACATTGAAATTAATAAATGCATTTGTCATTACTTAATAGTTTGACATAATGCTAAATGTAAATGAGATGGAAGCTTAAATGAAAAGAATGTCATATAATGTGTCACTTGGTAAAATCTTGTGCTTCCTCACATGAGGTCTCTACTTTTATATATATATTGATGATTGATTGATTGATATTAATTTAATTATGGTTTTTCTTAAATATGCTTGCTTGCATGCAAGGGCATTACACATTAATTTTTCTTTAAAGCAAAGTTTTATTTTTATTTTTTTTAATAATTTGATAGTTCTCCCTCAAAAAAAAAAAAAAAAAAAAAATTGATAGTTGAGTAAGGGAGATTTAAACCCTAAATGGAAGTGTCAATTGAACTATAAGGTTTTTGACAATAAAGCTTTTTAAGCATGGCTAGATTTGAATTTGAATATGGGTCAATGTGATTATATAACGCCACAAAACTTTACCAATACATACGGACTAGTGCTTTTTGTCTTAGCACAATGAGAAAGTCTAAAGACAACAAATTCTCACGACATTCTCGAAACAAATTTGTTTTGAATTGTGAATTCAAATATTATTTTTTCTTATTCTTTTATTTTGATTTATGGCAAACTAGCACCTCAACTTGTTAACTTGTCAGTGAAATGTGATAAGATTTTTGTTAAGAAAGTAGAAGAATTCAATCACAAATGTGTAAAAGCTTAGCAAAAGAATGAAAGACATAAAAGTTGAAAAGATATAAATGGAAAGAAGAAAAAGATTTGTCTAGCCAAATCTACCACCTACCGGCCACTGTTCTTATCCCAAACACTCCACCACGAATAATGAACTGAAAAAGCTTTTGGGCTGACGTGTGTTCGAGTATTAGCCAGAAAGTGGGTCACATCTTGTTTTTTTTCTTTTTTCTTTTAAGAATCAAGTGGGTCACATGTTAAATAAATAAATAAATTATATATATATATATATATATATCCTTTCCATTTTCTTTGACTAATATCGATAATAAATATATATTCCCCTTTATTAAGCTATTTCCTTCCGTTGAAACTTGAAAGTAAACTATAATTGCAAATAGAATTTTCAATTTATTGGGCCAGAGTGATAACATAGGTGATTCTAAACATTTGGTTGTCATGAAACAGCCCAAAACTTGTGATGGTTGTTTTTGATAAATTGATAGGTGAGTTGGGAATATTTAAATCCTAAACATTTTCTTTAAAATAATTAAAATGTGACATTGAGTTATAAGATTTTTAATATTGTGACAATTCTTTGTTAGGTTCCAAAATACAATATATTATGTAATTTAAAGTGAGCGTACCTTTTTCTCTTCTTCTCTTTTTTACTCCTTTTTATCTTATAGCAGTCTATAAAAATATAAAATTATTAATATAGTTCACTTTAAATAACACTGAATTACCAAAGTTTATGTAAGTTCAAAAACACTACTTCGATTAAAATTTTGTTCATTAAAAGTTTCTAGAACTTTAATTTAAGTTCATTATTCATTTAAAATTTTATAATTACTACAATTTTTTTGTTTTACCATTAAAAATTTGGTCTTAACAATCAACAAATGTATTATTGGTCATATAGTATGCCTTTATTATGTAAGACCAATAATACTTCATATGGAACAATCACCAACATCACTTTTATTATACATCAATCACAATATGTCTTCTCAAAGGTTGTGAAAAAAAAAATCATGGTACTCTGCTTAAGCTTTAAGAGTTTCTCCTTAAAAAATTGATTAGGCACCCCCAAACCAGACGTGTTTTCCTTTGTTGGTGCACTGCAGATCATGCAACAATGAGGCCCCCCCTAGCTTATAGCCCACACGAGCAATGACTCAATGACTACATAAATAGTGAAAGACATGAGCTTATGACCATGAATATTATGATCAAACTGAAGAGAGTGAACAAATTGTATCTTTTTTTTTTTTTCAAAGGTAAAAGTTAACAGATTCAAACGATGAATGTTTTGAGTTTAATGCATTAATTATACCACCTCTCATAATCGGCAAGTTTGAGATACGCTTATAAATTTTTTTTATATAATAGAATTTGAATGTTTCTTGATAATTATTTTCTATTATCAAGTTAAAATCTCAATGGATTTCTTTTTAATACAGGCATCCCTTATGGAAGACTTGAGTGAACTGGAATCTATGAGTCATATATAATCCATTTATTCATCGAGCAAAGCTGGAAAACCTTTGTTTGGAATAATGAATAAGTTAGTCATGTGAAAAAATTCCACGAGTCAACAAGTATGCACATTATGTGAATCATTGACCCCAATTAAATAAGGATTTTCATTCCACATGCAAAATACAAAAGATTGCTTTGATTGAGAGATGCCCCCACTAGCAAAAACTTTCAAAGGAGAAATCAGGATGGATGTTGAGACATTTGGTACAAATAATCCATATCATGTTGCACTATACATGTACTGACCATAGATGCCTTACAACCAGGATATGGTAGTATAATGATAAAAGGTGAATAATGAATATATGCTTTGAGCATCAATATATTTATTAAAATTTTGATAGGCTATGACCTATGAGTGATAATGATATCTAAAAGACAAGGAGTGGACAAACCCAATTTGAATATGACCTGGATTTCCACCATTGCTAGGGTTTTGAAACCCCACACACTCAAAGGTCAATCCCATAATGTCAAAGAACACACATGATCATGAACTATCTTTAGCTAACTAGGCATAGACCATAGATATATTAGAGTATCCACTCTCTCACCTTGTCTTCCCTTATTTTGGTAACTTTTTTCTAGCCATTATCTCACTTGATTCTCCTAGATTAGGTAACAGATAGTTTTTTTAAATCCCCTTCCCTTCTATGACAAAGAAAGAGTAATGCTAGCAAGCAGTAATACAACATTTTTCATAACTATGTCTACGATTTTGGCATAACTTGTTATGATCGGAGCAAGACCACTTCTATTTGGGTTTATTATTGAAAAATATTTTATTATGCACCAACCACAACAAACTGTATTTATAGTTATGAAAAAAAATTATGTTCCTAAATTTATTGGACACATGACTTAACCTCAAAATATTAATTAATTAACTAATTTTGTTGAGGTGGCATTAAGTACAAACACACTAGAAAAAGAATACTCTAAATAATTAAAAGAATCTTACTCAAAAAGAAAATATTGATTTGAGCGATATTTCTTTGTATGTATTATATTTAAATAAAGCTTTTTGACCGAAGGGATCATAGAGTTCACTAGCTCGATCGGCATTATGTACATTAAGAACTAAAGCACAAATCCACTAATCAACCCACTCAATATTAAAGTCCACTTTTTAATTACGTTAGTAGTATAATATTATTCTGCTGTTTCCTCTAATGCTATGAAAAAAAAAGTTTTTTTTTTTATATTAAAAAAAGAAAAAAAGAAAAAAAAGGCCTGTAATGTCAAGATATTGTTTTGTCGTCTTCTTTATAATTTATCACACTTTTAAGTAGGGAAAACAAAAATATTTGTTACCGTTATGTGATCGACCTAGCTCATAAATCACCTGCTCTATATCTATATCTTTATTTTTTTTTTATTGTGGTCTTAAATATTTTCTTTTTCTTTTTCTATCTTTTAATAAACACTAATTTGGGTGGCACCTGCAAGGCACTTGCTGCCACTTTAAGTGAAAAAATTAAGATAGAACTTCTATTTAAAGAAAAATGAAACCATGTATTTAAACTTAGAGTAATTATTTTAATATATGAGTATTTATTTGCTATGATAGTTTCTTAGAACTTATTTGCTAAATGCAGTATCCATTCACTAAAAACTTCTAAGAGTGATAATGAATATCATCTTCTTCCGATAATAAGCAATTGAGTTTTGCTAAGACATTGTCACGATATTTAAATTTCGCAATGAATGGTGTCAAATACTACAATTAAAGGTCTTCATCAAATACTTGCAATTATCCACAATAAAGATTTTGTTATTCTTTCTCAAAAAATATATATATATATATATTGTTATTTATACTCCATTTTCTATTATCCTACATTTTATGATTCTAACCACGATATTTAGCTTAATTTTTAAGGAACACACTTTTAAGTGTCCATTTGGGAACATTTTATTTAGTTGAAACTGAAAATTTTTTGCTGAAAGTACTGTAGATAAAGCTAAAAAGTAGCTAAAATAGTACAGTAGAACTTATGAATAGTATCAAAAAGTGTAATGGAACCTATGAATAGTAGCAAAAATAAACTAAATAGTAAAAAAAAAAAAAAACTAGTTTTTTTAACTAATGCCAAACGCACACTAAGTAGGAAGATAAATAAAAAGAAGAAGAGGATAACAAGAGGTATGTGTCATTGAAGTTTTTATTAAATAAAATTTTAATTAAGTCTAGAATATTTAAACATAGGAAAATCAATTTTCTCTAGGTAACAAATAGAACACCATATATTATCATTCCAACTTTCCAAGTATGACTACCACATAAAACTCAAAATACACAGAAAATTTTTTTGGGATATTAAAATTTAGTAAGGATATTTTAGACATTCTACAATAGACCATTTTAAGAATCGTAAGATTTCAAAATGATTTAACTAAGAGAGTAATAGTTAGGGGTATTTCCTCAGTTTTAAAGTTTAGGGAGGAATAAAATTACCCCAAACTTAAAGGGCCCAATTTTTTTTTTTTTTTTTTACTTTTGGTGTAAAAAAGTCTTCTTTTTTTTTTTTTTTTACTTTAAATTTTAATCAGTGTGTTAAAAAAAAAAAGCTAAATAGTAAAAAAAAACTAGTTTTTTTAACTAATGCCAAACGCACACTAAGTAGGAAGATAAATAAAAAGAAGAAGATGATAACAAGAGGCATGTGTCATTGAAGTTTTTATTAAATAAAATTTTAATTAAGTCTAGAATATTAAACATAGGAAAATCAATTTTCTCTAGGTAACAAATAGAACACCATATATCATCATTCCAACTTTCCAAGTATGACTACCAAATAAAACTCAAAATACACAGAAAATTTTTTTGGGATATTAAAATTTAGTAAGGATATTTTAGACATTCTACAATAGAACATTTTAAGAAACGTAAGATTTCAAAATGATTTAACTAAGAGAGTAATAGTTAGGGGTATTTCCTCAGTTTTAAAGTTTAGGGAGGAATAAAATTACCCCTAACTCAAAGGGCCCAATTTTATTTTTTTTACTTTTGGTGTAAAAAAGTCTTCTTCTTTTTTCTTTTCTTTTTTTACTTTAAATTTTAATCAGTGTGTAAAAAAAAAAAAAAAAAATCAACCCAAGAAAATTGTGCTTGAAAAAGTGAATTTTGGCTTACCAAATTTGACTAAACCAAAAAAATAAAAGTAAAAATCTAGGAACACAACAAAATATCACAACATTTTCAAAATACCTCTGTTTTCAACTGTGGTGGATCCTAGTCTACTATTTTAATATCATATTTTGACTCATAAGAAACTTACACCTCAATAGTTGTGATAACAACAAAAAGTCACAACATTTTTACAATACAATACCTTTATTTTTAGTTGTACTAGATCTCAGTCTGATATTTTATTTTAGTTTGACCCAAAAGGAATTGACACGTGTCACAATATTTTCAAAATATCTTTATGTTTACATTATACTTACAATGTAAATTTATATTGTAGACATACAAAAATTGGTAAATGTTGTACACATTTGTAAAATTTGTATAATATTTACCATTTTTTTTTTAAATATGTATAATATCACTTTTTGTGTGTCTACATTCTATGTTGTAAGCTTACTTGAAGGGAAAAAAAGAAGAAAGTAGAAGAAGAGCGTTCACCAATTCTCCTTAATTTAATGCTTTTAGGTAATAGTAATAAATACTAAGTGTTATGTCTACAATATTTCTAAAATACTTTTACAACAAATCTTTGGTGGTAAGTTATTAATGATTTTAATTTGAACCCACCATTAAATTTTTTTTTTTCCTCACCAATAATAGTCAATAATAACTTGCTACTTAAGATTTATTGTGAAAATATTGTAGAAATAATATTTTGTTAATATTAAAAAAATTTCTTTCTCACTTAAACTCACCTTTTTGGCTTGTTAATAAAACAAAAGTTGAATAAACCAAGAGTGTTGTAGCTAGAGCCCTTGGCTCTTTTTATATAGTTAGTAGAAAATGTCAAGCATATTCAAAATTTATCAAGCTACTAGCAAAATATATATTTAGAAAATATAATTTAACAAAATCACTTTAAGTATCATAGTGGTTAAATGTGGTTTTTTTTAGCATTACTCTCTCATGTCTCAAATTTGACCCCTCATCCCACACAAATTATTTTGTTAAAAATTATGGGTTAATGAGCTGAGCTAATAGGCTTGTCCAATGGGTTGAGCTAATGAGCAGGCCTAGTAGGCATCTATATGTGGGAAGAAAAACAAGCTACTAGGCTATCCACGGTCCCACGAGACTCGATAGTATCGAGCTAGGCCACCCATTAGCTCGATGGGTTACTAGGCCAGCCCTTGGGTTGTGGGTGATTTGGTGACCATTCAATAAGTACTCAACTCAGTTTTAATTCAAATTATTTTTGGTGATAAAAAATAATTAATAATTTTTTTTAAGATATATATGACAATAAGATACTATTGTGATTTTTTTTTAAGGTGGAATTTGAACATAAATTGTTTATTCAAGAATAAGATATTATTCCACTTTAGCTAACTAAAACTCACTATATTTTCATAATATATATTATGCACTCTCTTTTATTGCTATTCAAAGAGTATAGTATAAGCTAGGGTTGTCCATGAGTCAGTTTGGGTCAGGTTTGTGCCCAACTCGCAACCGACCCAATCGGATCGAGTGGGGAGTTTCCAGACTCACAATCAACATGTAAGGTCGTCGGGTTTCTATTGGGTGGTGATCAGTTTTAGGTGAAATTGAAAACCACCGAAAAACACTAAAAAGCGGCAAGATCTCGCTAGATCCGTCTAAGATCTAGTGAGATCTAACCAGATCTGGCGGAGATCTCGTCGAATCCGAAAATATTTCCACCAAATCACGTGAAGAATTTGCCGGATCTAAATATTTTCTTCTAGATCTAGTCTATCTCTGCCAGATCTAGCTGTGTTGCTCATCGAATTAAATCCGTCAAATCAAACTGAAAAAGTCATTGGAAAGCTTAAGAAATCACTAAAATCGATGCATTTCAATCAAGTTAGGTTTCATGGATTTTGGAGGAGGAAACCCACAACCAACCTGCCGGGCTTTGGTTTTTGGAGGTCGGACTCATGTACAACTACCGAAACAGTTGAATCGAGTGATGGCGGGTCAGTATGGTTGAGTTTGGCTGGTTGGGTAGGTGGGTTGGACACCCCTAGTACTCTAAGAAAATATGTAGCTCGATTAGGTAGGATTTGAATGTCTAACAATTACAGAAGAGGGACAACTAGGAAAATTTGGAACGATGGACATGAGGGTACCTAGCAGATAAAATAGTTGAGGCATGTTGTGGCTTTATGGGTTCAAAATTTTATTAGATATGTGGGCAATTTATCAATAATAAAAAAAATAAAGTTGAAGTATAGTACCTCATGACAGTAAACTATAATTTTCTTTTTCAAGAAGATAATATGGGACATAGTATATCTTTTTCACCACTCTTTTCACAATTATTAACGTAATCTGCTGTGTTGTTGTGTAATGTAAATAGTGTAAGCGGTGAATTCAAATGAAAGTGATATTACTATAATCACAAGAAGCTTGAAAAATATTATGTCCCACCATTACTCTTATAGTGCTAGTATTCTAAGTAGAAATCATGCATGCATCATAACTCCTCAATATAAAAAGTTTGGGGTCATTTTTTGGATCATCCAAAAAAAGGAAAAGAAAACAACATAATCTAGTGTTTTTTTTTTTTAAGTGACAATGTACCATTATTCTTTAGATCGATAAATTAATATATATAAAAAACAAGACCGAATTTGAGTAATAATGGACCTAATGGTGCATACGTTGCATGCACATTGTTTGGTTTCTATATATTAGATAGTGGATTTCGATGTTGGCTTATGATAAAAGTATGTTATATATATACAATACTGGAGAAAAAAAAAGTTTGTGGAAGAAAACATAGTATGGTGAGGAATTCCATTAATTTGTATGTCAGATTTAATGGTGGTGTTTTTGTGTGTTCTTCCAGAACGTGACATGCAATTAATTTAGGAACTTTGTTAGAAAAACCTCGATTAAGACAAACTTCGAATAATCCTCCAAAGTATTATTGGCCTTGGAAATGTTAATAATTAAAGGAAAATAAAGGTAGAATTATAAAACTTATCAAGCCAAATGAAGACAAAAAAAAAAAACTTAAAGATGTAAGAGGTTTAATTCTTTTTGCGTGTATTTTGAGAAGGTGATCCTGCTAGATTTACTACTTTTTTTTTCCATGAGACACTTTAGTTAGAAAAATATTGCTTAAAGAAAACGCTCTATCCAAGATAATCTTCCAATGTGATACTGGTCTTGGAAGTATTTACAATGAAACAAAAGGTAAGATTTTAAAATATTGGAAATCAATCAAAAGGTAAAGCTAGCCTTTGCATATGGATGAGGTTATAATTATATAGTTGCTTGCATGTATTTGATCCAAAAATCTAAAGATCCCCACTTACGTTAATTTTGTTTTATCGTTCCATGTTTGTGAATTTGTACTTTTGAGATAACAATTTCATTTATAAATTCGTATAACACAAAATATATATATATATATATATATATATATATATATATATATATAAGAATTAAAGTGTGTCAGGGTTAAAGATTTGTAATACTTGGTCACGACAAGATGAGATTGAATTGAGCATGTTTTGGATATTGTAGATGTTACAGCGCTATCATCAAAAAATTAAATAAATGAGAAGCATTTTTATTGCCGCAGTGGAGGAAACCGTTGCAATAAAAGTGTTTATTGTAGCGTAATTACTCATATATATATATATATATATAGGTAAAGTCTAATTTTACACCATGTGTGATTTTTTTTTTTTTGAGAAATTTGTCATGTGTCATAAATTATTTATTTTTAGAAAGTTTTATTTCCTAATTTTAAAATCAAATGTGGGATCACATCATAAATATTAATCAAAGTAAATTATTGAGTACAAAAACCAAATAATCTAGAAAAAATTAATCATAAAAATAAAATAAAATAAAAAGTTTTTCACAATAACAAAAATTAAGTAGTATTTAAATAAATATGGACAGTTTACATTTTATACTTAATAATATTCTTACAAAACTTTTTAAAGTGTTAACAAAATATGAGAATGGTTATCAATAGTATTTAAATTATATATATATATATATATATATATATATAAGAATTATACTATGCATCTTATTGTATATCTTTAAGTATATCCATACATATGCATAGAGTTACAAGTTAGTTACTATAATAGACACATTGAAAATAGAGAAGGTGAGAAAACTATAGAAAATAGTTTTTTTTTTTTTAAATAAATTTTAAAAAAAGCAATGGGTTGCACACACCTTGTTTTATGTGAATAATAATTTACTACTCTCAAAATACAAGTGTTTCATTCACATGATAATAGATTCTACTAATTAAGCTCATAATGGAAACCACCATTAAAAGATGAGAAAACTATAGAAACTTAAATTTTAAAAAAAAAACAATAGGTTGCATATGCATAGGATTATAAGTTAGTTACTATAATAGACACATTGGAAATAAAGAAGGTGAGAAAACTATAGAAATTTTTTTTTTTTTTTTTTAAGCAATGGGTTGCACGCACCTTGTTTTATGTGAATAATAATTTACTACTTTCGAAATACAAGTGTTTCATTCACATAATAATATATTCCACTAATCAAGCTCATAATGGAATCCACCATTAAAAGATAAGAAAACTATAGAAACTTAAATTTTAAAAAAAGCAACAAGTTGCATATGTATAGGGTTATAAGTTAGTTACTATAATAGACACATTGGAAGTAGAGAAGCTGAGAAAACTATAGAATTTTTTTAAAAAATAAATTTTTAAAAAATAAATGGGTTGCACACCCCTTGTTTTATGTGAATAATAATTGAATACTCTTAAAATACTTTAAGTGTTTCATACACATAATAATAGATTCCACTAATTAAGCTCATAATGGAATCCACCATTAAAAGATGAGAAAACTATAGAAACTTAGGTTATGTTTGGTAACAATTTTTGTTTTTTATTTTCAAAAACTTGTTTTTGGAAATATAAAGAAAAACAATTTTCTTGTATTTTTGAAATCAAAAATATGTTTGGTTAGTTGAAATTAAAAAGATAGTTTTTTGAAGAAAAAATAGAAAATACTAAAATATGTTGTTACTAGGACTTGAACTCTAATGCTAACTCATTAAATGAGACAGATTCATTAAATTAAATGCGTGTTTTTATTAACTTTTGAAAATTAGAAATTGAAAACAGCATTTTACATGTTTTTAGTTTCCTTCACAAATTGAGTTTTGAGAATAGTTTTTGTTTTTTTGTCAATTTTGGGGTGTCAAATAAGTTTTTTAGTTTCAAAAATTGAAAATTGTTTTTGAAAACAGAAAATAAAGGAAAAAAATAGGCACCAAACATACGTTTAAATTTTTTTTTAAAGCAACTGGTTGCATGCACCATGTTTTACGTGAGTAATAATTTATTACTCTTGGAACTCAAGTGTTTTATTAATATAATAATAGATTCCACTAATTAAACTTATGATGGAATCCACCATTCATTTAAAAGGGGTAGTTCCATGTTGCTATGTTCCTCGAGTAACTAATCATTTTTCTTTCTATAGATGATGGGGTCTTATTATAATAAGGGTGCAAAAGGGGGAGTTTAGAAAGAATTAAACATTTGTTTTTTATCATATTATTATAATGAAATCTCTGGGTTTGTTTTTTCAAAGATTTGCTCTAACATTCCCTTGTTTCATTCTCTTTGTCTTGATTATGGCTTGATAACTCAAAGTTTGTTTCACTATTCATTTTCGCTGTGAGTCAACAATAGTTGCGGGCATTGCCAACCTCGGCGTTAGCCATGGGACTGATTTAAGTCATGATCGATGCTTCCCATGATAGTAAAATGAAACCTCAAAGGGTATATACCTTAAAAATTGTTTGTATCTTAAAACTTTTGTGTATGTGTCAAAGTTCTGTTTGATTAGATTCTTTCTATAACCATTTGAGGGAAAGAAAACAAAATTCTTTTGGGATGTATTGTTAAATTAAAATACATGTAAAAAAAAAAACAATAATTGAGTATTTGATAAGGGATGTTTTTTTAGTGAACCCCAGCCAAAGCAAAAGGTTGGTTCAGAGAGAGACCTCATCACTTTTTTCTCATGTAACAGTTATGGTGCTTTGGACTGATAATTAACTTACAAAAGTGGTGTAGTACTGAGCATGGAAGTGCCCCAAAATCCAAAGGAAGAAAATAGTAAAAGGCAGCATGATTTGGAGCTTTATTTTTGTGTGTGTGATTCCAATGAGAGCTACTTGACACTGCTATATTCAAGACTAGGGAGGAGTGCTTCCAATTTTTGTGTCTGCAGTCTACGTCGCTTTGCTGAGTAGTTTGTGCACACTTTAATCAAGGGGCTAAGTACTTCGTCCTTATTGCAAAGAGTGAAACACTTGCTTTTCTATATTAAAGGTGTCACTTTTGGCATAGTAAATGCATGGTGAATTGGTGGTGGTAGACTGATAGTACACTTAGTTCCCATGATTAATCTCTACACTTGGTAGACTGATAGTACACTTATGTTTGAGTTCCCATGATTAATAGCTTCACAGAAATAGGCGTTTAGGTTGAACTTTTTGTTACATTTTCTGTAACTTTTTGTTAATGTCACGTTATTCAATAATTTTTTATTGAATTAATATTTGAAATTTTTATTATTGGATTATATGTTGTTTATACGTTCTTAACATATATATCAAATTTTGTTTTAACTGGATGTTATGTTCTATGTAATCTATAAATCCATATTTTGTATATAGTTTTGAAATTCAAAAAACTATTTTGTTTACAATTTTGAGTTTTAAAAAACTATAAATGTTAACATCATATAGATAAGATAGTTAGAGATTTTTGATCATCTTGATATTATTTAAGCATGTAATTAAGTATAAAGAGATAATGTAATTCAATAGTGGAATTGTAAAAACAATATCTATATGTAATAGAAAGTTATTGAGTGATGAAACATGATAAGCATTTTGAGAGAAAGTCCGTCATATAAGGCTAAAATTTGTATGTCATTTACTTCATATATTTTTGGTAGTTAAGAACATGGGTGAGAAAGTCTGTCATATAAGACTGAAATTTGTGTCATTTAATTCTATTTTTTGGTAGTTAAGAACATGGGAGAAAGAAAGTCCATAAAATTTATCAAGAGTGCCTTAAAGGTTAGAATGTGTGAGGTTCCAAGTTCTTAGGATTACCAATCTGCTCCTTAATGTGAGACAAATTAGATATCCTTAAAAGTTCACCCTCTTCTTAAAAAGCCAACATTAGATTCATTCTTTAACAATGTAGAACATACCTAATACTCATTTTCAAGGCATGAGTTCCAAGCCTGTTTCAAGACTCTAGAATGCTTTGAATCCATGTAAAGCTAACATCAAACACACTCCTTAATAATGAGAGAGAATACTCACAAAGTATGTAAGTTTTTGTGTGTGTGTTTGTGTACTAACTAATTGAGTGAAGGAGGAAATGGATGAAGCCTTATTCATAATTGTGGTGGGGGCAAGCTGAAGTTGCTTTACTTAGGAACCAATTTAGGTTCCCACTTCTCTCCTCCTCTTTTTTCTTTTCCTTTTATATATAATACCCTTTCTTTTTTCAGTTTTTGGTCTTATCTTTATTAACGGATGCATGAGAATAAGGACCATAGCCACCTTCCAAAGATGCTACCTTTGGCCTTTAAGTAAACATAAGGCAGCCATCTTTTGATTATTGAAGGAAAGCTCTTTGGGGCATTTACCAAAGGTTTTCAAACTTCAAAGGATTCAAGCGTGAATGCCTTGTATTTGTGTGGCGCCCATATATGATTTATAATGTGGGTGCCTTTCTAGCTGGGCTCCTGCTTGGCTTTCATACCTAGTCAAAGAATCATAATGTTCTTTTCATCCCCATATGGACTTCATTTGAGATATAATAATTATGTTGTCTAGTACCCTTAATTAGATTAGGGTGGCGCCCATTTATGTGACCTTTCCTTTTTTATATTTTAGTTTGAACCATTTAATTAACGATTATTTTATAACCACAGTTTTGTCTTCCTTTTACCACTATAAAACATGCAAATTGACTAGGTATATAAAGTAGCATAAGTAGTTGATTTTTGAGGAGTTGAATTCAACTTGTTCTTGGCCTCTTCAAGCATAGCTGAATGAATTTCAATTTTGAGTTTCGGCTTGATTAAGTTTTTAGAGTATTGAGGTTCTATCTCAGGTTTTCTTTTGAGAAGAAAGTTTAATTTATTGTGCCCATTAGTATTAAGTTGTTATTCATGCAACAGATTTACCACAACAAGTTTCTCAACCAAAAAAAAAAAGGGATTTACCACAACAAGGTATAGTCTAAAAATCTGCTAAAAATGTATATTGTAGTCTGTATATATGAATTTAGTTCTTTTTCAAAAAATAAATTACTAACTATATATTATATAATCAGGACTAATTAACTAATGATGAAAGAAGAAAAAAAAAAGCAATGAGCTTTGAAATTCAAGATTTTCAGCTGAGTGCTGGTTGATTTTCCTTTTTTACTTTTCATTATACAATGATTTGGACATGATGGTAAAAGATATTAAGCTCTAATTCTATATGCAATTTATTCTATATAAAAAAAATCTATACGAAATTAATAAAAGAATTTTCTCAAGAATTACAAGAGTAAAACCTTGCCATAGTTCTTTGTCATTTAATCACTAGAATTAAAAGTTATTTTGCCCAAAGACTTTTATATGTTTCTCCACAAATTATTGGAAGGATCATATTTTTAGCAAGTTGCCATGTTAACCAATAAAGATAAGTTTTTGTTGTGATTTGGGACTAGTAGAACTGCAAAGTATATTCATGCAAATAAAAAATTAGAGAAAAATCTTACAAGACAATAACATTTAAGGTAGTTTAGCTAACTCCAAGCTTACGTCAATGAAAAATACCAACCAAAATCTACTATCAACGATATGGACTACAAATGTAGCTAATCAAACCTCACAAAAAAAATTTACACACTCACATAAACATCAATAAAGAAAGAATGGAACACCGATGTTATAAAGAAAGAAAGTCTAAAACACCAACGTGATGTCTAGCCACCGATACTCCGAAACTCTCTTCAATGAATGAATGAAATCGCCAAAGTTTGTACTTTTTCCCTTTAGGCTAACCTTTTTTTAAGGTTGTAATGCCCATTACTTTCTCAAGTCTGGTACGGGGAGCTACATTGATGAGTGGTTATTAATGGTTTGTAATCGTTGGCATTTGACCTAGATGTCGTGCGTTAATTACTTGCTTAACTGACGATGGACACATGGGTGTTATTTATTTGTTGAGTACTTGTGGTCTAAATCATTGAAAGCCTCATGTTATATAGCTCAAACAACAACCCAAACTCTCAAAGGATTCATAACTATGGGTTCTAAAAGTCATCTTGCAAACATCATAATTTAGGTGCTCTTTGGCAGTTCTTTTGAAAGCTAACTACTAAGCACCAAAGCTAATGCAACAAAAATACTACCAAACAATATACCCCAAGTTGTATTTGTAGTGACAAAATGCTACAAATAATTGCCACATAGAGGATCCTTTTGTCTCCAGTATGTAGTCAGAGAATCTCCATGGGCACAATGAAGAGTTTGGACCCAGCTGACTTGTATAGTTGTAATGCACATCCTTATAAATTCACTATGAATGGAGCGTGGCCTTCACGCGCCATGCATTTCTCATGCATGTGTGGTATATGTTTAGAGCTTATGATATATATCATTTTGTAAGTGGAAACTTCTTGGAAGGACAGTATAGTACAAAAAAAGACTGGCTGACAATCTTGTACCACATGCATATATATATACATATATATATCCATCTGATGAAAGGGCAAATCTTATTCAGCAAACTTTTATTTACTTCTATGTTTTTGAAGATGACAGTAGCAGCTCTTTTCTGGCCACATTTCGTTATCACTGCAATAATACACCACCTCATAATTGATAGGGAAGAAGGGTACGGTTACTTGCAATATTTTTCATATTATACTAAGTGTATGTCAATTACACAGACTTAACTGTTGACGTTACAAGAGTGTGATCATACCATTACTAATACACCGAATCACATCAAAACTTTTGATGTTATGATGTTTATATTGTGTTTGGAATCGAGAAGGAATTCTTGGTATATTGATATGAATAAAAATGTAAAAAGAAATATCTTTATATAGGCAAACATATGAGTACTATACAAGTAATATGAGTGTAGTATAAGTATAATACAGTAGGCTTAGAGAGCCTATTAGATTTGTACACTAACATTTTGGTTAGTTCAATTTCAGTAATGTTAGGGACAATAATTTTTAACAATCTTTTTCACAACCGTTAATGTGAAAATTGTAATTGGAGTAATGCTATCCCTTTATTAGCATCAATCATAAATATCACAACCTTAGCTGTTGAGAACAAGATTGTGAAGACTGTTGTGTGAGTAGACTTATTGTTTAAAAAATCATAAGTAGTTTTTCTATACTTTTCCAATGGCAAGTATACTGCCTGGCTCCCATGCAGTCAAATCAATTTCACCACGTTAGCATATAACTATTATGGGAAATTTATTAAACTTTGAACAAAAATAGGAAGCTGGGAAAAAGGAAAAGGTTAGACTTAATTATATTTAGTATACTTTGATTACTTTCACCAAATATTCGGTGGAAATGGTTGAATTCCCTGCTTTTTAAATTGAAAAAAAGGTGTAATCTTGATTTAATAGTTCTGAAGTCAGAAAAATGGGAAGAGGAAATGTATATTCTTTCACCTTTGATCAATAATACCATGTCAAGGAAAGAATGGCACAGCTTGTGCATGACATTGACATCCAAAGCTGCTTTAACTCTTTAATTCCTCAAGAGAGAAAGATAATGAATCTGGTTCTCTCTTTTTGCACACTACGGTGATACTGCAATAGAAAGTCAGCAATTGTTCTTCTTATTCCTTTTTTTTTTTACATAATTTCTTCCCCACCATCCTTGTATAATCTTCTTAATTGGATAATATGATCTTTTGATCTGGAATCAAAGGGGGTGGTTGCTTTGATGGAAGTCAATTTAGATACCAAGTGCTGCTCTCACAGAGCACAGGCTATTTTGGTTACTTTACTACTTCAATATATTAATGCAGAATATTTCAGACCATTTAAGTTCTTAATAGTTTTTCTCAGTATTCCCAAGTTTTCAATGACTATAATTACTGACTTTCTTATCATGATTTTTTTGAATTGCAAAGCTCTTCGAATTGGGGTTAAAGATTGCTTACTAATCACCTCTCTTTGGCCTCGCAAAAATGGAACTTTTGTGCACTAGATATGACCTTTAAAAGCTATTTGGATTATCTATCATAAAGCCTTTCTTACCTTGTATCTGGCTTTGAAATTTCAGAATGGAAACTCAGCAAAAAGAAAATTTATTTGAAAGGATAAATAAATAAATAAACAACCTCCTAGCAGATATACACTATTGTTTACAATATATTATCTCTATTTCTTTGGCCAGAATTAAAAGTATATCTAATACCATATTTTCACCACAATATGATGCTAGCAATATGACAATGGACCCGTGGTTTTTTGGATTATTATGCAGTCAGCACTTTTTTAACAAAAACCAACAAAATGCAAGACGTTTGTGACAACAATGTATGTCTTTTCTTTTCATATGCAAATCTTAGGATTACCAATCAATGCACCCTCTTTTTGAGCTTACTTATCCTTGATATTTTAAATAAAAGTTTAATAATACATTACTTCAAAGTAGTGTAAGGTGACTTGGTCTGATGGGGCATGAAAGATTTAGACAAAAGTGAAATTGAGATGCTCCCTCTTGGATTTTACCTGTAACATACATACGACTCCCTAGTATGGTATTACTGAGCTAAACATAATGTGATCACATTTAGGGGGTTTCAGCGCATGATAAAGCCAAGCCAATAGACAGTGACCCTTCATAAGGGCAGGCCTGCTCATCAATATCACAGATAGAGACACCTCAAAAGAGCACCCCTTGCCTAAATCACTTGCTATGAGAGCATCGAACATATGTGGAGCCAACCATTATTCTATGACGAAGCCCACTTGAGAGAGTGACGGGTGTTCAAGTTAATACAAGAGCACTCTTTCCTATGAATAAGGTATCATAGATTTTTCTTTTGAGTGAGAGGGAAAGGTTATGAATGAGTTCAAGTTAATACAAGAGCACTCTTTTCCATGTGAGGAAGAGGGGTCATGGATTTTTCTTTTGCTTTTCTTTTGAAGTGGAAGATCAAAAGCAAATTATCTCTGCTTTTACTTTTCAGCCCTCCCTTTAAGACTATTCCATCTTCTAATAAAGCTCTCAAATACCACGTTACATAGAGACTTGGTCCCATCACTGTAGGGCAAGGAAGGAGAAGGAATAAAGTTCAAGAAAGAAAGCTTCCACTAGTTCCTTCTTCCATGCAACCTATTCATCCAACATAATTATTTATTGGTTTTTGAACAACATGTTAATGATATATTAATAATCATCATCTTTTACTACTTACAACATCTGTTTGTTGCAGGCACATGTTTCCAACTCAGTATTTGTTTAAAATAACCCTTCTTATGATCTTTTGGTTTCTTAGTATGGAAAAATTTACATGTGAATATGAACTATATATCTCAAAATCAATAAGTCTAATGATACAATAAATTTTACAACTTTTTTCATAAGGATTGAGGTGGCATATTCTTATTGGTGTACAATAAAAAGTCATATATGTGGTGGTTCTATGCAAAAGTGATATTGCACTAATCACAATTTATCAATTCACTAAGTTATAAAAACTTGTGAAATTTGTTGTGTTTATAGCGTTGTTGCATCAAAATACAAAATCGTAGGTCTTCAAATAAACTGACTAGTTGATGAACGACACGTATGATTCGGACAGTGTGTCATGACCACAGACGATAGTCATAAAGCTTTTTATGGGTCCACCAGGTCCACCATGCATAATCAAGGTGCTCATATGCTTTTCATGCATATTAGAGTTTTTTAATGTCATGGCAAAGAGTACATATGTTAGCTGTTCTGTTACTTATGCAAAATCTTCTCTTCAATATGATGTGTAATTATTCTACTAAAGTTATCTAAACAATTTACCATGATTCTTAAGTTCTCTTGGATGATAATGTATATGCAGTGGGAAATATAACAAGCAAGCCATCTTGCAAACTCTATTTCAGACTATAAGAAGAATAATTCTCTTGTCATTGAAACCATGCTCTGCTTCAAATTCATTGTCTCAAATATAAAGTGGGTACTGTAGCTTCTGTATTAGCAGAAGAATACAAGAGAAGAGTTGCAAGCATGCTTTATATTGATAAGATTTTGCCATGATAGAGAAAACAACTCTATTGGTTAAGGTGTCCAATTTTTTGCACCATACATTTAGCAGAAAAAAGGCTTCCACCACATAAATTTTCAACAAGAGAACCAATATCCAATATAAAATTTGAGATTTGAGTCACATTCTAGAGCAATAAACATAACTGCATTATAATAGTGGCAACATTGATTGCTTTTATTTCTCTTTCTCAATTATGCATCATTTATTGATTGGAAAATAAGGATTGTATGATAGTCATTCCACCAAAGCACCAGGACAATTGAGCCATTTTGAATGATTGAAAGGTGCAATTTCATTTCCTCTCTCATTCAAAGCAATAAAGAGCATCCTTTTATTAAAGCTAAAGGGCATTTTTGTCATATGAATAAAGAAAGACAGCATCAAGCTTTACTTTTTCTCCCTCTAATCTAAACTTTAAATTTCTGTTATCCAACGGCTTTTTTATTTTATTCTTTTTTTATTTCAAAAGAAATTTTCAACAAACCTTCTCTCCCTTTCTTTTTCTTTAGCTTTGCCTAAAGAAGCTTAACAAAGAGAAATACAGATAACAAGCACATACCATTTCTAGCAGAATTTCAATCTTCTTCTCTCAAAGAAAGGTAAAGGAAAAGAAAAGAGAAGAAAGAAAAGGAGAGGCTTAGCTTCTTCCTTGTATTTGAAGACTCTTTCAGTGAAGATGTTTGATTCCTTAAGCCCATGCTCACTTGAAGCTTCTCAGATTCCTCTCACTTTCCCTTCCTTTTCAATAAAATCCATTATTGCCCAAGTGCTTAAAACCTCTCCTCTTTGCTTCAAATACTTCCAAACTCAATTTTCTTGAACATATTCTGAGAAAACAAACATGGTCCCTTTCATTGCTTTGACACTTCTCTCTCTTCTTAGTATCTCTTCTTCTGCTGCTGCTTCTTCTTTAGTTAGTGATTTCCATGTCTTAGTCAAACTTAGAAAGGGTTTTGAATTCTCTGAGTCCATTCTAAGTACTTGGAATTCTTCAAGTCCTAGCTCAGTTTGTTCTTGGGCTGGAATTCAATGCTCAAGAGGACGTGTTGTCTCAGTGGACTTAACAGATTTGAATCTGTATGGTTCTGTGTCACCTCAAATTTCCAAACTTGACAGGCTTACCAACCTCTCTCTTGCTGGAAATAACTTCACAGGTATCATTGAGATTGCAAATTTGAGCAATCTTCAATGGCTAAACATCTCAAACAACCATTTCAGTGGTGACTTGCATTGGAACTACTTGAGCATCGCCAACTTGGAAGTGTTTGATGCCTATAACAACAACTTCACTGCCTTTCTTCCACTTGGGATTTTGAGCTTGAAGAAGCTCAGATACTTGGATCTTGGTGGCAATTATTTCTATGGTAAAATCCCAGGAAGCTATGGAAATCTAGTCAGCTTAGAGTATCTTTCTCTAGCTGGAAATGATCTTCATGGAAAAATCCCTGGTCAGTTGGGCAATCTCACTAACTTGAGAGAGATTTACTTGGGCTATTACAATGTTTTTGAAGGTGGCATTCCTGTGGAGTTTGGAAAGTTGGTAAATCTAGTTCACATGGATATTTCTAATTGTGAATTAGATGGACCAATTGCAAGTGATTTGGGGAACTTGAAGGCTCTTGACACTCTCTACTTGTATGGCAATCTGCTTTTGGGTTCAATTCCAAAGCAATTAGGCAACTTGACAAACCTGGTGAACCTTGATCTTTCCAACAATGCACTCACTGGTGAAATCCCATCTGAGTTCATCAATCTCAAACAGCTCAAGCTCTTGAACCTCTTCATGAACAACTTACACGGCTCTATACCGGACTACATTGCCGACTTTCCCAATTTGGAAACTCTTTGCTTGTGGAGGAACAACTTCACTGGTGTGATTCCTGAGAATCTTGGCCAAAATGGAAAGCTTCAAGAGCTGGATTTGTCCACAAATAAGCTTACTGGTACAATCCCTTGGAACCTGTGTTTGTCAAATCAACTTACAATACTAATTCTCTTGCAAAACTTCCTCTTTGGTCCTATTCCTCAAGGATTTGGAACATGTTTAAGTCTTATTAGAGTTAGGTTGGCACACAATTACTTGAATGGTAGCATCCCAAATGGCTTCCTATACTTGCCTCAACTAAACTTAGTAGAGTTGCAAAACAATTACCTGTCAGGAACATTGTCAGAGAATGCCAATACTTCTTCAAAACCGATCAAGTTAGGCCAACTTGATTTATCAAACAATCTCCTATCTGGTCCTTTACCATATTCATTTTCAAATTTCTCTTCCATCCAAATCCTTTCCCTTAGTGGCAACCAATTCTCTGGTCCAATCCCACCTTCTATAGGAGAACTCACTCAAGTAGTAAAACTTGATTTGAGTCAAAATTCACTCTCCGGTCCAATCCCACCCCAAATTGGAAACTGTTACCATTTGACATACCTTGACATGAGCCAGAACAACCTCTCTGCCTCAATCCCACCAGGAATTTCCAATATGCCTATACTCAATTACTTGAACTTATCCAGAAACCACTTGAACCAAACAATTCCAAGATTCATCGGAACCATGAAAAGCCTCACGAATGCCGATTTCTCCTTCAATGATTTCTCCGGTAAGCTACCTGAATCTGGCCAATTTGCTTTCTTTAACGCCTCATCTTTCGCGGGTAATCCTCAACTTTGTGGTCCTCTACTTAACAATCCTTGCAATTTCACCACAATCACAACCTCACCCAGAAAATCCTCTGCATATTTCAAGCTAGTCTTTGCGCTTGGCCTTTTGATTTGTTCTCTAATGTTTGCTGTTGCTGCCATAATCAAGGCCAAGTCATTCAAAAGAAATGGCCCAGATTCATGGAAAATGACCGCTTTCCAAAAGCTTGAGTTCAAGGTCTTTGACATCCTTGAATGTGTGAAAGATGGTAATGTTATTGGAAGAGGTGGAGCTGGGGTTGTTTACCATGGAAAAATGCCAAATGGGGTTGAAATTGCAGTCAAAAAGCTTCTTCGATTTGGCACAAATAGCCATGACCGTGGCTTTCGAGCTGAAATTCAAACATTGGGCAACATTAGGCATCGAAACATTGTGAGACTGCTAGCATTCTGTTCTAATAAGGAGACCAATCTCCTCGTTTATGAGTACATGAGAAATGGTAGCCTTGGCGAAGCACTGCACGGGAAAAAGGGCGCATTCTTGAGTTGGAATTTGAGGTACAAAATTGCTATTGAATCAGCTAAAGGCCTATGCTACCTTCACCATGATTGTTCACCATTGATTCTTCACCGAGATGTGAAATCCAACAATATCTTGTTGGATTCCAATTTTGAAGCACATGTTGCTGATTTCGGGTTAGCCAAGTTCTTGATTGACGGTGGTGTATCAGAATGCATGTCAACAATTGCAGGGTCTTATGGCTACATTGCTCCTGGTATGTGCCCTCTACTTTGTTAAAACATGTTCTGTTTTTGTGTAGTATTGTAGTACTATGGAGTTTGGTTGGTAGTTTATTTGTTAGTTAAGTTAGTTAAATGCCCATGTTATTAGTCACTGCCATTGGGTTGTCCTTGTATGGTCATTCACAGCCATCTATTGTTGAAGACTGTAGATTGTAGGTTACTAGTACTCTCACTTGCTTATAAATTTCCTGATGTTAGAGCTAGCACATAGTACTAGGGTATCCCTGGAATGTGCACATAAGCAGAGTTCTATTAAAAAACTATTTTTGTACATGTTTTCCTTTTCCTTTCCTCCACCCCACCCCCCACACCTTTGTTTGGGCCTCACCAGTCATCATGATTGTGGACAATAATGTCGATGTAATCATGGCATTCTGTGTAGAACTTAGTGAGATCTAAAGTTTTCATTTAACTAAACTTTGCCTCAATTTTCGTTTTGTGTTTTTTTTTTTAATTTAAATTAAAAAGAAAAAAGAGTTATTGCTGTTGTTACCTAATTTAGACCAATACTTATTTTATTTATTTTATGCAACGAATATATTCATTTTTCTTTTTGTAAAATGAGAAAAAAATACAAATTTAACGCATGAAATACTTTCTCATTTTAAACACAGTCATAGTATTCTGATTTCCTTACTTAAGAATAAATTTTATAACATACTTGACCTATGGCCACAAAACTTGGAAATAGCATTATGTCTTGCATGAGATCAAAATTGCTGCTAAGCAAAACAAAATCTTATAGGAGTAATAATAACAACTAGGTACACAACCTACAAAGAGTTTATAGTTCATAGTTTCTAACTCTAATGATGTTTTGTATGACATTCTCAGTATCAAATGATCCCCTACATCCAACGGTCTTCTTGAATCCTTAGAAAACCAATGGTGAATGGTGATAAAGCCAACCTAGACTCTAGCTTTATGATCTAGGCTAAAGTAACAGGTCAAAAACTTAAACAACCCGAGTTTTAAGCTACAAAGGGAGACAATCAAGGAAGATTCATAGAATTTTTTCGGTAACCACAATTTTCAACAACACACTCACTGTGCCCCTTTTACTTTTAGACTGTACAAACAAGAGAGGATTGTGGAGGCCCACATAGTTTTCTGTGTCGATATCTGAATTCGGACATATCAATCTCTGACACAAAAACACATACACACACATTCAAAAACACACACCCCAACAACAACAACAACAATTTGAGAGTAGTGGCAGCGGCTGCTGCGTTGAGTTTCTGACAGTGATGTTTAACGTAACAGGGCGTTGAGTGGCGTGAAAGCTAACCGACATCATGCACGTTTATGTTTACACGCCTAGCCCCCACACACATATTTACACACATATAAAATAAACATATTATTCTTGTTTTTTTTTTTTTTTTTTTTTTTTGGATTTTTGAGTAAGCAAAGTGGTTTTGGTGCTTTTGGACCTTTTGGTCTCTTTTGCTTCTCTTTGAACAAGTTGAATCTCTTTTTGTCTTAACCTAATCCTTTTTATTTATAACCATTCACAATTATGATATATATTGTGATATTCTTTGTCTTGTTTGTTTATTTTGTATGTACTTGAAATTTATATGGTCTGTATCGTATAATGCAGAGTATGCATACACATTGAGAGTTGACGAGAAGAGTGATGTTTATAGTTTTGGAGTTGTTCTCCTTGAGCTTCTCACAGGCCGTCGTCCGGTTGGTGATTTTGGGGAAGGTGTGGATATAGTACAATGGGCCAGAAGGGTAACCAATTGTCGCAAAGAAGAGGTTGTGTGCATTGTTGATCCTAGGCTAACAATGGTGCCCAAAGATGAGGCAATGCACTTGTTCTTCATTGCAATGCTATGTATCCAAGAAAAAAGTGTTGAACGCCCAACAATGAGAGAAGTAGTTCAAATGCTCTCAGAGTTCCCTCGCCACTCACCAGATTACCAATCATCATCATCTTCAATTGTTCAACAACAACAAACAAAGAATCTTGAAAAAGAGTGGAGTTGCCCTAAATTGAAGCAAGATCTTTTGGTTTAAGTGACTTTTTTTTTTCTTTTTTCTTTTTGAGGTTTAATGGTGCCTTAAATTGGTTTTTATTTTGTTATAGCCTTACTATCAGCAAAGTGAATCTTTTTTCTTTTTCTTTTTTTTTTTCCTTAGATTTAGGCATAGGGATTTGGTGGCCACAAATAGAGTTAGGAATAACTAATGGGTGCACTTCTTTTTAAGAGGTGCACTTTTAGGTAGATAGCGTGCTATGTTAAGGGGATCGTGCACGCACTTTGTAGTTTTTTTTTTTTTTTTTTTTTTGAGGGAACTCTTTGTAGTTTGTATCATACTATCTCATATTATATATATACATCTTATATTTGATTGCTGAAGAATTTTTCTGTACATAGTTTTTTTTTTTAATCTTATATCTATATACCATATTTATCTAACATTTTTACGTTCATTTATTTAATATGATTATATATTAAATAAGACTATTGTTTATTGACTGGTTAAGATTATGTAAATACTCAGTGACCAATATATATTTGACGTCACTTCAATTATGCCATATATATATATATATATATATATATGAGTGTGTTTGTGCTTGTATGAAGGAAAGAAAAGAGAAGAGAAAGAGAGGGGTGTGATTGTGTGACTAGCCAAGAGAGGGGGAGAACGATATTTGTGATTATGTGGTGGGGATCACGTGGGTCTAAAAATATGACTTTTAAAAAAAAAAAAAATAAAAAGGGTTGGGGCGTCACTATCACTATATATCTCTCATATTGCTTTAGGTAACGAAATAGGCTTCGTAACTATACGTGCTCCTAGTAGCAATCTATGGTAACGAAATTAGTTTGCGTCATTATATATGTTTATTTTAAATGTTTAGCGGCATCAAATTTTGCCTTTTGTGCTCAACATTTTGGATTGCCATTTTACTTTTTTGGGATTTATAGGTGACGAAAAAGCATTTCGTCACCAATGATAATAAATATTTTATATTGGGTGACGAAATTAGTATTTCATCACCTATTGTTAATATTTGGTGACGAATATTTTTGTTGCTCTAGATCCCACTTTGCGTGATGAAATATTTCGTCACCATAGACATCTGCCCCTAAAAATTTCATTGGTGCTAGTGTTTTCCACGGCCTATAGTAACAAAAGGAAGTTTTGTCACCAATTGTAATATTTTCAATGATGAAAACATGATTTCGTCACCATTTTTATGTATTTTTTAAAATTTGGTGACGAATATTTTATTTTCTCACTGAATGTTGCTATTTGGTGACAAAATTTGTTTTCCTTACTAGATTTCGTCACCATAGGCCAAATTTTTTGTAGTGATATAATATTGTACCTAATACTACTATACTATTTTATTTTTTATTTTTTTTTTGGTATTAGCACTTGATGTAATAAATTTATTTCGGTGTAGTGAAGAAAAAACAAAGTAAAAAGGGAAAATTGAGGTAGTTTCATTATTTTTTATGTATAAAACTTAACAAAGGCATTGTAGGGAAGTTTAATGAACCACAAAACCTCTAGTTAGAGGGAAATTTTGATATAGGAGTAGTGGTTGAGAAATCGCTAGTGTGTGAGAACCATGCACACTCAAAACAGAAGATAAGCCATCACTCCACTTTTTGTTGAAGAAATATTGGAACTCTTAAGAGATAGTAATGTTAGAAGAATTGGACTTTGGGAAATGGCAATAATCAAGAAAACAACAGTAATGCAAAACTTAAATAACAATGTAAATGTTGCTAAAATGTTTGATATTGTCATATGGGTCTGTCCATGTATCAAAGGAATGGAATTTAGAAAAGTTGCAGCGTGTAATTATAGATCAACTAAAAATGAATATGGAATGCATCATTAACCTTGATGAAATTTCCTAGAGAATATCTAAGGAGTTGAAATGCAAAAGGTATTTACTTGTTTTGGATGAAGTTTGGGATATTCTTGATCCATAACAACCAAAAGGATAGTAAGGTGGTGTTAGCGACTAGATTTGGTGACATTTGTTTTGATATGGAAACATTGGAAAGTGATGGGTTGATTAAATTGAAACAAATGTCTGATGCATGGAAAAAGTTGGCAGAAATGTAAATCTTCTAGGAATTTAACCAATAGCCAAGCTAGTTGTTCATGAGTGTGCGGTTTGCCACTCTTGATAAAGCGGGTAGCAAGCACCTTCAGAAGAAAAGATAACATCCATATATGGAGTGATGGATTACGGAGTTTGCAGAGATGGCCTAATGTCAAAGTCCAAGGCATGGATGAATTGATTGAGTTTTTAAAGTTTTGTTATGAAGATTTAGATTTTGATGATAAAGAAAATAAAAATAAAAAAATTATGTACAGTGCATTATATCTTGAAAACTATGAGATTTATATAGATTATTTGTTGGAATGTTGGAGAGTTAAAGATTTTATTCATGATGCTAATGAGTTTAGAGATGCATGTGATAAAGGGCATACAATATTACATGACATTATCAACATGTATTTGCTTGAGAGGAGTGTGGGAAAATGAATCATGTAAGGATGAACGAAGTGTTGTAGAATATGGCCTTTAAAATTTAAGGTAATAGGTTTGTGCAACAAAATTTTCATTTCAATAAACTCTAGATATTTTGATGACAACTTTGATAAAATGATATATTTTTTGTTGCGATAAACAATCTATTGCTTTGAATATCTAGTAGCAATGGACTATTACTTCACACATCTTATTGCAATAAATTTCAAATAATTGACAAAAATCATTCAGGTCAAGTTATTGCAATGATATCTTGGTTATAATAGATAATTGGTTCATGTTTGTCAGTGTACTAGATTGTAATATAATTGATATAAGATTATCGCAATGATATCTTCGTTGCAGTTTCATGTTTGTCATTATAATAAATTGTAAAATAATTTATATTTAGTTATTACAACAATATCTTCTTTGTGACTTTGGAGATGTTGGCAGCAAGATGAGTAGTTGAATTCACCATTGATACAGGTTTCCACCATTCTTCCTTCAAAGGAGATTCAAAGACTATTATAAATTCTCTACGTAGTGGTGGTATGGATCAATCACATGTTGGTAACCTTGTAAAATACACTTTGTCTTATGCAATCTCTTTACAAAACTTTTCTTTCTCTCATATTGTTAGGCAATGTAATGCAATTGCATATGCCTTAGCCTAGAAAGCAAGGATTTCCTTCCCTTTAGAAGTCTAGATGGAGTCTATACTACCAAATTTACTCTTCAATTTTGACTAATTTACCAGTCTATGAATAATATTCCGTGCATTCTTTCTTCTCAAAAAAAAAAATTAAAAAACCTTTTAACTAAAAGAGTGAGCTTTTCAAATTATTTCAATTCACATCTTCATAGTTTTTTTTTTTTTTTTTGGATACAACGTCTTCATAGTTAATAGGATAAAGAAGAGAGAAAACAAGAGAGTTTATGACTTTACATGGTTTGGCTTTATAATCTACATCCATGGGACAAGAGCTTAAAGGCTACATTTTTCATACAATTTTCTTGATAGTACATTACAATAGAATTCATATTTATAATAGAATTTTTAGTGCAGGTGCAATTGTCCAGAGTGTTTTGATAGAAATAAGGAACTAGAGCAAGCTGAAGTTTCCTATACCATAAGGCAAGCAAATAAGGTATCTCATACTAGTAAATTCTTAAGTACTCCTGGAGCATGGATAAATGGTTCTCTCTCCTCTCACATTCATGGTGAAGTCTACTTATTAAATTTATGGTGGGATCCACCATGAATATGAGAGGAGAGAGCACCATTCTTTATGCTCCGAGAGTACCTAAGAATTACTCTCCCATGCTATTGCCCAATATGCTTATATTGAAGACAGGGTGCTATGGCATGATGAAGACTCACCTAGTGCTCGTACTGAATTGCTAGCTGATAGATTGATTCTGGGCTAATATCTCTTGCTTTTTTTCTAGCTTGTTTTTACTTTGCGTTTCTTGCTTGTATATGATAATTCTGATTTTTATACAGTAATGAAAGCAACAATTCCTTTTATTAAAATAAAAAAAGAAAAGTAAATGATGTTTTAAATTTGAATTGGATATTGATTGTCTCAATCCTATAATTTTCTCTAATAATCAATCCCTTGATTTATTGATCGATCTCATGATCTTCTTATCAATGTCTTGATTTGGTCTTCACTTTAATGGAAAGTAAATTATACTTTTCCAACAATTCTTTTATCAAAACTCTATCACTAAAATTTCATGAAATTTAAAAACTTACTCGACTAAAACTCTATTATATCCCATAAAAAAAAATGTTTAAAAAAAAACTCTATTATAAAAAGTTTTATGAAATTTGAAAGAAGTATCACTATTTATTTTAAATAATTTTAATCTTTTATTATAATCATTAACTAGCCTCTGAACACGCGCATAGAGTGTGTTCAGAAGCTCTCCCTTTTTTTTTTTCAACAAAAAAATTGTATTTCTCTAGAATAATATTAAATGAAATGTACCTTTCTCAAATGGGAGATATTGTGTCACCATCCCCAAAGAATTTTGGTAAAATTTTTATGGAGATGTTAAGGGGATCAAGGGCAAGAAATGAGAGTAGCAAGGATTGGGGAGGAAGGGAAAACAGAAATAAATAAATAAATAAATAAATAAAAACGTATACAATTGTGGGATTTAAATATGGAGTTTATCTCCAAAAAAAAAAAAAAAGAAGATATTGTTTTAAAATTTTGAATGAAAATGTGTAGACTAATCATTAGGGACAATATTGGAAATAAGGAAAAGTGGACGTCAATCGTCTAAAAAAAATGTATTAAATGATACTCACCATATAAAAATCTAGTACATGTCTCCCATTTATTCATGGGTAAAAATGATACCACGCCATATAATAGTTCAATACATTTCTGTTGGAAATAAATGAGAGATAATACCTGAATTTTCCTTAGAAATTACACAATTTGATTTTACCAAAAGAGGCGGTGGAGATGAAGCGTAGACCAAGTCACTGTCTTGAGACAAATTATGCCGTCTACAGTATATCCGATGTAGTTAGACAAATAGTTTCTGCATGTTGTTCCCAGGATACAACAGTCCAACCACTTTTGCTGATTATCCTTACGAGCCTACACTGCTTGTAAGATATAAGCTCCCTATAGTACTTTCTTTTCCCAGAAAATTTTGTAAAAGATAGAATATTTTTGTGAGTAGTATGAAGTAATAGATAGTAAGTGTTTAGGACAAAAAAAAAAATTGTTTTTGAAAAGTCCGTAGATTTCTAATTCAAAAATAAAAATGTGTTTCTTTAAATTTTTATTTCTTTCCATATATATATATATATATATATATATATAGAGCAGGAACTATAACTTGTCCTTAGCCAAAGAATCAAAAGGGTTTGATATATCAATTAAATAGTCATAAAGTTGTTGAAATTAATATATATAATCAATAGCTTTCTTTATTTAAATATATATATATATATATAAAATATAGACCGGATATCAAGACTCAAGGGTTGTCTTTGCCAAACTTTTGTACGTTGAGAACAAAAAGAAAGGGCATAATGCTATGAATTTAATGGCCCATTATTACAAAACCTTTTTGAAAGTCTCTGAATATATATTACAAAAATTGCTAGCTGTTTTGACCACTTTCAATTAAACCAAATAGTAAATACTTGTGTATATATGGTAACATAAAATAATTCAGCAATAGTTGTACATTTAAGTGCTGAAAAATCTTACATATATAACGTTATTATGTCATATTTAAATAAGAACGTTTGAATACAAAACGTTTAGAATGGAAAATATATATTTGTAATAAAACCAAATATGCTGGCAATTATGGTATTAATATCACGTTAATATTCATAAATTTCCTAATTAAAACCATTGACAAAAGCTATTCAAATTTTGAATTATATTTGAATTTCAAAATTTAGCAATCAACGTATCTGACATTAAGAGATAATTGATACACATAAATGAGTATTAAAATAAATATAATATTTTTTATAAAAATATCCAACAATATCTCTCATTTATTTAGGAGTAATTATTTTTATACACATGTCTCTCATTTATTTGATTTCTAGTTCAATTTTTTTTCTTTAAATTAATTTTTATTTTTGTTAAACCTGATATGGACTCGCATTCTGCTAATATTTAATTTATCACCGACATGGTGCTAATATTTAGGAAAACCAAATACCTTAAGATGCCATAGTCCACATAGAACAAGTAATCCAATTCCAAATAGAACTCGTAAAGAGAAATATTAGTAATCCAATTCCGGAATTGTGCTAATATTTTATCACCGACATGGTGCTAATATTTAGGAAAACCAAATACCTTAAAAAGCCATATAGTTGTGTTGATTTATATAAGATTGAAGACCCTGATCTCTCAGTCTCTCTCCTAGGTGTGAATTTTTCTTGAAGCTTTAACTAGGTCCTTTCAAGATGAGTGATGAGTTTAGTAACTGTGATGATGACTGTACTAGTAATTGTGATTGTAGTTGTGACGATGGCTTATGTGATTCTTGTTGTTGTTGTTGTGGTGATCAAGGGAATTGTTGTGGCGAAAACTCGGTAAGTATTTGTGCTTCTGTTTATTATTTGTATACATAATTTACATTGATCACTAACCTTATTTTTGAAAACAAAGCACACATGTGAAATCACTACAGTTTGAGTTTTTTTTTGTTTTTTAAATAGAGCTTAAATTTGAGGAGATCTTTAGTGATTTGGCAAAATAGTGTAAATATAGCATATTAAAATTCTGGATTTATAAAACATGAACAATAAATTGTAGAAACTTTCTTAAAAGTTTCAAAATTTTCCTTTAAACTTAAAAATTGATTTCAATCTTAAAGAACTCCTTAAAACTCTTTAGCGAAATTGTCAAAAGAGCCCTTAAAGTACAAGAGCGTTAACCCTTAAAGTACTTTCTGAGCCCTTCAAAAACAAATTATAGTGAATAATGTTTTCAAGTTTTAATTTGGATTTATAAAACTCAGACAATAAATTACTTCTTGCTTTTCTTTAAAGCTCCAAATTTTCAACTTTAACCTTAAAAAAGTTTTCAATTTAAAGGCCTAAATTTTTTTATTATTGAAATTGACAATATCAACTTAAAAGAGTTTTTAATCCCCTCAAAGTACTTTTGGACCCCTTAAAATAAAATAAAATAAAATAAACCAAAATCAATTTTGCATGGAGCTCGATCAAGTAATGCCTCTCCAACCGTGTTAATCTAATCTCTTTTATACCACCAATGTCCTTTGTTTGATTGGTTGACCATATGCTACTGTTGGTTTTGTGCAGAATAGTGTTAACAGCAACAACAAGAACGATAATGGCGGTCAGTCTGACTCTTGGTTTTTTTTTCTTTGGAGAAACAAACATGATGATGGTAAACCATCAAAATCATTTGAGCCTTCATTCAATTCATCAAAACAAAAGAAAGAAGAATTTGAGCCCAAAACCAAGGACAAAAAAAGGCAGGAAGGAGAGAAGGCAGCACAACAGGGAAAGCAAGCATCAAAAAAAGAAATTTGTTGCTCATGTAATGGGCCAAACTCGTCCAAATATAAATGCAGAGAGTGTTATTTGAAAGCTAAAGCCAATATGTTACCTCCAATGCCACAAGAATTTTCGCCCCTGGATAAAAAGAAATATTTACGCTATGGGATGTATTGAACATATTTCAATTTGGTTTTCAATTTAAAAAATAAAATTCAGGTTTGATTCTATCTTATACTTTTGATCAGATTTATATATAAAAAGGGATTACAATTTGTCAGGTTTGGTGCATGTTTTCCCTCTCTCACTTTTTTTTTTTTTTTTTTTTTAATGAAGGTGATTTTTTTTGTTGAAAGGGAGATAGTTTTTTTATATGTATTAATTAAAAAAGAGATTAATTTATTTATAAATACATATAGATATATTAGTGTCCACTGGGAGTTCCTTAGAGTTTAGACTACCCATGCCATAAGGTCCCATACAAAATAAGAGATACAAAAATGGCATCACCCAGTCTCTCCCATGAGGCTGCACTGTAATCACATTAACACACTATAGACTAAACCAAAAGCTAAGGAGAGACATGGCCACAACCCAATTTCAACCTAAATCAAACCCCAAAATCAATATCAAAATATTTAAGGTTAAAATTGATATAATTTAAAAAGTTTAGGATTTAGTTTGAAAGCAACAAGACCATAAGTCTATAAGATCTAAATTTGTAACAGTTTTAAATCGAAACTTTTGAACTTATATGTTTAAATTTGAAATCGCCCGTAAAGTATATATATTATTTAAAATGAAATTTACCAACCAAAAAAAAAAAAAAATCATTGTTATAGACAGGACTGAGAATAGACCCGACCCGACCCGACCCGAAGGGTCTTGGGTGGGTTGAATGGATGTTTGGGTTGGTTCGGGTCTAATATTCGGGTCTGCCTTGGGTTCGGGTTGGTTTCGGGTCCGACCCGACCCAACCTATCTTTTTAAAAATAAAAAATAAAAACACACTGTCCCTCTTTCGTCTGCTCCCTCTTTCGTCTGTGAATTTGTGATTTTTTTTTTTATTCTAGCATAATTTTCTAATGACAATACTTTCCATCCAAATGAAGGTTAAAATGATAATAAAATAATTGGAATTTACAAAAAAGGAATAACTCTAACAATAATATTTTCCATAGTGAAAGTCAAATTTTTGTTTAAAAAAGATTTTATTTCGGTCCTAATTATATCAAGGATCTTGTTTCTTATTGGAAAGTATATTTCCAAACTAAGCCTAGTGCTGATGTAAACAAAAATGGTAAATTTTATTTCTCATTCAATGAGGAACTCGAATCCGGGCTCAGATATTGCTGAGCTTCAGCAGGCATCAGAGGGAAGCCCTCTATTAGGTATAATTACTTAATGCATGTGTTATATTTAGTCTTTGGTGCTCTTTGTTATGTTTGTCAATGTCTTGGCTTCATGTTCCTTCGAATATTTGAAAAAGAAATTCAATAGTTTTGAGACTACTATGTTAGGTGAATTGATGATAGATATTGTTAGAAGTAATTAAATAGGCATGTGATGTTGTTATAGCTTTCCCATAATCCAGTTACCGGAAAAATGTTTCCCCCATTAAGCACTAATATATATTTTTTATTTTGATTAGATCAGGGAATCATTCAAAACATGAATAGAAGATTAGAAGCTTCTTGTTTTTTTCCGTTTAATAAATTTTTTGGGTTTCCTATAATTGGACTCACGATTTTTGTTGCCTAATCAAGAAATCACGACCATTAAGCCTATATGACAATAAATAAATTATTGAATTTAATTTTTCACATTAATGTAAATCACTAAATTAGTAAAATAATTTCAATAAAATATTGCCTAAACAAGCATGCATTAACTTGATAAAGAAAAAGGAATTAACATTTATTATCATAAAAAGTGGAGATCCTTCAAACATGGAAGTTTAAAAATAAAAATAAAACCATGACAACTTTTAAATGGCAAGTTTGAGTAATAGAGTAAGTAATCTTTTCCCCATTAATAGCTCATTAAAGTTGTGGCTATTTCAATGTTTCTTTAGGCCTTTCACAGTTTCACCTTCACGCAATTTGAAAAAAAAAAAAAAAAAAAAAAGAGTTGTGTTTTTCTATAAAAAATAAAAAAATAAAAAAACACACACAAAGGAAGTGTATTTTTCTTTTTCAAGATGAAGTGCTTTTCTTGTTTTGCTCTACTCATGGTGTTTTTCTTGGTTTTTTCTAGTGCTAATTCTGATGTTATCTTAAGTAAGTGGAATTCCTTCGACCTTTTTCTTTAAAAATAAAATTTTTACATACATCAATTGTTGAGAGATAAACAGATTTTAACCTTAAATGTCTCTGTTAATACCCAATGGGTTACAAAGCTCTTGGTAGGAGTTAACTCTTATATATATATAAACTCTAAATTTTAGTTTTAATGTTGAATTTGTTTTTAGCTTTATATACCCCTTCTAAAAGCCTAAGGAACATTTTTAGGAAGCTCCCAAACACCATAAAAGCAAATATTGTCACTGAAAATATTTTCAGTGTAAAATATTTTACATTGAAACATATGGAGCTTAAAAACTCTTCTAAAAGCAACCAAACAGTCCCTGGAGTCTTTGTTTAACACTTTTTTGGGTCAAGCCAAATAAAATATGGGATTGGCTTTAGAGTTTTAAATTATTCTCTCAAGTCAGGTAAGATCTATAATGCAGTTACTGTATTAGTTTTTCTCCGAATATGTGCTATTTATTGTTAAACTAACAAATGGTCTTGTACAAAGCCTACCAAAATCTTCATTTGCTACAATCTTTACGTGTTCTATTACATATCTAATGGGTTTCCTTTTTTGATTTGGTTTTGAAAGCAGATGAGACACCAGGTGAAGGTTGCTACGATGTTGAGAACTGTGACATGGATAAATGTTATGCACGCTGTGGAGGTGATAGTGGTAATTGCGTCCGTAAAAATATATGTTGTTGCACAGAATAACAAGGAATGTGACAAGTTCAAATCTCCCTCCCGTGCTGTGGAAGCTCTGCATTTTGATTCTCCTCATATTCAGTTTTACTGAAAGTTTCTGTTTCAAAGAATAAAAAAAACAATCTCTCTCCCTTGTTGTAACTATTGAATTATCAAAATAATAATAATAATAAAAGGATAATTTCAAATGAATAAAAGAATTACAGTATGTTTTTATTTTAAAGAATTTCAACTTAAAGCGTACACTCCTGATGATTGCTTTTTATTATCAGACCAAACACCAATTGACAAAAAAGACTTTATTAATTGAGCTAACTAGAACCGTTAGAAGTATATTATGTTTGTGTGTTCAAGTTGTCAATTGATAATTATTTGTGGAGTAACCCCCACTAAAACAAAATAATAAAAAAAGTTGTTGTAATTAAATAGAGAAGAAATTCTTACGTCATTTAGTTATTTTGAAGAGATTAAATTCTATAAAAATGTGTAAAACTCATGTTTTACCTCTTCAATCTCAACACGACACATCATCTTATCACATATTTAAAAATAAGTATAACCGTGCTCAATCAATTATAATATCCATATATAAATCCAACTAAATTGGGAATTTATTAAGATGTTATTTGGATTGGTAGAATGTCTTGAATTTAAGTAAAATGCTAATATGGCAATCTATTATTAGATAGTGTAAAACACTGATTTTACACCCCATCCTTACTAAATTTGGACTCTACTCTTCTTCTTCTTTTTTTTTTTGAAAACACAGCAATACTTCATTCATTGAAACTAAAGAGAGTCAACGTACAATGCCTCCAAGGCTGGTGGCGGAGAGTCCTCCAACCAGAATACTTCATCAACTTAGTTTTCGCATAACGCGCTAGAGAATGAGCTACACAATTTGCATCCCTTTTCACCAATTTCACTTCTGCCCAATGTAAACCAGCAATCAAACATTGTATATCAGCAAAGATATGACCAAGCCGAGACAAGTTTGTATCACTAGACATTAAGGAATTTAGCACCTGTGCACTGTCTCCTTCAATCACCAATTCAGAAAATCCAGTATCAATGGCAAATTCTAGAGCTCTGCAGCATGCAAGGACTTTAGCTTCCATGCTATCTTGTACCTGAGGACCCTTGGTAGACATTGCTCCCATTACTTCACCCTTTTCATTGCGAATGATAGCTCCTATACCAGAGCACTTAAGGTCAGAGAAAGTGGCTGCATCAAAGTTAAGTTTGAACTTTGAATTTGGTGGTGGGCACCATCTGCTCTCTGTGCTGGTTCTGCTGACTATAGTTAGCTGCTCTTGAGCTTGCTGAAATTCTGCCAGGAGATCAAATGCTCGTTTGTTCACTTAGGTTGGTGCCTGAAGCTTTCCCCCATGGATAATCATGTTCCATTAGGTCCATATGAGCCAGGCTTGGACTAAGAATAGCTCAAACTCTTCCCTTGACAGCCAATCCTACAACTCCTCAAACAATTGCATTGAATACCGTTGACCCTCCAACATGTTTTTGTAACCTCACTGAGCTGCTTGCCCATACATCCCTTGCCACTCCACACTCCCATAAAGCATGAACCCCTGTTTCCGAAGCACTCTTGCAAAGTTCATATGTATCATTCACCATAATTCGTGGATGGACTAAATTTTCTCGGGTAGGATGGATGTTTTGGCTAGCCCTCCAACCAAAGACTTTGATTTTATTAGGCACCTTGAGCTTCCATAACTCTGCCCAAACTTTAGTACCACTGTGCCCTTTTGAACTTTCTGCCCAATCCGCCCCCCTAAGTATTTGTGTTGCCACATAATATATTCCCCTGGTTGTGTAAAGCCACATCACATTCGGAATCTACTTTGAAATGTATATCAAGGAATAAAATAAGTTCAAGTAAGTAAAAGAAATATATTTTGTTCTCGCGCATAATTGTTAGTAGATAATTATTGACAGTGTAGCCACACTAAAAAATGGAAAACTAATCTCATGGAACAATGTTTGTTCCTCTCACATAAATAATAATGGATCTCTCAATGAATTTGATTAATGAGACCCATTATTATGTAAAAGGAGCATTTTTTACTACTAAATAATCACTCATGAAAAAAAGTTTTTTTTTTTTTCGTCTTTAGTGTGACGAGGCTGTGTTTGTTTTGACGTTATTGTTTTCTAGAAAATGTGTCATTTTCTTAAAAATGTTTTTTGAAAAACTATCATATTTTTCTATGTTTGATATGCCAACTAATGTAAAAAATTTGAATTGAAAAACAAGCATGAATTCAGTTAGGAATAAAATTTTGTTGGGTTTGTCTCAAATTTCTCATATTAAAAAATTTTTTTACATATCAAAAGTTCTATTAGACACCATAATTACGCTCTCTAAGGCTAAATCATAAGAATTTTCTTTTGCTAGTACAAAATCTAATTTAAATTGTTGGCTTGAATATTTAGATAACATCTTCATATGGTTCAAAAGAAAATATTAATTTATATTTTTCAAAACAGAAACAAACAATTGGATTGGTTATTTATATATATATATATATATATAGAGAGAGAGAGAGAGAGAGAGAGAGAGAGAGAGAATTCAAAGAAAGTTCAATTAGAATTTGAAATTAGAATCCAATTTTACGTCATGTGTCTAAATTTAGGTGGGGACCATACCATAATTATGCACTTAAGTTTTTTAATCTTTGTGCCAAGTAAATTAATAAGTGCAAAATACTAAGAATTTAATTTTAATGCATCTTGCCTACTTGACAAGGTGGCTGAAGGGCACAAATAGAGGTGAGACCATGTTACTCATAGCTTGTTTTGGTATAAAATTCCACTTTTTGTGTTCTTGCTACTTGTTAGTTCTCTTTCCTCATTTTGTGGTTGTCATGACTTTCTGTGTATGCATATTGCAGGTTGGAAATTTTGCCAATTGCTTGGTTGAGGCTAGAAGTGAGCTACAGCATAAGTATGTTCTAAATTATTTAATGGAAACTAAGTTTGTCCATTATGTTTGTTTTCTTTCATAAATGTTTTTGGGTTGGAATCATTGTGGTAGGACTCTCCTAGTATGTTGCAACTTGGTCTTCAAGCATATAAACCTATACTGTTATGCGCCATTCAGAAGCTCACAACTTATTGATTATTACAGTGATTATTGGGAATATTTTATTGATTGTTTAGTTAATGGAAAAAATTTCTTCCAAATTTCCCACTTGACCCCAAAAAACTTGGTTATTTCTGAGTTTCTTTTTAAGATATGGAGTTTTTAAAAGCACTGACTACTGTAATTTCACCTGATAGTTTTCCAATTAGCTTCTGATTGGCAAATTTTATGACATGCTGATTTTATTTATGAAAAAAAGTTATGGAAGATTTTGGTAGTTTAAAAATTCACATGCTTGTTGGTGCTTTTGTTTCAATTTCAGCTTGTGCAATTTACTGTATGCTTCACCCTGTCTGTAGAATGCTGGAATTTACTGCCTATACTCCTTAGATGCCATTTAGATCCTAAGCATTTTGTCATCTCTCACACAATTTACTAGATATTTTTCTCCCTTAAGTTTTTGGATAAATTCTTGTGTCCAAGTTATTTACATAATTTGCGTATTTGAATGAATTAAATATTATTTGTCGTATTTTATTAAATAGAAATAAAATACCAACAAGCCCACATCTCCAACGAACTGGCCTAGGTTTGATCCTTGCACTTGCTTTCTTGTTCGTCATACACGGAAACTGGGGAAAATTTTAGAATTTTGGTCCAATTGCGGTTTGCATTGTTTAAATTGGTCAAATTCACAAATTCACCGCATTTTGCCCCCCACTGGAGCAATTTGCTGATTGGAATGCAGTTTGCAATGCAGTTTGCCAACTGGTATCCTAGGCTACAAATGTAATTCACTTGGAAAACTTTATAGAAAACTTACGTCTGTAGCTATTATATCTGCTCTAGTCACGTGGAATTTGCATTGCTTGGGTGAGAGAATTAATTTGGGTAATTAGTTCCTAAATAGTAGCAATTTTGCATATTACCTGTTTTAATTACTACAAATTGGTTGTAGCAATTTTGTTTTATGCAGTTGAGATCAAAAACCTTTGGTTGGTGTGATGTAATCAATTTATGAGGGAGAAAATAGGAGATCATGATAACATTGTGGGCTGTCTTACTATATGTTGACAGAGCAGTTAGCTGACCAATCTAGAATATAGTTAATATCAAATGATTTAGAAGAAAATGGTTCTTTCTCAGCCATTGATGTGGTCATTCTTAGGCTAAAGCGGGTTTCTTCTCATATTACTATTAGAGAGGCAGTAGCCAGGATATTCTTTTTTTTTTTTTTTTTTTTTTGCTGAATAGTAGCCAGGATATTCTAGACTTAGGATTTAATATCCTCATTGAAAACGTAAGGCCATGTAAATGGCCACCTTAAGAATTAAAGTTTATATTCATGAAGTCTACATTCGAATGAGATCTATAGGCAACATAACATAATCATTATACCTACTTAATAAATGGCAATATAATAGTTTAACTTTATCTTTTTTTTATTATTATTTTTTTTTATAGATATCGTGTTCTAAGTCAAATTTTTTTAAGTGAGTTTTTAAACTCAAAATTAAAAGACCACTCATACCACCATCAAAGTTTGGGCTAATACTAGCATAAAATGTAAATGGATCTGATTTTTTTTTAAATAATTTTTTTTTATAAAGTAAAAAAATTATAGTATTAACTGCTGATGGTACCATAGTTGACTCTCTTCTCTCATATTAGTGAGAATGTATAATTATTTTAATATAATTAAACTATATATTTATTTTTAATATACTTATTCGGTCCAATTCAGTCCATTCAGTCTACATTTGCTCTATTCGGCCACATTAGTCCTATTCTATCCATATCAGTGCTATTTGGTCCATTCTATCCACTTTAGTCCTATTCACTCCATTTTGTCTACTTTGATTCTATTTGGTCCTATTCAGTCCACAATGGTCCTATTTGGTCCATTCTGTTAACTTTGATCCACTACCGTCCAATTTGGTCTTATTCAGTCCATTTTGTCCTCTTTGATTCTATTCGGTCCATTCTATCCACTTCGATCGTCCACTTTCATTGTACTCAGTCTTATTCGGTCTAGTTTGTCCAGTTCAGTCCTATTTGGTCCACTTAGTTCCGATTCAGTCTATTTGGTCCAATTCGGTCCATTTGGATCACTTCGGTTCATTTTGGTCCACTTTGATCTATTTTTTTTTGTGCACTTATATATAATGGGAAAAGACATGTTTGGGTTGAAAGCACCTAATCTAAATCTAAATTTATTAAAAAATATATATAAAACTCAAACTCGTAAATCTAAAATCTTAAGCATATATTTTTTATTCCTTGTATCGTGGCTTAACTGTCAAACAAGGTGTTAAAACAATACTAAATTTGGCAACCTTTTTTCCCGAGTTGTAACATTTCTCATTTTCTTTTTCGCTTTTAGGCTTGGTCGATATGAAGTTCGAAATATGAACAATTCATGAGTGGGGTACCAAGTTTTTACAAGTGTATATTCAACCCACCATTTCAACTTGATTCTTCTCGTTGGTTTTTTATTAGCTGATGGCCATGTTTGGTTGTATTGTTTTTAGAGCTTGGTTGAGTTGGATTGTTTTGCAAAAATTTTCACTTCTGTAAAGTGTAAACTAACCCAACTTACACAATATTTTTTTAAAAATACGTCTTTTAAATTTGTTAGATTGATTTATTTGTTATTTGAGTTAAAAAATACATGTTAGTTTTATTTATTTTATTATTTTCAAACTTCATTTTGATAAAATTGAACTATTAGGCTTTATTGTGTAAATCAATATCACTTTTTCTTTTGACTTTTAATGAACTATTTACTAATCAAAAAATAAAAAGATTATTGAATAATGATATTAAATGTTTGAATGAAAACCCACCTTTTTTTTATTAGTTTTTAAATCTTGACAAAATGACCTGAACCCAACCTGATCGATCACCCTCACGGATGGGGTTGGGTGAGTTGATTTTCATTATGATGGATTTGATTTGGTTTGATTTTTCTCAACCTAATGAGGTAGGGTTCAGTTAAAATAATAATAGTAGTACTCCAATCTCAACCCAATACAGACACACTGTTAATAATAATAGGTGATCCATTGCTTTCTCTAGATTTTCAAGCCTTTTATAATTCACTTTTACGTAGGCCATTAGTATGTAGGTAGGGTATTAGAAAGATCATAGATTGATATTATCCAAATTCTATGCAACAGCCAATTTATTGCATGAGATGTAATACTTATGAATGGTTGAGAGCAAAAGTTTAAAAAGTAACTTTTCTCTTCAAAATAGATATATATTTTTTTCCTAAGGAGAAAAGTTATCTTCAATATATGTACTAACGTTATAAGACAATTTAAGACACTAGAGTAAATTAAGAAATTTAAAGCAGTGCTTAACAAATTCTGATTCCACTAACAAACCAAACCCACATACATACACTTTTGGGGCATTATTTATTTTCATTGTGTTTGTAAATTTTAGGCTCAAGCTTCCAAACACTAACAAACAACACTGAAAAACTGCCCCGAAAAACATATAGGGTGAAAAAGAAAAGCCATATGATTCATATGTTTGTACTATTTCCTAAGCCGTTGCTATTAGAAATATGAATTTATTTTGCCTCCATTCATTCTCTAGGCATAAACAAAACAGCTACACACATTTTTAAATATGTTGTAATTATTATAACTTTATATTTTATTTTCCACTTTTCATGTTCTTTAATATTAATTATTTCTTAATTTCAGGTTCAAACAGCTTGCAAACAATCCGTGTTAAAATATCATCCATACCGGGCATCAAAAACTGACATTCGCCAGCAGGTTGAAGCTGAAGAAAAATTTAAGCTTATTTCACATACAAAGAGAAATTTTTAGCATGAATCATGTCACTAAATGCATGCGGATGGAATGGTTTTTATTTTGTTTACGAGTTTTGAATTTTCTCTGGATATTTAGTTGTCTTTTGTTGTGTTTCTCTTAAAGGACATGATTTTCTGTGAGGGACAGACCTAGTCTTTTTTTTTAAATATTTATAGCTCAATACTACATCATAAACAGCCAATGAGCCATAATCCTTGAATAGTTCGAACCAACAGGTTGCTGATTGAGTTGTTTTTGCTTGAAGTAGTGGCCCATATGGCCATATCCCTTTGCACCTTGGTTCTTGGCTTATCAGTAGGAGAATATAGTAAGATACAACCCAATTAGGAATGACCAAATCTGATTGCAACTGTAACAACCCAGTGCACTACCGTTGGATGTATCCCATTGAGAGGTAAGATGTGTGTAATATTATTGATCAACTATTAGCTGCATGTGCACGTTCAAATTACCTTTGCCAATCATTAATCTTATCATTCCTTTATAGGTACCTCTCACGCCTTAAGTCGTACGTACGAAATAAAGCTGCTCTGGAAGGGTCTATTGCTGAAGGATACATAGTAGAGGAGTGCTTAACATTTTGTTCACGATATATGGAAGGAGTTGAAACTATATTTAATTGACCAACCAGGACGATTGAGGAGTCAACGGGGGTGGTTTCGATCGTGACACTAAACAATAGAGAGTGGACCCAAGCCCATCGCTACGTTTTATTCAATTCTGAAAACATCAACCACTTTCGTGAGTAAGTACTATGTATACAAATATTGCTGCACATCAATCCAATGTACTTTAGGTCTATTAACCCTAATACAATTGCCTGCACAGGATGCACAAAAGATTGATAGCTGATGAACTTCAACAAGGCCACCATCGTTTTTCCGAGGCCATTATATATAAGCACCACATGGAGAAGTTTTGTACTTGGTTTAGGGGTCATGTACGTATAACATTTTCAACTTATTAAACTTGTAATATTGTCCCAACTATGATTACTTGTGCTGCTATGAATAATTTTGCTTGGATATGTTAGGTGATGTCATTGACTGGTGTTGATAGGGAAACGGAGGGAGTTAGTGATACCCTTGCTGCATTGTTCAAATGGCCAGATATTTATGTAAAGCGGCTGAAGCATTATGTCATAAATGGCTTAATATTTAGGAATGTAAATGATGAGGCAAATAGGAAAACGCAGAATAGTGGAGTTAGTGTCGCTACTGATGGTGGCATTACGTACTATGGTGTTTTAAGGGATATAAACGAGTTGAATTATTCTGACAATATCAAACATGTGTTATTCAAGTGTGAATGGGCTGATGAACAAAATAGGAGAGGATATAGGACTTATGAATTTGGGTTTTCTATGGTGAACTTTACACACTTCATACACGGTGGGGATGACATAATAGATGAACCATATGTCTTGGCATCTCAAGCTACACAAGTTTTTTATGTGGAAGATAAAAGGCACAAGGATTGGTATGTTGTTGTCAAAACTAAAGCTAGGGATGTGTTTGATACCGGTGTTGGTCCCCAACGTGACAAGGATGGTACATATAGTTTTTCTGAAAATGTTCCGTACAATATAAGTACTAATGAGGTTGTGAGTGACAACCTTGGTTGGGCTCGGGATGATGTAGAGGGAATGACAATTGATGCCTCTATCATTGCTAAAAGAGATCTTCATGAAGTACACAACTTAGACGATTGTGAGTTTATTGACGATGACTACAACAATGAAGATGACAACGAGGACGAGTACATCGAGGATGAGTAGTGTAATAGTATAGTGTTGTATTATGCGCTTGGATGTTACAATTATTATTGAAAACATATCCATTCATGAATTAGTTGGAATGCCTTTGTGTAGTATTTGATGAATTTGTTAATTCCTCTTAATATTGTTAATTCTTTTAATTTTTACTTATTATGCATCCAGTTCCTTCCCTTGTTCGCTATTGGAATTGAAATTCATTTCTTACATAGTTTGGATATATGTTCGTGTGGTGTTAGGGTTTCATTTCATCCTTGTTGTAGTGTTTGGCAAAGAGAAGCTCTTAACTTGGATATAAAATCCTCTTATATTGGTAGATATTAAAATGAGTTATTTAACTTTATCTTTTTCAATTAAATTGTGTGCAATTGATTGTTGTATAATATTAACATTTTCTTTGTGTTGTAAACTTGTTGGACGCAGGAATGGGAAAGAAACGCCAATTGCCGCTTGTACAAGTTGGCGAAGGACCCTCATGTTCACGACAGAGGGGGGAGAATGAGCGCGACGCCGTGTCTACTGCTGAGTGGGCAACAACGGCTGCAAGTGATGCTGGGACATAACCTGTAGGTAGTTTACATGTCTTCAAATGTAACATTTAATATTTATTACTAGACGCATAATTTTTCTGTTGTTGGCCGCAGGAAGGTGAAGGAACAATCAATTGAGTGTTGTTGAGGTTGGCCAGCGATCGTCACGTTCACAAGAGAGCGTGCAGGCGGAGCTAAGGGCCGCCCTTGCAGCTGACTAGGCAAGAGGGGACGCAAGTGACGATGATAGACACAACTCCCTTCTCCAGGTAGTTGACATGTCTTCAAATGTAACGTTTGAGAAAAGATACTAAATGCATATTGTTTCATTTCTTTTAAGTGGTCATTTCGTCTACTTCTCATTACAGAATTAGTCGTCAAGTGTCCGAAATTATGTAATTTTGGTAGTTTTGCATTTTGAAAATAATGTCTCTTAAAAAGATACCCTGTGATTGTGACAAACTTAACATAAGAATTACATTTAATAAACGTCAAAGTTATCGTATTGACTTAAAAAGACCGTGGAAGTTAGAAGGCTAAATTGAATTTATGACAAAATTAGATGATGTACTTTGTAATTTATGTCAAAAGTAGGCTTCAAATTCTAGATTTTTGTGAGTCATTGTTCGTTTATGTCAAGTGGGCTTATCGTAATTGAATATTTTACAGATGCATCTATAACTTACTCATATGAGTAATTTCAATTTTTCTTACCTAACTATAGAGAATCTATTCTCCCTCATACGAGAAGCTAGACTATTCTCCCTTTATCTGATTAGAATGATTATAAAATTAGGTTTAACATGCTTTTTTATATGTTATTGAGAAATACACAATAGGCTGCCCATTGCTTCTTTTAAATTTATGAAAATATGAACGAGTTAATTCACTTATTGTACTGAGTAATAAGTAAATTAACAGAAAAAAAGGGGAAAAAAAGATTATTTAAAAGGCAAGTATCAAAATGTCCACATTTCTTGAGCTATATACAGTAACTTTTCTGTAATTGTGAACTTTGAAACTTCATTCCTAATGGCGGTTTACTATATGCAAGAGATTTGGTGCAAGAAACGCCAATATCCAGTAATGGGCATGCAGAAGATGTGGTTGAAGAAACCCCATCAGCCAGTAATGTGCGTAAAAAGCGTGGGGAAACGCTAATGCAGCGAATATGGAGTCTGCCACCGAATATGAAAGTTCGATTGGAGGTAAATGTACGTGGCCAACCGATTGGGAACAGCGGACAAACATTCAAAAGGTGGTTGGGCACCATTTGCCTCAACCCCATCTTGTGCCCACTTGTGCCAGTTGCTTGGACGCGTTTCCCTGATAAGGAAAAAGAAGCTTGCTTAGTAGAGATTGAGATAGTATCAAATTAAGCTACTTTTTATTGTTATCTACAGCCATATGTGTGCTAAATGGCATTTTCAATAGGGTGGACTATTGCACTATGCTAACTCAATTTTTACATTTCAGAAAAGGTGGATCATTCCCGCTGAAATTATCCTACCAGCTAATCAAAAGAACTGGGCACTGCACCTACTTGGGGAATTGAGGAGGAATCAAAGAAGCAAGCTGAAAAAGAAATGCTACCCAAAAGATGCGTTGAAAGAAGATGTCATTCGGGCCAAACCAGATAAGGTTGATAGGCTGCAGTATGAGGCGCTAGTTGACTATTGGTTTTTGTCTGCTACGAAGGTTTTGCTATATTCATGCTCTATTCTCTTTTAGTGGGGTATTTGAATACATATGATGGGGTATTTGAATTTACTGAGTACAATTTATTTAACTGATTTTTTTTTTGGTTTAATTTGTTGGTGGGAATGTGTTCGTAGACATTAATTGATACGAACATAAGAAGTCGTGGGTTTCAGAAGGACATAGCGAGGTCAGGGCCTATAAGTTTTGCCCAAACTGCTGACAAAATGGTAAGAAATGCTATTTATCCTAACTAGCCAGGGTTTTAATATTATAATATTTTATGATGAAACTAATTTACGGATGAATTAAAGCATCTTGTGTGAATTAGTATGAAATTTTTGTTATTCTCAGCTGACAATGTAGCTAGCTTCTGAGGCAGATCACCTGTCTTGCTTTGGTTCCAGCACCATGAAATTGTTATTCTCAATACTTTCTTCAAATATTTGTTTTGAACTAATTAACTTCGTTACTATTTCTGACTTGTGGAAACCAAACTGATTTTGAACTGAGTCTGCTAATTTAGTGATAACATAAGCAGTGCTTATGTTCGTAGAGTTACTCTATATTAAAATCCATTTGGTTATCCATTTGGTTTGGTGATTTTGGAGATTGAACGTACGCTTTGAAATATGAAAAAACACTAGTATTATTTTAATTTTGTTAGGATAGACATTAGGTCTTATTGGAATAAATAGGGATAGTATTTTACAGAGAGAGAGAGAGAGAGTTGTCCTTATTGTTGGTCATAGTAAAGATCATTACCATTTTTCATGTAGGAAAATGTGTTTTTTTTTTAACATTTTCCCTCTTCTCCTAATCTAAAATGCTTAAAAGAGCTTATAGAATATAATTATGTGTACAGTATGCTTTAGCTTTATATGGACAAAAAAACCAAAAAACAAAAGAATATGTTGCAAAAGTTGAAGAATTTTTATTGATGGGAACATTTCATGTTTATTGTGCTTATTTAAATCACGTTAGTTTTGACGCTGTGACAGCAAAGACAGGATGATTGCAAAGAAATTTGACTCTCTGCCAGCAAAGACAAGTGAGAGAGAGGAAATGTGAGGAAGTTGAGTGATGGAAAATGGGTTGGGGAGTAACTTTGGGATGGGGCTAGGTAGGGACTATTGTAGCCACTGTCACAACTAAAGAAAACAACTCACTTGTCTTTTTTAACGTAATAATCTATATTTTTTATTTTGTTTTACATTATATTGCATGTTATATCCCAAATTTCATTTGCTATGTTTGCTTGTCGATTACCGCTTCATATCACCAACATAAATTTTCACTATTGTAATGAGGCTGTTGAATATGACGTAGGCAAAAGAAAGTGGGCAAGCAGTGGAGCGTGCTGTTGTTTTTGCGAAAGTATACAACACTAAAGATGGGCAGCCTATTAGTACTGAAGTGAGAGATAAGATTGTAAGCCCTATATCGTAATTTATTTCTTTTGTATTTTATGCGTGAATAGTACTATATCAAGTAATATGGTTTTTGGTTCTTATGTGAAAACAGAATAAAATGACTGACATTTTAAAAAGCGGGGGCTCACTACAAGGAGAGCCTCACGAAGGAATCCTATGGGCAAAAGATGATGCATTTGCTCAAGTGATGGGGGCAGAACGGCATGGACGTGTACGTGGGGTTGGTTTTGGACCAACCCCATCAGGAAGAAGTGGGTCCAACCTGCCATGTTATACATCGACTCCACTGGCGTCCAGCGAAACGGCCCATCGAATAACTGAATTGGAAACTTCGCACCAAACTTTAAGGGACGAACTTGCCCAGTCAAAGCAGACGCATCAGGAGAAAATCGCCGAAATGCAAGCCCAGCATAAGGAGGAAATCGCTGAAATACGTGAGCAAAATAAGCAGCAAATCGTCAAAGCACTGGCCGAAGCAAAGCGGCAATCAGATGCACAGCATAAGATACAAATTGATGAAATGATGGCAGGCTTGAGAAGCATGTTCGAGTCAATGAGGTCATTTCCAAATGCGTCACAGCTTTCTGTGGTATAAAAATGTTGCATTTAATTTAATGAAAATTGTGTGTTTATTGCAATGCGTTGTTTATGTGCTACTAATGCAATTTGTTTAATATATTCAGGGTAGCGCTACATCACAATGAGGACTCGTTGTGGATATTTTGTTATTGTAGGTTGTATTACTTTTTGGATGTTCATGAAGGAATATTGTACACATGAATATTATTTTGATATTATAGATTGAATTCAATTTTTCTATTATTCTCCCTCCGATCAGGTATCTATTCTATTTCTCTCGACTTCGCTATTTTAAAAACTTAATTATGATCAATTTGTTTTTTTTTTTAGACTCGAATTTTGTCAATGCTTTGTTATTCGCTTGACTTTGAAATGCTATGTGAAAATTGAATTTATGGTTGTGTATTGCGTGCTTTCAATGTGATTGCAGGTGCATTGGGAGTTCAGCTCAATGAATGGTCAAGAAGAGTTTAGCTCAATGTGGTATGCTTTTGTGGTTCTCTTCGCTTGTCTAGAAGTGGATTTGGATAATTTTCTTTACATTAGGGTTGGTGAGTTTCAATTGGGTCTGAATTATTCACTCTGTCTGTATCAAGTGGATTTATGCATATGAGACCACTTTATTATGTGCATGTCCTAGCAAAAAACTAAAGAAAAACAAAGAAAATGTGAATGCCTTAAGTTTTTCTGTAGGGGAAAGTAAGCAAGCAATTTTTTATGCCAGAGAAAAATCTTAAGATTGGAAACAAAAGACTCACTGGTCTTAATTCCTACTCATTTGTATTTTTAGAGGTTTTGAAGAATTCTTTCGTGTGAAAATGATTCAGTTTTGTGCTTCAGGAACTTAGCCTTGGAATTATTGGGAACCTTGCCTGCCATGAACCTCAGTTGAAGCAAGTGGACTGATTGAGATAGAATTTAAATATTTCTTTTTTATTTGTTGAAAGGAAATACTTATTTGTTGAATGTCTTTCTCATCCTCCCCCATGTAAAGTGTCTATGTCTGACTCTTCTTGCTTATTGCATCACTCATGTCATAGAGAGTTTCATAGAGAGTTTCATATGTCCATATTGTGAATTTAGTGATGCTGCTCAAGTTACTAATCATACCTTGGAATGATTGTAGGGCAGTGTCTTCTACAGATCTGCACGTAAATATTTTGTTCGTTTCATACTTCTCCAGCTTATTGAAAAGGTAACAAGTTTTCAACTCAAGGAAATTCCTTTAATTTTTAATGATCATTATAAAAATAAAAAATAGCTGACTGCTGCCTTTATATGTTTGCGGTGCCATTATGGACATAAACTGTGTACAAAACCGATGCCCCACTTGTAGACAAAAAGCTTGGAGATGGGATAGCCATAGGAAGTTACAGACAGCATTTGTGACAAGTTTAAATTGTGACAAGTGTGTATAATGTATGTAGTTGAGGTATAACTTTAAATTGTGACAAGTTCAAGAAAATTTCAGCTTGATATTCTTTTGATATTCCAACTTGAAATAGTAGCGTTTGTAAAATTTATAGTAGCGTTTGTATTCACCATCTGCTGTAGAAAGGAAAAGGAAAAAAAAAAACTATAGCCACGTTTTTAAAACGCGGCTATAGACATATTAAAAAATGTTAAAGGGGTTTTAGCCGCGTTTCGAACGCGGCTATAGGGGACTCTATGGCCGCACTTTTCAAACGCGGCCTAAGACGGGGTCTGTGGCCGCATTTTCCAAACGCGGCCTAAGAATGGGGTCTATGGCCGCGTTTAGTATATCACCTTAGGCCGCGTTTCAAACGCGGCCATAGACCCTATTCTTAGGCCGCGTTTGGAAAGTGCGGCCATAGACCCCCCCTGGCCTATAGTCACGGGGTTTGGGCCACATTTGAAAACGCGGCCGCGGCCATAGGCCAAATGGGCCTATGGCCACGTTTTTTGGACCTAAGGCCGCGTTTTACAAACGTGGCCTAAGGCCCTTTTTTTTGTAGTGTTGTTATATCCTGAATGAAAATTGATAACATGTCAAATGGCCAAAATAAAAGTACAGTGTATTGTCACATCGACGAAAGCTAATTTTTTTATTTTGACCATTAAATGCCATATCAATTTTCATTCAAAAATAATAGTAAGGATTAAATTGATACCGTATTAAAAGGCTAAAGACCAAATTGACATAATTGAAAAGTTAGAAATCAAATTAAAATATGGCATATAAAATATAGATCAAATATGTGGTTTACCCTTTTTAAAATTTAAATTTTTAAAAAAAGATTTAAAATGTAACTTAACCAAAAAAAAAATCACTATTACATTACCTAACAGTAGCGAGGTTGAAGGAGACCTTTAAACCACCCTTGAATCCTTAGACAAATGAGAAGAGGCTCATTTGGACCTTTTTTTTTTTTTTTTTTTTTTTTTGAGAAGAGGTCCATCTGAACATTGAGTATTGACAGGACAGCATAGAGCATTCTGAAATTTCCTTGCTTGTTAAGTGGGCTTGCATTAGTTTCGTTGAAAAGGCCCATGTATTAGTTGACGACGTTGACTTGCCCACTTACAACCTTGGGCCCAGTTTTGGACTAGGCTTTATGAATTCTTTTGTCATTTTTGCCTAATTTTATATTACTATTAAATTAGCATTGGCTTATAAATAACGAAATGACAAAATTTAAATACAAAATTGGTTGTAGTTTAAAACTATAATTTTATTTAATATTTTTTTATTATGGATGAATTTTGCCAAATCTACTATTGGATTACACCTCCCTCTTATATCCTCCGTACTTGCCAAATTTCTAGAAGAATAATGATCAATAGCTATGTTGTCAATAAATTTTTTAAATTACAAGTTTTTGTAATTTAAAATTATGCATAAAATATAAACTTCTAAATTATATAGAAAATAGCATCTAATTGATACAAAATTTGAAATGTGTATTAAAAGAGTAAAGAACATGCAATTTAACGATTAGATTTTCAAAATCTGTAGTAATGTTTATTTTATTGAGTAAGGTTGTAACTTTAGGCTACAACCAATTCTGTAGCTCAACTTTGTCCATATCGAAATAGTCAACTTTACATATATCAACATAGATTTTTTTTTTTTTTTTTGAGAGAGGTTCAACCTATGGCGTCCGCTCCTGATAATTGCTCTTTATTATCAGACCAAAACACCAATCAATTTTTGGTGTAGGTAGGGATTGAACCCCAGATCTCTTATACAACCATCAGAGACTTTACCAGTTAAGCTAACTAGAACCCACTATATCAACATAGATTAAATTTGACTAAAAAAAAAAAAAAAAAACATTGAGCTGTATTTTTCTTTTTACAAACTGCTAATGTGATATGTGGTTTTTGGTAAAGAAAAAAGTGATGTTAATAGTGGACAATAATCACTTACTACATCAGCAATTTGTAAAATTTTTTGTAAAATAGTTTGTATCTCTAGCATTATTCCTAGATAAAAACCAATAAGAAGTTGGCCACATTAACAGTTTGTAAAATAATTTGTAACTGTAGCATTATTCTAGAAAAATTAATAAGCAAATGACAAATTATTAAAAATTAATGGTCATAAAGAAGAATTAAAATATAAACATACATATCATACTAAAGAAATGCATTTGATTCATTCAAATTTTAAAATTAGGTCTAGATCCGAATATAATGGCATACATATCGACATTATAAATATTAATTAAATCTCATTTATTTATTTGCCTAATCTGGCAAAATTAATATTCCATATTACTTGTATGGCATAAATTAGGATTGGCTTATAAAAACGAGATTCTTGAGGTTGAAAGCATCCAGCATTTTTCTCAAAAAAAAAAAAAGGGAAAAGAAACACAAAGGAGGTGTATTTTTCTTTTTCAAGATGAAGTGCTTTTCTTGTTTGGCTCTATTCATGGTGTTTTTCTTGGTTTTTTCTAGTGCTAATTCTGATGTTATCTTAAGTAAGTGGAATTCCTTCGACCTTTTTCTTTAAAAATAAAATTTTTACATACATCAATTGTTGAGAGATAAACAAATTTGAAACTTAAATGTTTTTGTTAATACCAAGTGGGTTACAAGGCTCTTGGTAGGAGTTAACTCTTTATATATATATATATATATATATAAACTCTAAATTTTAGTTTTAATGTTGAATTTGTTTTTAGCTTTATATACCCCTTCTAAAAGCCTAAGGAACATTTTAGGAAGCTCCCAAACACCATAAAAGCAAATGTTGTCACTGAAAATATTTTCAGTGTAAAATATTTTACATTGAAACATACGAAGCTTAAAAACTCTTCTAAAAGCAAAACCAAACAGTCCCTAGAGTCTTTGTTTAACACTTCATTGGGTCAAGCCAAATAAAATATGGGATTGGCTTCAGAGTTTTAAATTATTCTCTCAAGTCAGGTAAGACCTATTAATGCAGTTACCGTATTAGTTTTTCTCCGAATATGTGCTACTTATTGTTAAACTAACAAATGGTCTTGTACAAAGCCTACCAAAATCTTCTTTTGCTACAATTTTTACGTGTTCTATTATATATCTAATGGGTTTCCTTTTTTGATTTGGTTTTGAAAGCAGATGAGACACCAGGTGAAGGTTGCTATGATGTTGAGAACTGTGATATGGATAAATGTTATGCACGCTGTGGAGGTGATAGTGGTAATTGCGTCCGTAAAAATACATGTTGTTGCACAGAATAACAAAGAATGTGACAAGTTCAAATCTCCCTCCCCTGCTGTGGAAGCTCTGCATTTTGATTCTCCTCATATTCAGTTTTACTGAAAGTTTCTGTTTCAAAGAATAAAAAAAATCTCTCCCTTGTTGTAACTATTGAATTATCAAAAAATAATAATAATAAAAGGATAATTTCAAATGAATAAAAGAAGTATAGTATATTTTTTATTTTAAAAAATTTCAACCTATAGCGTCTACTCCTGATGATTGTTCTTTATCATCGACCAAACACCAATTGGTATAAGAAAATTTATTAATTGAACTTACTAGAACCACTAGAAGTATATTATGTTTGTGTGTTCAAGTTGTCAGTTGATAATTATTGGTGGAGTAATCCCCACTAAAATAAAATTTAAAAAAAAAAAGTTGTTGTAACTAAATAGAGAAAAAAAAATCCTATTCTTACATCATTTATTGACTTTGAAGATATTAAATTCTATAAAGATGTGGTGTAAAACCCATGTTTTACTCTTCGAATCTCAACATGTCACATCATTTTATCACTTCTTTAAAAATAAGTACAACCACACCTAATCAATTATAATTCCCTTTTTTTTAGAGAGAGTTTTAACCTATGTCGTCCGCTCCTAATAATAGCTCTTTATCATCAGATCAAGACACTAATCAGTTTTTGGTGTAAGCTGAAATTGAACCCCAGATCTTTTATTCAACTATCAGAAATATTATCAGTTGAGTTAACTGAAACCCACAATACCCATATATAAATCCAACCAATTTGGAAATTTATTGAGATAGTATTTGGTGTAGTAGGATGTATTAAATTTTAAGTAAAATACTGATGTGACATTCTATTATTGGATAGTGTAAAATATTGGTTTTACACCTCGTCCTTACCAAATAATAGAATGTCACATCAGCATTTTACTTAAAAGAAATATATTTTGTTTTCGGGCAAAATTGTTAGTTGATATTGTAGATAGTGTAGCCACACTAAAAAATGGAAAACTAATCTCATTGAACAATGTTTGTTCCTCTCACATAAGTAATAATGGATCTCTCAATAAATTTGATTAATGAGACCATTTATTATGTGAAAGGAATGAGCATTGTTTTTTTTTTTTTTTTTTCCTTTTTTTTCTTTTTTTTAATGGGAGGAATGAGCATTGTTGAGTACTAAATAATCACTCACCCATATATAAATCTAACCAATTTGAGAATTTATTGAGATGGTATTTGGTGTGGTAGGATGCATTGAATTTTAAGTAAAATGCTGATGTGACATTCTATTATTGGATAGTGTAAAATATTGGTTTTACACCTCGTCCTTACCAAATAATAGAATGTCACATCAGCATTTTACTTAAAAGAAATATATTTTATTTTCGGGCAAAATTGTCAGTTGATATTGTAGATAGTGTAGCCACACTAAAAAATGGAGAACTAATCTCATTGAACAATGTTTGTTCCTCTCACATAAGTAATAATGGATCTCTCAATAAATTTGATTAATGAGACCCATTATTATGTGAAAGGAATGAGCATTGTTTTTTTTTTTTTTTTTTTTCCTTTTTTTTCTTTTTTTTAATGGGAGGAATGAGCATTGTTGAGTACTAAATAATCACTCACTAAATATATATATATATATATATATTTTGTCTTTAGTGTGACAAGGCTATGTTTGTTTTGACATTAATATTTTCTAGAAAATGAGTCATTTTCTGAAAAATGTTTTCTGGAAAACTATCATATTTTCTTGTGTTTGATAGCGATATTGAAAATGAGTTGGAAAACATTTTATGATGTTTGGCAAGCACAAAAAGTAATAACATTTCTTGTTTAATTCAAAACATGTTTATTACGTAAACCAACTAATGTAATCAATTTAAATTGAAAAACAAGCATGAATTCAGTTAGGATTAAAATTTTGTTGGGTTTGTCTCAAATTTCTCATATTAAAAACTTGTTTTACATATCAAAAGTTCTATTAGACACCATAATTACGCTCTCCAAGGCTAAATCATAAGATTTCTCTTTTGCTAGTACAAAATCTAATGTAAACTGTTGGCTTGAATATTTAGATAACATCTTCATATGGTTCAAAAGAAAATATTAATTTAGATCTTTCAAAATAGAAAAAAAAAATTATATATATATATATATATAGATTGGGTTCAAGTTACACCTGATGTAACTTTAAGCAATATTACACTACTTAATATTTTTTTAATTGGATGCAAATTTTGACAAATCTACCGTTAGATTACATTATCTTTATATATTCTCCCTACTTGCAATATTTCAAGGTAATCAAAGATCAATAGCCATGTAAATAATGCATAAAATTTGAGTTTATGGATCAAATGACAAATTACATTTGATCGTCTTGAAAATTGGCAAGTATATTTAGAACATATCGAACATGTAATTCAACAATTAAATTTTCAAAATATGAATTTAATATTAAGTTATTGAATTGTGTAATATTGCTTAGAGTTACACTAGGTGTAACTTGAATCTAATTTTGCGCCATATGTCTAATTTATGTGGAGACCACACCATAATTATCCACTTAAGTTTTTCAATCTTTGCGCCAATTTAGTAAATGAATTCAAAATACTAAAAATCTAATATTAATGAACTTAAAAAAAAAATCACATATACTAAATAAAAATCACCACACAACAAAGATCACCACATGTTCTATCTTATTAAAAATTAGAAAAAAAAAATGCTCATAAGTGGTATTAAATTTAGGTCATAATTTTAATATGTGACTAATTATGTTTACTTTTTCAAAAAAATAATTTGACTAATTATGTATATTTTTATGATAAAAATTGTATTTAATTTTAAATGTATCCATATGTATGTATATGTTACATGCTATTTTTTTAATAATTTGATAAATTATTTATATTTTTATAATAAAATTTGTGTTTAATTGTAAATACATCCATGCGTTTGCATTGGTTACATGCTAGTTTTATTAATAACAAAGAATAAACATCTAGCATAAAATATTTATTTCAGAAGTGTAGTGGGCATGCCGCTCTCTCGCAGAGAGAGAGAGAGAGAGAGTAATGAGTGCAAAAGAAGAAAGATAAAGTAAAGGGAAGAGAAGAGATGAGAGAGAATGACAAAACAAGAGCAAGAGATGAGCATGAAATATGTTTATGTTTTATGCAGAAAGAAGAGATTATTTATTCATGTGTTTCTGGCAACATGAGATAAGAGTTGTTTTTCAACCAAATAAAAATAAAAATGGAAAGCGACCTCTAAAAAAAAAACTATATTTTTAATATAGTTTTTCATTGACTAAAAATAGTTTTCCCTTTACCAATTTTCCTAGTATTACCAAACATTAAAAAACACGGAAAACTACTTTTACATTAAGTTTTTCATTATAAAAAAAAAAAAAAAAAAAGACAAAGCCCCACTAAACGGTGGACATCCTAATCAAACTAAATACTACTTCTTGGTATTAAAATTATCCAATGCACTCCATGTACTATTTTTTTTTCTTTTTACATAAAGGTGTTTTATTATGTGGATTTCTTACATAAGACCCAAATTTATGTTAGAAAAAGATGTAATATATCAAGTATATGAAATAATAGTACCTATTTTATTTATTTCTTTATTTTTTTTAAAGGCACAACTGAAAAATGATGGGGGGTAGAGAGTTAATTACATGGAGCGAGACTGGACAAAGCTACATCCTTGAATAGAAGACCATCTCCCACGTTGCACGATTTTTCTCTGAAACCAAAGACACAAGTAAGAGTTTTTTATTAATTTTAAAGTAAATCTTATAGTTTTGAATTTTCAAAATTTAAGGTTTAATTTGTTACTATCATAAATTCCAGTACTCAATTTGCAATTTTTTTAACTATAAGTTTTAATTTGAAAGAAACCTTTTTTAAAAGGGTAAACTACATATTTAGTCTCTATTCTTTACAACATATTTTTATTTAGTCTTTAACCTTTCAATTGTGTCAATTTAGTTTCTAACCTTTGAGTGTCGTGTCAATTTAGTCCCTGTTATTATATCCTAGATGAAAATTGATGACATGTCAAACGGCCAAAATAACATTATAGTGTATTGTCACATCAACGAAAGCTAATTTTTTATTTTAACCATTAAATGAGTCATCAATTTTCATCCAAAAAATAATAATAAGGAGTAAATTAATATACCATATTTCAATTTGGTCCTTAACCTTTTAATTGTGTCAATTTGGTCTCTAAACTTTTGAAAGGTTAAGAACCAAATTGAAATATGATATATAAAATAAGGACTAAATATATAGTTTACCCTTTTTAAAATTTAAATTAAAAAAAAAACATATAATTTAAAATGTAACTTACCAAAAAAAAAATCACTATTACATTACTTAAGAGTTGGGAGGATGAAGGAGACCTTTAAACCACCCTTAAATCCTTAGACAAATGAGAAGAGGTCCATGTGAACATTGAATATTGACAGCATCGGGCATTATAAAATTTCCTTGCTTGTTGTTAAGTGGGCTTGCATTAGTTTCGTTGAAAAGGCACATGTATTAGTTGACAACGTTGAACAATGATTGTCTTTTACTTGCCCACTTACAACCTTGGGCCCAGTTTTGGACTAGGCTTTTTGAATTCTTTTGTCATTTTTGCCTAATTTTATATGTACTATTAACTATATGGCATAAATTAGCATTGGCTTATAAATAACAAAATGACAAAGTTTAGTTACAAAATTAGTTGTAATTTAAAACTATAACATTTTTCAATATTTTTTTATTGAAAGTGAATTTTGATAAATCCACCATTGGATTACATCTCCTTCTTATATCCTCCATACTTGCAAAATTTCTAGAAAAATAAAGATTAATAGCTATGTTCTCAATAAATTTTTTAAATTACAAGTTTTTGTAGTATAAATTATGCATAAAATATAAGTTTCTAAATCTTATAGTAAATAACATCTGATTGACACAAAATTTAACATGTGTATTAAGAGTGTAAAGAACATGTAATTCAACAATTATATTTTCAAAATATGTATTAATGTTTATATGTGATTAAATCTCATATATCTTGGAGTTATTTAATGAGACTTATAAATTATATTTCATAATAGGGAATGAGATGGGTTCAAGTTACACCTGATGTAACTCCATAAGAGGTACACGTTTTTTAAACCATTGATTTTTATTAGATCTAATGGTTAAAAAAAGACTAATGTCATGTCATTAAGTCATTAGATTCTTTTCCAAAAATAAACAAAAAGTCATTAAATTCTTTCATCTTCTACCGTTAATTGTCCTCTCTCTCTCTCTCTCTCTCTCTCTGATCTGCCTGGACCCCATGAACTCCTCCAATGACAAACATGACTCAATCCCAAATAGAAGCTCCTCCCATAACCCAAATAAAAAAAGAAAAAAAAATGACATGGAATTGGCTTTTTTAATTTCTTAAATTTACTATACTTTTCATAACCTTCTTCAATCTTGTAATCCATGTGGTTCGCAAATAAACAATTGGCCTTCAAATTTTTGCCAAATGATTCTGAATAATCATTATACATGTAACCAGTTAGGCGTAATTAGCCTCTTCATCATGATGGTTATAACCATTGTTAACCATCTTGCATGTCTAAATTCCGTCTTTCATATTTCCAGATAGACTGCCTTTAAGAAATTGACTGTTCCTTTACATGCTCTTTTGGGTCTTCAATAAACGCCACTTTATAGGAAAATTAGAGTAAATTTAAGAAACAAGGAATTAGGTACTATTGTTCACGTTTTTAGGCTTAAAAGGTTAAGGTGTTATCTAGTTCTCACAGGAACACCATTACAATGTATATATGGAACCTTGAAACACCTTTTTCTTTATTTTGGGTTATGAGAGGAAGAGCGTCTATTTTGGGACTGACTGTGAGTTATGTGCGTCCATTGGTGGAGTTCATGGAGGTCTAGGCAGATGAGAGAGAGAGAGAGTGAGTTTAATGACTTTTTGTTTATTTTTAGTAAGAGAATTTAATGATTTAATGACATGATACTAGTCTTTTTTTAACCATTAGATCTAATGAAAATCAATAGTTTAAAAAAGGTGTAACTCTTGTAGAGTTACACCAGGTGTAACTTGAACCCATCTCATAGGGAATATTAAGAGAGCATTGGTTTAGAAAATATTTTTAGAAACTTTTTATGGGAAAAAAAAAAGCAACTGAAATTGTTTTACGGCCTTTTTTATTTTCCATGAAAGTAGTATTAAAATTTTTCTAAAATTGTCCATTCACAAATATCCTAAGAGCATTGTTACCAGACCCTTCATAATAATTAAAATCTCATTTATTGATTTTGCCTTGGATTAGAATTTTCTAATCATTTTAGGTTTGAGTTGCCTAATCAAATTAGAATTATCTACTTTACATATGTCATATTAGATTAGATTTATAGAATACAAATCCTTTATTCCACTTTTTGTATTTAACTTTATACTTCACCATTCATGGCATGTCATGTATTCAATTTTTTTTCCATATTAAATTTGAGTATTTTATAGGAAAAGTAAAACGAATACATGACAAATTTTGGTTGGTGAAGCAAAAAGTGGGATAGAGGATTTGCGTTTAGATTTGTCTAATCCGATTAGTTTTTATTTGCCTTATTTGGAAATATTGACATGTTCTTATATTATATGGCATAAATTAGCACTTGCTTATAAATAACGAGATTGATGAGGTTGAAAGCCTGAATAACACTAGGGTGTATTTTTCTTCTCAAAAACAAACAAACAAACAAAAACTAGGGTGCATTATTCTATTTCAAGATGAAGTGTTTTTCACCTTTCGCATTGCTTATGGTGTTTTTATTGGTCTCTTCAAGTGGTAATTCAGTTCTCACTTTCTTTCTTTATGGTAAAAAGAGTTCCTTCTAATTTTGAAGTTTGGGGTGTTAATATTTTATAATCCAAACATGACTATTAATAATTCAAATTTTAGAAAACATGCCTTTTTTTAGAGAAAGAAGAAAAAAATGTTTGAATTGCAAACATATGATAGTAGAATCTTAATTGTCGAGCTTTAGTTCCAGAGCTATCGTAAAATAAAATAATCACTGACAAATATATATATATATATGTAGTGTGATTGAGTGCTTAGTACTAAAATTCTTTTCAATTTTTAAGGACCCCTTAAAGCTCTTAAATTGCCAAACAATTGGTAGTAAAAAAGCTTTAACCCCACACCACCCCCCCCCAAAAAAAAAAATCAAAACACTTTTTAACCCTTCCAAAGTAAAACCAAATAGGCCTTAAAGTCTTTTTCACATTTTTTTTGGGTTAAAAGTAAAGTACCTTGCAGGACTTTTTTTTTAACCATTTTGTGTGTGTCTGTAGACTTTCTCTTGATAAACTAATTGACGGTCTAGTACAAAGACTACATAAATTTTCATTTACTTCTCTTTTTTTTTTTGCAATTTGAGAAGGTGTACATATCTAATGGTTTCTATTTTTAATTTGGTTTGAAAACAGGTCCTACATTAGGAGAGGCAGGTCCAATACCCTGCAAATATCCTTTTGTGCTCCAGCCTGTTGCTTCCTGTTCGATGCAGTATGTGTCACAGCCTGTGAAAATCTAAAGGCAAACGGTTGCCTCGACCGAACAACTTGCTGTTGCGAAATATAGAGAGGGAAATCCCTAAGCTAGGCCTAGGGACTTGTTTTCTGATTATACGTTGAGTTATGCGTTAATAATTATTGATGGAATGTGTAAAACCCATCAAAAATAATATTCCCTCTCTCTCACGGTGAATGAATCTCATCAAATTCTATTTTATCAAATAATTTTCTTGTATTTTTCTTTTTCAAGATGAAGTGCTTAATTTTCAGCTTTCCCTATACTTATGGTGTTTTTCCGTAGTTTTTTCAAGTGGCAATTTGTTTCTCACTTTCTCTCATTCTGGTAAATCAAGTTCCCTCTAGTTTTGAAGTGTGGGTGTTGATATTTTAGAGAACAGACATAGTATTTAAACAAATAAGAAAGAGAATATTTGAAGTGTAAACATGTTATAGTTCTTTTTATTCCCCCTCCCCCAAAGACTATCCATTCATCTTCTTCGTGCTTATTTGGTGTTGCTATAGGCCTATAGCCTAGTGACTGCTTCAGAAATATTTTCTAGAATGATCATTAAGAAATTTGAATTATACAAAATCTAATAAATAAATAAAAACTTTCATATATTGATAAATTAAAAAAAAAACACGCAAATACATAAAGTCTTACAATTTCTTTCTATGAATTTTCTTATTTTGAAATTGTTACATGATAGTCTTATTATCAACGCTGCAAGCTACATTTCTTTCAAAATTTTAGTTATTTTATTTTATTTTAAAAATTGGGCTTTTTCCTTTTGTTTATAAGGACCTAATGTATTGTTAAAGTGACCAAATTTTAAGGACAAAGTTTTACTAAAAACTTAGTTGTAGGCTAAAGCTACAATTCTCACTAAACAAAATTGCATAATTATATAGTTTGAAAATCTAACTATTGAATTGCATGCAATTTATGTTCTTAAAACATATGTCAAATTTCAAAACCATCATGATGATTTATGTTCTTAAAACACCACTTTCAATAATAATTATTTATTAGGTAAAATATCATTTTTGTCCTTAAACTATCACAAAAGTTCGTTTTTCGTCTCTAAACTTTCAAAAGTTCTATTTTCGTCCCTAAACTATCACAAAAGTTCGTTTTTCGTCTCTAAATTTTCAAAAGTTCTATTTTCGTGCCTAAACTTTTCCAAATGTATTGATTTTCGTCCCTAAACTTCAAAAAGTTCTTGACGGAGTGTTGATGTGATAGTTTAGGGACGAAAAACGAACTTTTGAAAGTTTAGGGACGAAAAACGAACTTTTGTGATAGTTTAGGGACGAAAATAGAACTTTTGTGATAGTTTAAGGACGAAAATGATATTTTACCCTTATTTATTTATTAAATATAAGAGTTCTATAGTATATTAAAAATTTTAATTTATTTAAGACAACTAGACAACTACTTTGTTCTTCCTTTTATTTTCAAAGAAACTTGTTATTTGAAAGAGGGTGTATTATTTTGAATCTGGATTGTGTAAGAAAATTCAAGAATAAAATCTCTGTAGAACTATATTTTAAAATTTTAAATCTTAATTATAATCAATATAACCCATAATTTAGGGAAAATTTGAAGTTTAAGAATATAATTTGAAGGGAAAAATTGTTTGCCTCTAAAAATTGAACTCTTATTTATTTTTCCCATTGCCCCCACCAAGAACAAAAATATAATGATCAAAACCATAGTTTATAAAATTGACTATAAAACATAACACAAATACCAAACTCATAAAGTAGATATAATAAAAGAAAACCAAATAATACCACAACAAAGGCCAACCTATGGTAGTCCAAAAACCAAAATAAAAACAAACAAACAAAATAAAACTTAAATTTTCCACACCCAAAAAAAAAAAAATCAAAATGAAATGAAATAGTAATATTAATAAACTACTACCATATAGCTAGAGCTAGAGCTAAGTGAAATCCAATCCGAGATGTTGATGGTACAATAGATGAGTAATTTGATGCCAAGTGTCCCTATATATATATATATATATTAAGTGCCCCTATATTTTAAATGGGCTTCAATTTGTACTAAGTGTCATTTCACCTCATTTGTAAAGTTTTGAATATAATACTTCCAACCTATTTAGAATGATTTTAAGTCCATCTCAAATTACTTAATCTAAAACTACTTCTAGCTCATTCTACTTAGGTCCCATTTGAAATTACTCCCAATCTATTTAAAATCTAGATTTCTTACAAAAACATATTATTAGTTTCAATACAAATTTCAATAAAAAAGTATATTATATTATAGAAGTTAATTGTTCATACCTTATTTTAAAAATGCACACATGAAATAAATTTATTGCATCATAATAACAAAAATTAAGTGAAGAAGTAAAAAAAATACTTTTTTTCTAATATAAAAATACACAAGCATAAACAATTTACATTTTCTATTTAAGAATATTCTTAAAAAGGTTTTTCTAAGAGTTGACAAAATATAATAAGGACCATATTTTGCTTATGTAAGAATTAAAAAAATACATCTAATTGCATATTTTAAAATATACCCAAATATATGCATGAGATTTCAAATTAGTTAAATTTAAGGTGGGATTCTGGAATCCACTATTCATGTAAGATGAAAAAGTATGCCACTATTCTACACCCACAATATTGTTTTTTTTTTTTTTTTTTTTTTGGTAGAAAAAATATATTGTATAATTACTAATTGGGAAATTTTGAAAAAAATTAGGAACCATTTTTAAAAAATTTTTATTGGAAAATGATAAAACAATTAATTTGTCTAATAACTTTTTATATTTCTCATGAATGTTTCCTAATTTGGTTTATTAACAATTTCACAATATTTTTACAACAAATTATAGATGGTTAGTTTTATTGGTTTAAATTTAAATCTACCACTGAAATTACTTTTTTGTCCCAACAATAACAACTAGTAACAATCTGCCACTTAGGGTTTATTGTGAAAATGTTATGAAAATGTTGTAAATATAGCATTTCTCAATAACAATTGTCTTAAAGGCATCCGCTAATATGACCTTTATTAATTAGGTGCTTGGGAGATTTAAGAACAACATGACAATATTGATGTGTACTAATTATATGCAATAAATTAGAGTTGACCATTTTTTTTTAAATATATATATAACTACAGTACATTACTGAGGTTTGAAGCTTGCATAACACCGAGGTACTTTTTTCTTCATCAAGAATTCAAGATCACAAGATGAAGTGCTTTTCTGCTTTCCCTCTGCTTATGGTGTTTTTCTTAGTATTTTCAAGTGGTAATCCATTCCTTGCTTTCTCTTATCATGGTAAGCGAAGTTCCTTCTATTTTTGAAGTGTGGGGCTATAATATTTTTATAATCCATATATGATTAATTAAATTAAATTTTAGAAAACAAATATATTAATATTTAAACAAATAAAAAGGAAAATGTTTGGAGGGTAAACATGTGCCATTGTTGTTGAAAGTAGAATTTTAATTAGTAAGCTTTTATATATACACACACACACTGACACACACAAATTAGTAAGCTTTAGTAGTGTAACTGTTGTGAAAATTTTTATCATTTTTTTTTTTTTGGTATATAGACTTTCTCTTGTTAAATTAATTAATGGTCTAGTACAAAGACTACATAAATCTTTAGTTATTATATTTTTCATTTGGAATGAAGGTGTACATATCTAATGGTTTGTATTTTTACTTGGTTTTGAACACAGGTCCTCCGTTAGGAAAGGTAGGTCCAATACCCTGCAAATATCCTTTTGTGCTACTCCCCATTGATTCCTGCACAGTGAAGAAATGTTATAAAGTTTGTCAAAATCTATACGCAAGCAGCTGCGTCGACTCCAGAACTTGTTGTTGTGAAATATAGAGGATATAGAACTAAATAGAGAGGGAAATCCCTAACCTAGGGACACGTTTTATGTTTATGTTTATGTATTATCTGTTATAATTTATTGATGGAAAGTGTAAAACCCATAAAAAAAAAAAAAAGTAAATTAAGTAATAATATTCCCCCTCTCACATCAATCTATCCTACCATAAGTTTTATTAATGAGATCTTTTATTATGTGACATGAGGAATCAAGGAAGTGTTTCTTATGGAGTACTAAATAATTACTCATTAAATTATACTATTTTTTTTTTTCATGTTGTTTTCTTTTTTGTCTTTGATGTGCCAATCTGATTTTTCTTGAAAAAAAAAAAGTGGATTTACCTAGACAGGATCATAATTGCACTTACTCATTAAAAAAAATTTAATATTAAAGCGATTTAAATGAGCCCATAAAATAGGGATCAATAGACGTTTTAATAAGTTGCTTCAATCATAACTTGAACATAGTCCCACTAAGGGTCCGTTTGGTTGGAGGGTTTTCAATTAGAATGATAGAAAATAGGGAAAGGGGGGACAAGTGAAATGATAGAAAATATTTTAGTTTCCCTCATTTATGTTAAGTTGGGAGGGTGAAAAAGTAGAGAAATGAAAACTTTTTTGTTTGGTTGAGAAGAAAACTTAGAGGATAGAAAATGTAGTATATATAAATTTACTCATATACTCTTTCATAAAATATTGTAATTTTTTATATTATATTACTCATGAACATATTTTTTTACTTATTCAAATTATTACTATTAAAAACCCACGTAGCAATGTTGGTGGCTATTTTTGGGTGGGTCTAGTACTAAACGTTTATAAGGAAGGAAAAAAAAAACCCCTTGATTCCCAGATAGTGGTTAGCAAAAAGAGGGGAAAAAGTAGGGGTCAAAAATAGGGGTCAAAAATAACTTTTAAAAGTGTGAACAAAAAACATCAATATAATTTTTTATTGGCCTGGATGGAAAATAGCCAGGACCTTCAGTTTTCTCCTCTATTTTTCTCTTGTTACCAAACACAAAAATTGTGTTTTCTCTCCACTCTATGACACATCAATGTCCGGATTAATGAATGGATCAAATTAAATAGATCATTTTATAAAAATTAAATATTCTATTTATTGATACTTTTGGATTATGAAACTCCAAGGACAAACATTGAAAAATAGGACAATTGGGAGGTGCCAAAATAGCTGCATGTCCTATTTTACTGCAATGATGACTTCTCAAAAGTATATTGTGCCTCCTTGAAAGTTGAAATGGATACATCGCAAAGTACAAGTAGATTGTAAAATTCAACTCATCCATCCATCGTATTCTTCAATTAGCAAAAGAAACAAAAAAATTGTAAAACTTAACATAGTTTTCCTATATAATATTCTCATCCACTTAAAGGGTATTTATCCATATATTAGATCTTTCTCTTAGTCAATATCTATGAATAGTTAGAAACACTATATAGATATATTATATATATATATATATATATATATATTTTGATGAAAGAAACACTATACAGATTGATTGATCTATATTTTCTAAGATTCCATTTATGCTGACACATAAGTTTTTGCAAACTCTAGCATCCTATTCCTAGTTTCTCAACGCCAAAATAATAAAGACAATTTTGTGTATGAGAGGGAGAAAGGGGGATTAAATAAGGTACAAATATATACAGACAATAAAGTTACAAATTTATCAAAAGTCTTTTATACTTTAAAATAAAGTTAAAATGACTTTGACATTTGGCATATTTGGAGTTTTCAACTCTTTACAAGTAGAAACTAGAAAATTGTTTCGTTTCCCTTGTGTGCGTATGTATGTGTTTGTTTCTATAATTTTTAAAACAAAAAAACAACTCTTGACAGGTAGAAAATTGTCTTGTTGCATAGGAAAATTTTTCAAATAATTTTATTCATTGGACAAAATTGCTAAAAGGGACAAATCACTCAGCTATTTTATCAAACAATTTTCGTGTATGTAATAAAGAGTTTCGATAGCTGCTTCCACACCAAATAATAATAATAATAATAATAAAATAAGATTAAATTCTATAAAGATGTGGTGTAAAACCCATGTTTTACCCTTCCAATTCTAATATACCAAATCATCTTATCATTTATTTGAGAATAAGCACAATCACACCTAATCAATTCTAATTCTCATATATAAATTCAACCAAATTGGGAGTTTATTGAGATGTTATTAGATGTGGTAGAATATAATGAATTTTAAGTAAAATACTGATGTGACAATCACTTATTGGATAGTGTAAATTAAAACATGAGTTTTACACCCCGTCCTTACAAAATTTGGACTTATAATAAATTGTGTGTGATAGTGTAAAAGATAGAGGAATGGAGGATTAAATGAGGCTTATTTATTATATAATTAACTCCCATTTATTTAGGAATTCATTAATCAAGATAATTAATTATATAATTAAATGCAATAAATTTAGGAAAAAAATTAACGTATGCCCTAAGGCCATTAGTATATGAAATATATTTTAAAATTTTATTTGGAAAAAAAAAACTGATTTTTTTTAGGGTAAACTACGTATTTGATCCCTATTTTATACACCATATTTTAATTTGATCTCTAACCTTTTAATTGTGTCAATTTGGTTCCTAACCTTTCAGTATCGTGTCAATTTAGTCACTGTTATTATCTTTTGGATGAAAATTGATGACACATCAAATGGCCAAAATAAAATTTTAGTGTATTTTCACATCAATGAAAGCTAATTTTTTATTTTGGCCATTAGATGCGTTATCAATTTTCATCCAAAAAATAACAGGAGGGATTAAATTGACGCAATACTGAAAGGTTAGGGACCAAATAATTGACACAATTGAAAAGTTTGTGACTAAAAATTGAAATATGGTGTATAGGATATGAACCAAATAGGTAGCTTACCATATTTTTATAACTTTTTTATATTTTCCATGAAAATGGTATCAAAACATTCCTCAAATGGTCTATTTACAAATGCCCTAAGAATACTTGTTAACAAGACCAATAAATCTAATACACACCAAATGTGTGTGATGTGTACAATTGTTGTTTGACATTTGGCATTGGTAATTTATATCATTCTAAAAAAATTGAGAAACTAGAAAATGCAAAAACCTTTACAAACTATATATAAATTACCAATGCCAAATGTCAAACAACAATTGTACACATCACACACATTTTAATTTGTTACATTTTGATTTGGAATTTTAAAACATTTATGTACGTATCTACTGGTTTCCTTTTTACTTGGTTTTGAAAACGGATCCTCCAACATGCTTAGATCCAAATCATATTATTGTCCTTCCTCCCTGTTCAAATAAGTATTGTTCCCAACGTTGCACTAAAATGGCTGGAAAACCTGTCGATGGTTGCTGCTTTTCCTTATTCGATTGCTGTTGCAAATTTTAATTTGCTATGTCAAGTGAAACTATATAGAGATGGAAATCCTACCTCTTTTAAACTTTTGATTACTTTGAAATGAATATCAGGGAAAATAAATACATTTCGTATGTGTGCTGATTTGTTTGGTAATTATTGATGACGTAACTCACACTAAAAAGGGTATTTTTGTTATTTAGATCTCTCAAAAAAAATTTCCTTAAAAAAAAAGCCAAAATTAATCCTTGTCTTTTTTTTTTTTTATACATGATAAAAATTTTACTCTAACCTAATTTAAGTGTATATATTTATAAAATTCTCTCTTGGAAGCTTGAATCCAGACCTTTCTTCCCCATACTTCACAAGCACTTATACTTGTGGAGTGCATGGACGGAGCCATGGTTGGACTTGGGGGGGCAATTGCCCCCCCCCCCCCCCCACCATTTAAAATATATATATTATTATATATATGAGTACTAATTTTAACAATTTTGTTTTAGAAAATTACACTTTTGCACCCTTAAAAATATCATTGATTCTTTTAAGAGTATTGTTATAGTCACAAAATTTTCTATAACATTTTTACAAACGGTTAAGATAGAAAATTCTTATTGGTTCGCATTTGGGCTCACCATTTACATTATCAGCAATTTGTAAAAAAGTTTGTAGTTCAAACATTTTCCACATTTTAAAGACGATTAAAAAATATTTATAAGTCTGAAATCTAAAAAAGAAATATAAAAGCCCAAAAAAATAGGTACAACAACAAAAATTATCAATAGTAAAACTAAAAAAAAAAAAAATTAAGCCTAGTTAACCAATTTTACTTAAAACAAACAATCTAACCCTTGAAAAAATTTTAAACAACTAGCAGCTAAGTAACTAAGTAGCAACAAAGTCGAAAGCTGAAGTCACTGCACATAACAAATAGCAAAGTCGCCCCCCCTAACTCTAAGTTCTGGCTCCGTCCTTGGTGGAGTGACCATCGCACCAAGAGTGCGCGTTGGTCAAAATTAATTCATACTTAAAGAGCAAATGTCTTTTTAGTTTAACATGGAACTTAGCTAATACAATCCAATTAAAAAATGGACTTCAAAAGCTTAGCATTTTATGATTTTTTTAACCGGAACAATCTTCCGTCGATCTCAATAAAAAAGTTCCCAATAAGCACTTTGTTAAAATCTACCACCATGCACCCTTGACGCGGTGATCACTCCACAAGTATAAGTGCTTATGGGGTGTAGGAGACAAAAGCCGGGGTTCAAGTCTTTAAGAGGAAGTTTCACATACCTATACACTTAGATTAGGTTAAAGTAAAATTTCTATCTTGTATCAAAAAATAAAAAAATTTAAAGAAAGAATATAAAAGTTGATATGAACAATAAAAGCTTTTTTCAAAGAATGTTAATGAAAAATTAATCGTAAGAATTATTTTTAAAAGCAATGTACCCAAGTGGTTGAATAAAATAAGTGTAGTTTTTTTTTTTTTTAATATCAATAATTAAGCTTTTGCTTCTATCCATAGAATTGATAATGAAGAAGAGAAAAATTCTTTGTAATTTGGTGCAAACATTTAGCAATTTATCATGATAATCACTTGCCATAACCACAACTTATATTTCATAGCGTATGATACATGATATGGTGTCTTAGCCTAATCATAGGTTAAAATTATATCTTATTTATTAGAAAAATAGTTGTATTAAGATTATATTAGATTTTCCAAATAAAATTAGATTTAATTTGCCTAATTTGGCCATAATATTCCAAATTTGACAATAAATTAGTTGAGAAATTTAAAAACAATATGCCATAATTGGTAAATACCACATATATGAAATTAATTAGCATTGTCTTACAAATAATGAGATTGTTGATTTTTTTTTTTTTTATATACAAGATAGAAATTCTAATTTAACATAATCTAAGTGTATATGTATGTAAAGTTCCCTCCTGAAAACTTGAACCCCGACCTTTGCCCCTCCCTCTTACACTCCATAAGCATTTATACTTGAGATGATTTTTCGAGATGAAGTGCTTTTCAGTTTTCTCTCCTTATGGTGTTTTTCTTATTTTGTTCAAATGGTAATTAATTTCTCACTCTCTTATTTTGGCAAACGAAATTCTTTCTATTTTTGAAGTGTTGGGCTGTAATATTTTATAGTCTATCATCTATGTATGATTGTTAGTAACTCGAAATTTGGAAAATAGGTTGAACATTTAAATGAATATAAGAAAGAAAATGTTTGGAGTGTAAGCATGCTATAGTTTTTATTTTTTGTTTTATAGACAATCCATTTGTCTTCTACCGACCCATTTGACATTTCTGTATAAAAAAAATTAAAAAAAAAAGAGAGAGATAGTAGAGTTTTTATTATAAAGCTTTTGAGAAATAGAGTTTTAAGTAAGAAATTATTTATGTGTTTTGAGTATTTGGCAAATTATAGTGAAACTATATTATTGTTTTTGATTTATAAAGCACGAATAGTTAATTCAGTTTAAGAATTCGCATTTGATAATTTTAGGGAAAGTGTTAAGGGTGGTTGCATCGATGTAACAATGAGTTTCAATAGCTGCTTTCACACCAAAAAAATACTGCTAATAATATAAAATAGACAAATTTAGTTACAAAATTGGTTATAATCTAAGGCTACAACTTTACTTAATAAAATAAATATTACTACATATTTTGAAAATCTAACCATTGAATTGCATGTTCATTACACACTTAGTACAAATGTCAAATTTTGTATCAATCGGATATTATTTACTATATGATTTATAAGCTTATATTTTATGATTAATTTTAAACTATAAGAACTTGCAATTTAAACAATTTATTGATAATATAGCTATTAATCTTTAATTTTGTAAAAAATTTGCAAGCACAGATAATGTAAAAAGATGATGTCATCCAATGGTGGATTTATCAAAATTCACCTCCAATAAAAAGATATTGAATAAGGTTGTAACCTAAGGTTATAACTAATTTTGTATTTAAATTTTGTCCATATAAAATTGTGTGACGGTGTGAAAAATAGAAGGGAGGAGTTAATGAGGCTTATTTATTATATAATTAACTCCCATTTATTTAGGAATTAATTAATCAAGCTCATTTATTATATCATTAAATGTAAATATATAAGGCTATTACACTATAATAGTGGCGGCTTCAGGATATATTTTTAGGGGGGTCAGTTAAGGATGGCAATTAATAGGGTGGGGCGGGTTCAAAGGATGGGGTCTTCACCCTTGCCCCGCATGGTTTTGTCTTACCTTATCCCTGCCTCGTCCCGCATGACGGAGAAAATTTTCTTACCCCATTCCCACCCCTTGGGGCCCCGCGAAACCCCACCCGACCCCATAAAACTCTACTTCTTGTTAATTTGCCCACAATTATTACAATTGTTTTTTATAAAACCTATTTCATTAATAAAAGTATACTTGAAATTACAAATAAATTTATCCCATCAAATCAAACTTTAGCTGCGTCTCTAAAACATAGCCAAAATTGTATCTATAGCCGCGTTTTTAAACGGCCAAACATGGTCTATAGCTGTGTTTTCAGAAATGCAGCTATTGTCATGGAGTATTGGCCGCGTGTGTAAGCGCAGCTATAGAAAACGGAACTATAGACCAAACGAGCTTATAACCATGTTTTTAGGGTCTATAGCCACGTTTTAGAAATGCAACTATAGCCCTCATTTTTTGTATATTGTTAATATTGGATATTGGGGCTTGAAATGGAACTTAACTAATACAATCCAATTCAAGCGTAGATTAGAAGTATATAATTCAATTCAATGATAAAATTGGATAATGCTTGGCATTTTCTGATTTCTTAACCAAAGCAATCTTCCATCTATCTCAATAAAAAAGTTATCGATGAGCACTCAGTTAAAATTTAAAAGAAAGAAGACAAAAGTAGATATGAACAAAAAAAAAAAAAAAAAACTTTGTTTAAAGAATGTTAATGAAAAATTAGTCGTAAAAATTATTCTTAAAAGCAATATACCCAAGTGGTAGATTTAAATAAGTGTATAATTTTATTTTATTTTTTTTATATCAACAATTAAGCTGTTGCTTCTATCCATAGAATTGATAATGAAGAAGAGGAGAATTCTTTGCAATTTGGTGCAACCATTTAACAATTTATCATGACACTCATTTGCCGCAACCACAATTTCTAATTCCAACTTTTATTACACAGTATATGATATATGATATGATAATGTCTTAGCCTAATCATAGGTTAAAATTATGGGAAATACTATGTCCACAATATTTTCACAAAACTTTCACCACAAATCCTAAGTGGCAGGTTATTACATGTTATTAGTGGTGAGGCAAAATAGTAATTTCAATGATAAATTCAAATTAGAACAAATAACAACTAACCACGTATGATTTGTTGTAAAAATGTTGTAAATGTAGCACTTTTAATTACAAACTATTTTACAACATTTTTTCAAAATATTGTTATAGCCAACTTCTTATTGGTTTTTATCTAGGCTAACAACTAATAGCACTTTTTCATTTACTAATAATCACTCACTACATCAGCAGTTTGTAAAAAAAAAAATTGTAAAAAAGTTTGTATCTCTAACGTTACTCTATATCTTGTTTATTAAAAAAAGAGAGATGCTACATCTACAACATTTTTACAACAAATCACAGGTGGTTAGTTGTTATTGGTTCAAATTTGAAACTAACACTAAGATTACTTTTTTGACCCAACAATAACAACCAGTAACAACCTGTCACTTAGGATTTATTGTAAAAATGTTGTAGACATATCATTTCTCTTAAAAAAAAATGATGTATTAAGATTATATTAGATTTGCCAAACAAGTTAGATTTTATTTGCCTAATTTGGCCATAATAGTCCAAACTTGACAATAAATTAGTTGAGAAATTTTAAAACAAGATGTCATAATTGAAAAATACCACACATATGAAATTAATTAGCATTGACTTATAAATAATGAGATTGTTGAAGTTGAAAGCTTGCAAAACACTAGGGTGCATTTGAAAAAAAAATTATTTTTCAAGATGAAGTGGTTTTCAGTTTTCTCTCTGCTCATGGTGTTTTTCTTATATTGTTCAAATGGTAATTCATTTCTCACTCTCTCATTTTGGCAAACGAACTTCTTTCAATTTTTGAAGTGTTGGGTGGTAATAGTTTATAGTCTATATACGATTGTGGACAAGTCAAAATTTAGAAAACAAGTCTAACATTTAAATAAATAAGAAAGAAAATGTTTGGAGTGTAAGGATGTTATAGTTTTTTTTTTTTTTTTTTTCTAGGCAATACATTGTCTTCATCGTGTCCATTTGACATTTCTGTAAAAAAAGTACAGTTTTTAATATAAAGCTTTTGAGAAATAGAGTTTTATGTAAAAAGTTATTTAGAGTTTTGAGTAGGGATGTCCACGGGTAAGGCGAATCAGGTTTGAGGTCAAATCGCCACTTGACCCGCTCAGATCGGGTGGAAGAAGTGACGACCTGCGACTGACCAGCAACTATCGCAGGTCAAGTTGGATTAGGCTATAGCAGACGATTGGTCAGTTCGGTTGAACTAATGAAGCGGCGGCGGTGGTAGATCTTCGCTGGATCTGAGAAGAGGAGAGAAAGATTCGTTGGAATTTCAGTGGATCTAAGCTAAACCTTGCTAAATCCAAGCCAAACTTCGTCGGATCCACACCAAACATCGCTGGATTTGAGCAAAACTAAGCAAACATCGTCGAATCTGAGCGGATCTAGTTGGAGAAAGGCCAAACATGGCCAGATCTGAAAAGCGAAGGTCTAAAAGTACCCGGATCTAGGTAGAATCCGATAGTCACAAGGGTTCGTTTTTTGGTCAGGTCGGGTAGCTCAAGTTTTGGTGGAAGACACCTGCCACTCAACTAGTTGAAGTTGGTTTCCGAGAGATTGGACCCGTAGC